>OY482671.1:33218279-34418279 GCA_960531455.1 Urophora cardui
AACACACGTTTTTTTTCCGCGACATCTTTATTATGCAATTGAGGTTCGGCAAAGTTCCAAAAAATAACAAGTAAGAGCGCGGCTGTCTACGGCCGTACGGAAGACTTCATACCCTTCATGAATGGGGAAGTGAAATTACCTATGCACATAGCCTGCTTTAGTGTAATTTATAATTTCAATTCTGCGGCTTATTTATGGAAATATTTGGTAGAAAAAAATATGTCTTAGCTATTTAAACAGAGAAGTTATACCCCAAAATGTGTACATATATCTGAACAATCGATTGTATGGGAGCTATATGTTATAGTGGTCCGATTCGGCCGATTCCGACAAATGATCAGTGGAGCATCAAAACCCAGCCGTGTTCCAAATTTCAATCAAATATCTCAAAATTTGAGGGACTACACCTTTTCAAGCCCATAATGAGAATATGTAAGATCGTATTGAGAATATGTATGATCATATTGAGAAATGTAAGTTCAAAATGAGAAAACCGAAATTCAAATGGGAAAGTATAAATTCATATTGGGAATGTATAAGTTGATATTGAGAAATATAAATTCGTATTGAGAATGTGCAATTTCAAATTGGGAAATGTAAGTTCAAAATGAGAAAATCGAAATTCAAAACGAGGTTACATTTCCCAATTTGAAATTACACATTCTCAATACGAATTTATATTTCTCAATATCAACTTATAAATTCCCAATATGAATTTATACTTTCCCATTTGAATTTCGGTTTTCTCATTTTGAAGGTACATTTCTCAATATGAATTTACACATTCTCAATACAAATTTACATTTCTCAATACGATCTTACATATTCTCATTATGGACTTGAAAAGGTGTAGTTTGCGTTCACACAGACGGACTTAAGGACGGCCAGACGGACATGGCTTAAACGACTCAGCTCATGATTCTGATCATATCGGTATATACTACATATATTGATGGGTCTGTCACGCCCCCTTCTAGTACCTTCAAGATTTGATTTTCGGCACAAATTTATAATACCATTTCATTCTCATGGAAGGTATAAAAACGTTAAACGAATGACTGAAAACTCAAGCAATAACTCGTAATTTTTAATAAGGACGGGAGCCGAAGATGACACCTTTTATAGAGTGTTATTGATACAAACCCTTGCTGTCGACAAAATCGAATTAAACTGCATTTGTATGTGGTTTATAAAAGTTTTCTCGCTACCAGTTTTCAGATAATAACAAATTGTTATCTTTGGAACTTTTGCTCCACCCAATCCTATTATCATTCATCTGATGCCAATATTCGGAAGCATTCCGTGGCTATGCGGGTTCACGTTTTGACTTATCTCTTGAGAACGGTTTTAGACATCGAAATTCGGTGAAGTCTTTATTAAAGTCAAATCATGTGTTTGTTTAGAATAGACCCCCATGTGCCCTTAGTTGTGTTTAAGTTGTTTGAAGCTCGAGTACCGATAATAAATTCATGCGAAGCGCCAACATGAGCGAAACACCCTGAATGCACATATGTATGTATGTAGTATGTAGGTATACACAACAAAATAGGTGAACAATGTGGGTTACAATACGACAGACGGATATCGAGGGACCAGAACATCCAAAGCGAATATAATTGAAAGTAATAAAACAAACAAGTAAATGGCAATAAGAATAACAAAACCAAGAACTACTTAGACAACACGAAGCCGGATAAAAGAATAAATAAACGTGAAACTGCCAAGGAACGAAAAACGAAGTAGGAGCTCCACATACATATGAACATATTGGGCAATTACTAAAAAAATAATATAAAAAACCCACAACCAGCTTTAGAATCGGCATTGAATATGATGGGTAAAATTTTTATGTATGCTTGTATGTTCAAATGGAGTAATTTATAAAAAATTCAAGAGCCAAAAACCAAAAAAGCAATAAAGCACACGCAAAACGACGAAAAGTGTCGCAAAGACATTGTGCAAAGTTGCGGCGGCACAAAAGAAACGGAAGCGCAAAGAAGCGGAGCGTGAAGTGAGCCACGGTCGGCGTTGTGCCAGTCCGTCTGTTTGTCTATTCGATCGACCTCTTCTGCGCGACATGAAACTACTATAAAATTAATAAATCCTCGTTTGTGTATTTAATAACAATGGCATGTACATAAACAAACAAATATCGACTATGTTATAAATAAATGAGACATATGTAAGCACATCTTGACGCAAATACACACACGCGAGTCTATAGCAGGGATGCCACTAAGAAAATTTTTTTCCTACCAAAAACCTACCAAAATGGCTTCGAGCCTACCATTTTTTTATACTCAGCTGTACTAGTACACAGAGTATTATAGTTTTAATCACATAACGGTGGATTGTAACAGAATGAAATAATCGAGATAGATATAGACTTATATATATCAAAATGATCAGGGTGAAAAGAGAAATCGATTGAGCCATGTCCGTCCGTCCGTCCGTCCGTCCGTCCGTCCGTCCGTCCGTCCGTCTGTCCGTCCGTCCGTCCGTCCGTCCGTCTGTAAACACTCTAACTCGCGCAAAAATTGAGATATTTTGATGAAATTTGGAACGCAAGTTGGTATCGAGACTGGGACGGTTGGTATTGAAAATGGGCGAAATCGGACCATGACCACGCCCACTTTTCCTATATAGAAAAAATCGGAAATTTGGTATCTCAGCCACTAATATAGCTAGAGTTTTAAAATTTTACCCACGTATTGAGCTCGGGCCCTTATGAAGAAATTTGATGAAGTTTTGGAAAATGGGCGGTGCCACGCCCACTTATTAAGGGTCAAACATTGAAAGTTTTATATGTCATAACTCAGAAACCGTTGAAGATATATCGATGAAATTTGGTACGCGTAATTTGCTTACATAGACAAATGTTTTGACGAAAAATTATCAAAATCGGTTTACGGCCACGCCCACTTTTATATATGTGTATTATAAAGTGACCTAATAAAACCATTTTAAGCGATATCTCTGTCAAATATAAAGATCTATCATTGAAATTTTGTCGCATGAGTCCAACTATGGACATAAAACAAAAAACACAAAAATTTTGGAATATGGGCGGTGCCACGCCCACTTATTAAGGGGCAGACATTGAAAGTTTTATGAGTCATAACTCAGAAACCGTTGAAGATATATCGATGAAATTCGGTACGCGTAATATAATTACTTAGTCAAATGTTTTGGCGAAAAATTATCAAAATCGGTTGACGGCCACGCCCACTTTTATATATAGGAAATATAAGGGGGCCTAATAAAAACATTTTAAGCGATATCTCTGTCAAATATAAAGATCAATCACTGAGATTTTGTGGCAGGAGTCCAACTATGGACATAAAACAAAAACTACAAAAATTTTGGAAAATGGGCGGTGCCACGCCCACTTATTAAGGAGCGAATATTGAAAGTTTAATAAGCCATAACTCAGAAACCGTTAAAGATATATCGATGAAATCTGGTACGCGTGATATATTTACTTAGCCAAATGTGTGGACGAAAAATTACCAAAATCGGTTGACGACCGCGCCCACTTTTATATATGTGTATTATAAAGTGACCTAATAAAACCATTTTAAGCGATATCTATGTGAAATATAAAGATAATTCATTGAAATTTTGTGACATGAGTTTTACAATAGACCGGAAACAAAAAATAAAAAAGTTTGGAAAATGGGCGTGGCACCGCCTCTTTTTAGACAAAGGGATATATGAGATTTCTTAGCCTTTAACTCGACAAATAATTGAGATATTATGACGAAACTTGGTTTATACACTTTTATAACATGTGTTAATAGACACGCAAAAATGTATTGAAATCGGTTTATGACCACGCCTACTTTTTAACAAAGATATTTCTGGAACACCCTTTTGGAATTTGTAACGTGAAGTCTTTGTAACTAAAAGTCATAGAGGGATGAAATTTTGCACTAACAATAATATTTGTATGCTTATTTGGATGATTGATATAAATTTTGAAAATGGGCGTGGCTGCGCCCTGTTTATGCAGCACTCGTTTCATATAAAATACACCCTATATCGAACAAACGCAAACAAACAATGAAAGCATACAGCTGAGTATCTAATGTTCGATTGCACTCGAACTTAGGCTTCCTTACTTGTTTATACTCAGCTTTACTAGTACACAGAGTATTATAGTTTTAATCACATAACGGTGGATTGTAACAGAATGAAATAATCGAGATAGATATGGACTTATATATATCAAAATGATCAGGGTGAAAAGAGAAATCGATTTAGCCATGTCCGTCCGTCCGTCTGTCCGTCCGTCCGTCCGTCTGTCCGTCCGTCCGTCCGTCCGACCGTCTGTAAACACTCTAACTCGCGCAAAAATTGAGATATTTTGATGAAATTTGAAATGTAAGTTGGTATCGACACTGGGACGGTTGGCATTGAAAATGGGCGAAATCGGACCATGACCACGCCCACTTTTCCTATATAGAAAAAATCGGAAATTTGGTATCTCAGTCACTAATATAGCTAGAGCGATGAAATTTTTCCCACGTGTTGAGCTCAGGCCCCTTTGAAGAAATTTGATGACATTTTGGAAAATGGGCGGTGCCACGCCCACTTATTAAGGGTCAAACCTTGAAAGTTTTATATGTCATAACTCAGAAACCATTGAAGATATATCGATGAAATTTGCTACGCGTGATTTACTTACTTAGGCAAACGTTTGGACGGAAAATAGTTAAAATCGGTTGACGGCCACGCCCACTTTTATATATGTATATTATAAAGTGACCTAATAAAAACATTTTAAGCGATATCTCTGTCAATTATAAAGATATATTACTGAAATTTTGTGGTATGAGTCCAACTACGGATGTAAAACAAAAAACACAAAAAATTTGGAAAATGGGCGGTGCCACGCCCACTTATTAAGGGGCAAACATTGAAAGTTTTGTGAGTCATAACTAAGAAACCGTTGAAGATATATCGATGAAATTTGATAAACGTGATACACTTACTTAGGCAAAAGTTTGGACGAAAAATTGCCAAAATCGGTTTGCGACCACGACCACTTTTATATATGGGTATTATAAAGTGACCTAATAAAAACATTTTAAGCTATATCTCTGTCAAATATAAAGATATATCATTGAAATTTTATGCAGGAGTCTAACTATGGACATAAAACAAAAAACATAAAAATTTTGGGAAAATGGGGTGGCACCGCCTCTTTTTAGAAGCAGGAATATACGAGATTTCTGAGCCCATAACTCGACAAATAATTGATATATAATGACGAAACTTGGTGTGTACGCTTTTATTACTTGTGGTAATACATGTTCAAAATTTTAGCGAAATCGGTTGACGACCACGCCCACTTTTATATATGGGTATTATAAAGTGACCTAATAAAAACATTTTGAGCGATATCTTTGTCAAATATAAAGATAATTCATTGAAATTTTGTGGCATGAGTTCCACAATAGACTGGAAAAAAAAATAGAAAAATTTTGGAAAATGGTCGTGGCACTGCCTCTTTTTAGACAAAGGAATCTACGAGATTTCTGAGCCCCTAACTCGGCAAATAATTGAGATATTATCATGAAACTTGGTTTATACACTTTTATAACTTGTGTTAATAGACACGCAGAAATTTATTGAAATCGGTTTATGACCACGCCTACTTTTTAACAAAGATATTTCTGGAACACCCTTTAGGAATTTGTAACGTGACATCTTTGTAGCTAGAAGTCATAAAGGAATGAAATTTTGCACAAAGAATAATATTTATATGCTTAGTTGGATGACTGATAAAAATGTTGAAAATGGGCGTGGCTATACATGATATACATTTTGTGGAATAACATTTCAGGAATAATGAGGGCAATCAACTGATCCTGAAGGAAACGTAAGAAGATTTATCGAGGGAAATACCGGACATTGTTTCCACTTGGTACAGCAAACGCATTTACTACCTAAGTAGGCCTGATGGCCTGTTGTGATACCACATGGAGCTCTTTATTACACATCATGTAGACGAACAGCCTTGTTTGCTTCATATAGCGTAAAACGTCAGATGCTTTTCTGTTTTCAATCTCCTCCAGTTGTGTCTGTGGGGGCAAGTGTACTTGATGCTCAAAGAAAACGTTTCTATTTAGCAGAGTTTTGTGACAAAACTCTACTGAGAAGGCATGTTTTCTCAACAGTGTTGTGGCAAAGTGAACAAATGTACCAAATCAATTATGTTAGTTGAACGAAGGCAAAAACCATAGTGTATGGAGAACAGTGACTTGACTCTGGGATGTGTGTCAAAGAGGTCGAACAGCTGTACTCAGCTCATTTTGAAGTTGTTGTTATGGCCCAATGACGATCATGAATGCAATATAAGTTGCTCTTCTTCTTTCTGCTTTGTAGGCTGTTAAATTTACATTCTTGCACATGTTATTCGTGGAATAGCTGGCGTTTACGCCCTCTCCGGGAATTGCGTTTTAGAAACTCAGCCTAAATTTCTTTTCGGAATTATTAATTGTTTTTTTTCAAATCCCAATTCCGGAATTGCGTTTCTGTCTTGATTGCTACGACCATGTCATTATGGTCCCTTTTCTTACAACAACCACATCCGGCCGCCATACCAATCTGTACCCCCGAAAGTCGCCGCTAAGTATACCAATCTGTCCCCGATTTTGACATTTGCCAATGACATATCGACTTTTTTTTTATCGATTTTCGATGAGCTGTGGGACTTGTATATGTTGACAATGGCAAAAACCTACCAAAATTCAAATAGTCCTACCAACCTACCAAAAGGAACAAAACCTACCAGTTTTGGTAGGAAAAGCCCAAAAGTGGCCTCCCTGGTCTATAGTCGAGTCACGAAGATTGTGCACTGCATTCATCTCCTCAGAATGCTGCAATAAGACGCTGAGTAAGTCTAAAAAAGGCAGACTAGCATAAAAGTTCAAGAAGGACATGTGTAAAACACAAAAGCATGTCGTGTAGACATGTAAGGACTAATCTTTTGCATCTCACAACGGACCGAACTCGAACTCGCTAATAGAATAAGCAACTGGAGAATTAGTGTTCATATTGAATGGTCAATAGAAGATTCCAGGTAAGCGTTGACTGATGCTTCACATGGTAAGACTACTCTCTGATAGGGTTTAGAAATCATTTTCATAAGTTTAATTCATATAATAAGATGGAAAAAGTGCTAAGCAAAAAGTATTTGTGGGGAAATTTGGTTTGTAGAGTTGCCATCTAGCTAAAAATTATAAAATGAGTATGTTAGATAGACAATGTAAGGGCGTGTGACTATCAATAAAAAACGTTTCTTTGTTTTTTTTTTTAATTAAACGAATTGCTCCGCTATATCATAGTAGATAGTGTGCCTGCTTCCCTGCCTGACACTCACGAGCTTCCAGGTTCGATCAATGATATCGGCAATGATCAGAAATGAAGAAGAACACATTCGAGCTTTAAACAATCAGCGGTGGTGGTCGGAATACTTTCCGAGTGCATGTATGTATTTCAAAATGCCAACTATTTCGCAACGAAGCGGCAGCATTGCAGTCGAAGCTTCGTGTACATAACGTTTCAGGGCACTTCTGACTACGCGATAGCCATGGGTAATGGCGCAATTTTTTTGGCGCTGATACAATAACTCCAGCGCCAATCGTGGCGCCAACTCACGGTACTGGCGCAATAACACCTTTAGCGCAATTGTCATGGAATAATCGATAAATAACATTTTTTCGCTTGTTACTGTTTACCATCCCCGTTTTATTTCTTTTGGCGCAATTCTGCTTACATATACGAGGGCACAATTAATTTTAATTTTCATAATCATTTGGAAACATATTCCGTATATATGTGAAAATATGCTGGAAACTAGAGTCACTTATGCTAGAGACACACATCGTAGTATGGTAGAAATATTGGCATCTATACCACATATGTGTCACTCTCATATTGTAGTTTAATTGAAAATTTTCATAGTAAAGCCAAATCATTGTATTGATATTATAATCAGAGATTCAATTTAACTGTTAACATTTAAAATATTTTTTGTTTTTCACAAACAAAAAACAAAAAACCGGAAATTAAAAATTTCGGTCTCAACAAAAAAAATTTAAAATCAGATTTTTTTGTCTTTCGGTAACAAAAATATTTTATTTTTCAAAATAAGTCTCACAGGTTGAGAAATATAAAAAACACATATTTGAAAAATTTTCATTGAATGTATGTAGATTTGTATATATTTTTTTATTTCCTGCTCAAATTTTTTCTGTTGAAAATAAATATCAGTGAATAACAGAAAAAATCAAGAAATAAGGTTTTCTCTCAGACAAAAAAAAATTTTTTTTTGTCTGGATTTTTGTTTTTAAAAGATTGTTAGAGTTTTTGTCTAAGATTTTTTGTTATTTTCAAAACCTTTGAAATTGTTAACAATTATTTTCAATGTCTGATTATAATATTCATACCACATGTGTGTCTGAGGCATAAGATCACACTATCAAGCACACATAATTGTGACGTTGTCATACGTATACATATACTATGTTGCTGTTATTGGCGTTGTGGTTGAGCCATTTTACACTAGCGCTATATTGGAGCCGGTGCTGGTGCTAGCGCACGAAATTGAGTTGGTTTCATATTGCAATATTGAGTTGGCGCTATGTTGAGTTGGCGCATTTTCCAAATCGGAGTTAGCGCAATAACGCCAGGGTTGGTGTTAGCGCAATTGCGCGGCGCAGCGCAGTGTTACGCATGCCTACTACGCGACATTAATTTAAGCAATACCAATAACATTCGCTGTGATGCAGTGGGTAAAGTGCTCGCCTGCTATACCAGAGGTCTCGGGTTCAAACCCCAGTTCAAACCACAGTCCAGACAAAACACCAAAACAAATTGTCTAATTAATTAAAATCCAATTATTGGATTTTTAGAAATAGCTGTCACCTCTCGGCAGTGGGCGGCATACCCTCCGAGAGTATTTCTGCCATGAAAAAGCTTCTCACAAAAAAATGCGTTCGCCGTCCGGAGCCGGCATAAAACTGTAGGTCCACCCAATTAGTGGGAAAAATAAAAGGAGCACTCCTCGAATTGGGAGAGAAGCTCGGCCATAAAACTCGTCAGAGTTATAATAGCGCCATTGCCTTATTATTATTAATAGATAACATTCACAATAGAAATTCTACATGTTTCTAAACATGCTCTACTGTGATTGGAAATTATCCAAATTGTTTACTTACCCAAAATAAATTGACGCTGGCTGTAACCAGTTCATCTGGAATGTTTCGCTTCCACTACATTTTCGTATCCCAATCCCGCCGCTAAGTTCATAATCCTCAAAAGGTGTTGTTGTTCTTGTCATATTAGTAAAACTAGTTGTTGTGATGGCACTTGACCCAACAGCATATTGCAGCCCACCACAAATCGAGCTGCCGCCGCCACCCACTCCCAATTGCGTCGTTCGACTTACCGCCGCAGATATCGATGGTCCCACTTGTTGAGTGCCAGCTTTGTTTGCGGTTGTTGTTTTTGTTGTTCGCGCATTCATGGCGGCTGCAATGGCTTTTGTGGCACGTTGTTGTTGTTGCAACAATTGTACATGCACCTTTTGCGGCTGCTGCAGCTGTTTGTGCTGATATGACCACAATGGCAATTTCTCGATGCGACGCACATCCGCCGACAAGCCCGAGCAGCGATTTGCCAACTCACCTGCCGCGGTGGCTGTCGCCATCGTGGTCGAGTCTGCGCCAACATTTCCGGCTGCTGTGGTGAGCAAGTCATATCCGCTGTTGGCTGTGCCGGAGTTGGCGGCGGTGGTGTTGGTGGTTTCCGTTTGGTGGCTGGCAGCGCTCTTAATGGATGCGTTTGCTGCGGTGGCTGATATGTTGGAGGTGGGCGTGGCCGCATGCGTGGATCTACTTGCCACATGTGGCTGATTGAGTCTTTGCTGATTACGCGTTGTTGTTGTTTTTGTTGTTGCTGTTGTTCTCACGTTTGTAGGTCTTGTTGTGCTGGCTTTTGTGCCAGCTGCTGTTGTTATTGTTGTTGCTTTTCTCGTTGGGCTCTTGCGGCTTTTGATGGGCGAATTGCACGCGTTCAGCGCCGATGCACAGCAGCGATGCGATTGCAATTGCTTTGGTTGTTGCTGCTGTTGCTGTTGCTGTTGATTTTGATAGCGATTGTAACGTTGCGGTTGCGGTATTGCTGTTGTAGCTGCCATAGTTGTTGTGATTGTTGTCGTTGTTGTTGTTGCTGCGGAGGTGGCGTCCAGCGCGTGGGCTGTCTTTGTTTTCACTTTGGCTCTTTGTTGCCTTGTTTGCCTTTGTTGTGGTTGTTGTTGTTGCCGCTTCTCGCGCTGCAAGCGCGCCGCTTGCTGCTGTGCTGCCTTTTGTTGTTGTTGCTGCTGCTGCTGCTGTTTTTGTTGTATATCAAAGTGAGTATTGTGGTTGCTGCGCAAAGCATTTTGATAATAACTGCTTGTCGCCAGCTCGCCAGCGCCTCTTCCAATTCCGTCACCGTCACCACTACGCCCACCGCGGTTGTTACCAACGCCGCTGCTGCCCCCTCCTCCATTGCCACCCGAAATGGTCAGTGGTGATGAGGCGTTTGAGGAGTTTGATGCACTGCGCTGATGCAATTGATGTGTGGGCGGCAATAGACGTGACCCCGGCGACGATCTAAGGTCATTGAGCATAATATCCAAGTCCGTCGCCAACGAACTGAGGAGCTGCAAATGAGAAATGGAAAATGCAAAGAGATGAGAAAAATTATTGAAATTGTAAATGAAGGTATTTAGGTTTACCAATAACACTGTAGGGAGGTCAAAATATCACAGCGAAACTCCGTGACACCCCAACTAAATTTTTGCCTGTAGAATACGATGGTATTTACAGAAAGTCAAAGTTAGCTCTTGTTTTCGAGATATTTAGTAAAGAAGTTTCAGAGCTCTGAAGGTAATTTTTTCTCCGTCTATAAACTTTACTCAGGCTTGGAAACCTTTACTCGCATAAAAATTCTGTCAGTTTCTCGTACTTAATTGGGGCATTCTAAATTCAATGCCGCCTTTAGTTTTCACAAATTGCCTCCGGTTTTCGAGATAACGGTATTTAAAAATTACCATCAATTTGGACTTTTTTGTTAATAACCCAGTCAGTTTATGAGGTAGATTGCCAAAACTTTACACGTGACAATATTTTAGTATTACCTTAACTATTTTTGAAAATAATTGAAATCGGATCACTATAACATATAGCTGCCCTACAACCTATTTTTCAGATATGGACATTTTTGGGTATAACTTCGCTATTTAAACAGCTAAGGACATGCAACTTTGGAGAATTTGTACTCGTATTGGCCTTAATCTATTCCCTGAAAATCGTCGAGATCGAGTCACTACAACATATAGCTGCCATACAGCTGATTGTTCAGATATATGGTTTTGCACTTTTATTTTTTTATAACTCCGAATATAGTCATTCTGTGTGAAAAAGCAATATAAACACTTTTATTCAGAATGGATAGGTGAAAATTTTTCTCATATACGATTTCCACGTATCTGCATCAGTTATTGCACTTTTGTGCAACCAAAGTTGAAATTTCACCATAGGCATTTTTTTAAAGCCCAATAACTCGTATATCGTATTAAATGAATTAGATGATCTTTATATCGTCTTACAGAGGATTAAAAGCCCTATGACGCAGTTTTTAAATGAAGAAAATATATGCATCTTTAAGGATTGAATTTAGAATGCCCCAATTAAGTAAGAACAGCTATCAAAATTTTTATGCGAGTAAAGGTTTCCAAGCCTGAGTAAAGTTTATAGACGAAAAAAAAAATTACCTTCAGAGCCCTGAAACTTCTTTCCTAAATATCTCGAAAACAAGAGCTAACTTTGACTTTCTGTAAATGCCATCGTACTCTGCAGCCAAAAATTAAGTTGACGTGTTTCGGCGTTTCTCTGTGATATTTCAAAAGTTAAAAATTTACCTACAGTTAGTTTATGTAGAATTTGATACACAGCCGATGTAGATGAAGTAGTAGTAATAATAATATGTATGAGGTCTCTTCCTAGTAGTACATAATAAGTTCCCTTAAATTTATCTACAAATTGTATGATCATGTATATTACTCAGTGCGTAGCGCTAAATCCGCAATAGGGCTACTTTTATGATTCTTATGTGAGAAAAAGGTATATGTATGTACTTATATCCGTTTCAAATAATTCAAGCAATGCCTAATCACTAATGATTTTATACAAATATTAAAATTGTAATTAAAAACTAAAAAGCCTGTGTCCTATTGTAGACCAATTATGACCTAAGTTCATTGTGAAAAAAAATCAGGCTTTTATTTTATCATGATTATTAAAAATTAATGGAAAAAGGTCGAGCGGGTGGACAATTTATCGTGAAAAAGAGCAGCTTTTCGAACCAAATTGATACCCAAAGAGAAGTCAATAACCGGAGAAATTTATTGCATAGCAAACGCGATTTATGGAGCAAATTACAGAAGCTAACCCAACACAGACAGGCATATGTACATACAGAGATTGCATTTCGTATACTTAGCAGCCATACGAAAGGAAAAATCGAAAGATTAATTTATGCCGACGTCTAACAATAATAATCTTATTGTTTTCAAAAAGGCGTGCACAAAGTCGATCCAAATTTGTTTTCGAAACAAAGCAGTAGAAACACTCTTCCCAATTACACTACTGTAGAGGTGGGAGACTATCGATAGTGCCACCATCGATAGTTTTTGATAGTTTTAAAAAAACTATTGATAGTCTTCGATAGTCTTCAAAAAAATTAACCATCGATAGAATTATCGAAATTATTTGAAAAATTCAAGAAAGCATCAAAATCTCAATCTTTAACATTCAGTCCAGTAAATTTTGGTGAAAGTTTCAAGTCTAAACAAAAAAAAATCTTCAAAGCCTTCTATAATGTCGTTTCTATTATTTTCGACATAGACGAATATAAAACCTTAACAGAATCTGAAATAGTAATGTGCAATATGGAGATGTAAAAGTTGTAAAACTATCGATAGTACACATTAATATCGATAGTTTATGAAGAAGCCATCGATGGTCTTCGATAGTGTTCAAAAAAATAAAATATCGATACTATCGATAGTGCCATCGATAGTTTCCCACCTTTACACTACTGCTTACTCACAAAATAACTCCGACGTTGACGTAATTGATTCTACACAACTTACCGCGCAGAACTTTTGACCCTCAAACAACATTTACACTTTTATCTTAGATAATGTTAGAACACATGTTCCGCATTCTCAAATGCACTCTGTATAATTGGAAAGCACCAAAACGTTATCTGAACTTCATTATTATCAGCGGAAGCAATTACCTAATGGATCTTGTGCAGATTTGAGCTTGACAAGCAACACTTTTAAATACAAAAAATGTTAACAGTTCGAAAGTGTACGTCGCGTAGATCACCTAGATTCGTATTCGAAACGGAATGTTTTAGCGCCTAAAAAGAACTGTTGAAAGTACACGAAGAATGGTGCGAATAAGAAGACGCCAAGTGAAACGAGTCGTGCGGAAATTCATCATCTTCATCGGCTCAATTATGTTGCTTTCCATATTCACGACAATATTAGTGGAGCGACGATTACGAAATGTAGATACAAGCAACCCGACGGCCACCATCGACTCACCGACATTGGCCACCGACATGAATGGCGATCCAGTAACACCACAATTTGTGGCACGCTTCCGCATGAAAACGCCACGACCGCCAAAACCACCCGTACAAGAACGCGTCGTCGTCATACCGCCACAGTCGGTGGGTAGAGCGCGAAGGGAGGCCATTGAGCACGCGGAGCGGAAGGAAGGGAAGCATAAAGGTATATTTAAAGTGCCAGCGGCGGTTGGTAAAAAGCGCAGTTGGGAGGATCATGAGTTGATGGAACGCGAACGGAAACGTGTTGGATTGGGCGAGCAGGGCATGGCCGCATACATAAACGAGGCACATTTGAAGGCGCTGGAGAAGAGCATGTCACTAGAGAATGGTTTCAATGCTTTGCTATCGGACTTAATATCGGTGAATCGATCGGTGCCGGATGTCAGAAATGAAGCGTAAGTAGGGTAAGGCTGTACAAAAACAGGACTAAAGAGAAAGAGAATGAAGGACTTTCGGGTGAGGCAAGTCAAAGCTCGTCTGAATCTCTAAGAACAGGCAAAATTATCAGCTTTTATTTTCTAAGGTCTAAGGTTATTTTCTGAGCTTGTTAAAGTAATTAATTTCCTTACTTTTGGGTTGCTTGCTTTTCCGACAGGGTAGGAATATGTCGGATTGTGGAACGATTTACCGTCATCCCTTGTCAAGGAACAATTAATAATTAATCTTCCCTACATTCACTCCCTTACAGTTGCCATCGCATACACTACCTCTCGCAACTACCTTCAACGAGCGTCGTTATCCCCTTCTACAACGAGCACATCAGCGTCTTACAACGCACCCTACACAGCATCGTCAATCGCACGCCCCACGAGCTACTTCGCCAAATTGTTATTGTCGACGACGGCAGCGATCGCGAATATCTCAAATCCACACTCGAGGAATATGTAACGGAACATTTCGGCAATCTTGTCACTATTATACGTCTGCCCGAACGTTCTGGGTTGATAAGAGCACGTTTGGCGGGAGCGCGTGCGGCAACTGGAGATGTTTTGGTCTTCTTCGATTCACACATTGAATGCAATTACAATTGGCTGCCACCGCTACTCGAGCCAATCGCTGTAAATCGTAGAATATCGACTTGCCCGATCGTTGATGTGATCGATCACACGAGCTTCGCGTACTCGGGCGCGCATCAGCAGGGCTCGCGTGGCGCCTTCGATTGGAAATTCGACTACAAACAATTGCCTTTGCTGCCGGCACAAAGTATCAATAAAACGGCGCCCACATCCAATCCGATCATGATGGGCGGCCTATTTGCTATTAGCCGTGAGTTCTTTTGGGAGGTTGGCGGTTATGATGAGGGCCTCGATATTTGGGGAGCCGAACAGTATGAGCTGAGCTTTAAGATTTGGCTGTGTGGTGGCATGTTGTTCGATGTGCCGTGCTCGCGTGTGGGGCACATCTTTCGCGGCCCCATGGGCGAGCGTCCTAATCCGCGCAAACATGATTTTGTTGCGAAGGTGAGTTGAGGTGTGTGTGTGTGACTAACGGCAAAGACCTTCTCTCAGACATTTCTCAAAATTTTACAGAATTTCAAACGTGTTGCTGAAGTTTGGTTGGACGAATATAAGCAGTACGTCTACCAGCGACGTCAGCAGGTATACGATGACATCGACGCCGGCGAGTTAACAGCTCAGCGCGCGGTACGCGAGCGACTGCGATGCAAACCGTTCAAGTGGTTTCTGGACGAGGTTGCACCCGATTTAGTTGAGATGTATCCGCTTGTGGAACCGCCCGCCTACGCCGCTGGCGCCATACAAAGTCACGCCTACCCCGAATTCTGCTTGGACACCATGGGCCAAGGTAGCGGCCATCTTGTGGGTCTCTTCCATTGCGCCGCAAACAAAACAAACCCACACAAAAATCAACACTGGAAATTAAGTTATACTCGCGATCTGCGTCACCTCGACGACAGTCTCTGTTTGGATGTGCAGTCGGTGGAGGAGAATGCCACCGTATGGATGTGGACATGCCATCAGCAGGGTGGCAACCAGTTTTGGTATTACGATCGCCAGCATCAGTGGCTGGTGCATGGTCGTGGCGGCTATGCTTGCCTCGAGGCAGTGGTTGAGGGGGATAAGCGCACGGTCTATGCCAATCTTTGCGACAATTCCAATCCGCGCATGAGATGGGTGTTTGGTATGGTCAATGACACGACGCTAAATTCATTCTATGATGTGTTTGATGAGGAATTGTGAAATTGCATTAATTGATATGAGCTGCGCTAAGTGCTCGCTCGTCGCTCGTTGTCGTTATTAGATAGATAACAAAGTCATCAGACTTTCTCATCGCACTAACGGAGCGCGCAGGCACGAGAAACAAGTTATCTTCTTTTTGTTTTTCCTTTTAAAATAAGTGTGTGAATGACTTTGTTCTGTGAACGCCTTTACCATGTCCAAGTCTAAGTCGTTGTAATAAAGTTATTGTATAGTTGTCACTGTTGTTGTTGTTATTGTTATGTTAATAATTTCTCATTCGCCATTTGCCATAATATTCGAGGCTGCATATACTCGTAATACATATGCTTGACCGTCAATCTCTTGGTGGACCGACACTAATCGCCGTTCAAACGATGACTTGTAAATAATTAATTGCACCACTTAACAACAACAATTAATCAATCAGGGACTTGAAACGGATTTAAGAAATCGTTGGCTATTTTGATTTTTAAGCAATGCCACGCTTTTAGTGAGAAGCTGATCCAATCCCCGTTGTCTGAGTTGCATGGAGAATAAGTACAGTCGCACACATCATCACATAACACCATAACCATCAAATGACAAAGTTTTAGGCCCATCGCAACGTAGTTCACCTCGTGCGACACCTGGTATTTTGATACCGTTGCAACAACTTCAGCAATGCAACTCTATTAATAATAACAACATCACCGAGTGTGAATTCTTGTGTTCCGCGGAGTGATATCAATATCCTAGCTACATATGTATGTATGTATATATATTTTTATTATTTTTTTCTCTTTTTATTCTTTTATTTCTCCAACCAGCAACGAAAATGCATTCCCATGCCAAGCCGCGTCGGTCTTGGTCGTTTGCTCGGTTGGTCAAACTCGTTCAAGCCGTACGCGTCGCGTCGGTCGCAGTCATTTTGTAAGGAGAACAGTGAAATGACTCTGGGATGTGTTTAAAACAGGTCGAACAGCTGTGCTCAGCTGATTTTGAAGTTGTTGTTATGGCCCAATAACGATCGTGAATGCAATATAAGTTGCTCTTCTTCTTTCTGTTTTGTAGGTTGTTGATTTTACATTCTTACACATGTTATTCGTGAAATGGCTGGTGTTTACGCCCTCTCTGGGAATTGCGTTTTAGCAACTCGGCCTTAATTTCTTTTCGGAATTATGAATTGGTTTTTTCAATTCCCAATTCCAGAATTGCATTTCTGTCCTGCTTGCTACGACCATGTCATTATGGTCCCTTTTCATACAACAACTACATCCGGCCGCCATGCTGAACTGCCCTTCAAAAATGGCCGCCATGCTGGTCTGCCCATCATTTTGACATTTGGTGATGACATATCGACCATATATCGACTTTCTTTAATCGATTTTTCGATGAGCTGGCTCATTAGACGTTTTACACTATGGTCGCAGTTGGTTTCGGCGTTCGCTCGCTGCGATGAAACTAACCAATTTGCCCACACCAACACTTTACTCGTCGCTACACGTTTGTTTGGCTTTTGTGAATTGCTTTGATATTTTTGTTGGTTTGTTTGTTTGTGAGATCGTTCGTGGTCGCCTAGCGGTCTGCCAGCGATTTAGTGCTCTTTGTATTTTTTTTCTTATTTGCATTTTGATACAAATATTTACAGTTACTTCAAGTTTGATTGATTAAAAGAAGGTCAAAAGCAGTGCATGAAAAATTGTTTACTCAGAGGACGGCAGCCAAGCAGTTAACATATGTATGTACATACATACATATGTACATTAGGCATATAACTTTTTACAATTTTTGCAAATACGAAAAACGGCATACCATAGTCGAATAGAGCATAAAAAATTATGAACCCCATTATTTTTTTTTTTTTGCGAAATTGCAAAAAAGTTTCCGCGCAAAACGAAATTACTTTTTTATCAGAACTGCCGAAAAAAACAAAAAAAGTTTTGTACATCTGCGCAGAGCGTGCAATTAAAATTGTGCAAGACATTTTACCATTGTGTAAATCGTAAATCATCACATACTTTAAACTTAAAACTTATTTCATATAACAATTGACAAAAATGTAAAAATAAAAATATTAAAAAACATTAAAAAAAATCTGACTTTTTTTAGAAATCCATTTTTGCGCGGAACGTTTTTGAACCGAAATCACCTAAAAAAATGATATTCATTACTTGTACAATATTTTCCACCACGTGGTGGTATGCCAAATTTTTCGTCAAAATTTGTTATATGCCTAATGTACATACATATATAATGTGTAGATGAATGTTGCAGGACTGCAATGGAGATGGTGCAATGCCAGTTGATGAATGTCGGTAATAATAGGTACTAGAACAAGCAGTGCTAATTACGGGCTGCATACTAAAATAGTCGATTAATTACACTGCGGCACCAACTGAGGGTTTTTGTCTGGGGGCTTTCTGTGCATAGTGTATAGCATACAGTGAAATGGCTCTGGGATGCGTAGTCGAAATTCGATAAAAAAAAGACGATATGTCATCGGCAAATATCAAAATCGGGGACAGATTGGTATGGCGGCGACTTCCGGGGGTACAGATTGGCCGGATGTGGTTGTTGTAAGAAAAGGCACCATAATGACGTGGTCGTAGCAATCAAGACAGAAACGCAATTCCGGAATTGGGAATTGAAAAAACCAATTCATAATTCCGTAAAGAAATTAAGGCTGAGTTCCTAAAACGCAATTCCCGGAGAGAGCGTAAACGCCAGCTATTCCACGAATAACATGTGCAAGAATGTAAAATCAACAACCTACAAAACGGAAAGAAGAAGAGCAACTTATATTGCATTCACGATCGTCATTGGGCCATAACAACAACTTCAAAATCAGCTGAGCACAGCTGTTCGACCTTTTTAACACACATCCCAGAGTCAAGTCACTGTTCTCCGTACACAATGTTTCTGTGCTCTTTTAAGTTCTTTGTACAAAGACCTTGTCTGAGGGGCTCCCTAATAAAATTTTATGGCAAATAATTTTCTAGAACATTTTAACCCTCTACCAACCTTCAAAATACTATTTTTTGGGACTTGCTAAAAACGACCTCTTCATAGGTTTATTAGAGAGTTAAAGTATTATACGAAATTAAATCTCGTGCAATTTTACTATGTGTTTTCTAACGCCATATTTCTATACGTTATGTATTTTGAGTTAAAAAAAAATTTAACTCCTTTATTTAAATATCACTCTGACGAAATTTCTAAGTTTCAAAATGGCAATAAAAAATTTGACCTCAGCGAGCAAAACGGTACTATGTATATGGATAGTGGTATTTCCTTCTATGTGGGAAATATTTCGCCCCCAAAAGCGCTGTTGCTCAGTGTTATATATTTGTGCTTTTATGTTCCTTTTTTTACGTAGTACGTATTTAACATATAAAAATAAACGGTTAATATACTATTTTCGAATTTCAAAGTAGTGTTCTTTATATCTATTTATCAGAACTGCGCGGTTTCTATTTAAACAATCAGAAGTAATTCCTTCCATTAAAGAATCATCTGAATTTCTCTATAAAATTTAGTACTACGTCTGTTGTCTGAAAACTTGGTACCAATTTTTGTGGTTCTATTTAGCCCTCCCCAGCGACAAAGCTGTGTGAGAGTTTGTGTTGGCGAGCGAGGACCGATTTGCACTACATTGTTTAAAATGTGTGTGATGTTTCTCATTTACTCATTTAAAGTGTCTGCATTAGATACTATATCTCCCCCCTTTTCTCCTGCATCCTTATCTTTTCTAAAGTGCTTTGGAAAACATGGTTATCCCGACCATCCACAATTCCATTCCTTCCTCGGTAGCTAAGGATAAATAAATTTGGGTCATTCCACGTCTCAGAATCTAATTCGGCATTACGACCAACGAAAGGGGCAGAAATATGTAGCATAGGAAAATAACGATAATGAAATTATCAAAATAATAGTACTTCGCTGATTAACGAAAAAAATATCAAAATAATTTAATTTCGTTAAATAGCGTAGTCATAACCGAATTGATAACGTTAAAAGCATTAACGGTTTGATTAATTAATTCTGTGAACTAACGAAACGAAATAGATTCGGCTCTTTCGTTAAACATCTCTGCTGTAAGGTCTTGTTTTAACATAATTATGTAGTTATGTATTTCGCCTACATACATATATGTAGGTTGTCATACCTTCGAGGCATCAAAACTAATATTATCTGCGAGAACGCAAAACACATCCACTGATTTTTCAAGAGCCTAACCGTATGAAGAACATTAACTCAAAATAAATAAAAAATGAAAACAAACAGCATGATTAATGATAATTCGTAATTATAAACTACCGAATCAGAAGCTGAGTAGAATACACCCAAGCAACTTGAACACACATTTCAAGTTCATAGGCGGCATTACGCAAAATCAAAATCGCAAGCGAAGTCGTCTCAAGTGGATTAAAAATTAAAATCTCTACTCAAAAATTAAGTAAATAAAACAAATAATAATAAAAATGAAGAGAAAAAATCGCAGAATCATATACATATGTATGCATTTATTATCATAAAGCAGATATTTGTTTATATTAACTCCAAAGCGACAGACATAGAAAAGGGTTAATGTGAGGTTCTCGTTATTTAAAAGTCTAAAACAACGAATTGACGGATTCGGGCGAGCAAACAAAGCGAAAAGTATGTATTTCAATTAGGTACTGTTTGAGTAAGAATCATGAATCAGTAAGACGCTTTAGTAAATCTCAAGTGGGCGATTGATTTACTGTCATTTCTATGTAGTATTTGCTTTTGGGGTTTTCCAAGTTTAGAATGTCATATCTAAATATTTGAAGGGTTTGTAAACGATTTATCAATCAATTGTGGATACACAGGTTTTAACCCAAATGTAAATACATGCCAACAATACCATTTACAACCAGACTTGGGCATTATTCAAATAAATTTTTATTTAGATAGTTATTCGAATAAAAATTTATTTTTAAAATTTTATTCAGATAAGTTCCCTACGAATAAATTATTCTGAGTTTTATTCGTTATTTCAAATAATAAATAAAACAAAAACAAAAACTTAGCAATAGTAAAAAAAATTTTTGTTTATTTTTTTTGTTTGTATGTTTGTTTGTTTTTACATATCGTCGCCCGGATAAATTAATGTCGTATGTTGCATTTAAAGACTTCGGGGAAAACAGGTTTGACGTTTGGAATTGTATTTCTCCAAAACGTCTCATTAGTTTTTCTCCAAAGTCTGGCAGAACACTACTAGGCCACAAAATTCTTAAATTATTTTAATTTTGTTATATATTGTTTATTATTTTGGGATTTATAAAGGATTTTCTTCAGTAAAATTTTGTCGTATGTTACTT
Organism: Urophora cardui; assembly: GCA_960531455.1. Lineage (NCBI taxonomy): Eukaryota > Metazoa > Arthropoda > Insecta > Diptera > Tephritidae > Urophora > Urophora cardui. The sequence goes on from OY482671.1 coordinate 33,239,497, forward strand.
TTAGCAACAGTTTTGCAGGAAATTTGTATGACTTACGACAAAATGTGCTCCCAATTTGAACTAAATTAAAATTTTTTTAAATTAGTTAAATATTGTATTTTATTTCAAATAAAAGTAAATAAATTAAATAATTCATAGCAATTAAAACCACATGGGAAATTAGACGAAATCGCTTGCGACCTTGCACAAACGACAAAATTCTGGTCAATATCTCTTAAACTAAAAGAGATAGCAAAAAACGGATAACGTCATTCGAAAGATCTTGATTAGTTTAGTATAACTGTATTATTAACTCAATTCCGCCCAAATTTCACATACGACACTAATTTATCCGGGCGACGATATGTAAATGAAAATTATCTATTATTCGAATAATTTTTTGTTTGAATAAACGAAATTATTTATTATTGAAATAAAGATAAAAACAATTTATTCTTCTATTATTCGTTATTCGATTAAATTTTGCCCAACTCTGTTTACAGCTTTATGTAAGTAGATCGTAAGGGATGGAAAGAGAAAATAAAATGCAGAAAAGAAACTTAATTGATAAATGTTTATAGTGCAGCAAACCCTACTAGGCCCATTTGTAAGGTGATGCGTTGGTTATTCATGCCAGGATTCTTGCTTTTGTTAGGTATACCGCAGGTACTCCTAAGGCACTATGTTAACAGTCACGTACAAACTGATCACAGATGGCATGTCATTGGATTAAAAATTGAACGACGTAGGTTCGATCCTCGCCAAGCAAAAAAGTATGATGAAGAGATGTGGGATCACCACCATCACCGAAATTGATCTATAACTTCTACCAAAAATCTTTCAACTTTTTCTCAAATAAAACTGGCCAATAGCTATATAAAGAATACACATAAAGCAATTATTAGAAATAAACGGTCATTTCTCCACTGACTAAAGTAGGAGTTAAGAAGACTGAACCGAAACAGTAAATTTACACGAATGAAATACATAAATGGTAGGCAGCTGTATATTCAGCACTAAAATAATACTACCATTCATGCCTAACAAGAGTAACATAACGACCAAGGTAGATTTACCAGGTAGGCCCGGTGGCGAATTCAGAAATTTCCCATGTATTTTGTTATTGTAATTGGTAGAGTGTAATTTCAAAATGATATTTCGCGGTGTTTAAAATCTGAATTCGCTTGGGGCTCGTATGTATGAATGTATTTTATAAAAGCGCAATGACGTATGTACATATGAATATTTTTAAGATGTTCACCTGCCAGCACTCTAGTACTGCTATAACAATACGCTTTACACTATGACTTTACTCGCTATGCGCCATTGCAGACCATAAATCAATATCGCCGTGAATATATATTCGCGATTTGGCTTTGTCGCCGCGATGGCTAGTTTGATAGGCCGAAGTGGCAATAAGATAAACTACTCGATTGACATTGCAGCATTTTTCTTCTTTCTTTCACCCACTAAACTTTATGCTCACCGTTATTTATTTGTTTAGTCATTGATGCGCTAAACCAAAAAGTGTTGCTTACCACACATTGTCTTCAGCACAGCGGGTCGGGTGGAGTTGATGCCTCATACAAACTGCGTGGCCAATAGGTAATAAATGGGATATATACTCAAATACATACATAGGTACATATGTATTTATCTAACCGTTTTCTTCACCTTTAACTTGTAGTTTTAATATCTACATTTGTTTAATGAATCGATTTTGTGTGTGTGTGTTTTTTGTGTAATTAAGAGTTATTTTATAGCTACACTGAGCTACAAATTGTTAAGAATATGTACGTTGGTCAGATGTATGAAACTATTGCGGCAGATGCCTACATACATATGTTTACCAGTTAATGTTCCATCTGTAAAGCAAATTTATTCCCATTGACAGCTTCCAGTACTTGAACAATTCAGCGAGTTGCCAGAATTTACCAACAGATAAGAAATTATCGGCGAACTTTGAGGGTTCTTCATACTCGTACTTACATACATACGCATAAAGTCATTTGCTAAACCTCGAATGAAGTGTGAACAGATCTGGGCACAGAGACAAAAGCAAAAACAAAAAAAAAATGAAAAAAAACAAAAAAACAAAAACAGACAAAGACAAAAAAACAAAGACAGAAACAAAACAAAGAAAAAACCCAAAAAAGGACAAAAACAATAACAATAACAAAAAGAAGAACAAGAATAGAAGCAAAAACAATTGTATAACTAAATTTTCTCAAACCCAAGAAAAATGTAATTGATGCCATTCCATTACAATTGCATGTAATTGGGGATTTTCTATTATATTTAATTGAAATTGAAAATTTTCAATTACAATTGAAAAATATCAATTACCAATTACCATTGTAATTGAAAAAAAAAATGTAATTGAGGATGCCCAGATCTGAGTCTGAGCTATAAAACACTCTATGCATAAACATATTTAGGTTCTTCTCAGGTATACTACAAACGCAATTCAATAAAAAAGCCTTGTTAGAAAATCTCAAACTCTGTTACATGGTGCATTTGCTGGCACATTTAACAGTTTAATTCAGAACAGTGATTTGGCTTTGTAATTTTGCCCAAAAGCAAAATACATACATAATAATAATAATACAATGGCGCTATTATAACTCTGACGAGTTTTATGGCCGAGCTTCTCTCCCAATTCGAGGTGTGCTCCTTTTTGTTTTTTCCTACTAATTGGGTGGACCTACAGTTTTATGCCGCCTCCGAACGGCGAATGCATTTTTTGTGAGAAGCTTTTTCATGGCAGAAATACTCTCGGAGGGTATGCCGCCCATTGCCGAGAGGTGACCGCTGCTCTTAAAAAACCCAATAATTGGATTTTTACTAATTAGAAAAATTTGTTTGGCTCGGACCGTGGTTTGAACCCGAGACCTCTGGCATAGCAGGCGAGCACTCCACCCACTGCACCACAGCGGCCACAAAATATAAAAATATAAAATACATACATACATACATATAAACATTCATACATATGAAGTAATTAACAAAACAAATAATTAACAAACAAATAACTAAATTAATTTACAGCAAATGATCGGTACCTTCAATGACCAACGATGCCAAGTCATTGCCTAAGCTGCCAAATGATGATTAAGATCATTATGTAACAACAAGACTTTTGCTGAAGCCCTACGAGCACATAATAAATCTTACTCGCACAAAACAACACGCAACTCGACTCCCAACTGATTTTATTACAAAATATTTTCTCTTTATTTTGACTATTCGTCAACGGCGCAGATGATAATGAGTGCCTACATTTAAGCTCATTGAGTTCATTTCAAAGCAGCTGTCAAATTTTGGTCAAATCGCATTAAAAAATAGGGAAGCCATAGATGTACTTGCAAATATGTACATTAAGGTGGAGTGAAAAATTTTTTTTTGGAAATTCAATTTGTTCCAAAGCCAGAACGGCACATTTCTAGCCCAGAATTAAGCCTGTAAAATTTTATTGACCTACTCGCATATTTAGAGTTGCCCCCAGCCCCGCAAAGTTGAAAGCAATAAGCACGATCTGGTACAAATGTGAAATTTCTAAAATTATAAGATCAAAAAACAATATACGAGGATTGATAAAGATGGCTAAGCTGAGTATTAAAGTGATTTTTTTTTTTGAAAACAACAACAAACGTTATTAAAGGTCAAAGTTTATATTATGCATTTTTAAATTGCAATTACTTAAAAACTACTGAACCGGTTTCGAATATTTTTATACCGTTCGATAGTTATTTTGATTCCCTTTAATTTGATATACATTTTATGTGGGTTCCATAATACCCCCCTGCGGGGTTCAACCCCCCTTTTACCCCCCTTATTTTTCATATATAAAATGTATATCAAATTAAAGGAAATCAAAATACCTATCGAATGGTATAAAAATATTCGAAATCGGTTCAGTAGTTTTTAAGTAAATGCAATTTAAAAAATGCATAATATAAACTTTGACCTTTAATAACTTTTGTTGTTGTTCTTTCCAAAAAAAAAAATTCACTTTAATACTCAGCTAACCTGCATTTATCAATCCTCATACTTCGTTTTTTGATTTTATAATTTTCAAAATTTCATATTTGTACCAGATCGTGCTTATTGCTTTCAACTTTGCGGGGCTGGGGGCAGTTCAAAACGTCGTCCTATCGCCATAAAATTTAGTGGGGTTCATTAACTCGTATAAAGGCAACTTTTCATTGCTGGTACGTTCAAAAAAAGAACAACAAAAAATCTCCATATGTTTTCACTCCACCTTAATGTATATAGATATGTATGTGTGTATTGTAGGATTATAGATTATTATGACTGGGCGAGAATTTAAGTTGATCGACAGGTTGCTGTAATTACATTTCCAAAATATGTACATACATACATATGTATATATACATATGTATATACATACATATCCATTAGGCCCAAAGTTACTACAAATCATTAATACATTCCTCCTTATATTTTCTTTAGCGAACATAACAACTTCCATGAATATGCCCCATGACTAGCCCCATAACTATCGCACGACGATGTCCACCTTCGCATTAATGACTTTGTATACATAGTAAAAAAAGCAATGAAGCGAAAGCGTCGGGCTTTCATTCCAAACCACATGCTTTTTTCATATGGTCGTTATTATAGATACTCTTGTTGGGTATTCAGCATGAATTGTAGCAGCATTGTAGTGCTGAATATACAGCTGCCTACCACCTAACTTTGTTATGTACTTCATTCGTATCAAGGCAGATCTAGGAAGGTAGACCCGGTGGCGAATTCAGAAACTACTTTTTTATATGCAAAGGTAGAGTGTAATATCAAAATCCAAGCGAATTCACATCATGGCCAATAGGAATGGACGATCCCCAAGCGAATTCAGGTTTTAACCACGGCGAAATATCATTTTGACATTACACTCTACCAATTACAATAACAAAATACATGGGAAATTTCTGAATTCGCCTCCGGGCCTAACTTCTTAGATCTGCCTTGATTCGCGTAAATTTTTCTCTTTCGGCTTACTCTTCTTAACTCCTACTTTAGTCAGTGAAGAAATGATCTGTGCTCAATTTGTACGTACCACTCAACATACTTTAGGAGTACCTGCGGTATATCTAACAAAAGCATGTATCCTGGCATGAACAAAAAATCGCGTCAAGTTAATTTTTTATTGTTGTCAGTTAAACGGATTGCTGGATTGACGGAAAAGTATTCATTCTGATGGCCTAATTACTCTAAAGTCAACGACCGTAATATAACAAATTTTCGAAAAAAACCGCATGCTTACCCAATTCGTTCATGCCAATTTACTATTTTCGCCTCAAAAATAGCACAATGAACCCAATTAAAACCACAATTCTTTAATGATAATGGCCAAGCAACGGTAAAGAGCTGGGCTGATCTATTCATTAGCTATGTATGTATGTTACAAAAGCTAATTGTTGCACAATAATTTCAGAATTACACAATCCAATCAGTTACATGCCAATTACTAAGTATTTGTGTATTTTATAATAAACGAAATTTGAAACCGCCAAATCAATTCGCATTACACAAACGCCCCAATTAAATGGCTGAGTTATGAGGTGATCCGCAACGAAATGCGGTGAGCGAGTGTCCAGCAACAAAAACGGGCAATAACGTTGAGGGTAGTGCTGGAAGCGATATCGATATAATATCGATTCATCGATGTTTTTGAACTTTTTTGATATATCGATATTTTTTTTCCGATATTCGATATATCGACGGTCATGGATCCATCACTGATAAACGCGGAAAGAAGCTGGTAAAAGGCAGCATTGCCGTTTTGTGGGTAATTCCCCAAATTTGGAGATTTTTTTTAAATTTGATTCCTATGTAGAAATTCCTGTGTTTAAAAGTAATGTAAATACGAACATTTTTTTTTAAATGTTCATTTTAGAATTGCAAAATCAAGAAAAAACATTTTAAATTTAAAAATTTTTATTTCTATTTTATTTTTGTTTTCCTGATACAAATTTTTTTGTCTGTAAGCTCGAATGCTCGAATGTTTGTACGGGCATTTGAACAACAAACGAGCCTCAGACAAATTCGATCTTTTCGAATTGTTCCATACCCGGGTATCTAGAGCTCTAATATAAAGGTCGATATATCGATAACATCGATGTTTTTTCTCAAAAATATCGAAAATATCGATACTCGTAAACATCGATGTTTTTCCAGCACTAGTTGAGGGCGTGCTCTTCAAACAATAAAAACGGTAACAACAGAAATCGATTAAATAATAAAGGAGACAGTGATTTATGATTTTTGGTTGAACTCGACTTAGTTGTTGTTGTTTTTTTTTTTTTTTTGTTTTACAAGCGATGATGATCGTAGCTGACTGTTGTTAGAAAAATGGTAGCCACGACAAATGGCGTAAACGGCCATGATACCGCTGGCCACAAGTTATAACCATTATAACATTTTCTGTATTTTATTAAATTTTTTTAATACACCAAAATGCATAAACACTTGGAGTTGTAGAATAAATTAATATCAAAAGCTGGATAGACAAGGATGGGTCGAAACATACATACATATTATAAATGATATGTTTCAGCAAGCTATTTTTCTAAATCGACGGCTGAGTAAAAGATCGCTCTATTTCAAAAATTGTTTCAATAACGTCCTATTTTGAAAATTGTTCCAATAACGTCCTATTTCAGATTTTGCTTCAAAAACGCTCTGTTTCAGAGAAATTTATATATAAAATATTTCGGTGAAATAGGATGTTATTGAAGCAAATTCTGAAATAGGGCGTTTTGAAACAAGTTTTGAAATACGTGATCTTTTACTCAGGCGTCGAAATGAGGAGTTTACGCTTCCGAATAAAAAAACCTTTCAGACTTTACTATCCTTATATAAAACTTTGGAATGTAATAAGTGTCCAACTTGAATTGGAAACAACCGTTTAAGTGTTGCTTTACTAGGAAAATGAAGGCATGCTACACAGCCATAATGAGGCCATATACTGAACGTATGTTAACACATTCCGTATTTTTTATTTATTGAAAAATCATGGATACTTTCTTAGTAAAAAAAATGACTGTTTATATCGAACTTAATATAATTATGCATGTTATAAGATCAGGAACTTCATAAGTCTTTTGCTCGTACTCTGCCTTGATTTAAACGAGGGTTTTATGGCTACTGAAGTTTCTTTGATGATGACGAGTGTTTGTGATGGTGTGAAAGACCTTAATTACTGTGCAGCACTGGTGCTGATGTATACCAGGATTATTCTGATAATGCTTTTTTTTGACGACTGATGCAAAATCATGTTGGGTCGCTCGCTAGCCAGGTGATCGTAACACCACCACCACGCAAGTATAGAATATTTCTTCATAAGGGACAGTAGCCACTTAGTGAACCATATACCTATTGCACAAAATTTAAATAGACCGTGGGTATGTATGACTTGTTTCCATGGGGCTTACATTTTGCTTAAGACAGATTCGAGGTCAGTTGAGCTTTTATCCTCGTTTAAATCTTTTTCGTTCGTTTCGATCGCGGCTACGACCAGCCAAAAGTCACAGACTTATCGAACCACCACTAAAAAAAAAGCTTGATAAAAAATATAAAAGCAATAACAATAAAATTTGCAGTAATATTTACAACAGCAATAACAAGCTTCAACGAAAGCAAATAAAAGACGAAAGCAACTAACAAAACAAACTTCCACGCGGGGTTACGGTTATGGTTGTGGGTCAGGAAAATAAAAATTCGAGTACTGCATGGCGTAGGAGCTGCGATAGCAACGGGAACGGGGCGAAAAGTTTTGCTTAGTGACAAATGTGGGCGTGTTTGAGCCAAACCTTTTGCTAGTAAAAATGTCAGCTGCAGATCGACAACAGTCGCTGAGCAATTTTGCATGCAAAATACATACATACATATGTACATACGTTAACAAGAAGACAACAACACTAGCTAATAATAACAGTATAAATAGAATTACATATATGTATACCTAAAACAATAACAATAACAGGTAACAGCAAGTACAAGAACAGTAACAACAAAAATTGGCCGTAAAAATGACAACAGTGGCAATGAGATTCGCAGCAACACCAGCAACAACAACTACAAAATGAACGACCAACCCATTAATTGTTGTTGTTGCTGTTTAATTTTGCATGTTTGCTATTTTGTGTTTTTCTATTAGTTTGTAAAAGAACAACAGAATCAGAAGTGCAAACGAAAACTGCTTTGCAAGCTGTGTTGATGAAAAAAAAAGAAAGAAGAAAAATAAAGAACGAAAACCAAAAAAAAGAAGATAAAAGAAAAATAGAAGTTAAACAAAACAAAGCTAACAAGAAAATATTACAATAAATATGGCAACACTTGCGTAAATAAGTCAAACAAATGTTGTTCAAAAGTAAGTTGGTGCCTATACAAAACAACAACAACAACAAAAGCAAAGAATGCCACCAACGGCAAGCAGCACGCGGTGGCAACAAACACCAACGGTGAATCAACAAAAGCACCAAAAACAACAACGGAAACAACAACTGCATGCAGCGCAACAAGTAAGCATAGCACATGTATAAATACATATATATATATATATAAAATAACAACAACACGGCACAAAGATGCAGGTAAATAAAATGAAAACGACAAATAATTTAAAAACAAATAAAGAAGTAAATAAACTTTGTTGAAGACAAACACAGCTTAGGCACTTTTGAAGCGATTGAAAACTTGTTGTTGCTTGTAAATAAAAATTCATTTAAAAAAGACGGCATTTCTTGGAAATGGAACTTGAAGGAAAAACATTTACAATTTACCATTTCTGCACACGGTGGGCAGGAAGCGACGATAGGTTGCATGAAAATGTCGCCAAAAAAGGAAAGTGGGGTTGTGTTATGTGATGTTTATAGATGAAACATCCGTTGAAATTAAAATCCGAGCTGCTCCTTTTTCAAGGATATCTACATTTTTTGTTTTTTTTTTTTTTGAAATGATCAAATATTGACGAAATCGAAAATTCGCCAAATTCCAAATTTTTCCGATTTCAGTACATTATCTGGTAGCAAAAGGATACAAGAAAAGGTATTAAAAAGAAAACAGGACACCTGTAGTGGAAAAATCCAATGTGAACAGGACCTAAAGTATAACCACTGAAATATAAAATAACACAAAAAGGACCCACTTTAATTTGCGTATAACTCCTAAAATGTTATTTCTACGTGAAAATTGCTTATTCGGAATAAACAAAGCAATATTTCTTTAATATACTATTTTGATGTACCTGCAGTGCTTAATGTACTTTGGTGCATCTAAAGTGAAAATTTCAAAAAAAAAGTACGTTTTTTTTATGGTGCTAATTTAAGTTCAAATATTTTGCTAGTTTATGTAAATATTTTAATCTAATAATCCAATTCTCATTCTTACATATTTATTAAAAAGAATTTGAGCTGAAATACTCGCTAGCTGTGCACGGTGGGCGGTAAGTAACAATAGGTTGCATGAGAATATCGACAAAACGATGGCCGGCTAAAAACTTACGTAAAATGATATTCTAATCTACTTCATAAACACACAGCAAGCGTGAATAACATCTCCAACATTTTTTTAAACGAAAATTAGTACCAGCGCACTGCTAGGCACATATTCGTTGGGCCATCGTTTTTTCGATATTTTCATGAAGCCTATTGTTGCTTCCCGCCCACCGTGCACAGCTAGCGCGTATCTCAGCTCTAACTTTTTTTGATTATTAACCTATATATTTGTAGAAATGAGAATTGGATCATTAGATTAAAATATTTACATAAACTAGTAAAATATTTGTACTTAAAATACCACCATAAAAAAAACGTACTTTTTTTGAAATTTTTAATTTAGATGCACCAAAGTACATTAAACACTGCAGGTACATCAAAATTGTATATTGAAGAAATATTGCTTTATTTATTCCGAATGAAACATATCATAAGCAGTTTTCACGTAGAGTTAACATTTTAGGAGTTATACGTAAATTAAAGTGGGTCCTTTTTGTGTTATTTTATATTTCAGTGGTTATACTTTAGGTCCTGTTCACATTGGATTTTTCCACTACAGGTGTCCTGTTTTCTTTTTAATACCTTTTCTTGTACCCTTTAGCTACCAGATAATGTACTGAAATCGGAAAAATTTGGACTTTGGCGAATTTTCGATTTCGTCAATATTTGATCCTTTCAGAAAAAACAAAAAATGTGGATATCCTTGAAAAAGGAGCAGCTCGGATTTTAATTTCAACGGATGTTTCATCTATAAACATCACGTAACACAACCCCACTTTCCTTGTTTGGCGACATTTTCATGCAACCTATCGTCGCTTCCTGCCCACCGTGTGCAGGACAAGAAACGTTCAAAAAAAAAATACTCAAAGCTCGTTCAGACAATTTTTACTTAAATCTGTTTATGTTTGGGGAGTGGACGTATGCACACATTCAACAAAAGCACCTTTTAAAGCTCAATTCATTGCATTTTCTCTGTATTTAAACTAAAACTAAAAAGGAAAGGTCACCTGTATTATTGCGTCATAATTGCTACTGAATTCATATTTTTCGTCATGTAGCAGCTACATTGTAGCTTTGGTGGAACGAATTGGATTATGGTGAATTAAATATTCGTTAAGTCCACATCGTTATCAGCCCTACACACAAAAGTAAAAAATGTTGGTGTTTCAAAAAGAAATTTCTGTCATGCATTTCCGTGGAAAATATATTGAATTTTATAGAAAACCTCCTTCTATACGCAATAGACACCATTAAACGTTACTTTGGCTCATTTAAAGTCAACACATTTGAAAAAAAAAATTGTCTGGAAAAAGTTTGTATAAATAAGTGTATTATGATTTTCGCGAGATTTCAAGTTTGAGTGCTAAAAAATGCGGATAACTATGGAAACGCAAAAAAGAGGTATGTTTCATGTAGGGATTCCAATTTTTCCGATTTTTACGATCCCGGGATTTTCGAGATTTGTTTTTATAATCCCGGGATCCCGGGATTTGGACCTTAATTATTTTCCCACATTTTGGGATTGAAAAAAGTAAATATATATTTCGAGGAACGCTACAACTTTAAAGTGCAAAGAAAAAATTGATTTTTATTGCCATCTTTATTATTTCATTAGTAACAAAATAAAATAGGACCGTAAAATCATGCGTATTATTTAATAATAAGAGTTACTTTAAAAAACGCAACCAACAAAGAAAATTACATACAAAACATTTGCCTTTACAGTTGGTACTTTTAGGATATTAATAATAAAGCTTGTGATCATTTGATAATTTCCAATACAAATTTTTAGAATTTAATGACGTACTTCGTTTAAGCGAATATTTCCAAGCTTTGCCGAAAAATACTGAAAATTAATACAACATTCGCAAAAAAATTAAAAATCGGATGCAGAAATTTTGAGATGAATTCCGAGTATACAACTGCGTATTTTATTTTAGTACGTAATGTGAAATTCTCAAATAAAATTAAACTTTTTCCTGGTTTTTACTAATTTTATTTTTAAAATTTTTTTTGCATTTTCTTCCATTATTTACTTTTCTTGGGAGGAAATTGCAAAAACCTTTGAGAAATAAATGGCCAAAAATCAGAAAATAGAAATTATCAAATGAATTTTACCACAAGAATTCTAACGATTTAAAAAATACCTAACGTACGTTTCCTTACAACGCGTATTTCACAACAAAAAAAATTTAACTATACTAGTTTATAGCCAAAAAATATCTAAAAATTCAGGTATGGGGGAGGATAGGTATGGGACTGCTGAGCTCAGAACTATTTTTTTTTAATGTTTTGTATGGTTAGGTTTTTGAGATAACGGTAATTCGGTGTTTCTTTGGTTATCACTTCACTCAAAAAATAATTTTCGGAAATCACAAATGCGATAACCACAATTAAGCAGGCTAATTTTTAAAAGAATAAAACTTTCCTGAATTTTACAACTTCCTACAAAAACTTAATTTTAAAATCAAATTTTTTTCAAAAATCGCAAGTAGTTAATAACATTTTGATTTCGACCAGCTGTCACTCAACAAGTTGTACATCGACAATTTTAATTGTCTTTCGAACGAGGTACTGCTTGTGATTATACCATTTGTGACTCCTGCGAAAATAATTTTTCAATGAAGTGATAACCAAAAAAACCTAACCATACAAAAAATTATAAAAAAAAAATAGTTCCGAGCTCAGCAGGCCCATATCTATTCTACCCCAAACCTGAATTTCTTGGTATTTTTTTTAATTATTTGTAGTGTTATTAAATCAAAAATATTAATCCTTACTTTGCTTTTTTTATTCTGGCAAAAATGTCAAACTTATTTTGCATTTTCTTCGGACTGTCAAGTTTTTTTATTCTCTTCCACAAAGATTCCACACATTTTTTAGGGCTGTTTGTTCTATAGACAAAATGCAAATCTGGCCCGACTAAGGGGCAATATTTTCTGTTCTTGGCACAAAAGTGTTGCATTATTTTTGTTTCATTTATCACATGAAAAATGCACCATTTTCATAGGGCACAGGGCACATGTTGACAATGCTGCCATGTAATAATGCAACATTTTCATTCAGAATAGGAAACGCTATTAGTATACAGATCTGAGACCAATAAAAATTATATAAAATACAATTTTTCTTTGCTATAATAGGGGAATATTCTCTCTTAATTTTATCCCGAAAATCCCGGGATGAAATTCTAGTAATCCCGGGATTTCGGGGAGTGAAAAAGGGCGGGATCCCGGGATCCCGGGAGTCCGGGATTGGAATCCCTAGTTTCATGATATAGCGAAAAAAAGCAGTGAGAACAATTTATTTTTAGCAAAATACAAGATGAAGAAATCTTAGTTTTTCTATGAGCGTAATTTTCAAGCATTAGCATTTTCATTTAAACTTTTAACAACTAAGGACCACTCTGGACCAGGTCTTATAAGCAGATTGCCAAGCAAAAAAAGTATCAAAAAGTATCAAAAGCACAACCGTGGTTTTAAAAATTTTCATTTGAAAAACAAATAATAAGTAAAGTTATGTATCTAATTCAGACCAGTTTTTTTGGTTGTTTTTATTAAAAATATAGACATTTTAGTTAAGACACTCAAGTATTTTTTTGCAAATGGCATAATTTTTTTTTATTTAAATTTATTTCACAACAATTTGCTCATGGAACGAAAACTGAAAGTCATAATAAATGAGTTTTTATTTTTCCTGTATTATGATTAACAATAAACTCTAAAAAATAATAGAAACCTTATTGGTGACTTTTCAGTTCAGAACTAATTTTCAAACTCAATTTTCGACTCACAATTATCCTTAAATCTAAAAAAATCCAGTTCAGCAGCCACAGAGTTATAAGGCAAACTCATTACTTTGAAGCAAATTAAAAAAATGTCTCTGTCCAGTATATATTTTTCTGGGTTTTTTAATTGGCCTAGATTCCCACAACTTTTTAATACTATCCAGATACAATAGGTTTGTTTTTAGTTTAACATTTTCATAGTTTCAAAAAATTAAATTCTATCAGCAGAAAAGTATCAAAATAGGCCGTTTGTGAACAAAAAAGTATTAAATCACAAAATTTAGAAAAAAAAGTATCAGAAAAGATAGAATTGTATCAAAATGGCAACGCTGTTAGTGACTAATGTATTCATTTATTTTACATATTCATACATCGTCGGCAGAAAGATTGCTTTGAAAACAACAAATTAAAATTTTTCAAATGACTATGTAGAATTAAATTCTATTATTTAAAAATTCAATTACTTTCGGGGGGGGGGGGGGGGTTTAACACCCCAAACCCCCCCCCCTGCGTTCGCCCCTGAAGCCACTTGATGGGTGTACTTCAAGATGCTCGAAAACTCGAATTGCTCGAAAATACAAACGAGTAATGAACGGACAAGTGTTCGAGCATTTGAACTACATTTTCCCGGGTTGTTCGAAATTATTCAAAGCAAATCGATATCTCTAATTTAAAGCTAATAAAATTAGCTTGCGACAAAAGCCATTTTGAAGAAAAAAAATTTTTTTTTTTAATTTACATATGTATATTTAAAATATATTTACGAAAACTTTGTTAATATGTTATTTTCATCAGAAAGCTTCGAAAAAACTCTCTAAGGTTCAAAAGTGCATATCTATTTACCTACATATGTATGTACATATCGTCGTACCATACGAAAACTAGCACTTTTAACATTTTTTACAAAGAATTCCTACACTCAGAAAAATAATCACAGTAGTATCAACAATTTTCTTCTGTTAATACCAAAATTCGTTAAATTAACAGAAATTTGTTTAAGTAGACACATTTAGAGTAATATAAAAGAAAACATCTTTTGCTTTAACAAATATATATATTTAAACCTTTTTTTATTTCAACAGGAATGATCGTCAATTATTAACAGAAATTTTTGTTGATATAACTGAGTCACTGTTAACTTAACCCTAATATCTGTTGCCGGAAACCGACCGGAGGGAGGATGAAGAGAAAAATGCAAACAAAAGATTTAAAAAACTTGCCAATAGCTCTAAAAATACACATTATAAAGTAATTGTTAGAAATAAATTTCAACTGCGGAAAGTTGTTAATTTAACAGCAAAAGTGTTTGGATTCACAGCGATTTTTTATGTTCAGAGTAGCTCAACAATAAAACTGTTAAAACAAAATAACGTCTGTCAATTTAACAGATATATCCTTTGGAAGTGATTTGACTGTGGAATCTGTTGTTTTAACCCGTAATCCTGCTGATCTGGCAGTATCTTTTCTCTCGATGTAAGTAAAAAATTTTGAAATTGCTAGTTTTCGTATGGTACGACGATATATACCAAAATTTTGGCTCAAGTTTTAAATATTTTATTACTTGAGCCAGTGTACCTACATATCGCACACTAAATCAAAAAGCGTTACAACTCAAAATTTTTCGAAATCGGGTTTCTTCCATAAATTGGTACACAGAATATATCTCTGCGGCTGCCAAAAAATCTTTTCCATCAGAGTCTTTTTTAACTGAGAAATAACTATTATACGTAGACTTTTCCCATATCATTGCCTATAAAAATTAAAAAGTTTTTTGCCCCTCCTGAAAATTTTTGAATTTTGAGTTGTAACGCTTTTTGATTTAGTGTGCGATATATTCCGTACGAGTGATTTCTGCAAAATTTTATCCAACAAACATGATAAAAAATATCTTCGAAAGCGGCCAAGAGAGAATTTATTTCTTAGCCAGTCTAATGCATATACTTGAGTACACAGTTTTTTTGCAAATATAAAACCGATCAATAACGAAAGAAAGAACTCCAAAATTGCCAAGCAAAAAGAAAAAGAATAAGAAAATATAAAATCCAAATTGCAAACAGCTGTTTTATCCACTTGAAGTGATCGCCTACGCGCTTGACACTAATTTCAGCGATTGTATCCAAAAAAAAAAAACAAACATGTACACACACCAATGCACACATACAAATGTTTTACGATTTTTCGTTTACTTATTTTCACATTATTTGCCATACTCAACGCCTTCATTCACAAATTTGCCAAAATTAAGTGCATAAAAATTGACGATACAGGGCACCTCAAGATAATTTGCAAAAATTTGGTAAAGTCTATAATAAAAAATTGGAGTTCAAGCAATCTATAAATTTTGTGTTTTTTTTTATTGAAATAAAATTTAAATAATTTAGTTTTTTTTTTGTTTTTTTATTAATTTAATTAAAAAAAATATTTAATTATAATTAAACCGAAATACGCACTTCACCAGAAATTTTCGCCCGGTTAAGCAATTTATTTGACAGCTCGCCATACAATTTACGTCAAAATAACCAGCGATTAAATTACCCAAAGATAGTAAAACCGGACCTAAATGTGTAATTTATCCAAAGCTTTATATAATAAAAATTTTAAAATGTAATTTGAAATCACCCTATACCTAAAAATCACCCTGTGTCGTAAATAGTATTCCTAGCATGAAATAACTTTTAAATAAGTGCGTATTTAATTTATATATAGTACTACCATACATATATAGATGTACATATGTATTACATAATATTTGACTATTGATTCATATTTCGCCAAAATAAAATATTGCCCAAAAAAGTGACAAAACTCTTGATTCGAATAGTTTTGCAGTGAAACTCCTACGATTAACTTTGATAACATCACAAACTATAAAAACATCAAACCACATTTCTGAATCTTCGAACCCAATTGAAAATCGAAAATGAGATCAAAATTAAAATCGCAACCGAAATGAAATTGAAAGGGTAATTGATATCGAAATGAAAATCGGAGAGAAATTAGAATTTAAATCAAAATTAACAAGTTTTCAGATCTCGAAATGATAGCTTGAATCAATTGCTTTGAAATATTTTTGTAGGTACCCAAAATAAACACAAAATTTTACCGCTTTTAATTTTTTTATTTATATTTTATGCGCATCAATATTCACTACTCACCGGCTACGAATTCGGCTTCATGCAACAACACCACCAAGCCAACATTAATAGCTTAAACAGAACCAGCGTCGGACGAATTTTCGTCGGCCGCGGCGTTCTGTCAAACGATTAAAATACACGGCAGTATATGAGAATGAACAGAACGAAAACGCTGGCGAAAATTCGTCAGAATAGACTTATTTCTAATTTGGACGCTATCGCCTGTCAAATAAATTATTTGGAACTTGATAAAAACATGTAGTAAAACAAAAATATACGTTTTTTGATGTGGAAAAAATTGAAAATATTCACAGAAGAGAAGAGTCAATGGAAGAAGTAAGGAAACATCGTAATTATAACAAGTAAAAGCGCGGCTGTCTTCGGCCGTACCGAAGAATTCATACCTTTCATGAGTGGGGAAATGAAAAGTTACCTATGTATGTACATAGCCTGATTAAGTTTAATTTATAATTTTAATTCTGTGGGTTATTTATGGAAAGATTTATTAGAAAAAATGGTGTCTATATGTTATAATGGTCCGATCTTGACAATTTTCGGTAATCCCGTTTGGGCCCATATGGGTACAAATACTTTAAAATTTCACGCCGTTAGCTGTTAAAATGTAGGAGTTATAGACCAAAATGTCCATATCTGAACAATCGGTTGTGGGGGAGCTATAGGTTATAGTGGTCCGATCTTAACAATTTTCGGTAATCCCGTTTGGGCCCATATGGGTACAAATACTTCAAAATTTCACGCCGTTAGCTGTTAAAATGGAGGAGTTATAGACCAAAATGTCCATATCTGAACAATCGGTTGTAGGGGAGCCATTGGCGCACTCAAGGGGGGGTTTTAGGGTTAAACTCCCCCCCCCCCCAAAATTTGACAGCACCATACAAAAAATAATTTTATAAAAGATGGTAGATGCACAAATATTTGTGTAAATGAATGTTGTAAAATGTATGAATATTCGTGGATGTACATTGCTAATGTTTGTCAACAAATACTGATTATGTTTATAAACAAGCAGTGTGGGGACATTTCCCTAAAAGTATGCTGTGGATATTAGCTGAGGTTTGTTATACTCAGCTGTACTAGCACACAGAGTATTATAGTTTTAATCACATAACGGTGGATTGTAACAATGAAATAATCGAGATAGATATAGACTTATATATATCAAAATGATCTGGGTGTAAAGAGAAATCGATTGAGCCATGTCCGTCCATCCGTCCGTCCGTCTGTCCGTCCGTCCGTCTGTAAACACTCTAACTCGCGCAAAAATTGAGATATTTTGATGAAATTTGAAATGCAAGTTGGTATCTAGACTGGGACGGTTGGTATTGATAATGGACGAAATCGGACCATGACCACGCCCACTTCTCCTATATAGAAAAAATCGGAAATTTGGTATCTCAGTCACTAATATAGCTGGAGCGATGAAATTTTACCCACGTGTTGTGCTCAGGCCCCTATGAAAAAATTTGATAAAATTTTGGAAAATGGGCGGTGGCACGCCCACTTATTAAAGGTCAAACATTGAAAGTTTTATAGGTCATAACTCAGAAACCGTAGCAGACCCTGCAAGAACTGTGCAGGTCATTTGACCGGTCATATGACCGGCAGGCATGACCAAAAGTTTTGGGATATTTCCTATCACATTCTTAAGGGCATCGGTAACTTTTGTGACCGTTTCATTCATCACGTTCCCGTATGTGTATTTTCAAATTCCATTCTATCCTTATCTATCTCATTGGTTTTGAACTTGGCTAGACGCACATACGAGTGCAAATGTGTTGGTAATATTATATTTTTTTAATAGTGTTAGTACTTTCGGTCACACAATTCTAGCAGGGGATATATCGACGAAATTTGGTACGCGTAATTTATTTACTTAGGAAAATGTTTGGACGAAAAATTGCCAAAATCTGTTGACGACCAAATTTATATATGGGAACTATTAAGGGGCCTAATAAAAACATTTTAAGCGATATCTTTGTCAAATATAAAGATATGCCATTGAAATTTTGTGTCATGAATCCAACTATAGACATAAAACAAAAAATAGAAAAATTAAGATGTTATGACGAAAGTCAGTTTGTACACTTTAATAACTTGTGGTAATACATGCTCAAAAATTTAGCGAGTCGGTTTATGACCACGCCTACTTTTTAACAAAGATATTTCTGGAAAACCCTTTGGGAATTTGTAACGTGACATCTTTGTAATCAGAAGTCATAAAGTGTTGCAAATTTGCACTAACAATAATATTTATATGCTTAGTTGGATGATTGATAAAAATTTTGAAAATGGGCGTGGCTGGGCCCTAATCAAACAAACGCAAACAAACAATGAAAGCAATCAGCTGAGTATCTAATGTTCGATTCCACTCGAACTTAGGTTTCCTTACTTGTTAGTTTTAGTTCAATGCAATGAATTGAGATTTAAAAGGTGCCTTTGTTTAATGTGTGCATACGTAGGTCCACTCCCCAAACATAAATTTAAGTAAAAATTGTCTGGACGAGTTTTAAGAATTTTTTTTTAATTTTCCGTTGGATATTGAAACCCCCCCCCCCCAAAATTTTTTTCTGTGTGCGCCACTGAGGGGAGCTATATGTTATAGTGGTCCGATCTTGACAATTTTCGGTAACCCTGTTTGGGTCCATATGGGTACAAATACTTCAAAATTTCAGGCCGTTAGCTGTTAAAATGGAGGAGTTATACACCAAAATGTGTATATCTGAATAATCGGATGTTGTGGAACTATATGTTAGAGTGGTCCGATCTTGACAATTTTCGGTAACCTTGTTTGGGCCAAAATGGGCACGTCTACTTCAAAGTTTCATGTCCTTAGCTGTTTAAATGGGGAAGTTATGCACAAATTACATCCAAAAATTTCATGTATATCTGAATAATCGGTTGTTTTCTATATCTTATAGTGGTCCGATTCGGCCGGTTCCGACAAATGATCAGCTGCATATAACAACATACCTGTATTCCGAATTTCATTCAGATATCTCAAAAACTGAGGGACTAGTTTGCGTTCACACAGACGGACGGACGGACAGACGGACATGGCTTAATCGACTCAGCTCGTGATTCTGATCATATCGGTATATATTTTGGTGGGTCCCCCACGCTTCCTTCTGGTACTTTCGACAAAAATTTTTTGGCACTAAGTTATAATACCATTTCATTCTCATGAAAGGTATAAAAATATGCATATGGCAATTTCGTCTTGATTCTGTTTTACTGGGCGATATTCGCAAACAAATGTCATCGCCGCACCACGCGAAAACACGCCCGGCGATTGGTTCTGTTTAAGCTATAACACTGAATAATTTTAGAAAATATATTTTATTTTAGTTTTATTTTATGCATTTGAAATGGGCTTTTTAGCAATAATAATATGTATGCATTTTATTGCTGGCTACAAACAATAAAGATCGCACAAAAATTTTTTCGAGTTTTTTGTTGTTTTTGTGTTTGTTTGACGGCAATCGAATTAAACTTTTACTAGAGTGCTGCCTACTGTCGAAACTCGACAGTTTTTCTAGAAGTTTTCTTATGACTAAGGTGCAACTACAGTTTTTGTATAATTGTTTGTTATTATTCTCACTGTTACTATTTTGTTGTTGTTCCTGTTGATGCTGCTCCTTTTGTTGTTACTTTCACTGCTACTATTTTGCTGTTGTTGGTGGTGTTGTCGTTAATCGTTTTCATAATTCTTCTACCTACTTCTTTCTTTCTATTTTTGCTCTTTTCTTTCCTTAATTTTTTTCCTACTTATTCTTTCTTATCCTTCTTAGTCTTTGACTTTATGTTTTTGTTGCAGTGCTTTTGCTACACCACATCCAGCCAAACATGTTCAGAATTGCATGATAAGTTTGGTGAAAACGCACAAAGTCAGCTACATATGCTTGCGCATTGAGACAGCTCTGTTGTGTGCAAAAGCATGCAACAACAACCACATGGAAATTTTCCAACGACGATTGTGGACGCATTTTCCAACCAATTTTCATGAAAATTGGCGCAGTTCTATTTGAGAGCAATATCTTTCTAATGGTGTGCTTACTTTGAAAATCGGTTCAGTAGTTTCGACGGAGAAGATGGAACAAAATTTATGTTAGCGTATTAATAATATAGATACCTAGTTGATCGAGTTGATCGGTTTTGTTGTTGTTGGTTAGTTTCTTTTTAACCATTTTGATATTCGTATTTACATACATTGGCCGCTGTGGTGCAGTGGGTAGGTAGAGTGCTCGCCTGCTATACCAGAGATCTCGGGTTCCATCCCCAGTCCGGAAAAACACCAAAAAAATTTTGTACCTAATTAAAAATCCCAATTATTGTGTTTTTAGAAATAGGTGCGGTCACCTCTCGGCAGTGGGCGGCATACCCTCCGAGTGTATTTCTGCCATGAAAAAGCTTCTCACAAAAAATGCATTCGCCGTTCGGAGCCGGCATAAAACTGTAGGCCAACCCAATTAGTAGGAAAAACAAAAGGAGCACACCTCGAATTGGGAGAGAAGCTCGGCCATAAAACTCGTCAGAGTTATAATAGCGCCATTGTATTATTATTATATTTACATATATTTGTATGTTTGCCGTACATGAAATCAGTGGCGTGATTTTAGTTTATTGGTGTAGAAGTCACGCTTTTCTCAAGTGAAATGCATGTACTATATTCATATATATCTACATATATGTACATATATTCATAGGAATCTATTTCTATAAGTGAGTTATTAAAATGGGTTTGGCACACTTTATTTTCGTTATGAGAATAACCATCCCTAAATTTAAGAACAATAGAGATCCCGGACTAGATGTACTTTGAAATTGCTGCTGTGAATATAGAAGCAGATAATGGATAAAGATTGGGCTGTCCAAATTTTAAGTAGGTAAATAGTTCAAAAACAAGAAACCAAAAAGTATTTCGGTAGTTCTACCCTTAAACAACAAAAAGGTGATCTGAAGAATTTTGGAAGAGTATTATAAGAGTATCCCTCAAAGATCAGCTCACATCAGTATTTTCTAAACTAAAGTAAAAAGAAGCTATGGAAAACTTTATTGTTTCAAAGATTTTAGCAGAGTTGATATACATATGTAGTTATTTTCGACAAAAACCTTGACCTTCTCCCATTTGCTTAACAAACGAAATTTAACCTTTTCTTCTGCCTACTTAATTCCTCAATGGCAAATCTTAATTTGGCCTAATTTCGACAGCAAATAATTGCAGCACACATACATATATGTATGTATGTATCTCCATTTATTAAAGAGCAAAAAATCACATCAATATCGCAAATTGAAGTCCATAATCCAAATTCAGCACCCGAAAAGCAAAAAATATCTCTAAGTGAGCAAATTATACAAAAATTTCTGCAAATCACTTGATTGCTCCATCCTGCACTCATCTTCCATTCATTCACACGCGCGCTCATTCATAAAGCCAGTGTATCTACACTTAAGTTAAATTATTCACTTAAGTTGCCCAATTGGCTTGTCCGGCATTAGGTTTAAAACAAAAGTCTCCTTCTCGAACCTCAAGTAAATACACTCAAAAAAAACCTTTCCTTATTTTGAATACGCGTTCCAGTACAAAATTTTCTTTGTTTTGAGTAAGTTTTCTGAAAAATGTGGAAAAGGCGTTCAAATACATTCAAACAAATTCTTTGCCATGGTGATTTATATGGGAATTTAATTTATCAAAATTAAATCTTCAAAACAAGGCCAAGTTGGAAAGGGAACGGCTCTTAAGAAATTTTGCCTTATTTTGATGTATGAATTTCTTTAAAACAGGTATATGAAACTATGGTAACGCATGTAAACAACTTTATTGTATAACCTTTAAACATGTTTTATGTAAAATTTACTCAAAACAAAGAAAATAGTGTTCAATATAGGAAAGCGATTTATTTGACCCCTTCATATAATTTTTTTCTCAGTGTAAGCGAGCTTTATTTATTGTTTGAGCTTTGAAAATTATGTCACAAGTAATTACCTAAATTTCACTTTGACATTTTCTCATTCCAAAAAAGTGGCATAAATTTCACGCTTCGCAATTGCCAACTGAATGAATGTTTGAGTGAATGAATGAAAAGCAATTGATGAAAAAGCGCGCGCGATTTGTGCAGCAGTGCTACTCTTTTAACTGCTTCTAGTGCATTTTTTATGGCTTTCCATTCCATTTGCTGACGTGAGTTGCCCTACTTAACATAATTTCATGCACATCTTGCATTTCTTTCTTTTCCGCCTTTTTATACTCAGCTGTACTAGTACACAGAGTATTATAGTTTTAATCACATAACGGTGGATTGTAACAGAATGAAATAATCGAGATAGATATAGACTTATATATATCAAAATGATCAGGGTGAAAAGAGAAATCGATTGAGCCATGTCCGTCCGTCTGTCCGTCTGTCCGTCTGTAAATACTCTAACTCGCGCAAAAATTGAGATATTTTGATGAAATTTGAAATGCAAGTTGGTATCGAGACTGGGACGATTGGTATTGAAAATGGGCGAAATCGGACCATGACCACGCCCACTTTTCCTATATAGAAAAAATCGGAAATTTGGTATCTCAGCCACTAATATAGCTAGAGTAATGAAATTTTACCCACGTGTTGAGCTCAGGCCCCTAAGAAGAAATTTGATGGAATTTTGGAAAATGGGCGGTGCCACGCCCACTTATTAAGGAGCAAACATTGAAAGCTTTATGAGTCATAACTCAGAAACTGTTGAAGATATATCGATGAAATTTGGTACGCGTGATATACTTACTTAGGCAAATGTTTGGACGGAAAATTGTCAAAATCGGTTGACGGCCACGCCCACTTTTAATGGGTATTATAAACTGACCTAATAAAAACATTTTAACCGATATCTCTGTCAAAAATAAAGATATATCATTAAAATTTTATGCCAGAAGTTCACCTGCGGACATACAACGAAAAACACAAAAATTTTGGAAAATGGGCGTGGCACCGCCTCTTTTTAGAAGCTGGAATATACGAGATTTCTGAGCCCATAACTCGACAAATAATTGGTATATAATGACGAAACTTGGTGTGTACACTTTTATTACTTGTGGTAATACATGTTAAAAATTTTAGGGAAATCGGTTGACGACCACGCCCACTTTTATATATGGGAACTATAAAGTGGCCTAATAAAAACATTTTAAGCGATATCTTTGTCAAATATACAGATAATTCATTGAAATTTTATGGCAAGAGTTCCACAATAGACGGGAAACAAAAAATAGACAAATTTTGGAAAATGGGCGTGGCACCGCCTCTTTTTAGACAAAGGAATATACGAGATTTCTTAGCCTATAACTCGACAAATAATTGAGATATTATAACGAAACTTGGTTTATACACTTTTACAACTTGTGTTAATAGAAAAGCAAAAATTTATTGAAATCGGTTTATGACCACGCCTACTTTTTAACAAAGATATTTCTGGAACACCCTTTGGGAATTTGTAACGTGACATCTCTGTAACTAGAAGTCATAAAGGAATGAAATTTTGCACAAAGAATAATATTCATATGCTTAGTTGGATGACTGATAAAAATTTTGAAAATGGGTGCGGCTACGCCCACTTTATGCAGTACTTGCTTTATATAAAGTACACCGTGTTTCCATCAAACGCAAACAAACAATGAAAGCATACAGCTGAGTATCTAATGTTCGATTCCACTCGAACTTAGGCTTCCTTACTTGTTCCTCTTTATGTTTTGTTCATTCGATATGAATGACACATAAAATTTTTAGTTTCGTAAGCCCTCATTGCATTGCCTAGTATTGTATTTGCGCTGAAAATGCATTTTTTTTAACGAAAGTCGCTCTTTATAAATTATAAAAAGTATGGTTTTCTGGAATTAGGTCTACAGCTACTGAGATCACCCATTTGCTTGAGCGCTCTCAACCTTTTTGTTTAGGTAGGTACAATCCGTCTTTTCCTTATAAAGAAGTTAAGCATGCAGAATTACTGAAATCAGTAGAGATACATCGCCTCTTTCTAGAGTGAAAAAACAAGCCTCTGCTGTCACACTAGTTACCTACCCGTAGTGCAGTTGGTTTGCTTTGGAACCTCAATTATTTGCTTGCCTAAAAAATTACAGGGTGCAGGAGGTCCTAGTTTTATTGCCTAGGAAAGTTCTCATTGTCGAAGTCAGAAGTCTTTAGTTTGATTGTGCGAGAAAATCATTATCGGTCTTGGCTGCTTTAAACTTTTCTGGTCATCTTTCCTCTATAAGATATATTTTTAACTTGGTATATCAGATACCCAAAGATAGGGTCTTCAAAGCAGCTATCGTGACTAAAATAGGCATGGGTAACACTGCGCTGCGCGGCGCAATTGCGCTAACACCAACCCTGGCGTTATTGCGCTAACTCCGATTTGGGAAATGCGCCCACTCAATATAGCGCCAACCCAATATAGCGCCAACTCAATATTGCGCCAACTCAATTTTGCAATAGAACACCGACTCAATTTCGTGCGCTAACACCAGCACCAATATAGCGCTAGTGTAAAATGGCGCAACCACAACGCCAATAACAGCACCATAGTATATGTATACGTATGACACCGTCACAATTATGTATGCTTGATAGTGATCTAAGTGACCTTAATTTCCAGCATATTTTCACAAATATGCGGAATATGTTTCCAAATGATTATGAAAATTTAAATTAATTGTGCCCTCGTATATGTAAGCAGAATTGCGCCAAAAGAAATAAAACAGGGATGGTAAACAGTAACAAACGAAAAAATGTTATTTATCGATTATTCCATGACAATTGCGCTAAAGGTGTTATTGCGCCAGTACCGTGAGTTGGCGCCACGACTGGCGCTGGAGTTATTGTATCAGCGCCAAAAAAATTGCGCCATTACCCATGGCTAGACTAAAAGATGTTTAAAATTTACCGCTTTGTGCTATTAATGAGTCGCGGTTTGTTCGATCCCTTAAAACTTGAAAACCACTGTACTAATCTAAGCTTTCCTGCTGAATATCTCTGGAAGTGTTTATGGTATGATCCTTGGAATTGGTGCGGCGATAAACAATAACTGTACCATACCTACACAGTAAAAAATTATAGTTTATTTCTAATATCATTTGGTACTTAATTTATTCATTCTTGGAATTAAATTTGAATTTTAATGCCAAAAAGTCTTATTTTTAAACTATGAGAAGTTTTAAAATTTTATTTATTCCAAAATAGTTTCAAAATAAGGTCTTAAAAAGTATTAAAGTTCTCTCTAAAAAAGTTTAATCATTTATGGTTTAAAAACAAATCCTGAAAAGTATAAAAACTTTCTCTTTCTCAATTTTATTACCATCAAAGCATTTTTGGTTTGAAATCAAAACCAAAAAAGGATTAAGAAAAAAATATGAGAAAAAAAGTATAAATAAATAAACAAAATGTTTCTAAAAGTGCAATGCGAAGGAGTAAGTAAAAATTTACTCAAATAAATGGACGCCTTATGAAATAATTGTATCAAGTAGTAATGCCTCCTGCATTTATAAAATAGCATGAGGGTAAATTTTGGTTTATTTTTTCAGACATAAGGCAGTTGAAGGTCTGTTTTTCAGTATCACTAAAGAAGTTAAGCATGCAGAATTACTGAAATCAGTAGAGATACATCGCCTCTTTCTAGAGTGAAAAAACAAGCCTCTGCTGTCACACTAGTTACCTACCCGTAGTGCAGTTGGTTTGCTTTGGAACCTCAATTATTTGCTTGCCTAAAAAATTACAGGGTGCAGGAGGTCCTAGTTTTATTGCCTAGGAAAGTTCTCATTGTCGAAGTCAGAAGTCTTTAGTTTGATTGTGCGAGAAAATCATTATCGGTCTTGGCTGCTTTAAACTTTTCTGGTCATCTTTCCTCTATAAGATATATTTTTAACTTGGTATATCAGATACCCAAAGATAGGGTCTTCAAAGCAGCTATCGTGACTAAAATAGGCATGGGTAACACTGCGCTGCGCGGCGCAATTGCGCTAACACCAACCCTGGCGTTATTGCGCTAACTCCGATTTGGGAAATGCGCCCACTCAATATAGCGCCAACCCAATATAGCGCCAACTCAATATTGCGCCAACTCAATTTTGCAATAGAACACCGACTCAATTTCGTGCGCTAACACCAGCACCAATATAGCGCTAGTGTAAAATGGCGCAACCACAACGCCAATAACAGCACCATAGTATATGTATACGTATGACACCGTCACAATTATGTATGCTTGATAGTGATCTAAGTGACCTTAATTTCCAGCATATTTTCACAAATATGCGGAATATGTTTCCAAATGATTATGAAAATTTAAATTAATTGTGCCCTCGTATATGTAAGCAGAATTGCGCCAAAAGAAATAAAACAGGGATGGTAAACAGTAACAAACGAAAAAATGTTATTTATCGATTATTCCATGACAATTGCGCTAAAGGTGTTATTGCGCCAGTACCGTGGGTTGGCGCCACGACTGGCGCTGGAGTTATTGTATCAGCGCCAAAAAAATTGCGCCATTACCCATGGCTAGACTAAAAGATGTTTAAAATTTACCGCTTTGTGCTATTAATGAGTCGCGGTTTGTTCGATCCCTTAAAACTTGAAAACCACTGTACTAATCTAAGCTTTCCTGCTGAATATCTCTGGAAGTGTTTATGGTATGATCCTTGGAATTGGTGCGGCGATAAACAATAACTGTACCATACCTACACAGTAAAAAATTATAGTTTATTTCTAATATCATTTGGTACTTAATTTATTCATTCTTGGAATTAAATTTGAATTTTAATGCCAAAAAGTCTTATTTTTAAACTATGAGAAGTTTTAAAATTTTATTTATTCCAAAATAGTTTCAAAATAAGGTCTTAAAAAGTATTAAAGTTCTCTCTAAAAAAGTTTAATCATTTATGGTTTAAAAACAAATCCTGAAAAGTATAAAAACTTTCTCTTTCTCAATTTTATTACCATCGAAGCATTTTTGGTTTGAAATCAAAACCAAAAAAGGATTAAGAAAAAAATATGAGAAAAAAAGTATAAATAAATAAACAAAATGTTTCTAAAAGTGCAATGCGAAGGAGTAAGTAAAAATTTACTCAAATAAATGGACGCCTTATGAAATAATTGTATCAAGTAGTAATGCCTCCTGCATTTATAAAATAGCATGAGGGTAAATTTTGGTTTATTTTTTCAGACATAAGGCAGTTGAAGGTCTGTTTTTCAGTATCACTGCAAGAACCGCTATGGTGCTGAAATTTCCCTGGACATCTCCAAAATATTGGTGTAAAAGTTGACAATATGTATATATATCGAGTCCTAACCGCCATAAAAGTGTATCCAACAAAATTATCGATTTCAGTTTTTTTTTTACGGAAATCAACAATTCATTATCACATGCATCAACTCCCAAAATTTCATAGCTGTGAAATGTGCAGTTTCGAATCTAGACACTAAATAAGTTTCACGGCTGCATACAAACTGTATGCAAAACTAATTTAAAAAAAACTGCGTCCTGAAAATTTACTTTTTGTTGGATACACTTTTATGAGAATTAGGGCTCGATATATAAAGTACTTTAGTGTTTGCTACTACTGTTTTGGATTTTTATGTAAATAAACAGTGTTAATGTTATTCAATTTCTCATAATCTTTGGGATAATGGGTTATTTGCGGTATATCCACTGGAAATTTTATGGGGGTTTATTTTTAAATCCGAAAAGGTATACAATTTATTCCAATTTTTGGATAGATTTAATACCATTTAAGCTATTTTTATTAGCAAAAATATTATAAAAATAATCAAAATTTGGTTTTGATTTAATTCCAGAAAGTATTAATTTGACACCAAGAATAATTTCGGTCTCTAAATATTCTCTTCTTTTTTTTAAACCAGAATGGTTTTAATTTTATGCTTTTTGGCATTGTTATATATAAATACCAACATGGAATTAAAATTAAACTAAAATTTTTACTGTGTACGAGAAAAAATGAGAGCTATTGGAAAAGGGGCGTGACCACTCCCATAGAAACTTAACCTTCATGCTGAATATCTCTGGAAGTGTTTTCCGTAGAATATCAGAACTTGGCAGGATAAACGAAATCAATAGAGATAGGGATAGGGATAGCGACAGGGACAGGAATAAAGATAGGAGGGTCTTTCGCGGGAGGTGCTCATCCCTGCTTTTCAATAAGATTAAAAATATGCCCATAGTACCGGATCCGGTCAGCGGTTTTCCCGCCCATTGGGTTTAAACATAATTTCCATTTCACATTTATAATATAAGAAGATTCGCAGTCATTACTATGGTTCTGGTGAGAGCAACACGGTAAACAAAGACTTTTTTAAGCTTTATAGGAATAAATTTTAGGCAGAAGAACGTCTGGCGGGTCAGCTAGTCTGATATAGTTTTATAGAATCTATCTATGTATGTATTTACACTCCATCTCTCCAACAGGCCAACATTATCGTCTACATAGAATTTATTTAATTTAACTGAACATTTATTTGCTCATTTCCATAAATGTATCCTTTTGAAAATGTCATCGCCGTCTCATGGCAAATGCAAGCGTGAGGCCTGCAAAAACTGAGTAGCAGCAACTTCCATTCGCATAACGTTTGGCGCTGAAAAACCGCAAGAATTTTCAAAACATTTAAACCTAACCATGTCTAATTGCCAACGAAATTTTGTCTCCACGACAAACATGAAAACTAAGCTTATTAAATTCGGGACACAAAGGAATTTCACTCCTTTTTTTGGCAACAACAACAACACAAAAAGTTGCTGCAAAGATGAAAGAACCAAAGAAGAAAATATGAAGAAGTAGCAAGTTACAACCAAGAGAGTAAAAAGAAAGGAAGTAAGATAAGAGGAGTGAGTATAAGGAATGGGAGTGGGTGTGTTTCTAAGACGCCAGACACACGCAAGGATTTTCAAAAACACTTGAGCGGGATTAATTTGAAAGTTTCTTGAAAATGTTTGTGATTCACAAAGCGCGCACAGCATTGCCCTTATGTACATACATATGTACAAGATTACGAGGGTGGGGCCGCTTGTGGTTATGAGGTACAAGAGCAACGCCGCAGGATGGGCTACATAAGGCGGGTGTGGGGATGCAGTTGGCAAGCCATAGAAACCAGCGTCATTATCAAATATGAGCTCGAATCTCCGCAGCGCATCATTTCTCCGCTCCATTTTCGCTTAGCACTTGCGAATGCGAATGGCGTATGCCGAATGAAGCTTACGCTTGTGCTTAACGCATTTTGATATATGTTCTGGCATTTTGTTTGGCGTTGGATGCCGTTTGGGTTAAGTATTTGGGGGTGCACTGTGGGGTGTTGGCGCTTGTTAACGTTGTTCGTTGGTGATGGTGCCATGGTGTGAGTGTGCTTTTTGTTTTTAGGAAAATAGAAATAAATTCCATTGAGATTATATTTATGAATTATGAGTTGAGTTATTGAAAAACGCGAGCGACGCACGCAATGCTTTTTGGCTAAAACAATAAATATGATTTTGATAATTTATTTATTATACTAGTATATCTATGGTGTATCTATTTGCAGTTGTTGGAAACTGTTGGAGGTTGAGTTGAGTTGGGGGAGGTTGTGGGTATAATGTAAAGTTATTTGATTGCTGTATTACTCTTTGAAAAAAAAGGTATTCCAAGGATGATTAAGAAATTATTAAAGAAAAATAGATTGCAACACATTACATCCCAGAGAACTCTTAAAAGCTCTTCATGTATTCTAAATAAATAAACTTACATAAATTACTCACAGCAGAAAAATTACGAATTTTAAATTTCAGGTTTCTCCACAAAGGCTAAGCGCTTTCCTTAGAAACCGGCTTTATTGTGCATATATTTGTTTCAGCAAAGTGTTTGAACTTCGCCATTGGTAAAGTCCGGCGACTTATGATTTAAGATCTTGGCGAAAATGGCTGGTTGTATATGTGTCTAAAGATTTGGGCGGATAAGAAAGGTGTCCTATGATATACATACAGTGGCTCTCGGAAGTATTTTGCATAATTCATTTATTAAGAAAACGTTAGAAATTTTCCTTTTTTTCGAATTCTTTTGCAAATTTTTTTAATATGGTCTTATAGCTGAATCTTCATACTACAAAAACACATTCATTAAAAAACCAAAATGCATTTCATCTTTTTTATAAAATTAAGGAAACGAAAAAGGTCATACACTCAGAAAAAAAATCATCAACACGATTCATGTAAAATTAACACGATCGATCTTTACACATAGAACAGCAACAATTTTTTTCAAATTACACGATGTTTGAAACATGATTTTGGCTTTGTAACTGTCATCTGAAAATTTGGTAAATTCAACAAAATTTTATTGTTGATAAAACATGAAGAAATTTTAAAATATACAAGATGATTCAAATATAAAATTTTATTCCTAAATGTCATTTGGAATTTGGTTTATTTAACATGATGATAATGTCAATATAAACTAAAAAAAAGTTAGAAAAATGACGTCCCAATTTTAGTGTTAATACAACATGAAAACAAATGTGAAAACAACAAGAACCACAATTAACAATAAAATTTGGTTGGTATAACACGAAACAATGTTCAAACATAAACGTCATTTGTAATTTTGGTTTATTCAACACGATCATAGTGTCAATTTAATCTAAAAAAAAGTGTTAAAAAAGAACGTCAAAACTATTTTCAAACATACATAATTTTTTTGATCATTTGAAGTCTGATTTTCGTGCAAAACGCAAATTATAATTTAAAAAAAAAAAGGAAAATTTTGTGTCGTGGCAGTGATGCGAGTTTAGCATCATTGTCAGTTCGCGATAGTGGGTTTTCGATTTATATTTTCAGTTTGCAGGTGAGTTAAAAGAGGATTACATTTTTGTTTCTAAAAGTATTTAATGTTCAATATTTTATTTTTCCTCTTCATAGGTTGCAATATCACGAGGAGGTTTTTTAGCGAATGGGGGTTTGCGATTGTTGCATTAGCAGCCAAACATTACTCGGTGCAAGTGATAGTACTATCGCCCATGTATAAACTATCGCCGGTACATTCGTGTTCGTATGAGAAGGACGCCTTCAATTTGGTCAGTTGTGCGGGTGATCTACGAATGTGCTTAATTGAAGTGATGAATATATATTTTATGTTTTATATGTTTTTTTTATTTAAAAAAATAAATTGTACAATCAACAAGACCTTCTAGTTAATTTAACAATAAATTTAATGTAAAATCAAAAAGATGTTATTGTTAATTCAACAGGACCATTTCGTGTTAATTTAACCAGCTTTTATTGTAACATTAACTAGTTAAAATTGTGAAATCAACAGGAAGACTCAATACTTTTTAGTGTTAATTCTACAGTTGTCATCCTGTTAAACTAACACTTGACAGTAGTGTTAAATTTACACGATAACATGATGGCATACATTAAGCATCGTGTTGAAGAAAATTAACCACAAAATTTGTTGATTTTTGGTTGATTTCACACTATATTTTTTCTGGGTGTACATTTTTGCTCACAAAAGTATTTTGCATATTGGTAATTTTGGTGAATAAATACATCTACAACCTGTTTAATATTATTTATGCTATCAGTTCTTTTTCGAAATGGCTTCCAAGAGTCTAGGGATGGGCTCTGCTATTTTTTGGCAAAATTCCGAAGGTATTTTGTCCCATTCCTCAGCCAAAGCCGCATTTGGATAATTCTTTTGGGGAAATCTTCGATTTTCTCACATGATCTTCAAGATGGGATCAAAATTTTTAAATGGTTCTTATATCGGAGCTTTGAACACAAACTTGGAAGTGTTTTTTATTCGAAAGTTTTCACATTTTAACACCATTAGCGGTATTTTTCGGATTATCATCTTGTTGAATTAAAAACCCATTGTATATCATACCCATTTTTTCTGCACTAGAACGTAGGTTTTCCCTGAACATGGAAAATCGGGAATGCTCGTCCATCGTACTATCCACTAAAATAAGCTTTACAACTCAGTGCGGTGATATACGAACTCCCTGAGCCTCGATTGATAAACTCCTACAGTGCTTATAATGTTTTTGATTTTCAGCTCTTAATTGGGCTTCCACCATAAACTAGGACTCAAAAATATTATATTAGCTTTCCGCACTTAAAATTTAGATTTAAAAATGTCAAATTTTTTTTATATTGTGTTTGTTGGGGAAAATAAGACACTTTCTTTGTGGTAGAAAGTTCGTTGTGCAGTACTGTGCACTGTCTCGTCCGATACTTGATTATTGAATATTGGTTTTAGTTTTCTGTTTATTGTAGGAGCTTAAGTGTGCGGGTTTAGTTGATTTTCTCCCAATATTTCACGTTCTTCTAGCGACGTTCTTCTTTGTACTAGCAACTTTTTTCCGAAAAATATCACTCATGATGTTAAAGTGTGAAAACTTTCGAATAAAAAAAACTTCCAAGTTTGTGTTCAAAGCTCCGATATAAGAACCATTCAAAAATTTTGATCCCATCTTGAAGATCATGTGAGAAAATCGAAGATTTCCCCAAAATAATCATCCAAATGCGGTTTTAGCCGAGGAATGGAACAAAATACCTTCGGAAGTTTTGCCAAAAATTAGCAGAGCCCATCCCTAGACTCTTGGAAGCCATTTCGAAAAAGAACTGATATCATAAAAAATATTAAACAGGTTGTGGATGCATTTATTCACCAAAATTACCAATATGCAAATACTTTTCTTTAATTTTATAAAAAATATGAAATGCATTTTGGTTTTTTAATGAATGTGTTTTTGTAGTATGAAGATTCAGCTATAAGACCATATTAAAAAAATTTGCAAAAGAATTCAAAAAAAGGAAAATTTCTAACGTTTTCTTAATAAATGAATTATGCAAAATACTTCTGAGAGCAACTGTACATATCTGTGGCAATTTGCAATAATCGCTTAAGTCTTAAAAAATGATTTCGAGATAAATTGATTTTTATATTCGAAAGCGTTTCTTGAGAAATCATAAAAGTCGATTTAGAACTATGGACGCAAAATCAGTGAGCCATCCACAATGTAACGATCAAATTTTGTAAATAAAACAAAATGTCATGATGAAATTTGATTAAGTACATACATCTACTTTGGCTGTTATAGCAAGTGTAATATACCTCTATTGTAATTTAAGCCTAAATGTTTTTATTTATATCTTTTGATTGAATTAAGTTATAAGCATGGGGGGTTTTACAGAAATATAGTGTTTTAAAATGAGAATAATGTGGTATATATAACTCGAAATCTTCCTAAGTCGACTTAAGCGTTTATTGCTTGTGACGACAGATATATAATGATGGGTGCAATAGTTCAGTGGAGTATCTTTACTACTTAGTAAACTGTACTTGAAAACATTAGAAAATGGAGTCACTGCAGTAAAAAACTGTGTTGACTTTTATGTAACATTACTTAGAATAAAAAAATAACTTGAGAAGATGGAAAGTAGTAGCATTGCGATGTATTGTGCAGATGACACATCGCCGAAACCGGTTTATAACCAAATCCAACTTGACAAGGCATGACGGAAATTCGTTCCACAATATATCGTAATTCTAACCTGTCGAAAAAAGAAACAACAAAAAAGAAATTGACGAGAATTTCTCAAGGCTGCAAAATAACGTTATATTTAACAATAAACAAAAAAAAATTGTTTCTGTTGAAATTTTCGATTTTATAAACGTAAAAAGCATAACAAAATCCATTTCGTTTCAACTGTTATCAAAAAAAAAATATCAAAATTTTTTTTGTTTGGATAATTATCAAAACAACTATTTAAAAAAAATATTGTTTCAACTTTAAACGAAAAAATTAAATTTCAATAACTTCGTTTTCTGTGAAGTAAAAAAATTTTACTTACTAATCCAGTATGTCTCTTTAACACATTGGCTCCTATAACATTTTTCTCTAGGTCTTATAATTTCTGAAATGTATGTACATAGATGAATCAATTAGAAAATTTAAAATTTTTCTTTTTGAAACGAAAAAATCAGGGACCGTAACGGTTATAAGTGATATCCAAAAAGTTGATTTTAACGATTATTTTCTGAGTTTTATTTTTTGCTCAGAAAATAAAAGTTTTTTCTTGAGTTCTATTTTTTGATCAGAAAATAAAAGTTTTTTCTTGAGTTTTATTTTTCGATCAGAAAATAAAAGTTATTTTTTGAGTTTTATTTTTCCCTCAGAAAATAAAAGTTTTTTTCTGAGTTTTATTTTTCGATCAGAATATAAAAGTTATTTTTTGAGTTTTATTTTTACCTCAGAAAATAAAAGTTATTTGTTGAGTTTTATTTTTCGATCAGAATATAAAAGTTATTTTTTGAGTTTTATTTTTCCCTCAGAAAATAAAAGTTATTTTTGAGTTTTATTTTTTTGCTCAGATAATAAAAGTTATTTTTTGAGTTTTATTTTTTTGCTCAGATAATAAAAGTTATTTTTTGAGTTTTATTTTTTTGCTCAGATAATAAAAGTTTATTTATAAATTTTACGTATTTATGTGACGCGAGCACATATATACTATTAAAAATGTAATTTTATGTATGTATGTATGTGATTAGTAGGGCAACAGAAGATATGCAAATGCATATTCTTCTGTTGCAGTCCTATTTACATATGATAAATATATATAGGCGTTTTAGCTCAAGGCGGAGAGAATAAGCCTAACTTGTTAGGGCATATTTTCGCATATTTAGGTCAAAAGGCTTATTTTTGCATATCTTGATTTATTTGCATATTTTTGGCATATTTTGCTATAAATTCATATTTTAGGATAGTATTTCGTCGTATTTTTCCATCTCGCTCGTAAAATTGTTTTTATTTAAATTTTGTACTCTGGCAACTTTGTTTTGTATATGCGCATACTATTTGCCATTCCTCTTTGTCTGACAAGTTCAAGGCGAATTTAATCATTTTCGCAATGCTTCATTCAACTGTGCTACACGAATCAGCTGTGTATCTACATACATAGGCATACGTCAGACGGTCAATATATATTGATGAAATCCGTGGATCGCGATTCATATTGATAGTGTAGCATCGAATATTGATGGCTCGCGATTCTGGATCGCAAAATGTTTAGAAATTTTGAAATCCGCGATCCTGATCGCAATATTGGCAATAAACGAATTGAAAGTGAAAGTGCGAAAAGGACGGAAGTAAAATATCTTGAACCTCAGAGCGAGAAAAATATCGCAATATTCATATTAAACGTGTAGCACTACACGCTACACAGTGACTGCAATTCTTGCTTTTAAATACGTCCCGATACCTTCAGTTGACGTGGAAAGATCTTTTTCTACGTTTAAAAACTTACCGCGACAATCGACATAGTTTTCTATTTGAAAATTTATCGCAAAATTTTGTAGTTTACAGCAATAGCAATTTGAATAAGTAAGTATTTTACAAACCCCTTCTTTAGAATTTCTCCCAATTATTTTATGTTACAACAGGTATATCTTAAAAGTTTGAAATATCTAAGTGAAACGCCGAAACACATCAACTTAATTTTTGCCTGTAGAATATAATGACGTATTCAGAATATCCGTAATAAATTTGGGATGGGTTCAATTCAAATAAATCTCAAAATTTAATTTGAGTATCTTCAACTACATTTTTTTTAACAAATGTAAAAAAAATTTTTAGAGATGACTATCTAAAATCAAAATTGCGGAGGGTCAAACTTCATTTTAGAATTATGCTCCTTTGGACTTTTTTGTTTAGAATCGACCAGAGAATGCAGCTGTGGCCGAAACAAAGTAGGTTTTTTTTTCGTCAGTACAAATTGACCCGCCCTAATATATATAGATTTTCGTATGTTAAAATACTTGTTTTATTTTGGTAACGAAGATGTGTTTCGCAAATGTGAATTTTTTTTATTTCTTTTGTACCTATAAAATGTACCTTTAATAAAAATAATTTTTTGTTACAAAAAGTATTATAATTTAATAAAATGTGAATTTTTTATTTCGCTTTTGTACCTATAAAAACAAATATGTACCTTTAATAAAAATATTTTTTATTACAAAAAGTGTTCTAATTTTATTTAAAACTAATTTTTGATATTTGTATGGGCCAGGGTTTGAACCTGGAATCTCTTGCATGAAAGGGGAGCACACAACCTACCATGCCGTATATCTTTTTATTAAGTATATAAAAAAAATTTTAAGGGCATATTTTCAGTGCTTAAACCAAGTTTTAAGAGCATATTTTTAGCGCTTAAACCATATTTTTAAGGACATATTTTTAGCGCTAAAAACGAATTTTTTAGGGCATATTTTCTGTTGCCCTAGTGATTAGGTACATAAATATGTAGCATTTAGAAACTCTGTAGGACAGAAATAAAGTTGTTGTATGTGAAGCATTTACTTTAATAACTTTAAACGAGCAAT
This sequence comes from Urophora cardui, assembly GCA_960531455.1. Taxonomy (NCBI): domain Eukaryota; kingdom Metazoa; phylum Arthropoda; class Insecta; order Diptera; family Tephritidae; genus Urophora; species Urophora cardui. The sequence continues at coordinate 33,276,337 of OY482671.1, forward strand.
TCTTGTATATATATATATATGTGTATACACACATACACTCAAAAAAAAAATTTCTCTCGATCAAAGACATAATTTTCCTTATTTTGAACACGCGTCCCAATACAAAATTTTCTTTGTTTTGTGTAAATTTTCTCAAAAATGTGGAAAAAACATAAAAAAACATTCAAACAAATTCGTTGCCATGGGGATTTGTATGGGAATTTAATTTCTCAAAATTATAGAAATCAAGTCTTCAAAACAAGGAAAGTTGGGAATGGAATGGCGCTTAAAGAATTTTTCATTATTTTAATGTATGAATTTTTTCAAAACAAGTATATGAAACCATGGTAACGCATGTAACGACAATATTTTATAAACCTTTTAACATGTTTTAAGGAAAATTTACTCAAAACAAAGAAAGTAGTGTTCAAAATAGGTAAACAATTTCTTTGACCCCTACATATATTTTTTTCTCTCAGTGTATATAGATATATATATATATATATATATATATATATATATATATATATATATATGTGTGTGTATATATATATGTATATATACATATATATATATATATATATACAAGAATAAGAATTGCTCGTTTAAAGTTATTAGATTTAAGTAAATGCTTCACATTAGAGATGAGCGAAACTGCGATTTTTCGATATCTGTGATTTCGGTGATTGCTATTTTTAAATCACTGTGATTTTAAACTGCTATTGCGATTGCATGGACTGGTATAAAATCATCAGTTACCGGTAGAGATTAATTTTGCGTTTTCTGAGCGATATAACCTGTCTTTATTTTATGTTAACAAAATGATAGCAATAACAACGTATTCCGCAGTAATATCGCTGTTTGTAAATATTTTTCAAAGACAAATTGTAAATTCAATAATTTTTTTTTCTTATATTTCTATATATGTGCGTATGTGGTCTGCTCAAAAGTGTAAACAAAAAGAAATTTATAATGCTTTTGCGATTGCGATTCACATAGGTGAACTGCTTACTTGCTACATCGATAGCAGTGCCAATAAGTAGTGAACTGCTATTTTGAAAAAGTGATCGCAATTGCGATTTGTGATTTTTTATTCACAGTGAAAAAATCACCGTTTGCGATATATCGCTCATCACTACTTCACATACAACAACTTTATTTCTGTCCTACAGAGTTTCTAAATGCTACATATTTATGTACCTAATCACATACATACATAAAATTACATTTTTAATAGTATATATGTGCTCGCGTCACATAAATACGTAAAATTTATAAATAAACTTTTATTATCTGAGCAAAAAAATAAAACTCAAAAAATAACTTTTATTATCTGATCAAAAAAATAAAACTCAAAAAATAACTTTTATTTTCTGATCGAAAAATAAAACTCAAAAAATAACTTTTATTATCTGAGGGAAAAATAAAACTCAAAACATAACTTTTATTTTCTGAGCGAAATATAAAAATCAAAAAATAACTTTTATTTGCTGAGGGAAAAATAAAACTCAGAAAATAACGATTAAAAATCAATTTTTTTATAAAAATCGAAAAAATAAAAGTTAATGCACCTAGAGGTAGTCTGCGTTACGGTGATTACATCTGTGTACTTCTTTTGCGTTTAGCGTTTCTCCTTCAGTATGATTTTTTTTAGTCAAAATTTAAAAAATAACGATTATTTGCAATCCCTGGAAAAAATTTTGTTTTTGATAATCAACAAAACAAAATAATTTTTGGATTATTTTTATTGATATTTTTGGAAACAAAATTATTTTGTTCATTTCGTTGAGCAGCCTTGGCATTTCTATCCCTGCAGTCAAAGGGATAAGGGTAAACATGATTCTGTAGGAGTTAGAGTAGAATCCCCAATCCCCGTATAGGTATTTCGTAGTAGATTCACTCTCAGTTACATTAGGCAACTCTGGCAACATTGTCAAACTAGCGAGTAACAGCTTATTGGAGGCGAATACCTATTCTGAGGAAAATAAAAGAGCATTCGTAATTTGACAGAGGAGCCTGTTGGATTGAGTTTTATTTGATTATGTGAAATATTATTACAATTCCCTGGTCTGGTAAATTTTGTAAAACCAATAAAAAAATGGTGTACTTGACCGACAGCCATGGTAAGTCGAAGTGGTTGCTACTTCGAAAAGGATTTATAGTTATACAAATTAAATATTATATAAAAAATAATGAGAAATTGCTTTTATACAAACCCGCGAAATTTCGATATAAAATTTATATTTATTATTACTTATTATAATTATTTTTAACATGTAGGTATATAATATATTAGTCTAGATTCTAGAAACCTACCGCAATCGCATCCATTACAGCGTTTACCATTTCGTCGCTTTTTTTTTGTTTGTTTGTTGTTGTTACTGGAACTGCTCACTTTTCATGGTATTTCTCGATTTCTCTTAATCTTGACATTTAATCTTTTTATCTTAGAAATATCATTTGATATCTTTCTCTATATACACAATTGGATATATTGAAACACCAACAATTACATATTATGCTGACCAAACTGTAGTTTGCCACAAGCAGTCGATAATCTTTGGCTCCGTTGGCCATTTAAGTAATTCGAACTAAAATTAAAAAAATCAATAAGCGAACACATGACTACACACACATAAACACTTTGGCTTGTTTTAATTTAAATAGTTTTCTATTTTCCACAACCACTTAACTTCGTATGAATTTGTCGAATTTGTCAATTTGTTTGTTTTTGTGTGCGAGTCGGTCGAGACGCCCGTACAATCGCTCCTGTTAGCCAATTTAATCCGTGCAAATACAGCAAAAGCAGATTTCAAACATTATTTTAATTTTCTATTTTTATTATTTTTAAGTGATTAACTGTTTGGCCAGAAATGTGTATGTATGTATGTGGAGGTGACTCCAGTAGCTGGTTCAGTTGGGCTGAATTGTGCTGAGCTGCTTTTCGTCATTCACCACTTATCCTATCATTTTCAGCACATCATACATTGGTCACTTACATATGTATGTATGTATTTGCTTGCTGGGTTCCTGCCAGTGTTGCCAGATTTTTTTTGTCCCAAATCGTCAATTTAAAAATAAAAATCGTCATCCATTTTTTGCCCCATCTGCGACAAATGCAATCATGTTGTTTTCATAAGGAACATTGTTTTCGATGAAATACTGTTTTATCGTTTAAGTTAGATGATAAATTGTTGAAGTTTAATAGCAATAAACATTAATTTGTTTGACATTTTCTTATAAAGAAACATTTTTAAAACTTTTGCTCATTTATTATGTGTATAAATAACAGCTTAAAAAATCTAAAAAACACGCTTTAATCTTAAAAATGGTACTAAAAATTGAGAAATAATTTAATTAGAAACAAAATGATGAACGAAAATATAAGTATTTAAGGAAAAGCGTGGGGTGCTCAGTATGTCAAAAAATATTTAAAATCGGTGTTTTTTTACTAATAATTTTATTTTGACTTTTTTGAGATTTCATATATCGTACTCTTTAATTTCGCAACTAGGTATATTTTTGTACTAGTTGTACGAATCGAATATTTTCATGTTCAAATATTATTGAGCACCCCCACGCTTTTCCTTAAATACTTATATTTTCGTTCATCATTTTGTTTCTAATTAAATTATTTCTCAATTTTTAGTACGATTTTTAAGATTAAAGCGTGTTTTTTAGTTTTTTTAAGCTGTTATTTATTTTTAACTTTTTAGTGAAATTTTTCATTAAAGGATGTTTTATGCGGACGCAAGAATAAAAGTAAAAAGAAGTCTGATGGGACGTGGTGTTTTCCGAAATAGATCTACATACATATGTATTTATAACTTCTACCAAAAATCCCAATATGCAGTGAAGTAAACTAGCTTATTATGCAATATTTTCCAAACCCTTTTATTCAAGGTTTTCCAAACTAGTTTGGAAATACAAAATTTTCCAAACGTTTTGTTATATTTTACAATCAGAAAGTGAAGAGAAGTTGAGGTGAAGCATTTGAAAAGAACAAAAAAAAAAAGAAACCTGATTGAATAAATTCGAATTTAGACAATAAAGCTCCGAATACGTTTGTAGCGTAATGGTGAGGTATGCTGCGTACGGACCAAGGAGCTCAGGTTCGAGTCCCGAGTGGCGCATTTTTTTTTTTTTTTATTTTTTTTTAATTTTTTTTTTTTTTTTTTATTTTTAGAGAAATTTTTTTCACCTCACGTTTACAAAACATTGTATAAAAATGTAATTAGGGTTCCTTTTCGTTGATTCAGCACGTACTATTAAATGAATTACTAACAAAACCAGTTCTTGCTTTGCATACATATGTATGTACATGCGATTGTTTTTATTGCAAACACAACAACGACAAAACAGAAAGCTTGTTACACAAAACACAAAACCAGTTCTTGCTCTGCATACGTATGTATGTACATTGTACATGCGGTTGATTTCATTGCAAATACAACAAACCCAAAACAGAAAGCTTCAAGCTTTATTTTTGAGTGAATTTATGCATTGAGTTTATCGCCATCGCTATGAACGATCGCTGGCTGTTGTGCGTTAGTTCGCTCGCTATTTGAGTGGTTATACGTTTTTCTTTGAACATTTGTTTGTGATTTGAGAAGAATGTAATTTTGAGCGTTCGTGAGTGAGTTTTTCCGTACCCTGCAAGCTTGTTACTTATTGGCTTGTATACGGGAGTGAACTGAAATTCATAGAGGCTATTTTGAAGAAAGGTAACATAAAAGCCGCAATGAAGTATAAAATATAATGTTGAATGTCCTACTATATGATGCCGTTGGGCTGTTGATGTCATGTTTCGAATCCGGAGGAGAATAGAAATAATAGAGAGAACGCAAAAAAGTGAATGTTTGAAAGATATAATAATTTAGTTAATGTTGCAACTTTTAGGATGGGATGAAGTTACATACATACATACATACATACAGGTGAAGCTAATAAAAGCGTGTTAATAAATGAATGCACTTAAGCTGAAACGACCCTGACATTTTGTTTACATTGTACTTAGTTGTTTTTATACCTTTCATGAGAATGAAATGGTATTATAACTTAGTGCCAAAAATTTTTTGTCGAAAGTACCAGAAGGAAGCGTGGGGGACGCACCAAAATATATACCGATATGATCAGAATCACGAGCTGAGTCGATTAAGCCATGTCCGTCTGTCCGTCCGTCCGTCTGTGTGAACGCAAACTAGTCCCTCAGTTTTTGAGATATCTGAATGAAATTCGGAATACAGGTATGTTGTTATATGCAGCTGATCATTTGTCGGAACCGGCCGAATCGGACCACTATAACATATAGAAAACAACCGATTATTCAGATATACATGAAATTTTTGGATGTAATTTGTGCATAACTTCCCCATTTAAACAGCTAAGGACATGAAATTTTGAAGTAAACCTACCCATGTTGGCCCAAACAAGTTTACCGAAAATTGTCAAGATCGGACCACTATAACATATAGTTCCACAACATCCGATTATTCAGATATACACATTTTGGTGTATAACTCCTCCATTTTAACAGCTAACGGCCTGAAATTTTGAAGTATTTGTACCCATATGGGCCCAAACGGGATTACCGAAAATTGTTAAGATCGGACCACTATAACCTATAGCTCCCCTACAACCGATTGTTCAGATATGGACATTTTGGTATATAACTCCTCCATTTTAACAGCTAACGGCGTGAAATTTTGAAGTGTTTGTACCCATATGGGCCCAAACGGGGTTACCGAAAATTGTCAAGATCGGACCATTATAACATATAGCTTCCATACAACCGATTGCTCAGATATGGACATTTTGGTGTATAACTCCTCCATTTAAAGAGCCAAGACACCATTTTTATACTCAGCTGTACTAGAACACAGAGTATTATAGTTTTAATCACATAACGGTTGATTGTAACAGAGTGAAATAATCGAGATAGATATAGACTTATATATATCAAAATGATCTGGGTGTAAAGAGAAATCGATTGAGCCATGTCCGTCCATCCGTCCGTCCGTCTGTCCGTCCGTCCGTCTGTAAACACTCTAACTCGCGCAAAAATTGAGATATTTTGATGAAATTTGAAATGCAAGTTGGTATCGAGACTGGGACGGTTGGTATTGAAAATGGGCGAAATCGGACCATGACCACGCCCACTTTTCCTATATAGAAATAATCGGAAATTTGGTATCTCAGTCACTAATATAGCTGGAGCGATGAAATTTTACCCACGTGTTGAGCTCAGGCCCCTAGGAAGAAATTTGATGAAATTTTGGAAAATGGGCGGTGCCACGCCCACTTATTAAGCGTCAAACCTTGAAAGTTTTATATGTCATAACTCAGAAACCATTGAAGATATATCGACAAAATTTGGTACGCGTGATTTACTTACTTAGGCATACGTTTGGACGGAAAATAGTTAAAATCGGTTGACGGCCACGCCCACTTTTATATATGTATATTACAAAGTGACCTAATAAAAACATTTTAAGCGATATCTCTGTCAAATATAAAGATCTATCATTGAAATTTTGTCGCGTGAGTCCAACTGCGGACATAAAACGAAAAACACAAAAATTTTGGAAAATGGGCGGTGCCACGCCCACTTATTAAGGGGCAAACATTGAAAGTTTTATGAGTCATAAATCAGAAACCATTGAAGATATATCGATGAAATTTGGTACGCGTGATATACTTACTTAGTCAAATATTTGGACGAAAAATTTCCGAAATCGGTTGAGGGCCACGCCCACTTTTATATATGGGTCTTATAAAGTGACCTAATAAAAACATTTTAAGCGATATCTCTGTCAAATATAAAGATATATCATTGAAATTTTATAGCAGGAGTCCAACTGCGGACATAAAACGAAAAACACAAAAATTTTGGAAAATGGGCGTGGCACCGCCTCTTTTTATAAACAGGAATATACGAGATTTCTGAGCCCATAACTCGACAAATAATTTATATATAATGACGAAACTTGGTGTGTACACTTTCATTACTTGTGGTAATACACGCTCGAAATTTTAGCGAAATCGGTTGACGACCACGCCCACAAAATTAAAATTATAAATTAAACTTAATCCGGCTATGTACATACATAGGTAACTTTTCATTTCCCCACTCATGAAAGGTATGAAGTCTTCGGTACGGCCGAAGACAGCCGCGCTTTTACTTGTTTCTTCTTCTCTTTGTGTGTTTTTTTTAGTTTTTTGTTTTTTGCTTTTCTTTTCTTATTTTGTTATGTTTCGTTTATTAGTCTGCGCGTTCAAACCTAATCCGGCATGTAAAAAAAACTAAAAAAAATTTGACATACTAAATACATACATATGTATGTATGTATGTTGTATTGCTTGTTTTATTAAATTGTTTATTTTTTTTTTTTTATTTATTTCCCATCGCTAATGATCGTAATTAGTGGATCTCATTTGATTGTTAAGTGTTTTTCGATTTTTTTCTTGTTTTTGAACTAATTCGTAATTTAGTTTCCAATAATTTGTTTGTTTTTCGAATCTTTCATTTCCTTTTTATTTTTATTTTATTTTATTTTTATTTTTTTGCGTATTTTCATTTTTTTTTTTTTGCACATATTTGTATATACATATTTTGCCTTTTTGCTTTTTTTTTTGCATTGTTATTTTTTCTTTGTATATTTTTGTACTGGTACTACTTATTTTGAACGTTTCGGTTAATGGTGAGTATATAGGGTCGTAAACGACCCGAAACGTAGAATACTGAAGTTTTTTTCCATAGGCACGATTTTCGATCAGTGAAGTTCTGTCTTAGCTGCACTAAAAAATGATTGAATAAATATCATTAGTATTTATACCAAGGAAGAGTTTTCTGGTTTTCGGAACTTAAACCTTTTTGGGTGACACCCCGTAACCGTCTCCAACGGGACTAGATTTTATTTGTAGTATCTTTGGCCAGGCTGTTACTCATGGAGGGGTGAGACTGAATAAAATCATTGGTTTGATTTTTAGAATCACCCTAATGTACATACATATTTATATATTTATGTTTATAATGTGTACCTGTCTAATACCAATATAATGAATACTTCGTCGATTACACACGAACCACTGGTTGATGTGTGTGGGCAGACTTATTCGAAAATTAATTAGCAGCTGAAGAAGAAGCGAATGGCGATTAATAAAGACCAAAAAAAAAAAGAAAATACATTTGTTTCCTTTTTTTTGGAAATTATGTAATTTTTGTTTTGTATGACAAAATGAACCTAAATATTATGCACCCTCTGCGAATATTTTTCTTAAAAAAAAAAACTAAATTGGCGATTAACATTTTCGATCCGTTTTGTCCTCATTTGCTTTGTGAATTAATACCAAAACGTTGAATATGCAATGGCTCTTTATGATCTCAATGAAAGCTGAACATCATGGGAACATAGCTTTTTTATTCATCTTTGGTTATTCATAAAATATCGCCCATCACTATTTTCTTGAACGAATTTATGTAAATATTTCTCGATGAATAAGAAACTGTTTGTACCCGCGGAGAGTGGTCACAAAATCATATACTCGACAAATAAAAAGTAACAATGTTAAAGTAAGCAATTCCCAACTCTGCCGAAAGCTAACAGCGATTAAGGTAACCAATCTCGATGGTTTTCATTCGTATTTGAGTCAAGACGCGAATAGACGTGAATCGGAATAATCGCTAAAACATCTCGGACTCGCCAACGTTTACTCTGGCTTTCAAAGCAACTTTAAATTCTAATTTCACACTCGTCGATTTTGCAACATCTCGGACTCACCCATCACTACTTAGCTTTGATGTTCTAATTACTTAAGCTTATCACTTATCGTGAGTTGCATATTGAACTTGGTTGTATTAAGAATATCTTCTCTCCTATTTCGGAAATTCTCCAATGATAGCCTCAGTAAGCATAACATGTAACAAGTTCGTGAGTCTCAGGGGAAGCTCTTTGGATGGGACTTTCTTCCATTAACATAGAATAACTCCTGCTCTTTCCTTAAAGAATGGTACTCATGGAAGAATAGTTAGAAGTGTCAGAGATGCTGAGATTAGAGGGTCCATTTGCCAATCTTTGGAAGGACGCTACCAGTAATTCGAATAGCCATTCGCAGCTAGAGAAAAAAATACATAATTATGAGGAATCCGTTGAAGTTCGGGGAATGACCCCAGATCGAGTATTAAAAATTCACATACATAAAGCTTTTTTGTTATTTTCTGAAGCGAAGCGTAAAAAATGAATTAACGTGGCTTATGAGATGCCTGACTAACCAGATTTTCCACAGTCTACGCTACCAAATAAACCGAACGAAGCGGAACACAGAGGTAAAGCAAAACATAAGACAAACAAAAGCTAAACAAATATGAACAAATATAAAAATAGCACATGAACAAATGTGAAAACAGAAGTTAAATAAAAGCAAAATCAATGAACTTGAAAATCGCACAAAAACAATACAAACAAAAACAGGCCGAGCTGCAAATTGCCGGCTTTAAAAGCGAAACCAAAGACTTTTGTCTTTTGGCTAAAACGCTACCGCAAATATGGTCAGGCCGAGAGACAGACAGGCAGCAAAGCAGTCAAACGAACAAACAAACAAACAAACAAACGGAAATTCCGCGAATCGCCCGCAACAAATCACACATTTTGACTCGCTAACTCATACTATAAACGTTGCCGGTTCCGATGCTGATGCCAGGCCGGAGAACAGAGCAGCGGCAACAGAGGCAACAGCAGCAGCCAAGCGACGGGAAAAAACCAACAAAAAAATGAATACAACAAATTATGTCGCGTACACATCTGCCATATATGGCTCTGGACAAGGCTAGAGCGAGCGACCGGTAGAAGCCAACGACGCCACCATTGCCCGCGCGTCTCTATCAACCAATCTCGCACAAAATATCATTGCCAATGCCAATGTTGAATTGTGCTCGATAGCGGCGAGCTGAGCTCAGACTGCAGCCAAGTTGAGTCGATGCCAGAAATAGCTGCGATGTCGTTGTCGCCGTCACTTTTTGTCGTCCGCGGTCGGTTTATCGCCACCAACACCAATGGACGCAATGGGAACAGTAGCTCAGCGGGTCAATAGACTTTCCTTCGCCCAAACTTGGTCACATACAAAGTTGCTGGGTCTTTGTCTTCGCCTTGTTTAAATGCGAGTTTTCTCATCCAAGCTTTATTTTATGGGCAATGGGGACGATTACAAAAGCAATAAATTTATGGTCATTACCGACGATGGTTAATATGTTATTAACATAATTTTCGAAAAGTTTTTATGTAAGAGTTTAACATTAAATACTTTGAGAGCTGATAGCCTTTCAACTATCAGATAGTTCTATGAGAAAACTGTGAGTTAGAATCAGATTGTGACTAGCGAGGTCAACGACGAAGTCACTCACCCCCAGCGGGTTAGGGAGCTTAGAGTATGTACATAGTATATGCGTGGGAAGGAATACCTATCGTAAGAAACGACTAAAATCCACCGGCATAGAAAGTTGATAATGGTCAAGAAATCGCTTGCACGACAGTCGGGCTAGTGTCAGAAGGGGCCAGTACCCGAGCGTATCCGGCAAAGGACTGTTACTTCCCCTACACTCCCCAAAACCTTCGGGGTGTGTCTTGGTGGCTACATCAACAACAACAACGAGGTGACTCAAAGACAATGAAAACGGAAGCCGGCGTATCCATCATTGGCAAATAAATAAAATAAAATAAATAAATAAATAAAAAATCTTCTACGGTCTTGGAGCTGTAATGTAACTGGTCTGTAATTGGTCTAGCAGACGGAATGATATTCTCAATGCTAAATATGCCTCCACTATATTCTTGGCTCTTATAGACCATTCAGGCGGCAGGAAACTTACTTGTGGACCTCGAGAAATGAGTTTCCAGAAAACTGAGACAGATAAATCAGCGGAACGCGAATTAACCAGTAGCCAATTACAATATTTATTCTTTGAAATGTCTATTAGATAAAGCAAAAAGTCGAACCCACCTGAAATAAGCGGGAGAATCGCTTTTAATTTCAGATTTAATAAATATTCATGGTTGAAAAACGAGGAAAATAACACTGTAGGGAGGTCAAAATTTCACAGCGAAACGCCGAGACACCCCAACTTAATTTTGGGCTATAGAATACGATGGCGTTTTCAGAAAGTCAAAGTTAGCTCTCGTTTTCGAGAAATTTAGTAAAGAAGTTTCAGATCTCCGAAGGTATTTTTTTACCCGTCTATAAACTTTACTTAGGTTTTGAACCCTTCTCAATGCCATCATTAGTTTTTCCAAACTGGATCTGGTTTATGAGATAACGGTATTTAAAAATTACCATCAATTTGGACTTTTTTCTTAATAACTCAGTCAGTTTATGAGTTAAATTGCCCAAACTCTGCACATGACCATATTTTAGCATTACCTAAACTTTTTCTGAAAATAACTGAAATCGGGTGGCTATAACATATAGCTGCCATACAACCGATTGTTCAGATGTGGACATTTTAGAGTATAGCTTCGCTATTTAAACAGCTACAGACATGAAACTTTGGAGAATTTCTACTCGTACTGACCTTAATCTATTCCCTCAAAGTTGTCAAGATCGGGTCACTATAACATATAGCTCCCATACAACTGATTGTTCAGATATATGGTTTAGCACTTTTATTATTTTATAACTCCGAAAATAGTCATTCTGCGTGAAAAAGCAATATAAACACTTTCATTCAAAATGAATAGGTGAAAAATTTCCTACTATACGATTTCCACGTATCTGCATCAGTTATTGCACTTTTGTGCAACCAAAGTTGAAATTTCACCATAGGCATTTTTTTCAAGCCCAATAACTCATATATCGTATTTAATGAATTAGATGATCTTTATATTGTCTTACAGAGAATTAAAAGAACTATCACACAGTTTTTAAATGAAGAAAATATATGCATGTTTGAGGATTTTATATGCATTTATAATAAAATTTTCCCACAAAACTCTTGTTTGAAAACAATTGATGCATACTTTTAGGCATTATTTGGAGAAAACTTTTATGAAAAATTAACATAAAATCCTCAAAAATGCATATATTTTCTTCATTTAAAAACTCACAAGCTGACTGAGTTATTAACAAAGAAGTCCAAATTGATGGTAATTTTTAAATACCGTTATCTCATAAACCAGAGCCAGTTTGGAAAATCTAATGATGGCATTGAATTTAGAATGCCCCAATTAAGTAATAACAACCGTCAAAATCTTTACGCGGGAAAAGGGTTCAAAACCTAGGCAAAGTATATAGACGGAAAAAAAAGCTCTGAAACTTATTTCCTAAATTTCTCGAAAACAAGAGCTAACTTTGACTTTCTGAAAACGCCATCGTATTCTACAGCCAAAAATTAAGTTTACGTGTTTCGGCGTTTCTCTGTGATATTTCAAAAGTTAAAAATTTACCTACAGTGTAATAATAAAAAATAAAAAAAAAAACACTTAAACATTTGATAAATGTTCGCTAAATAAATAATTGCATAATTGTTGGTAAGTTAAACAGCTCAAACCGTGCGCCAATTTATGTGCACTTAATTGCAAAAATTTCAATTACTTGCAAAATTGAATTAAATTTTTTTATCGAATAAATTCGCAAATTCGCTATTAACTAAACTTATTTTTTGTGCAAATTTCACGTTTTAAGAATTGAAATTAATTGTTGAAGTCTTTTGCGCACGTAAAAGTGTAAATATTCATGCGCGCGACAGTAGTACATATCTACATATATTTATTAGGGTGGTGCTGCTTTTTTTGGGAATACTATACACTGAGTATTTTGCTGGGATTTGCATTTACTTTTATGTGAAAAAGCCCCAAATTTCAAACTTAAATAGACGACTGGCGTTTGCGAGATCGCATAGAGATAAACTCAAGTCATTTTGGAAATCTGTGCAATGGAGTGATGACAATGAATCTTGTCTTCCATCGAATAGAATCTGATGGAAAGGTGTAGGCGACGGATTAACCAAAAATTCAACCCACGTTATACTGTGAAGATGGAAAAGTACAGAGGTGCAGGAAGCATTATTGTGTGGGCCGCGATTTGCAAAAACGGGTGGTATTCTGGATCAGGGTTGCGTGATTTCGAATCAATTTTGATTTGAAATCAACTTTCAAATAAAGAATCAGCTTGATTCGTGATTCAAAATACTTTCAAACAAAAGATAATTTTTATTTGTGATTCATTTCACAAAAGAATCAAAAATACCCTTTGATTCATGATTCAAATTATTTCCAACTCAAAGTTAAATTTCATGTGTGATTCATTTATTAAAAGAATCAAAAATCTTTTTTGATTCTTGATTCAAAGAATATCTTTGATTCGAATAACATCAAAGAATATATTTGATTCGAATCAAAAATAATTTTTGAATCTTGATTCTAAATAAATTCTTGATTCGAATCAAATTTTTGATATGTACGAGTTTGTAATTTGGAACGGCCGGTGTGCTATTTTAGTGATAACCACTGTACATGATTTCACTATATAAATTACTTAGTTAAAATAGCGATCGATCAAGCCACATACAACCAACACACACATTCCGAACGCTAATAGATTTCTTTTATTTTTCTTAGGTTTTGCATTTTATTTTTACACCTTCAATGCAATTTGCACTCAATTCACTTGTATACATGTATGTATAAAAATTCACTTAAGAGTACTTATTGTGCCACTTAAACTACGAACAAATATATTGTAATTGTTTTCTCTGATTTACTTTTCTTGTTGTCGTTTTATGGTTGTTGTTATTGTCACAGAAATTGAAACTATTTACATACATACTACTAAAATCGCATTCAAGTCATTTGCGTGTTATCGCAATCATAAATTTTAATTGATTTATTGAACTGACTGCGTGCACACATGAGAGCCATCGTATGTTATATGTATGTGTGTGTGTGTATTTGTCCAATAGGTGGAGCTGCTCCCAGTTGCATGGCGATAGCACAGTTGCTTCTGCATAGACACGCAAAGTAAATAAATGCCAGTTTTCATGCAACAACAACAAATAGATAGACATTTGAACCCGTCGGACGTATGCGACAGGGTTGCCAACTGATTATTAAAAACTAAACTTGACTCTTCTTGAATTGATGGCTATAGGTTTTGCGCTACGAAAAAATCAGGGTAAACAACTTTTCCTTCCTCCATTTGCTTCATATACAAATGTATTGTACATATGAGGACTTCAAAGACCATTATCTCCGTAAGCAAATTTTAACTCTTCCGAATTCTATGAATTGAAAAGTACTGGAAATATGAGACAAGGCTTGGATCATGCTTCCTACATTTATTTTTTATAAATATAAGATACTTGTGTTCAATAATCTCCAGAAAAGATAATCGAAAATATATACCTTTTGGACTAACTACTGTCGTTGCTGCATTTGTCGCGCAGAATGGGAATTCCAGCTGATCAATAATTTTCTTTTCTGAATTATGGTTTTACACAGTAGACTAGTATTAGCTAACAATCATCTTCATCTGTGAATGGATCCTTCACTTCTCTCTTTCTATTTGCAAATTTCGTATTAAAGAATTACTCTTATAAAGAAATGGTTAAACATATTTTAAACCATTGTAAAGTGTATAGCTCCCATTAAGCCAGTGCGGCTAAAGACCCCTACCCTTATTCTTCGCATTTCTGGGCATCCAGCGTCGACATACGTTTGCCTCATCACGTGCGATATCGGAAAAGAATTCTTGGATACAGTCCTATATATTATTTTTGCATGCGATTTTAGTTTTCAAATGTCAAACTTTTGGCAACTCTGCCACTGACAATTGCGTTTGAGATCGAGTGCAGTTCATTTCTTCTTCAAATAAGCGATTATCGTTGTTGACTCTGAAGTGTGCAAACATAAACGACAATTTCTCGAGGAATTAGCACGATTTTCTTAAAAAAAACTCTTATCACTGACTGCGAAGTAGGAGCGAGTGTGAATTGCCGTATGTACACACATATTTGAGTTGCAAATGGGTAAGTAATTTGGGTAAAAAAATATTAATTGCCTGGTAGCACTGACACCGGTTGCTTTAAAGTTGAATGCAAAGAATTGGAGTTTCACATTAGCTACTGTTAGCTACATAGAATTGCGCTGAGCGTATATTTAGAAGGAAGTCAAGAAGCAGGAAAGAATTTTTATTTTTATTTTATTTATTTAGGAAGTGAATCAGCAATGTGAGGGTGAGTAAGTTAGTTGTTGCTAAGGTAAATTGAATTAAAGGAAGGAAGCAGATAAGTGGCGAGTTTCAAGTACTTATCGGTACCTACTTCGTTTTCTCCGGTGCAAAGAGATAAGCAGAAATATTGGTTGTGCTTAATAAAAATTTAAAAGGTAAATTTATTATTATTGGCATAAATGCAACGCATTCTTGGTGTAAGGTACGTTCATACATACATACTTAGCGATTGCAGAAAACTGTGTATAAATAGAATGCAAAGCAAAAAAAGCGAAAGACGGAAAAATGCTAAAACAAATAGCAACGGCGAGTCACTTAATTGCAATAAAAATAATATATGGATGTATACGAATATATAATAGGTACGTATGAGCGTGATGGGTATTTTGCGCGATAACATTTCAGTTCGCGAAATGGATAGATACGAGTTTGTTGCTTAATTGTCTATAAATTCGTTGAGGTAGGTTCACAGCGCCGATTGTTGATAAGTAGGCAAGCTAGTCTAGTCTAAGAGGTGGGCAGACAAGCGCTATAACAAATATTTATGAAGAAATGTATTTTGTTTCATTGTATACGAAATATTTCTGACTTGTGATGGTTCTCTTCGCTTCAGACAAGTCAGATGTGATGGTCAATGCAACAACCTAATCGTCCCTTCAAAAGATTTTAACAACCAACAACTAAAGCTTAACTCAAAACTGTACAACGCTTTGTACATATAATGGATCTGGAAAAGGAACTCCGGAATGAAAATTGATCCTTCGAAGAGAATAAATATAAACTTAGTTCGTATAAAGTACTTGTAGGTATGTATGTATACTGTAAGGCAACACTACTTAATCCTGTCAATACCTAGAGATAGGCTTGCCATAATTTTTGCACCCCAAATGCCTGACTAAAGCGAAATGAAAACAGCCTAAAGTTAGAAAACCATAAAATTCATTCAAGTATATTTAGCAGTCTAAAAAGTTACATATATATATGTAAACTTATCACATTTAAAAAACAATTCACTTACGATAAACAAAAAACAAATTCATTAAATTAAATAAAGGTACTGTTGTTTAGTTTCAAAAACACGACAAAATAATACATGGAAGGTACAAAGGCAATAATTTTTCTTGACTTTTAGTATCCCACTCATACTTTTCCGAAGAAGCTGCTCTTTTTAGTAGCTGAGTGTTAATCTTTATTTTATCGTAGAACGCTGAACAGTCCTCGACACTGTTTATTTGAATATTCAAAAGCTCTGCCAGTACAGAAATACGCAACCGACCATTAGATTCTTCTGTTGATGACTTATCTAAATTATGTTGAAGTAAATAGCACCAAAGGAACAAGTATAAATGAAAAATAATTCTGACAATTCGAACAAACGGGGTTATATATTGCACCAGAAATTTATCTGGTTTTTGGGGGTAAGTGGTTTTATTGACCTAAAATCGTAGTTATTGCATTCGCATGTAAAATTTTTTATCTAGCACAGGATCAGCGTTAAATGAATACAATAATACAATGGCGCTATTATAACTCTGACGAGTTTTATGGCCGAGCTTCTCTCCCAATTCGAGGTGTTCTCCTTTTTTTTTCTACTAATTGGGTGGACCTACAGTTTTATGCCGGCTCCGAACGGCGAATGCACTTTTTGTGAGAAGCTTTTTCATGGCAGAAATACACTCGGAGGGTATGCCGCCCACTGCCTAGAGGTGACCGCTGCGCCTAAAAATCCCAATAATTGGATTTATGCTAATTAGAAATTTTTTTTTTGGTGTTTGCTTGGGCTGGGGTTTGAACCCGAGACCTCTGGTATAGCAGGCGAGCACTCTACCCACTCCACAACAGCGGCGTTAAATGAAACACGGCTAAAATAAATTACTCAAGAGCGTGTGTGAACGCACGTAATTTCGGAAAGTAATTTCGTCTAATCAACGTAATTTAAAATGTAGTCTGAATATGCTTTTATGGCACGGAATAAGGGATAGAAAGAAGTTATCGGTAATCGCGCCAGACTTAGATTTACGCTGTGTTTACACTCGACAAGATTACATGTCTAATGTTCATACGGCTTTGAATAAAACGGAATAAAATTTATACAAAATATCAATGGACACAAAAAAACTTTTCAAAATGCCTGACAAAATTCGTTAGGCGCCTGATTGCTTGACTAAGTATGTAATGCCTGACAATCAGGCCAAATGCCTGACGTATGGCAAGCCTACCTAGAGAGTATATTTAGTTTGTTTTTGAATTAAACATCGGGTTAGACTCTAAACCAGAGGCCAGGGCCTAGTTATTATAAATCTATGTGACAAATATGGTTCATATTTCAATTCTAATATCTTTTTTCTTTGACTTGAAACAAAGGAAAAAAGAAGAATAAAATCTGGTAGATTTATAAATCGGATTCAAAGCTCTTCCAAGTCTCAACTGCACTCTTTAGATTTGCATAAATACATACCTACCTACATATTTTTATGTATGTATGTACATATGTACATGCGACTTTTTCACGTTTCAGTCCAACTTTTCGTCTGCCGAAGGACCCGAGACAAAAATCTTACCAACCAACATTGACATGAAAGCACAAATGTAATTTATGCGCCCTTTAGTCGCTTGTTAAGGCCCCATTCTTTAGCCATCACATTCATCTTCCTGAATTGTCGAAATATTTCAACAAGCGGTACTTTATGCAACAACAACACTAGTTAGGAAAATGAAACAAACGCTGAATAAAATATTGTGAAGCTGTCAACAACGGCAATTCAATTCAATTTTGTTTTTTTGTTTTTTTGCTTGTATTGTTGCTGTTGTTGTTGTTATTATTATCCCTAAACGTCATTTTCGTGGTCACTGCCGGCTGGTCAATGCACCACCACAAAAAGCTGCAACTTTCGCGTGCCATGACAAATGTACGTACATACGCAACGCGAATATGCAACAAACCGTAACCTTGCTTGTCTTTCCTGCTCATCTTCCTGCAACCAATGCTCGCCACTCTTCTCAACACCTTCGTAAAGTAAAAAAAAAAAATAATTTAAAAGTTACTCCTTTGTGCTCCAGAAATATTTTTGTTAACGTACAGTGGGGAATTTCGAAGTTTTCAAAGAAGTTTTCGGAAAAAATTGAGTTTAGAATAATTGAAAAAAGCTATTGAAAGGCAGAGGTTTAAAAGCCCGTCTCCACATAACTTGATTCGCTAGCGAAACATCTCGCTAAATAACCCGTCTCCACGTGATTGATCGTTATTCAGTTTAACATTTCTCTTTCTTGTTCTTCTTAAATGTTTGTATGTTTGCGTTTTTGTTTTGACCTGTGCGAGATTTCGATAGATTTTCGATACAAAGTTAGAGAAGGCATCGATATCATCGCGTTTGGCAGTGGATTGAGAAGAAACAAGTGTTTCAATCTTCACTCGCTCTCAGAAATTTGTATGGAAATTGGCGAGTTTTGGCACTGGTTTCCGTGTCGAACCAAGATTGAGAGAGCGAATGTAGAAAAA
The DNA here is from genome assembly GCA_960531455.1 of Urophora cardui. NCBI lineage: Eukaryota > Metazoa > Arthropoda > Insecta > Diptera > Tephritidae > Urophora > Urophora cardui. The sequence continues at coordinate 33,295,031 of OY482671.1, forward strand.
AAGAGCGAAACACGTTATGTGGAGACTTGGTATAAGGGATATATATCTGTGGACATTTGGAAAAGCAACCTAAGTCTAAATTCTTAATTTTACAGGAGAGCAAAAAACAGTTTTGCAAGTGCACAGTGTCTTTCCATCATATATTTTCATAGAAGTAAGGGCGTGGCATGATAAAACAATCATCTGTTGTTCATTTTAAATTGAATTTTTATTTCTTGGAGTAACGGTTTTTATTTAAATGGATTTCAAATAAAATAAGTGCTTTTTCCAAATTGTTTTTTGAAAAAAAAAAAAAAACAACAACTTATCTCAATTTAGGTTCTTTTTTCAAATTGATTTTCATCAAAATTTTATAGAATTTTAGCCTCCTAATTGGAATTAAGTTCATTTGGCAAACTGAAATATGATAGAAAATCGACTTAAATTGGTAATTAGGTTGGTTTTTCAAAAACATACTGAAAAAAAATATGCCACCTAAATTAAATTAGGTGCTTTTTTCAAGACGAATTCTTGCAATTTTCTTATCACTTCTATCTTAACTTAAGTTAAGTGGCTTAGGCAAATTCATATGTGAAAAATATGGACTTAAGATGATTTTCGATTCATCATATCTTCTGAACCCGAAATGATATCATAACACCGTTTAGTTTATTTGCAGGAAATTGATTTAAGGATGAAGAAAAAGCAGATGAAATCATTTCTTTTAATTAAGTGATATCTTATTTCTCAAACTCCAACGCATTAGATTCTTCAAAGCATGTTGTAAGTTCAAAATATATCCAGATTCAAAAATCGGACGGGCAGGTTAAAAGCAATTTAATTGGAATATAGTAAAAAATAAATTTAAAAAAAATGTCTGAAGCATGACCCACGCACGCGATATAAATTACATTACACATTTTGAGACTCATGTGATAGAGACACTGTGCACTGAAAAAAGAAGAAAAGTACTTTTTGCCAGACATACCTCAAGCTGTAGGTCTAGTCAAGCATGCAAAAACTGCATACTTAGAATTTCCAATATAATAATAATACAAAATCTGGAGTTAAGCGCCAAAAACCCCTCTTTCACAGGTTAAGTCATATATTGTACCATAACTTTTTCTCTGGATATTCCATGAAAAAGATGCTGATCCCATGCAGAATAGGACATTTTTCCGCTTGTATCGGTGTACAAATATATTATTTTGTTTAAACAAATTTCAGTTATTAACGACTTTCTCTTTTTCCCTCTATTTGCAAAGTTCTTGTTTTTTACAATTACGAGTATAAATTTTGTGAATTTTTTTCGCGCAATCGCCCACTGACGCGCTTGGTTTCTTCAGAACTTTAATTTTTACTTTTAATGTGTTGCAATTTCGTACAAAGACGCTTTTTTGGTGGTGAAAAGGTTTCACATATGTACGTAGATAAGTATATATATATGTATGTACACACATACATAGGTACTCCTACATATACCCAGTAGGCCCAAAGATCTTCCAATCATCAATACTTTCCTCAAATTGACAAGGGATGACGGAAGATCGTTCCACAATACATCATATTCCTACCCTGTCGGAAAAACAAGCAACCAAAAAGTATTTAATACTTTCCTCCTTTAAGGCGCTAGCGCACAGTTCTGGCGCAATAACGCCTTTAGCGCACTTGCCATGGAATAATCGATAAATAAAATTTTTTCGCTTCCAACTGTCTACCATCCGCGTTCAATTTCTTTTGGCGCAATTCTGATTATATACACGCGGGCACAATGATTGTGCCACAATTAATTTTAATTTAAAAATCATTTGCGTATATTTGCGAAAATATGCTGGAATCTTCGTTTTGCTGCAACTTCATTATGGAATTATGGAGGTTCGGTATAATGCCCCACCCTATTTAAACAGAAAGATTCCGGGTACGGCGCATTATATTGAAATTTCCCCTTACCATTTACCATGCGTAACAAAAATATACTAAATGCTAGTAAATATTTTATTTTATTTGTTTTGTATTATATTTTTCTCTGCTTTTTACCCATCCCTAATCTCTGCTCAATTTGTACCTGCGGTATATCTAACAAAAGCAAGTATCCTGGCATAGGGTTGGGCGAAATATATCGATATATCAATATATCGATATTTTTAAAATAGTGCAGCCGATAATATCGACGATAGTTTGAACAACCATACATCGATAATCGATAATTTTTTGCCATTTGTGCCAAATTCGATATTTTTCATACATTTCTGATTCGCTTTGAATTTAACAGCAGATCATTTTTTAAGAAGTGGTATAACCATAATGTCTGGGTACTTGAATTTACATTACTTTCTTCTTAATGAACTTTATGTTTATAGTTTTTATTATTATTTATTAGCATATTTCTAAAGCGACTTTTCTTATTATTATTTCAGTCAAAGGAAACAAATAATTTCTTACTGCTAAGTAACAAAAGTACTTAGAAACTAGTGATGTTTGAGTATTAGCAAGTACTTAAATTATTACTTCAAGATTAGTAGGATATCCGTAGACTCATCCAATATTAACAACAAATATCTAGTAAACTATAAGTCTCCGGCAAGTTTGGATTTGAGTTTTGAGATCTGTGAGAGCATCTCTAACCCCGTCAAGAAATGATTTTTCACGGGGCTTGCTTCCTTAATGGAAAGCTGGTGATGTAATGGTAAAATAAATAAATAATCAAAGTCAAAATTAAAATAATAAAAATGAAAATAGTGGTCAAAATAAAATAGTCACGCTACCTGTTTCCAATTTGTGGCAACCCTGTTGTCCATTGTGAACAGACAACAGGTGTTGCAACAAAATGGAAACAGGCAGCGACGGCTATGAAGAGGCGTGACTATTTTATTTTGACCACTATTTTCATTTTTATTATTTTAATTTTGACTTTGATTATTTATTTATTTTACCATTACACCGGCCTTTTCGATATATTGATGTATCGATGTTTTTACACGGCATAAATCGATGTTTTTAAATATCGATAAAATATATATATCGATTTATATTTTTCCAATTTGCCCATCCCTATCCTGAAATAAAAAATAACGATTTTATCACCTCACAAATTGGCCTAGTGGGTATGTATTTATGTTCATAGGTATACATATGTATGTAGGTATATTATTATGTTTGTATATAAAACCGTGTGCATCGGTGCCTTAAAGGTGCAAAAAATATTTAATATTATGCAAGTAATGTTTTTTTTTTATTTTTTTGCTTTCGTTTTGTTTTTGGGTTCTTGCCCCCAAAATATATACAAATGTGCATTCAATCCAGCTGTTTTGTGATTTGTTTCCTTTACTTCGTAGTTCAAGTGGTACTTTTTATATTTTGCTGTTTTTGTTGTTGTATTAGGTACCTTCTTCGTTTTGCTTCTTGGTTCAATGAACTTTTTGCTGATTCTTTGCGCTTTTCGCTTTAATGTGCAATTCTATTACTTATAATGTTTTATTGCATTTTCGGTCTGCCTTTCTCTTTATTTTACTTATTTTTTCTTCTCTTCTCGTTTCACGGCTATTTCTTAATTATAAAAGGTGCATTAGCGTTTGCCGCATAAGGTAAAAATACATTGGTTGGTTGGTTGGTTTGAGTGGCGAGTCCCATTGACTCCAAGTAGCGCCGGTGCGCCGTTTTGTTACCACAACTCGTGACTAAAACCATTGAAAGGGGGGAATAATGAACGGTACGGAAACCGGGGCAGGCCCTGCACCTATATCTATCCCGTTGAATTTAAATATTTGAGCAGCCCCTCGGGCCTGACATCCTTGAGTTCCGAGAGACTGCCGAAGAAAGGTTTGCCCAGGAACTTCATTCTGGCTTGGCAGTGCGAAGGACACTCGCATAGCAGGTGCTCCACCGTCTCCTCCGTTCCAGGAAGGTTGCAGCTGCGGCACAAAGTATTGTGGTCCAATCCCAGTCGGGCCGCATGTGTACCAATGGCCCAATGCCCTGTAAATACCGCAGTTATGCGGGATATGTCTCTTGGATCCATCTTTAGGATGACTGAGGATCGCATCTCATTATATGAAGGCCACAGACTTCTGCAGACCCTGCAGGTCCGCAACCGTTGCCATCTAGTTTTTGCCTCCCCGAACCAGTGCCGAGAAATTCGACCCTTGACAAATCCCAGGGGCGCAAGAACCTCTCGCGCCTCTGCGACATCAAGAGCCGAGCCCCGCCTGGCCAGCAAATCAGCCATTTCGTTACCCTGAATATCCCGGTGCCCCGGCACCCAGATCAGGGACACGCTATGTCGACCCGCCAAGCCAATGAGCACTTCCCTGCACTGACCCACCAGGCTCGATGACACCCTTGCAGACCCCAGAGCCCTCAGAGCCGCCTGACTATCAGAGAAAAATCCTATCCTGTTTCCGACCTCGGCACCTTCCGTTTCCATTAGAGCCTTGCAGGCCTCCAGTATGGCGAAAACTTCAGATTGAAAAACGCTCGCCGTGTCCGGCAGCCTAATTGACATAGAAATGTCCGGATGAGTTGCGAAGACACCGGCTCCCACCCCGCATCCCATCTTTGACCCATCCGTGAAAACAGAAACATCCAAACTATGAGCAAGTTTGCCACCTCCCCAGTCTTTCCTAGATGGAAAGGTAATCTCATAGTTCGTATCGAAGACTGTTGTAGGACAGACATAGTCTGTCTTTGTGTTGATGTAGGAGTCAGTAACTTGGAGCAGTATACGTCCATGCCCATATGTACGTTCCTTCCAGAGTCCCAACCCCCGCAGCCTAAGAGCACCCTGGCATGCCGCTTCCTTGATAAAAAGATCAATGGGCAGTATATTGCAAATCACGTTCAGAGCCTCCGTGGGGCACGATCTGATCGCCCCTGTGATTGCAACGCAAGCAGCTCATTGAAATTTCCGTAGCATATCAGCCATGTAGTTCACCTCGGTTGCTCTCCACCACACCAGTGATCCGTAAGTTAGGATTAGTCGAATAACTGCTTTGTACATCCATGCTGTGAGTTCTGGCCTCAGACCCCACTTTTTTCCCAGCATTCTTTTGCAGGCATACAAGGCACCGTAAGCCTTCTTAGTTCTATGTTCCGTGTTAAGCCCCCAGTTTAACTTTGGCGTCAGAAAAACTCCTAGATATTTTGCACTGTGTGAAAGACTTAGTTCTCGACCATTGAGAACAGGTAAATTGAAGTTAGGGATTTTCCTCCTCGTGGTAAAAAGCATCAGTTCTGTCTTTGAGGGGTTTACACTGTGACCGCAGGACTCCGCCGATCTGTTCAGTCTCCTTAGTGCCCCCTGCATGATCCCACTGATCACGTTGGTACACAGACCCGATACTAGTACCACAACATCATCCGCATAAGCCACTACTTTTACTCCACTCCCGTCGAGTTGGCGAAGTATTCCGTCTACAACGCATAGCCACAGCAAGGGTGATAGAACGCCACCTTGAGGAGTTCCTCTCCCCGGGTGTGTCCTAATCTCACTCGCTCCGAGCCTAGCGCTTATAGTTCTGGAACGCAGAGCTGACCCTATCCAGTTTACTACGGCGTCCTCCACACCCAGAGCAGAGAGAGAGTCCTCGATCGCTTCCAGGCGAACATTAAAAATACATTAGTACGTAGACTTTGCAATCAGCTGTTAATGTATTGCGTAGTTCCCAGAGCTTTCTCATGAAGTACAGGGAACCAAAATGATAAAACACAAACTTTATGTTGTAAAAAATTTTGATTTCTTATAACATTAATGCGGTTAATATTTCCTCAAAATACACATAAAATACATGCGTAAAAGTGAAAGTGCGATTGGTTTCATTGGCGGGTATGCAAGCAGTATTGCAATACCCTTTAATACTTTTTCTTTTGGAAGCATTCAAAAAACCTAATAAAGTTATTAAGTTCCCTCGCGTTACTTTCTAGAATTAAGCCAAAGCGGGTATGAGGCTTTTAAGCGCCGCAATCTGATCAGTTCGAATAGATCACTTCGAAGACGAACTACTAAATACCTACCTCGTATTTTTGTTCTGTTCAACTTTCCTAATAAATAAATCGAATTAATTTATTGCCAATTTTATCGTTCTATGCGTAAATAAATACGAGTACAACACAGATTATTTATGTATTTACTACGCGATATCATAAATGAGTTAACGACCGACAATCGACAAAAAAAAAAGTATTTTACGGATTTCCACGACGACCGGTTTATTTACGATAGCGACACAATTTGCAATAAGAAATCGCCAATCAGCGATCAAATCAAAAAGCGATAAACCCACGATGAGGATGATGAGGCGATGAGTCAAAGTCAAAAGAAAACGAAACTCGTTGGCTTAAAATAGAACTAAGGAAGGGGACATAGGAATGGCTGGTGTGGGCAGTGAAATATAGAATGTGCATAAATATGTACATACTCGTATAAACAAATTTATAGACAAAAAGCCCACATTTGAGCAGGCGTCAGACGAGCTAAGGAGTCATAAGATCTGGTCGAACGATGGAGTACCTATGTATGTATGTATGTATGTACGTATGCACCTATCACCGTAATATAAGCAACACTTTTCCATGGGCAAACATACATACATGCCCACATATCGGCGTATATAAAGTCACGAGCGCACGCGTAACGAATGTGAACGGACGACACGACACGACAGAAGACGCCCAAGCGATGCGACTTCATATTCGCCTTGAACTTGCAAAAAAAAATACGTAAAAGCATGCGGCAGACACATGCCCACTACATAGTTATTTGTACGTCCACCTTTACACTCCTTAAAGCAAAAATAAACGTTAAAAGGAAGTAAAAAGGCTAAGTTGCTCTGGAAGCTCAGATACCCAGCTATAGATTGTAATTTTCTTTCCCATCAAATAGGATTGCATTGTTGCCTTTTATCGTCGTTCGACACCTCTCGGAAGAATTTACATCAAATCTCCTAGCTTGACTATGGTTTTTATAAAGGTGTCATTTCAGACAACATTAACCAGTTCACTTGCAAATTTTTGAGGTTGAAGTTATGGCTAGCATGGAATCTGATAGAGGATTAAATTGCAACTGGGTATAAAAAATACACATATATATATATAATATATAATACATAAATACAACTCATACATAGTTGCTTAATGCATAAAGAAATCGCAACAAAATCATAATGAAAAATGCAAACGAAAGACTCATCCTTTGTCTCATCATATGAAAGTCGAGCTTGTTAGGGTGCCGACAGTCATCAACGAGTCGACCGAACGAATCGAGTACCCGTAAACATAACGAGTTGAACGAATTTCATGCCCGCATGACAACACAAAAATCAGCTGTTTTCTATTTTGAACAGCCGTGTGAGTGTTGCCGTATTTGAAATAATGGGAAGACACAAAAATTTCGCATGAAATACCCAAACTTAGTACCGATATTTATTCTCGATTTAAATTTTTAAATATATTGTTTTCTTTCAGAAAAAAAGACGTAGGCGGAAATTTTAAATAAAAATATGCTCGATTTTTTATTCAAAGTTTTGGTAATTATCTAGTTTAGGTGACATGGTGAAAATTGGTAAATTTTCAAGAACTGGGGTGTCAATCGACGCGTTTTGATCACATGAACACGAATTCGAAGCGGAACTTAATTTTTTAACGCAATTAAAAATTGTTAACAAAAGACGGCGGGGTAAAAACAGTTTTTTGAGTGATGTGGTCCTGTCCCTCCTCAGGATTCAGAGTTGCATTTCTGATGCATTTTGTAATTTTCTTGTTGAACAGTGAAAAATAAGTAAAAGAAAATACACTTTTTTGGCAATAAATAAAGAAATAACCATAAGCATTTTTTATTTCGTGCTTACACAAACAATTTTCTAAAAGCTGCCTTCGTCGCAATTTTGTTTGCCTGTGTGGATTTTATGACGGAAAATATCAGTTGTTGATCCGTTCAAAAATGGTTAAAGTGATAATTTTGAAATAAAAATTACTTTTATTTATCGTAAATTACTCTTTTCTTTTCATTGCCTAATTTCTCATTTATTTGAAAAATACGCTATCCATTTCCTATGTAGCAGGGATATGAAATAACTATTATTTCATTCAAACATGTACATTTTTCAAATATAACATCATTTATGCAACTTTTTTATTTCATCCTGTGCGAAAAGTTATGCCCCGAAAAACAAAAGTTATAACTGGATAATATCGATTTTAAGTTTATTTGAAACTAAAATAATGGCATTAAAAATGGTTACATGTGAATTAATAACATATACAGAAATGATAATTATTTTCAATAAATGAACTAAACAATTATCTAATAACTCATATATTAAGTAAACTTAAGCGGTTTTTCCTATGAACAAAGATATATTCTATTACATTTTACACTCGCATTGATTTCGTTTAATAATACAATGAAAAATACCGTTCAAATGTTTTACTGGCTAAAAAAGTTCGTTCGGCAACACCGCGTTGAGCAAAAGCAATCAGCTGACACGTTGTTATGGGAAAAATCAAAACTCGTTTGATTTCTTCGATACGGGCGGCTATGGGCGTTTATGTCAGCGTCGGTGAGATTTCGTTTACATGCAACTCCCATAAGATAGATCGTGTCAGCTGACACGGGTATGTGCGGGCGTTGATGACTGTTGGAACCATTAGTATGGATCCTCCCCAGCCGACTTCATATACATACATACATACATAATTTGTAATACGTAGTAATAATAGTAATAATTATAATAACAAAGTGGCGCCTACTCTGAAAAAAATACCCGTAGTTAAACCAACAATTATCGGCTGTTGAATCTCCGTCTTTGATTCAACAGCAAAAGTATTTGTTTTTACAGCAAAGTTTTTGATCCAACAATTGATTCAAAAACGGACGCTGTTGTTTGAAAAACTTGCTTGCTTTTCAAAAAAAATTTGTGAGCAAATATACATATATGTTTTTTTTCAGAGTATGTCTGTCAGCAACCAACCAACTAACTAACGAGCCTTAGTGACACGAAAAATCTTTATTTTCACGTGAAATCTTTTGAATCGCTTCCAAAAAAAATAATCTCAAGTCTCATTTATTATAATGAATTTGTCATCTCTTTTCGGTCAAAGATCCTGACATCCAAAGAAACTGCAGTTTTATACTTTTGAACTCCCTTAGAGATTATCGCCAGTCTAAGTTGAATTTAGGGCCAAGTTAATTCAATACAAAAGCGTATAGATGAATGAGTAGTCAAATGCAGGTGAGGGTGGCAACACTCTTTTCTTCAAAGCAAAACTGAAAAAAAGTGATAAAATCCCGTTTAATGATACATCATGAATATATGTATATGTTAGAAATATAATTGCATAATACATTCCGACTGAAATTGCCCGAATTGAGCAAGTAACAAAGGGGCATAGTCATCGACAATTGGTTTTCTAGGATGGCCTACTGCCGAGCCAGCCGCAGCCAGGATTTGAATGAGATCGTTTTCCATCGAAAGGATCACTTTACCGAAAAAAGTGAGCAAATTTGGTAAACACTTTTTTTCGACTAAATGAAAAGGCGATTTTTACCACATTGACAGTTGTTTATTTCATGGTGGTAGATGAGATTCGCAAGAGTTTCGGTAAGTCTGTCAGCGTTTGTTGGTTTTGTTCTTTGTATTATGTGCGGGCTTCCTTGGGTCTCCTGGGTTTTTCTTTCAAAATAACAACTATTTTTATCTACATACATACATACACATTAGGCATATAACTTTTTACAATTTTTGCAAATATGAAAAACGGCATACCATAGTCGAATAGAGCATAAAAAAGTATGAACTCCAGTATCTTTTTTTTTGCGAAATTGCAAAAACGTTTCCGCGCAAAACGAAATTACTTTTTTATCGGAACTGCTGAAAAAACAAAAAAAGTTTTGTACATCTACGCAGAGCGTGCAATTAAAATTGTGCAAGACATTTTACCATTGTGTAAATCATCACATACTTTAAACTTAAAACTTATTTCATATAACAATTGACAAAAATGTAAAAATAAAAATATTAAAAAAAATTTTTTAAAAATCTGACTTTTTTTTAGAAATCCATTTTTGCGCGGAACGTTTTTGAACCGAAATCACCTAAAAAAGTGATATTCATTACTTGTACAATACGTGGTGGTATGCCAAATTTTTCGTCAAAATTTGTTATATGCCTAATACACATGTATGTATCTAGAAGCTTGAAGCCAGAGGCCAGCAAAAGCCATATAGAATCCTACAGACTGTCAATAATTTAATGAAACCCATAATTATATCATCCGAGAGTGACGTGTTTTATTTCATCTACATTTATGTGTCTACACTGAAAAAACAACTTACTCAGATTATGGAAAAGTGGGAATGATTCGGCGCTAAAGACATATTTCCATATTTTGATGTACGATTTTCTTCAAATCAAGGAATAAAAACCACGTTTTAAAGAAAATTGTACATCAAAATATGGAAATATGTCTTTAGCGCCGAATCATTCCCATTTTTCCATAATCTGAGTAATTTTTTTTTTTTAGTATACTCTTTTCTTCTACATATTTGTTATTAGTGATTTTTTCTTGCAGTTGACCTTGAAAAAACGCTTCAACTTGCTAAACAAAGTATGTACTTGGTTGCTTCACAATAGATTCATGCAACACTACTCTTCAGATCAACAAAGTGTTAAGCGCTTTCAACTCAACTCGCTTAACCAACTCGACTAGCTTAGTTTTTGTTGTGGGTTTTCTTGTTATTCGCTAAGCTAGCTAGTGTTTTTTTCCAACTTGCTTACAAGAAAAAGCGGCTATTATTATTATTTTTATATTTTATTCCATATTTATTTCTAATTTTTATTTCTATTTTTATTTTATGTTGACTTTGGTTTGCATCTGCATCTGATGTCATAACCTTAAATGCACTACTGCTCATCTACATACCTACATACATACATACTTATAATATATGTACTTGCGTCACATGCATATGCCTAAGTACGTTATTTACCCGCGCTTGCCGATGAACTTTTCAAAAAAAAAATCGCCGTTAAGCGATAAGAAAGTGTTTCAATTAGGGACACGAATTTCGATACGATACGATACCAAATCGATATTTTTTGCATTTGATACCGATACTTTTTACTCGATTCTTTTGCAACGATATTTTTTGGTATCGAGTACTTCAACCACGGTATCGAACAAATGAATACATTCAGTGATGGAAAATTAAAATTGTGTCATATTTGTCCAAAAAATTTTGCAACGCAAAATAGTGCCGAAAATCGGTCGAGTGTGCAGAAGTGACAAGCTGCTTCCTAAGGGGCCGAAAAATGCACAAGCATGAGTAATTTTCACTGGTACATATCGAACAAGTAAGGAAGCCTAAGTTCGAGTGGAATCGAACATTAGATACTCAGTTGTATGCTTTCATTGTTTGTTTGCGTTTGATGTAAACACGGTGCAGGTACTTTATATAAAGTGGGCATAGCCACGCCTATTTTCAAAATTGTTTATCAGTCATCCAACTAAGCATACAAATATTATTCTTTGTGCAAAATTTCATTCCTTTATGACTTCTAGTTACAAAGATGTCACGTTACAAATTCCCAAAGGGTGTTCCAGAAATATCTTTGTTAAAAAATAGGCGTGGTCATAAACCGATTTCAATAAATTTTTGCATGTCTATTAACACAAGTTCTAGAAGTATATAAACCAAGTTTCGTCATAATATCTCAATTATTTGTCGAGTTATAGGCTAAGAAATCTCGTACATTCCTGTTTCTAAAAAGAGGCGGTGCCACGCCCATTTTCCAAAATTTTTGTGTTTTTCGTTTTATGTCCGCAGTTGGACTCCTGCTATAAAATTTCAATGATATATCTTTATATTTGACAGAGATATCGCTTAAAATGTTTTTATTAGGTCACTTTATAATACACATATATAAAAGTGAGCGTGGCCGTCAACCGATTTTAATTATTTTCTGTCCAAACGTTTGCCTAAGTAAGTAAATTACGCGTACCAAATTCCATCGATATATCTGCTACGGTTTCTGAGTTATGGCTCATACAACTTTCAATGTTTATCCCTTAATAAGTGGGCGTGGCATCGCCCGTTTTTCAAAATTTCTTCATAAGGGCCTGAGCTCTACACGTGGGTGAAATTTTATCACTCTAGCTAAATTAGTAGCTGAGATACCAAATTTCCGATTTTTACTATATATGAAAAGTGGGCGTGGTCATGGTCCGATTTCGCCCACTTTTAATACCCTCCGTTCCTCTCTTGATACCAAATTGCATTCCAAAATTCATCAAAATATTTCAATTTTTGCGCGAGTTATCGTGCGTACAGACGGACAGACGGACGGACATGGCTCAATCGATTTCTCTTTTCACCCTGATCATTTTGATATATATAAGTCTACATCTATCTCGATTATTTCGTTCTGTTACAGTCCACCGTTAGGAAATCAAAATTATAATACTCTGTGTACTAGTACAGCTGAGTATAAAAATAGGTCTGATGCACGTGCTGAAATAATTGCAGGTTTGGGCTACTTCGTAAGGTTTTTTGTATGACGTTGTATGAAGTTACCCAAATCTGTTTATTGATTTTCACATTAAACGAGGCGCACACTTACCACCGAAACTTGCTTACAATTTGCAATTACCATGCGATAGAAATAATGATAACGATGATAATGATAAAATCGTCATTTCAGCGAAAAAATCGTCAATATCTTTTTTCTTTCTCATTTTACTAAAAACACGTTATAAACAACTACATTTTTTTTCTGGTATTCTACAATGTTTTTTTGTGTGAAAGAGGTGGTCAAATACAGTTTTGTGTTGGTGCAAGGGAGTAAGCTATGTTGAAAAAAACGAACGAAATACCATCTAGGCGGTTAAAAACCATTGGGCTAGCTTGTATTTCGATAGGTTTTTTGATATTCGGCACTTTTTTCTGACAATTGTTTCAATATGACAACTATAAAATAAATTATTTTTAAAATATAAAATATATGGAAATACAAATTTTAAATTTGCCTCTTGTAAGAAAAATCATACTGCGCGATGGCTTCTCTTTATAACATGGAATGCACAGCTATTCTGCCACTTGAGTTTCATCATTTTTTTGTTCCGATAATTTAAATTCAAATTTCCAAAAAAATTCAATGATGGATACATATAATCTCAATGAAAATGAATTGTTAATGTTATTTAAGATGTTTATTTTTCAAAATACTAAATATTTTGCAAATATCTTTTTACAACTGTGATTGTATTTAATACAGCTGTTGGTTTGTAAAAAATGTTTTCAAGAACTTAATAAACTATTATTAAATTTTTAATCAGCTTGAACTATTCTTATGAGTTGGAAAAGGATTTACGTCAAAATCAAAACTTTGGAACCAGCCATGGCATACTATGCCATGGAATTAGCACTAATACAGCGATAGTTATGCGTATGCCTCAGGATGCAGTTTTATTGCGTTTTTGGTAACTTTCTAGAAGACGGTGCAACTTTAAACCGTTTTAATAAATATCTTTTAAATGTGGAAAAATCGTTTATTTCCGCTTTCGAATTCATAATCTAGAGGTCAGAACGCGTCGATAGGTATCTACCTCTTTTAACCATTTTAGAGGAAATTTTAAGGTTGCACCTTCTAGAAAATTACCGCTTTCGATAACGATACTTTGAGTATCGAGTAGTTTAGTTTCGATATTATCGGGTTCGCGATTCTTTTTAATCGATATTTTAAATGAGTACCAGATCGATGCTTTTGATTCGATATCGTGTCCCTAGTTTCAATGCTACTCGCACTCTAAAGTGATAAATCAATGTGCATTTATTGAATATTTCTCGTCAGCCTTAGCTTCTGGAAATTGTAATAAAATACGATGAAATTGCTGGAAAATTTTAAAAGAAATTTTTTATAAAAACACAAGGATTTATTGCACAAAAATTGTTCATGTCTTTTCATGTAGAAGCTAGTAGGTATAACCCGAAATGTCAATATCTGAACAATCGGTTGCGTGGCAGCCAAGTACAACATATGTATATCTTATAGAAATGCTGCATTGAACTGAATCAGTTACAACCAGTTTAATGAGTAGTTGACATACCTCTCTAAAGGTCTCTAGCATTTTGTATGAAAACTGTCAGTTAAGGGAGTAGAAACCAGTATGAGAGAGCAGAGAAATGGCAAAAAAAACAAGCAATTGTGAATTATATGTAATTAAATTGTATGACTTGTATTTAAATGTATAACTTTTTTTTTTGTTTGGTCGTTTTACTGACAATTTACGCCAGTGCTGTCATCCACTACCAATTTAGCCGGAGCTGATGAGAGCTGTGCATGAGTAGACTCGCATTTCCAAATGACATATCGATATGAGGAAATACATTTTTTTTATTAGAAATCCAATTATTGGGTTTTTTAAGAGCAGCGGTCACCTCTCGGCAGTGGGCGGCATTCCCTCCGAGTGTATTTCTGCCATGAAAAAGCTTCTCACAAAAAATGCATTCGCCGTTCGGAGCCGGCATAAAACTGTAGGTCCACCCAATTGGTAGGAAAAACAAAAATGAGCACACCTCGAATTGGGAGAGAAGCTCGGCCATAAAACTCGTCAGAGTTATAATAGCGCCATTGTATTATATTATTAGTTAAAAGAGAGATGATTTAATGAAGAGGCAAGTTTGACATAATCAAAAAATATTTGAATACATATGTATGTATACATTTTTGAAAGTTTCTTTGGGTACATGATTGACGCGAAAACAGAAAGTATTTATTTATTGCAAGGCCGCTTATTTCTAATAATTACTTCAATGTGTAGGTATTTAAAATTAATTTTCAATTTTCCTTAAAAGAAAACTGGCCAATAGCTCTAAAATTGTTTTTTCATTTGCTTCTATTTTATTAATCCATTTTATTTATTTATCTTGGTTTTTTTTTTAATTTTTACTACGTATATTTTTACATTATATTTTCGTTTTGTTTTTTTTTTTGAGCTTTCGTAAAGATCAACATCACATGCATTTCAGCCACAATCTTTTTACTAATTTTTTTTTTATAATTAAGTTCTCATAAGCAAAGAATAGTTTTTAATTTTTTAAATTTATGTATACATATGTATGTAAGTCTTCTTCAACGTTGAGTTTGTTTATTTTGTTAATTCCTTTACAAGCCAATTTTAAATATGGAATTCACTCTTTTAGCACTTTCAACGGCAATTAGCGCTTGCATAGCCAACATTTGCTGCACTTTATGTTCATATACATACATATGCATGAATGTGCATCGTACATCGGTCTACATCTCCATATTGCAGCTATATGCATACATACATATGTACATTTGTATATTAGGGTAGTCCTTAAAAATCAAATTAACCTTTTTTCAGTCTCAACCCCCAAATCAGTTAAAGTACGGTCGCAGATACCACCTATGGGCCCTGTGCGACACCCCTTAACCGTCTCCCATCGGGAACAGGGGCACATAACTATTGATTTTGGGAATTAGGTATAAACAATTTTAATTTAATTTTTTTGGTATTTATATGGTAATCTGAAATTTGACCCCTCTGTGACACCCCTTAACCGTCTTTTATCGGGGCCAAAATTTGCATTTGGTATTTTTGAGTACAGAACTATCGATTTTGGGCATTAAAATATACAACAAATTAAACTTTATTTTTTGAGTCTCCATAGAGTTTTCCGAACTTTGACCCCTGAGCGATACCCCTTAACCGTTTCCGATCGTGACAAAAATTTATAAATGGTATCTTCGACTATATTAGCATCGACCTACGGAAGGAGGTGGAGTAAATATGCTATACAATTTGTCTATATACCAGGGACTTGTAACGCGTTTCGGTTTCGGTTTCTGTTACACAGCTAAGTAACGAAACTGAAACAGAAACAAAACTCCTTTGTAACAAAAGTCGTAACAAAACTCCGAAACGTTTCCAACAGAAACAAAACTTGTAACGAAACTAAATTAATTTTGTTTCTCAGTATCAGAAACAAAATTAATTTTGTTCCTTGCAACAAAAACAAAACCAGAAACAAATTTTGTTTCTCAGTAGAAAAACTATATTTCCAGAACATTAGGATGGACTTGTTATTTTTAGGTATATAATATACATATATATGTATGTCTGTGGCAACCAACTAAAGTATGGAATAAGACACTTATATTTTTAAATATTATCGTAAGGGACATTTATTCAAATACGCTCATAAAACATTGAGAGCGAAATTATCGTAAGGGACAAAATTATGATTTTTTCGCAAACTGCAAATTTTTTCAAGAAAAAAGATATCAGGTTCAATATATTAATTAACCATCTAAACGCGTGTTCAATTTCATTTAAATATACCAGTAAAAAACAGTGAAAAAAAAAACAAAAAAAAATGCTCTCCTAAAAGAACTTAACTCGACCTCTGTTCAAATCCAAAAATATCTTAAGTGAAGTTAAAAAATGTGTGTTTGCTCAATTAATCAAGCTTTATTACATTTCTGTCAATCTATCATTTCGCGCAGCCAATTATAGTCCGAAACAAGTTTCTAATAGGTATTAGTTAATAAAGCAAATTATAAGGGTTTTTTTTTATTTCGCCTTAGTTAATTTTGACATATTTTCCTAACTCTAGTTGAGTTAAAAAAAAAGGAAACGTGAGTAAGGAGTACTCATGAACATTGATGTGTAATCAGTTTCGAAATAGGACTTTTATTCCCTTTCCCTTATTCCTTTTTTCACTGGTTTTCTATCGATTAAAATGCGACTATCGTTTTTATAATTTTTTGTTGCCATTGTCACTGTTACATTTTGTTGTTTTTGTTTGTTTTGTTTGTTTTGGTGTTTGGTTTTTGATTTTTAATTTTTGATGTTTGATTTCTGATTTTGATTTGTTTTGTTTTGCTCAGAAACATACAAGATCATTCGGATCCACGTTTGACCCATATCTCGGGGCTCCGTGTAGAAGTCCTGCTCAAAACCTTTCATTTGATACCAACATTGCTCAGAAATATTCAAGGATCATCCGGGTCCTCGTTTTGGCCCATATCTCGCGACCCGACCTAGGAATCATAAAAAATAGGGCTCCCTGTATAAGCCCTGCCCAAAACTTTTCATTAGATACGCGTAAACTTTACCTGTTTTTCGAAATTACTCGTAGCTACAGCAAAGATGTTTACACATCAAAATGCCACAGGTATACATATCTATATATTAATAGGCTAACATTTTTTCCATACAAACAATTGCCAGGCTGTTTTGTACATTTAACATACTCATATCCACATAAAATTGATATGGATGTGTTCGTATGAGTCAGGAGCAGTGCACAGGCATATAATTTTTTCTATAAATTATTTAATTTCTTTATAATTAATAAATAAAGTTTTTAGTTTTGTACCATTTTTGATTTACTTCGTTTTTGCTTCGTTGGCAAATGTGCTCACTATCTATATATTAATAGGCTAACATTTTTCCCATACAAACAATTGCCAGGCTGTTTAGCACATTTAACATACTCATATCCACATAAAATTGATATGGATGTGTTCGTATGAGTCAGGAGCAGTGCACAGGCATATAATTTTTTCTATAAATTATTTGATTTCTTTATAATTAATAAATAAAATTTTTAGTTAAGATAAATAGATATCGTAAACGTGTTTACAAATATCGTAAACACAGTTGAAGAGTCGCTTTAATTTGAAAGCGCTCACCACCGGGCCTACCTTCCTAGATCTGCGTTGATTTTGACCATGATTTCGCGTCGGACCGTCATCAAAAGGGCAAATCAGTGTTGCGGTACAACTGGAATTTGGAAAGTGTTGCTTATCTCCGCGAAAAGGAATAATTTTTGTACCAATACAAAGTTGAAAAAATAAATTGCTTGGTCGAATTTCGACCACCGGCGATACTAGTATATATTATATACCTAAAAAGTAAGGAAGCCTAAGTTCGAGTGGAATCGAACATTAGATACTCAGCTGTATGCTTTCATTGTTTGTTTGCGTTTGTTCGATATAGGGTGTATTTTATATAAAGCGAGTGCCGCATAAAGTGGGCGTAGCCACTCCCATTTTCAACATTTTTATCAGTCATCCAACTAAGCATATGAATATTATTCTTTGTGCAAAATTTCATTCCTTTTTTACTTCTAGTTACAAAGATGTCACGTTACAAATTCCTAAAGGGTGTTCCAGAAATATCTTTGTTAAAAAGTAGGCGTGGTCATAAACCGATTTCAATAAATTTCTGCGTGTCTATTATCACAAGTTCTAAAAGTATATAAACCAAGTTTCGTCATAATATCTCAATTATTTGTCGAGTTATAGGCTAAGAAATCTCGTACATTCCTGTTTCTAAAAAGAGGCGGTGCCACGCCCATTTTCCAAAATTTTTGTGTTTTTCGTTTTATGTCCGCAGTTGGACTCCTGCTATAAAATTTCAATGATATATCTTTATATTTGACAGAGATATCGCTTAAAATGTTTTTATTAGGTCACTTTATAATACACATATATAAAAGTGAGCGTGGCCGTCAACCGATTTTAATTATTTTCTGTCCAAACGTTTGCCTAAGTAAGTAAATTACGCGTACCAAATTTCATCGATATATCTTCAATGGTTTCTGAGTTATGACATATAAAACTTTCCATGTTTGACCCTTAATAAGTGGGCGTGGCACCGCTCATTTTCCAAAATTTCATCAAATTTCTTCCTAGGGGCCTGAGCTAAACATGTGGGTAAAATTTCATCGCTCCAGCTATATTAGTGACTGAGATACCAAATTTCCGATTTTTTCTATACAGGAAAAGTGGGCGTGGTCATGGTCCGATTTCGCCCATTTTCAATACCCACCAGTCTCGATACCAACTTGCACTTCAAATTTCATCAAAATATCTCAATTTTTGCGCGAGTTAGAGTGTTTACAGACGGACGGACGGACGGACGGACATGGCTCAATCGATTTCTCTTTTCACCCTGATTATTTTGATATATATAAGTCTATATTTATCTCGATTATTTCGTTCTGTTACAATCCACCGTTATGTGATTAAAGCTATAATACTCTGTGTACTAGTACAGCTGAGTATAAAAATAATAAGTCCATCCTAATGTACGGCAAATAGTATTATAATAATTTTTATAGTTTTGCCACTGAGAAACAAAATTAATTTCGTTTCTGGTTTTGTTTTTGTTACAAGGAACAAAATTAATTTAGTTTCGTTACAGGTTTTGTTTCTGCTGGAAACGTTTCGGAGTTTTGTTACGACTTTTGTTACAAGGAATTTTGTTTCTGTTTCTGTTTCTGTTACAAGGAACAAAATTAATTTAGTTTCGTTACAGGTTTTGTTACTTATTGAAATGGTACAATCTTTTGGTTTCGAATTTAGTTTCTATCCTTTAATGTTTCTTGGAACAGAAACGCCAGAAACGAGAGTTTCGTTTCGTTACAAGTTTTGTTACAAGTCCCTGCTATATACATTTGGGGACCACACTAATGTAAATACTTATACATTTGTGTGTCGCAAACACTCCCACAACTCCTTTTTACGATTTCATATCTTGTGCGAACTTGCACTCGAAGCTCAATGGTCTTTTTTCGCCTTTTTTGCATAATTACATTCCGGCACATCATCAAACACAAATAAACAACATGAAATAACATTCTGATGCTGAAATATGGAAGGGATTGCCTGTAGGAGATTTGTAAGTATGGCTATATGTAGATATGTGATGAGCACTGGTTAGGCAAAAAGACGAAGGCGCTGGCTGCTGCATCTGACACGGCTCATGTCTATTTGACGGAAAAGCCTGCAATGCTACAGTAACTAAGAACATATGTATGTATGTATGTATGTACATATAGGTACTTGCAACAACAACGACAACCGAGTATATGCAAATTAACATATGTATGTACATATCTAGATATGTACATATGTATTTACATCCACGCCGCTACACCAAATGCATTTTAATGAAACAAAAGCAATAAAAACCAAACAAAACCAAGAACTTTGATGTTGTGCATTTTAACTATTTGTGGCAGCCACATGCGTTGAACTTGAACTTGCAACATCCCTATACAAACTTGCATACATACATATGTATGTAGACTTTGGCAGCGGCGCATAACAAGAAATCGAGATATCGAAGGGCAATATGTAATAAAAGAAAGAAATTAAATGCAAATCAAAGAAGCAGAAAATTCTGAACGTTGCTTGCAAAATAAAATGGAATTGATATTTTTATGACGTGAAGAAATTCAATAAAAATTAAGCAGAGAATATTTTTTTTATTTCATATACTCGTACATAGTATGTACATATATACATACATATGTATGTAAGTAGTATTTTTTTTTTTTAATATTTTAATTAATTGTTTTTTTTATTTTTTTTTGTTTGTTGAGTAATTTTTTTTAGTAAGATTTTTTACCAATTTTCTTTTTTTATTTTTAGTTTTATATTTCCTCTATTTTAATACAAATTGGTATTATTTATTATTTTTTAAGCAAATTGGGTAATTGGAAGCTTCTCCCAGGTCGTATTAAAGAATATTCACATATATATAACGTATTGTTATGAAATTATTTAGAACACCAGACAGTTAAAATATCCAATACGTTTTTGAAAATCCCGTTGAGTATTTTTAAAGTCCAACTGGAAATTTTATAGTTTTAGTTTCCTATTTTTTTATTAAGATTTTTTTAATTTTATTTTTAATTATGCCGTTTTTAAAGTCCAACTGGAAATTTTATAGTTTTAGTTTCCTATTGTTTTATTAAGATTTTCTGCAAATTTTATAGTTTTAGTTTGCTTTTTTTTGTTTTTTTTTATTAAGATTTTTTTAAATTTAGTTTTAATTATGCCGTTCCTATTAAGGTTATAGTATATTATTTTTATATAACAAAAAATCATATACAAATTACTTAATTCAAAATATTATGTTTATAAAAATAAAACTTCGCAAACAATTTTATTCCTCTATTATCACATTTAGTCTTTAATTTTAAACAATTGATAAATTTTTTATTACTTTTAATTGTTTCATTTTTTTTTAATATTCCGTTAGATTTATTTTGCAAAAAAAAATACATAAATTTATCTTTTTTAGTTTGCTCTTTTCAACTACATATGTATATGAGAGGATATTCATACATATGTATGTATTTTTATACTTTTATAAATTCGCAAAAAAATATTTTTTATTATTTCTATTTAAGTTTTTTGATGTATATTATTTATTTGTGATATTTAATAAATACACACACGATTTTTCATTAAATTTTTAATTAAGCATTCCAAAACTACTTAGCTATTTTATTTAAGCACCTTTTTGATTTGGCACGTTGTCTCTTATTTAAATAAAAGAAACAACCGCCAAAGCATTAATTCGCGTCAAACAAACAAAAAACGAAAATCCGATTCGATAAAAAAAAAGCAAAAACAACCCGACAAACGCAAATGCACACAGTTCAAAGCTAAAGTCGCGATCGACTGAACATAACGATTTTGCAAAGTCGCCAACGATGCCGGCAAGAGCCAACAACCGCGACCGCCAGCCCCAACGACAGCGCCAACTCCAGCCAACTTGAGTCAAGTCTGCCCCGGCTGCCCATCGCGCTTTGGTAACTCACCACACAATTGGCTGATCGCAGCCGGAAAGCAGACAGCGATATGAGTTTTTATTTTGATTTCAGCTCATTTAGCTGATCACGCTCACTCTGCCACTTTTTGGCTCACGCAACATTACTCAACCTTTTGTTATCGCTTTCAAAGAAACTCAATTCGATCTAGTTTTTCTCGCTACTCAGCAAATGCAGTTAGCTTGTTTACCACGGCCTTATCGGCAACAAAAAGCGAAATTGATAAAGATACCGGTGTTGAATGCAGTGTGCAGATGTAGTGCTTTGAAGGATCTATGTAGTATAAATAGCAAGTATTTCATGTATTAGAACTGTGTTTGGAAAAACCAAATAAAGTGCAGATACCGCAATGACCTCTAACAGAGGATTGCCTAATCAATTACTACATAGAAATACGAAGCCTCCATTACCGGTAAAGTCGATCAACTTCTTCCCACTAGGATTGACTTCACCTGTAAAACTAAGTTTGAATGAATATACATACATATCGTCGTTTAAAGTGCAAAACCGCGTAAGTGACATTTTTTGCCAAAAATTAGATGTCCCCAACACCACATTCCTGGGGTCCGACCCCATTCACAAAAAAGGAACCTTTTCTCTAAAGTTTACAGTCTAAACAGATATCGTCCAATGGGGATGTGGGAATTGTTGCCGAATCACAGTTTTACTGCCAATAACCAATGCCTCTTTTATCTGGCGCCAGCAGAGGTGGAAAGTTGAATTACTTATTATTGACTCGGCCCTTTCATTTTGTCCTCATATGTAGCCAACTCAATTTAAGAATAATTTGAGCGATTGGAGTTGGATTAGTTAGTCTTAAAGTGTATGCAGAGATCCAAAGACCTAACGGTTTACAATAATTTGGGCCAGCTACAACCAAAAAAGCCCAGAAATTGGAAACAAATGTGAGTATTTCCGCACTCTAGGTACTTCAATTTCTCACGCTGTTCCGTGTGTTTGCATTATTTCAACGAACAGCCTATTTGCAGAGTTTTAGTTGCAGTTCGAAAGAACAAAGAAATCCAAAACCATGGAGAACTGCCGAAAATCTTACAGTATAATAGCATTGACAGACGGCCGCGATAATCCGGAATATCTAGCTAATTCGGAGTTAACTTGAGAATTAACTGGAGGTAATCCGGAATATCTCTTGAGTTAGTCCTCAAAATTTTAGCGGATTAGGGCATTTTCTAATGTCATTCTAGCGAAAAATCTCTATTGTGAATGAAAGTGAAAAAAATAAGAATCCAAAGCAGATCTAGGAAGGTAGGCGCATAGGCGAATTCAGAAATTTCTAATGTATTTTGTTATTGTAATTGGTAGAGTGTAATGTCAAAATGATATTTCGTTTTATTAATCCGCAATACTTGCCGTGTGTCAGAGTAAAATTTGAATCGAATTAATTGTTGCGGTAATGCGGATTATCGCTGCCGTCTGTCATGCCTATGATGTCGAAGTAAAGGCCGAAAACGGTACATTTGTACCTAATTTCCAATGCTTGATGAGTAGGTATGATTCTATAATATTTCTAATCTTTCACTCAATTTACTCACTCACTCAGTCAATTCACGCGGATTGTGAGATTTTAATTTCGTGGTGAGTTTCTTTCATTCGTACGCTCAGTGGACTGCTTCACATGCTGGTGGATTGCCGAACTACATTTATATTGGGGTAGACAACGCGCCGATTGCACGCATACTCACGGCTTTTCGGCCGTTTATTTGCACATGTTGCATGCCACAATTGTTTGCCGACAACAAAACAAATAAGCGATAATAAATAAATTTGTATGTAAGGGAAAGCAAAAAAGTAAAAACATCAACCTCAAAACCATATGGTGAATTATGTCAGCGTGATTATTATGAGAGTGTGTGTGGATCTTTGTGTTTTTGTGAATTGAAGAACAAACCCTGCAGGGAACTCGATAACTAGATTTCGAATTCCGAACTAACGAAAAGTTGTCAAAAAGAAACTAGATCAACTGTAGTTCGAACCTCACCGGTTCAGAAGGAGTGAATTGAGTTGTCATTTGACTTTTATGCAATTTCGAAGTGACAAATATTCTATGAACATTTTTCGTTCGTCCAATTAATTTTGAAAGATTTTTTATTCCTTTTTATTCAATAAAATAAAAACCAATTAACAGCGACATTAATCGAACAGCGGTCGCCCGATTCCCAGTCGGACGCATTAGCCACTGCGCTATCGAGCCATTTGCATGAAGTGTGTCAAATGCTGCACTTAAGTGGCAGATGTGACATTGCATAATTTGTAGGAACTTGCAACTAGAAGCAAGCTAGTAAGAACTAGAGTTTTTCCCTACAGGGAATGAATGATCGTCGTCTCTCTTGTGGCCAAAATTGTTTGCGATGTTCTGGTCGATTTTACTTAGTATATACGAGTATATACATACATATGTACATAGAAACCTATGAGATATGGATTATTTGTGTATTTATGTAAATACATACATACATATGTACATATGTGCGGTATGATATATAAAAATTTATGAACATAAAAAGAAAAAATTTAAACAAAAAGAAATTAAAAAAGAAAAAAACAAAATCGTCAGCCTTTATTTATTTTACTACCGCTTCATAGTTTCTTACATGAGTTGCTTATATTTTTTATGCGGAGATAGCTGATGAGTTTCATTTAAAGCAATGCGGCATTTATGATGATCCTAATCATCATTAAAACGAAAATAAAAAATAAAAAAAGAAACTCCATCTTATGTACATTTATCAGAGAAAACTATCAATAGATGTTTTATTCTGTTCTCTAAACAGTTTTGTGGATCCCTATGCTGGAAGGAAGCGCCACAAAAATAAACTTTAAGAGTGGACGTGGAAACAATATTGGCACATCCTTCTCATTTTTTCTTATCATTCACTTGATACAACAGCAACTTGCGCCAATTAGAAGAGAGAAAAGTGAGCTTGGAATACAATAATCTTTTAGACTCCCATAATACTACAGTGCAGATATTTCGAGCTGAGGTTTACGCTGCCTCCAGAGCGGCGGAATCAGCAGTTGAACTTACCACTCCTAACTCTCAGACAGCCCAGCAAGAATTAGGGATGGCAACAATAACCGGAAAAACGATTATAATCGGTTAATTTCTTTCGGTTAACGGTTAAAATGTATCGGTTTTTTCCTTTTGATTATTTTTTCGATTAACCTTTTTCCTCTCAAGTCGAAAATAATCGAAAAGAAATAATCGAAGTTGAGAATTTTCGCCTTTTCATCCGAGTCCGAATTCGGTTACCTACGGTTTTGTGAGTATATCCAAAAAAAACCGCAATAAATGTTCCCTCCAGTTCCCGAATAGACGATTTTATCGTCATTTTGACGATTTTTCCTAATAAATGACGATTTTTTTCGTTTATTATATATTTTTTTTAAGGAATAATTGTAATCGAAAAACGGTTATAATCGGTTAGTTCCCCACAATTATTCGCGATTAATAATCGAACGCTTTCGATTAACCTAAAAAGCGGTTAATCGGTTATTTCATTTTTTTTGCCATCCCTAGCAAGAATTAACGCAACCTCGACTGCGAAAATGAGAGAACTGATGTCAACTGATGACAAACTGCCAACTACGTCCTGGCAATATATAGGGCAAATTACAGACTGACAGCATAGGCAAGCGTGTGTGGCATGCAACACCCGATGGAACATATCCTCCTCCAATGCCTAGCAGTTTGCAGACAACGTCTCAGATTCACACCTCCATTCCCTCTGCACACTTCCTGTCCCAAGATAGTATTAGAAGCCGGGTTTCCTTCTGATTCTTTCTCTGATGCTTTTCTTTTCAAAAAAAAAACACTAAAACAAAATTATCTTTAACCACGCATATAAGAAGAGAGGGCTTATCTGACAAGCTTTCTTAACTTATATATTAGTTAATAAATAAAATATAACTATATTAAAAGTCGATTGCGAACAACGAAATTAAATTTTTCTCATATTACGAGTATGCGTATACATATGTATACAAATATCTATTATATGAAATATCAATACCTCCACATCTTTCACAATTACCTCAGTTATTGACATACTCGTGCTCAAACTATTCATATTCAGACAATGGGCTATATTAATAAAATCCAAGAAAATGCTTTTACTCAAAATTTCAGAAATTTTACATTAATTTGTGTGAACCAAATTTCAAATTTGAGTAAAAGTTCTGAAATCTTAAGCAAAAGCAAATGCTTGGCTTTTATTAATATAACCCAATGTGAGTTTACTACAGATCAGAGATGTTAAGTATTGCAATCATCGTGACTTTCGGCCCTTGAAGTCCCATTCTTTTTCTTGAAGTCTTGAATGCAGCCTTTCAGTCCTTTTTTTGACTGATGATTTAAAATTTGGAGTCCGCAGTATTTTTGGCAAGTATGACTGACCATTAATTTTTTTCATTCATAGGTGACTGGCGATATTTTTTAAGCAGTCATTTAGTAAATTAGTACCAAAAATATGCTCTCTATATATTTTAGCTGTAATAGTATTTATTTTGCATATACCTCAAATGGTCAGTTTATAAAATCTTTGAAATACATATCGCTAGCTTGGAGTGCAAACTGTGTATGCCCATTTTTATGAAAAAGTTTATTTTTATGTACAACGCTAGAAAAATCAAATACGCACTGCGCTAAACAAGTCTGCGACTCTTGTCATATTTCTACTCGTTGTTATTCAGTGATACGCAAATTGTGTAAGCCCAAAAAGCGAAGAAAATTGTATAAGTTCAAAATATTTTCATGAGCAGAAAATTTTTTTCATCTCGAAATTTTTTTATTTTTTGTTTTTTATCTCTCCTACAAATTTTGAAAAAAAGGGACTTACACAATTTGCACTCTAAGCTAGCGATATGTACACTAGAGCGTATCGAGAAAAAAGTTCGCCGTACGCCCCCATATGATCTCTTTTTCGAAAACATTTCCGGCAACATTTTTTTTGACGCCGCTAAACGTCGCTAAAATTCAAATTTTCATATCTTCGGTTTTATGAAGGGTTCCTAATTTATAATTGTATTAACCCTATGTGTGCCTTTGGGGTCACTTCCACCCAGTACTTAGTTTATACCACCTTAATGTTAAACGTCGTCAATAAGCATTCATTTTTTTCAAAAGAGGGATTTCAATTGATTCAGTAGAACCGCAAATAAAACACATTTAACGTTCCGAGGAACATGCGTTTTTCGCTTCCTGTGGTTTTTAGCTTAATTTTATAGTCTTTTTCTGAAGAGACTGCTACTGAAATTTTATGCCGAATAATTTTCTAGAACATTTTAACCATCTAGCACCCCTAAGAAATTGTTATTTTGACCCCTTTTTATACAGTCAGGAAATATAGTATAGTATTTTTAAGGTCGCTAGAGGGCTAAAATGTTCTAGAAAATTATTCGCCATAAAATTTAAGCAGGGTAACCTTAGAAAAAATCTTTGTAAAATGAACATAAAAGACCACAGGAAGCGAGAAACTTATATTCCTCTGAATGTTAAATGTGTTTTATTTCCAGTTCTACTGAAGCGATTGAAATACTTCTTTTGCAAAAGATTATGTTTTTCGACGACGTTTAACATGCCGGCAAAAAAGGTATATTAAGGTGGTATAAACTCAGCACTGGGTGGAAGTGACCCCAATGGCGCACGTAGGGTTAATACAATTATAACGTAGGAACCCTCCTCTCATGCCAAAGAGATTGGTGTATCAAACTTAGGGATCGAAACTTTAAAAACCTAGTAACCCCTATGAGAAGAATGGCAAAAGACTGAAGCTGCAATCATTTCATGATTGCAATCAAATGATTGCAGTAACGGGGTGGATTGCAGTCAGGTAACTGCACAGTTAAAATTTACCAGTCAGAATGAAGGCTTATTTTTTTAATTCCCAGTTATGACTGACAAAAAATGAATTGCAGTCATTTTGACCCCAATCAAAAGACTGCGCTGTCACAAAGTACTGCATTACTTAACATCTCTGCTATAGATACATATACATATGTAATACTATGTATGAATCATAGATGGGCATACTGCAGTAATCTCAGTAATGCAGTAAAAAAGCAAGTGCAGTAAAGCTTACTGAATACTCATGAAATTGCAATAGCTATTAAAATATTACTTTATGTTGCAAAATATTCGAGTTCAAACTGAGTTTTGAGAAAATTTTCGGTAGAAAGTCAAAGACAAATATTTTACTGCTTGAATACTAGTAGTGCATTACTACTGATACTTGAAAATGCCCATCTATGGTATGAATATGCTTAAAACAAAAGTAAAGCCACCGCCAGTGAAGTTGCACTCTAAATTCGGCAGCCACAAAAAGTCATTCAGCCATCGGCTATAAATTATCACCTCTGATCCCATTGATTTGCATAAATTGGAAATGTTAAGTAACGATTTTTTGTCGCTTTCAGCGATTGCAACTGCATTTGAGCTTTTCTTTTATTAATCATTTTTACTCTGCTTTGCAACATAAACAAACAAACCAAAACTAACTTCATCTATTGGTTTTTATTGCGTCTGCAGGGTGTAAGTTTGTGGCAGACGGGATTTAGTTGCACGGCAGATTAAACTGACGATGGCGAATGCACATACCTACATACATGCATGAATATATAAGTACGTATGTATGTACATATGTTTCTAGGTTTATTTCCCTGCAAAAAACATTGGACTACTCCACAATGGAATACATTTGATATAACAAATGTGGTTCAATTAACATTGCGATGTCATAGGATTGGCCCATGTACTCTATTATGGACAAGGTACTTTATATGAGGATGGAATATACATATGGTCTAATCCTATGACATCGTATTGTTTATTTTACCGCATTTTTTAAATGAAATGTGGTCCATTGTGGAGTACGCGACTGGTCTCGACGTGGAGTACGCGGAATTTTTGCGGTGTTTTTAGTGTTTGTATGTGCATAAAAGGTTGTCTAATCGGGACAGTTCAATATTGGCGGACCATATTTCAGGTACATACATAAGTAGGTTGAAGTGATTGCCACAGTAAAGGCCACTTAGGTCTGAAACAGATGTTATACCATAAAATTTTTTCACTGTAGTATACTCCTCTGGAAGCCGCAGGGAGAACCTAATAAAGTCTTTTAAAAATCTATCCAACAAAGGGACCTCCGGGTATCGCAATCAAGCGCAATTTAAAACCACTAATGAGGTGCATGAAAGAATCCTCTTCTTCATAGTGTCTACGGTAGAGTACTCCTAGTCCCTCTACCTGTTTGAAAATTGGGCAGTGCCCAGTAATTACAACTATCATAGTAGAGATTTATTTGCTCCTTGGGACACGCAAATAATGAGATCCCATTTAGGCCATATTTTACCTTTAGGTTTTCTCGGGATAACAAATTGCTCTATAAGTGGAACTAAAACAACAAAAAGGTAGAGGCAAAAGCTATTATATGTATTTTGAACAGAAAATGAGATTCGTATAGAAAAAAAATGATAGAGATTAAAAGTGGTGATTTTGAGAATAGATATTGCTTATGAAAAAAACTCCCGATTAACCTAGATACATAGTTAAGAGAATGTATGATACAAAAACTACCCAACAGACCAGGAAGTAAGCGAAATGTAATAGGACTTGAGAACAAGCTTATAACAACTGTCCATTGTAAGCTTGAAAACAATATTACAATAAGCTTACTTTACACTTGCAATGAAAGCTTAAAAAACTACTAATAATAAGATTGTTTTAAGCTTGCTGTAAAATTTTTTAAATTTTGGTTTTACAATGATTCATATAATTCATTATTCCTGTTTCGGAAAAGGGAAGTATAAAAGCCTCAATAAAATTCAATATAATGTTGAATGTCCTACTATATGATACCGTTCAGGTTGATGTCATGGTTCGAAACAGGAGGAGAATATAAAATAAAGAACATTGAAGTAAAGGTGAAGAAGGAAAGAAAATGAAAAGAAAAATGCAAATAATAATTTATTTTTTTCTTTTTTCTACTATTTATAAGCTTACAACAAGCTTTCACAAGTAATATTTTTCTACAATTACATTTGTAAGCTTATAAAAAGGGTGCCGTTTTGATTCTTCTACTCTGAAAAAAAAACGTTGTAAATCTAAAGACTTTCGCTGTTAAATCAACTACTTTCCGCAGTTGAAATGTGCCCAACAACGCTCCGTTGTTGTTTAGGCATGGGTAACACTGCGCTGCGCGGCGCAATTGCGCTGACACCAACCCTGGTGTTATTGCGCTAACTCCGATTTGGGAAATGCGCCAACTCAATATAGCGCCAACTCAATGTAGCGCCAACTCAGTATAGCGCCAACTCAATGTAGCGCCAACTCAATGATGCGCTATTGCAATATAACACTGACTCAATTTCGTGCGCCAACACCAGCTCCAATATAGCGCTAGTGTAAAATGGCGCAACCACAACGCCAATAACAGCATCATATTATATGTATACGTATGACAACGTCACAATTATGTGTGCTTGATAGTGATCTAAGTGACTCTAATTTCCAGCATATTTTCACATATATACGGAATATTTTTCCAAATGATTATGAAAATTAAAATTAATTGTGCCCTCGTATATGTAAGCAGAATTGCGCCAAAAGAAATAAAACGGGGATGGTAAACAGTAACAAGCGAAAAAATGTTATTTATCGATTATTCGATGACAATTGCGCTAAAGGTGTTATTGCGCCAGTACCGTGAGTTGGCGCCACGGTTGGCGCTGGCGTTATTGTATCAGCGCCAAAAAAATTGCGCCATTACCCATGGCTATTGTTGTTTCAAAGATGCGAGCGTTGTTGATTTAAGTCAATAACGGAGATTGTTGGAAACAAATTTCACCTAAAAATAAATGTTTGTTTGCATTTTACTCTTCATCTTCTCTCCGCCCGGGTCCCAACTGCAAATATGTAGCCTCCGCTTGTTCTCCTATTCTTCTCTCCTTCTTATCATTCACTGGTTGCTATCTTTATTTCTTATTCTGACATCAACCTGAAATTCTATCCAATCATCACATAGTGGAACATTCAACATTATATTGAATTGTAGTAACCTATTTATACTTCCATTTCCTAAAAAGGAATCCATGAATTATTTGAAACATTGTAAAAACAAAATTTAAAAAAATTTGTTCTCATTAGTTTTGTTTACAACGGAAACTGTTGGGTCTAATACTTTTGTCTTTAAATCAACAACGGTGAGAAAATTGTTGCTAAAAATAAACTTTTTTTGGATTTTTCTCTTCATCTTCTCTCCATCATTATTTTTTTTGTTAGTTTTCTCACAAAAAAATATTTTCTCACAAAAAATTTTTTAAAGGCAAGCTAGTTTTTGAATCAACAACGCCCGTTTTTGAATAAACTGTTGGATCAAAAACTTTGCTGTAAAAACAAATACTTTTGCTGTTGAATCAAAGACGGAGATTCAACAGCCGAAAGTTGTTGGTTTAACTACGGGTATTTTTTTCAGAGTACAATTATCCTTAAGTCTTTTTCAATACTTTACACAAGCATTCCTCAAGCTTAACGCTTATATTTGTAAGCTTGTTATAATATTATTCTCAAGCCTTTTGGTTTATTGGGTAGTCCATTTGACTGCCAACGTATTGCAGGGCGAGCTATAGTAATGGGCTAAACAGAATCAATACTTCTCCGTAGTGATGGGCGAGTCCGAGATGTTTTATTCGATTCTCTCGATTGTTGAAACATCTCGAATGCTCTCGATGGTTTTCATTCGTATTCGAGTCAAGTCGTAAATGGCCGTCAGTCGAAACAATCGCTAAAACATCTCGGACTCGCCAATGATGCCTCTCGTTTTCAAAGCAACCCTACATTTCGGACTCGCTGCAAAAAATACATAACATTTGTTGTTGCCGCTTGAATATCAAAATTGCTTAAAAAAGTATACAGTGGCACAAATCTATTGCCGTTGTTACTGCTCGTAAAATTAATTTGTTTCGTAAGCGTCTCACTTCAGAAAATTTATTAATGTATTAATGTTTAAATAATTAATTGTATTTATTAAGCACGACACTCTTTAATTGTGATTACAAAAATGCAGCGTCTATATATAGCATATTTTTCAATTTGGTTCATTTATTTACATATGTATTTGCCTCACTTCCATTAACGATCCTACTTTCTTCATCAACAACACTCATTCAGTTTATTTTATCAACTAAAACAAATCATCAAAACAACAGCCGGCCCGCCGACTCGGAACAGTCGCAAAAACATCTCGCTTGTGTAGTCGAGATGTCATCGAAACAACCTCCGACTCGCCGACTCGGAACAATCGCAAAAACATCTCGGTTGTGTAGTCGAGATGTCATCGAAACAACCTCCGACTCGCTGACTCGGAACAATCGCAAAAACATCTCGATCGAGGAGCGAGTCAACTTTTGACTCGATTGTGATTTTGCAAGGATGGCGATTCTCTCGATTGTCTAAACATCTCGAACTCGCCCATCACTACTTCTCCGTCATGACGGACAAGGACGAAACTGACAGCTGAATAGACTGTGTATATTTTGCTCGTGCTACGCTACATTGGCAACGTATCAGTCGCCGGATCCGGCATACTTTGCCAATTTTCTATTTTGCCGTACGTCAGTAATATAAGATGTGAAAATTGCGTTCGATAACTCGTTTTTGTACTGAACTGTGCAGAACTGTGTTTTGTAACCAACTTAAAATTAAATATTAGTATTAAATTAATACTATTAATACATATTCCATGCGATTTTGCTCTTAGCAATTCGTTAATTTTCGTTTTTGACGCCTTTACATAAAACTTCTGTGACAAATGTCTGATATTGTTCTACCCTACACTTTTAGTGCATTCACCGAACATATATTTTATGTGCCACTCTTTCCGCTACGTACGTCCTGTCAGTCGAAAACGACGTACGTCATGACGGAGAAGTACTGATTCTGCTTAGCGCTTAAGTTGGTTTGGATAAATTGGTCACACTGATAAAATATTTTAAATGCCAAATTTAATCGTCAAATCAATAAGTTCTCTTATAATCGTATCCACATCTCAATGAGTGCTACTTTACCTTCCTTTTTAATTATTCAAATTAATGGGTTTTCTAAATAACTCACAAAGAGTACGTTTACTTTTTTGGAAAACTTATTAAACTCTTATTGATAAGCCCTTTTAATTTCATTAGGCGTTGCTACTGCGAATGTAAATAGATACAAATTTCTTGGTTTTTTTGCCTGGAAATCATGGAAATTAATGTATGTATGTATGTATTTCCTTTTAGTTGTAATAAATTAATTCATTGTTGCAGTCGTTGTTGCCAAAATCGTTTATAATAAACAGATACTGATATGCGCATAAATCACTAAAAATTAGGTACATTGATATAAATGAAATGGCTATGTTTGGCATATTTTTTTGGTTTTCTTGCAGCGATATTTGTTTGAACGATTTTGAATGCTAAATATAAATGTAATGTCGACACAGAAGCTATTTGGAGGATCAGGCCATCATATCAATAATATATGTATGTACATACATATATATGTACATATTTAGGAATATTTCGTCATATATACATACCTAAATTTATACTACGTATGTAAGTACCTAAGTACATAAATCGGAAAATATAGCATCAACTTAATATCATATTTATTCCTCTAGATAGATGAGTATCGCCATTTGCATAGTTGGTGGTCTCCACAGCCTCTCGCAATAAAATTATCTAATTCAATGGGTGTTGTGAAGCGAGCAACACCTGACGTTGTCACTTTGCATCAACGCTACATCAAATAATGCTTGTTTAATTTCTAAACAAGTGTGATTGAAGCTAGAAATGTTGATCCCGAGTCCGATCGTGATTTAGACCAAAGGTATTATTGTTCCTACCCTGTCGGAAAAACAAGCAACCAAAAAGTATTATTGTTATTTCATGGCCGTGAAAGATATAAAAACAAGTAGCCTTTAAGTAAGACACCCTAATCTACAAACATACATATGTTTATTAGAAATGCGAGTGCAAAAATGTTTAGGTCTATAATGAGTTTAACGATAGTTGATTCAATCTGAGAATCATGTATTCAAGATGCCAACATTTATGGGTTGTGTCTCCGTTGTGTAAAAGATTAGAAACTCTTGAATTTTTGATGTGTAAACATCTTTGCTGTAGCTACGAGTAATTTTGAAAAACAGGTAAAGTTTACGCGTAACATAAATTACCTTGGCATTGTCAGTGGTAGGTAGGTAGCTAGGCATGTATTTACAAATGCTTGCATGCAAAGTCGTGCAAATGCAAATATCAGCAACAACAGCAACGAAGCGAAGCGATTTTCATTGTGACTCCTAGGCCGGTTCTCCAGATATGGGCCAAAACGAGGACCCGGATGATCCTGGAATGTTTCTGAGCAAAATTGGTATCAAATGAAAGGTTCTGAGCAGGGATTCTATACGGAGCTCTACTCTTTATGATTCCTATATCGGGTCCCGAGATATGGGGAAATACGTGGACCTGGATGATCCTTGAATGTTTCTGAGCAATATGTGTATCAAATGAAAGGTGTTGAGCAGGGATACTACATGGATGTCTATTCTTTATGATGTCTAGGTCGGGTCCCGAGATATGGGCCAGAATGAGGACCGCATGATCCTTGAATGATTCTGAGCAATATTGGTATCAAATAAGAGGTGTTGAGCAGAGCTTTCACATAGAGCTCTATTCATTTTATGAGTCCTAGGTCGGGTCCCAAAATATAGGTCAAAATGAGACCCCGGATTAACCCGGAATGTTTCTGAGCAATATTGGTATCAAATGAAAAGTGTTGAGCAGGACTTCTACATGGAGCTCTGCTCTTTATGATTCCTAGGCCGGGCAGCGACGGTTTTCGAAATCAGCTGATGCGTCTAATATGAGCAGTGACTGCCAGACCAAACACAATAGAGCGTTCGCAGTATTTGGCAGTGACTTCTTTATATATTAGGTCTGTTTCCTTTTACCTTGGACACGTGGTGACATAAATTTACTTACCATTTTCATGTCCACTTTTTTCAATTAAAATAATCAATCTTGTTTCCTTTTTTCCTCTGCTCTTTCTTCCTCATTACTTTTTCATCCCGCCAGCAATATTTGCTAGTGGAAATTAATTAAGTAAAAATTAAATTCTCTCCCGCTTGTTGGCATCAAAATACGGAAACACAAAATTAGTAAAAAATATATTACATTGGATAGTACGGAAACAGACGTAAGTTCACATCAACACTTTGAAGTTGGCTGCGATTCAAGGCAGCGGCAGCGAATTTAGAATTTGGGCTAAACGGAGCGGTGCTGCCAGCTGCCTCTGCTGTATTATGTGCCGCTTCATTACAAACCGTAGTTTCTAAAAATCAGCTGATTTCGAAAAACAGTCGCTGCCACAGCCACAGCGCTATTGTAATTCCGGCTTTAATGGAAAAGCAATAGGAGATATTTGGCCGCGTTGACTTAGATCTGAGCGTAAACTGGGCCAATTCATATAAAATAGAGAGAGCGCTTTTAAATTAAAGCGACTCTTCAACTGTGTTTACCATATTTGTAAACACGTTTACGATATCTATTTCTCTTAACTAAAAATTTTATTTATTAATTATAAACAAATTAAATAATATATAGAAAAAATTATATGCCTATGCACTGCTCCTGACTCATACGAACACATCCATATCAATTTTATGTGGATATGAGTATGTTAAATGTGCTAAACAGCATGACAATTGTTTGTATGGAAAAAATGTTAGCCTATTAAATACAGATACAATGGCGCTATTATAACTCTGACGTGTTTTACGGCCGAGCTTCTCTCCCAATTCGAGGTGTGCTCCTTTTTGTGTTTCCTACTAATTGGGTGGGCCTACAGTTTTATGCCGGCTCCGAACGGCGAATGCATTTTTTGTGAGAAGCTTTTTCATGGCAGAAATAATTTCGGAGGGTATGCCGCCCACTGCCGAGAGGTGACCGCTGCTCTTAAAAAACCCAATAATCGGATTTTTACTAATTAGAAAAATTTTTTTGGTGTTTTGCTCGGACTGTGGTTTGAACCCGAGACCTCTGACATAGCAGGCGAGCACTCTACCCACTGCATCACAGCGGCCACGGTCGCTGTATATCATATTTAAAATGGTAAGCGAGGAATTTTGTCAAAGCGTGCAATTTGACTACGCGCCGAGTAGATTTATCGTGTGTGACGTGCATGAGCCCGTTAATCCCACATAGAATACTTTTTCGGTATTCACATCATTGGCAATTTTTATCATATTTCTGGATAGTCCTAGTCTTTTCTACAAGCGATGTTAATACATATGTACATACATATGTATGTACCCTGTAGGGAAAATCTCTAGTTCCGAACTAGGTCGCTTCTAGTGCATTTTTCGACACTACTAGTGCGAGCTAAATCTCTTTTGCATGTTATCAACTGGCGAATTTAACACGGCGATGTCCTAGGCGGTGTCAATTGTCACTCTCTGCACTACATTTTCGATAGCTCCGAACTAGTACTGAATTCTACAGTTTACACTAGTTCGTTTATTGGTACAATTTCGATAGTTCTGAACTAGCTACAAGTACCTACAAATTCTACAGTTTTACATCTGCCGCTTAAGTGAAGCCTTTGACACAGTTCATGCAAGTGGCGCAATAGCCGACTGGCTGTGCCTTTCAATCTGAGGGGCGCGGGTTCGAATCCTGTCGGTGTCAAGGTGGATGATAATTTAAAAAAAAATTTTTTTTTTAACTAATATTTTTTATTTATTTATTTAATAAAAATTTACAATAATATTTAAAAAGTAATAAAATAAAAAAAAATAAAAATAAGCCTGAGGGATCGGAAAAGCATAACTAGGGGAAAATTTCATTTCATACAAGATGCAAATAGAAAACTCTTTATATAAAATGCTTTACTAAACATCTGAGAATTGCATAAATATACAAAGCCGACGGCAATTGAACGAGCGAAAAATTTTCATAGAATTTTGTCACTTCGAAATTGCATACAAATCAAAGTGTGTCTTATAATGGTCACTCAATTCACACCTTCTGAACTGGTGAGGGTCTAACTACAATTGATCTAGTTCCCTTTTGACACCTTTTCGCTAGTTCGGAACTGGAAATTTTGCTCACTAGTTATTGAGTTCCCTGCAGGGTACATACATGTATATATGTATTTAAACGCATGAACATGGCATGAAGTTGAGTTAAAGTACTTTTAAATGTAGACATCATCAAAATGATCAGGAGACTGGATAAAACTGCATTTTTGTTTTTGAACATATTTGTGTTTGCACTTGTAAGTACATGCTTTTGTATTTAAGTACATATGTATGCATATTTGTGTGATTTTACATTATTTTTAAATACATGGCGTAAATGTAATTTATTACATTCATTCATTAAAATTTTTGCAGCGTTGCGAAACATTGCGTAAGTGCGTAAGTGCCTGCACATACATACTCGTATGTACATATGTATGTAATGCTTAATTAACAAGGCATTTGATTCGACTAAATAAGATGTACCTAACCGACAGGCTAAAACACCAAATGACAATTGTAAAACGGCCAAAGGCTGTGTACTTAAAAATAACGAACAATAACAACAATAATAATAGCTTTTAAATATTTGTTGGTTTTCAAAATAGGTACGTACAGTGCACTCGCGAAAACTCAAACACGAAATAACTCGAACATTCGGAAAATTTAACATTTTTTCTCTATTGACTACTTTAAAATTCAAGCAAAATTTTATGGAAAATCGTATATAAGAAAATGTTCTTTAACATGTGCTATAACGGCCGATATTCAAATTGTTGTCGAAACTTTTCTTTTGAGTTTTCCTTACTGACGACGTTCTTGTTACGTTTGCTTCGCTTTTGATTGATATTTTTCAGTAATACACGAAATGAAACTACGAATATGTACACGGAAAAAAACTATAGTGATGTCACATCCATATATGTATATGGATAATCCTGTCTGATCCATAAACAATCCATGTCATATCCATATTTTTTTATATATTAAAAAATTTTTTTTGATATAATACCCATCATATGTATATGTATGACGTCCATAGTTTATGGATCAGACGGGATTATCCATATATATGGATGTAACATCAATATAGTTTTCTCCGTGTATGTACATAAATTATCTACACAACGTTCGAAGGCTCGAAATTAATGAATTGACCCGAAAAGAGCTGGTTTATAATAATTCGAGTTTTCGTGTGCGCACTGTATCTACATCGAAGAAAATGAGTTTGGCTTTAGAAGTGCATATGATTAAGCACATCTTTTTTGATGTGTAAACATCTTTGCTGTAGCTACGAGTAATTTCGAAAAACAGGTAAAGTTTACGCGTAAAGTTACGCGTAATCGTAAACCGTAAATGACCTTTGTGTTGTGCGCTGCTGTGTCCGTGTGAATCGCTTGGCATTGTCAGTGGTAGGTAGGTAGATAGGTAGATAGACATGTACAAGTGCTTGCATGTATAGCCGTGCAAATACAAATATCAAAGACAATAGCAACGAAGCGAAGTGAAAACCAGGAAAAAAGGAATAAGGAAAAGGGAATAAATATCCGATTTCAAAACTGTTTACACATCAATGTTCATGAATACCCGTTATTCACGCTTTAATTTTTTTTTTTAAAAGAACATCAAAAATGACACTTCTTCGCACAATCAAAGCGAAACTTCAATACCAACCGCATTTGTTTTCGACTTCGACTTTTCTTACACATCCTTCACTGCAGACTTTTTCTGCTTTGGCTGCAAACACGTTAATCACACGCTGCTGTCACTCAGTCAGTTCACTTGTCAGTTGGTCACTACCGCACAGTTACAGATCTACGTATACGTTCATTCATACATAGTAAGTTTCGTAAACGTCAAACGCAGTCGTAAACCAAGCAGTCCAAGCCGACGCGCAATGTCCACGCAGGCGGACAAGCTGTCTGTGAACTGTATGAGCTGCCTTTCTTTCCTATTTGTTGTTGTTTTCGTTATCCGCCTTTTTTTTTGGTTCAGTTATTTTTTGCTGATGAAGTGGATTTTTCGGTTTTTAGCTGCCGGTCATATTTTAATCCTCGATTAACTTGTTACATTGCTGAAATTTATTATTTTGGCAGTCAAACGGACTGTCTGCGTGTGTTTATGTTTGAGTCTATGGGATATTTTAATTAAGTAAGCGGCTTAAGAGACACGGAAATATTTACGTATTTGAAGCGGTCTAAACGGCGATAAAAGGCGACGTGGCGCTGCCGAAAGGCGATTTTTGTAAATGGTTTTTGAAATAGGAAGAGATTCAAATTAGAAGGTCGTTTTCAGGGACTTCCTTTGGAGCTTCCAATGTGAGAATGCGAATGTAATGCTTAGGTGCCATCCTTCAATACTTAAAATATTTCACAGAACAAAACTGGGATTGCTCAGAAGTACAAACATGAAAACCAGTTGAAATTTTCTTAGTCAAGCAGATAAACGGAATATGAGAGAAATTTGGTAAAAATACCAATCTTTAATGGCATTATCAACAATATGGATGCCACAAGAGGGTCCAAAAGATTACGAAAACTACACCTTTTTCAGTTTATATTCAGAAAGTTGCAATTGATATTCAGAAAATTAAGATTCATATTCAGAATTTCCATTTCATATTCAGAAAATTACAATTCATATTCAGAATTTCCATTTCATATTCAGAAAGTTGCAGTTCATATTCAGAAAATTACAATTGATATTCAGAAAATTACAATTGATATTCAGAAAATTACAATTAATATTCAGAAAATTACAATTAATATTCAGAAAGTTACAGTTCATATTCAGAATTTCCATTTCATATTCAGAAAGTTGCAATTGATAATCAGAAATTTACATTTCATATTCAGAAAGTTGCAATTCATATTCAGAAGCTTCATTTCATATTCAGAAAGTTACAATTGATATTCAGAAAATTAAAATTGATATTCAGAAAATTACAATTGATATTCAGAAAATTGAAATTGATATTCAGAAAATTAAAATTGATATTCAGAAAATTACAATTGATATTCAGAAAATTACAATTGATATTCAGAAAATTACAATTGATATTCAGAAAATTGAAATTGATATTCAGGAAGTTATTCAGGTATTTTTTATACCTTGCATTCAAGGAAAATCTAACATGTTGTATGCATTGTATTCACATGAATGCAGGCTTTATGCATGTCGGACTTTTGGAAAAACTGATTGGACCTGGAGGGAGAGGAAGAGGATGAAGAAGACGGTCCCGGGGTGACAGAGTCAGAAATGAAAAACCTTTCCACAAATAAACACGGCAACGAACATTGTAATTCTTTATTTTAATATAACGCAACATATTTACATAGTAACAATATATGTAGAAAGTGTAACAAAATAATGTTAAGTAACAATGGTAATATTAAACATGAGGTAAGTGGTATCTTATTAGGGTGTTTCATTTTTACCTGATATTTTAAACAAAAATGTGTATGCAGTAAATATTTAATTTTGTATATGTGTACATATGTAGTGAATATTTAATTTTGTTATACACCGGCTGGCATATCTCGCAATGCAACTACGTCAGCGTGGAAACTGAAGCAGTGCTGCGTTGCTCTAGCGCAGTCCCCACCTGTCACGGCTACCTTGGCATCATCAATTTTGGCTTCGAGGTACTGCAGCCTCTGCTCCGTCAAGCCTGGACCTTG
Organism: Urophora cardui; assembly: GCA_960531455.1. Lineage (NCBI taxonomy): Eukaryota > Metazoa > Arthropoda > Insecta > Diptera > Tephritidae > Urophora > Urophora cardui. The sequence goes on from OY482671.1 coordinate 33,335,404, forward strand.
AACCTCAGGAACATCCATATTCGACTTCACTAAACCGGATTAAGCATTGGCGAGTATGGTCCCAAGCGAAGTACGGTGGCCAACCCATTCGAGAACTCCTCGACAGCGGCTTCGATGCTTGAGTGACATGGTGCATTATCGCAAATAATGACCATGTCACTCAAGTTATTTCCTAAATTTTGCCATTTTTCCATCACCGTTAAGATCCATTAATTTTTATTTTAAAGTTGAAGTCACGACCGATGAGGTATGTACAAAATAACAAAATGAAAATTATATAAAAAAAAATTCTATGTATGTGAAACAATTGCTTCAATGCACATATGTATACAATATAAAATTTATACAGGTACAGTGAAATTTTCTGAATATCAATTGTAATTTTCTGAATATCAATTTTAATTTTCTGAATATCAATTTTAATTTTCTGAATATCAATTGTAATTTTCTGAATATCGAGTTTAATTTTCTGAATATCAATTGTAATTTTCTGAATATCAATTTCAGCTTTCTGAATATGAATTGCAACTATCTGAATATGAATTGTAACTTTCTGAATATGAATTGTAACTTTCTGAATATCAATTGTAATTTTCTGAAAATTAACTGCAACTTTCTGAATATCAAATGGAATTTCTGAATATCAATTGTATTTTTCTGAATATCAATTGTAAATTTCTGAATATGAACTATAACTTTCTGAATATGAATTGTAATTTTCTGAAAATGAAATGGAAATTCTGAATATGAATTTCAGCTTTCTGAATATGAAATGGAAATTCTGAATATGAATTGTAACTTTCTGAATATCAATTGTAATTTTCTGAATATGAATTGTAACTTTCTGAATATAAACTGAAAAAGGTGTAGATCACTAGAAAAAAAACAAAGTCGTTCAATTACGCCTCTTACACTTCTACAACTTCTAAGGCAGGGATAACCAGCTTTTCTTTATACTTTCCAATTATTATTTGCTCAATAGGAAAACTTTAAAGCGGCTTTCCTTGCATACAGCATAATATCTTTTGAACACTTTTTATTTCATTTGAGTCACATTTGTCTTGTTGGATTGCGAGTGCTTAGGTTTGCCATTTATCACTTGTTTATTTAACAGAACAGTTCTTCTATATACTTAGATGGGCTTGCGAGTAGCGAGCGGCATGTGAAAACTATTTTAGGACACCATTTTCACTGAGTATATGATGGCCTTCTTAATAGTTTGAGCACTGTCCCATAAGAGGTGGCAGAAAGGATCTTTGATTGAGAGGAGCGTTATCATCTTCCTAGCAGCGGACCTTGAGAACCACCCAAGTTTTTTTTTTATTTATTCTAACAAACAAATTTGGATTCCTCTACTGAAATTCCCAAAGTAAACAGTTTCTCTTCTTATGACGTTAAAGTTGGAGTGAGAAGTTATCATGGCTTGTCTGCTCACCGTCGTCCCATCATTTGCATGGGACCTTTCTTGGCCTACAAACACACGGACTTTCAGTAGATCATTGCTCCTCATCTGGTATTCTTTCGGAACTTCAAATTTCGAGCACTTCAAACACTTCCTAGAACAGTTTGCCATTTTCGTTTACATGCCACAAATATTCACAGATTTGCTAATTTAAATTAAGCGCCCAGCTCCAACTCCTATTTCTCGTAAATATGTATGAATGTATATAAGTTCAAATAAAATTAATCAAAACATTAATCGACTAAACATTTAAGTAAATGATGAGCAAAAAAATGCTTCCGAGCTGTCAAGTGCGAAATGTCAAAAGACGAACAAATGAACAACAACCAAATGTCGAGCAGGAGAACGGCAAGAACGCAGACAAAACAGAGTTGCTTTGACTTCGGCAAGATGATGGAAGATCTTTTTAAAATGTCGCCAAAAGCAACAGTTGAAGCTGAACGCACAAAGAAGTGAAGAGGCATGGAAAGAGCCCACGACGACCGAAAAGACTTGCATAAACAATGCCGAAACAAGTAAATTAGGCGGGAAATTGTACGGTCTCCAACAACTTCATATGAATTTATGTACATATTCCACTTGTGCGCGCCTCGCCGCACAGAAATAGAAAGTGTCAAGTGCAGAAAACTGGAGTTTTTCTTTTATTCGCACGCAAATGAAATCAAAATCTCCAGGCGGAAGAAAAACGACACAATGATCGCTGTGACAGGCGTGTTGGCTCTGAATGGCAGGCGAGCTGCAGAGCCGTGTGAGCTGGCGTATACATATATTTGTTGCATGCCTCATCAAAACTGTCTTTACTTGTGCCCATGAAGTGCGTATCGGCCTCATATTTTGCATTCGTCGTCTTCGCTTGCGAAATGCACATCCATCTACATATATTCGCTCATTTGTACATATGTTTGTTTGTTTGTTTGTTTTTGCTGTTATGGACGAGTGTGACCTGCACTTTATCTGAGCCAATGAACCTGAATGTCAATCACATCCATTCTGAGATATGCCAATCTGTGCTGTTGCACCCAATCGCACCAAGTGTTGCAAGTTTTCCTGAATTCTGAATAGTAAAACGGTACGAAACTTAAATGAAACTAACATTTGCGTGGGGTGTTCCGTTGGGAGGGGTTAAATTTAGCCGCTAGATGTTGCTAGAATTAAGATATTTATGTGTGCTTTGTGCGTATACTGAATGTGAAAATCTTTGGACTTGAACGAAACCCGAAATCGAGAGATTGAAGTTAAAACTTTAATCGAAATCGAGTTTGGGAAATCGAACCAAAACTTATGAATAGATCGATGATGTCGCAAATACCCTCAGCAATGCATTGCAAAGTATGTACGTAAGTATCTCTAAGACTCTAAATAAAACACGCTTTAGTAAATGGCATGAATAAGTCTATAAGTGCATGTGCTTGTCTGAAATCACTGATAATCGTAAAATGGTCTTGGTGATACGCTGAAAATCATAAAACGCCCTTGGTGATAACTCCAAATCATAGCCTTGGCAACTAAGCCGTAATTCTGATTACAAGACTACCACTCAATGGCGTGATTGTTATGAGGTCATGCGAACCCTACACAAGGCGGCAACTAGTCAAAGAAAGAAAAAAGAAAAATATTTTAAAACTTATCCGCCACAACTATAGCCAATAAATAACAGTAGCCTAAAACCAAATAAACTAATCCATATGAATCCCAGCAAAATACCGTCCCAACAAGCGATGATGAGCGAAGCATTACATTAAACGGATCTCAAGTGCAATGTGAAGTGAAACTATAAAATAATGACATACATAAAACATTTCGTCTTGGATTATTTATTGTAATTGCAGCGATAAAATGACTCATAAATATATTCAAACAGTTAACGATAACTTAGCGATTAGACTTCATTTACATAATGATCGCAATTCGATTCGCTGGCATTTACATATCTGCTGCAATTATATGATCGATTCTAGTCGATTGGCAATTGATTTTGTTGCTTTTGCAGTGGAGTATCTGAGATAAAGCGAAGCTCCATCTGAAGGAAAAATAAAAACAATTTTATGTGATAACTATCATCATTAAAAAATGGCGAATTCAAAGAGGCTATCGAAGCGAATCTGTAACGCAGTACTAAATTGGAAGTGTTGCGGTTTTGCGGTAAATACTTCTAAATATTTTAAGAGCAATAAGTGCATTTGTATACAATTTTTTAACAAATTTTTATAGTTTAATTTAGAATATCTTCTATTTGATAAAGGCCATTCAGTTATCTGTCGAATAAAGTAACGGTAATGCATTAATCGGATATTGAAGAAAATATGCCTTAGGATTTTCGATCAAATCATATCAATACTAAACTCACAAGAAAAAATTAATTTTTTTTCTTAATTTACATGCTACATTTAATACATACTTTACACCGTAGAGCTTGTCTAATGTCCATTAAAATTTCCTGAACTAGTAGATAATGGGAGCCGAAATATAACTAAAGGTGCACCAGTAAGAGAAAAGTTCTAAGAAAAACAGTGTTGAGCTTCGACTTTAGCTGAAATCCCTAGTAAATAATTTCACTAGTTCAGAGGGACATTTCAAGGATTTAATATACAGATTTTTGAACTGGTTGAATTAACTACCACAGATTTTTGCCTGGATATCAAGTACGGCAATATTGTCTACAAATTTAAGAACTATGAACTGATTTTAATTTATGGCAAAGTTAGTGCAGCGAGGAATAACTGGCGTTCTCCAGGACATCGCTAGAAGTGTGTTCTTTCGTGTATTATCGCACTTTTTAGGCATAATCTCAGCAGTAAAATGCGAACTTTATTTAGTATGGCACGACGAAGAAGTACCCGCAAAGAAGTATGTCTCTAGGGAAAACTATGTATTTCACACAGTTCTAAGTAATCTATATCTATATATATATAAAAATCAAGCCCATTTCTTTGTCGCCGGCTTTCGCCCAAACGCGTGGAGGGATTTTGACCAAATTTACACACCAGCTTAGTACCTTGCCCTAGATGGTTTATACGTATTTTTTTTTTTTTCAAATCCGGAAGTCGGTTCCCGAGATATAGGTCAAAAGGTCAAAACGTGGATCCGGCTTTCCCCAGAATATTTTTGGACGATATTGGTATCAAATGAAAGGTATTGAGCAGAGAATTTACATAGAATAGTACTCATTGTGATTCCTAGGTCGAGTCTCCAGATATGGGTCAAAACGTGGACCCGAATGACCCTCGATTGTTTCTGAGCGACATTGGTATCAAATGAAAGGTATTGAGCAGAGAATTTACATAGAATAGTACTCATTGTGATTCCTAGGTCGAGTCTCCAGATATGGGTCAAAACGTGGACCCGAATGACCCTCGAATGTTTCTGAGCGATATTGGTATCAAATGAAAGGTATTGAGCAGAGAATTTACATAGAATAGTACTCATTGTGATTCCTAGGTCGGGTCTCCAGATATGGGTCAAACGTGGGTACGGATGACCCTCGAATGTTCCTGAGCGATATTGGTATCAAATCAAAGGTGTTGATCAGGGCTTTTAGATAGAAATGAACTCATTACGATTCCTAGGTCGGGTCCCAAGGTGTGGGTCAGCACCTGGACCCGGATAACACCGGGATATTTCTCAACGATATTGGTGTCAACTGAAAGGCAGGGCTTTTACATAGAGATGAACTCATTATGATTCCACAGGTCCACAGATGTGGGTCAAAATGTGGATCCGGATGGCCCCGGATAATTTCTCAGCGATATTGTTATTTAATCACGGCGCATGACGATTCCTAGGTGGGATCCCAAGATATGGGTCAATATGTGGACCCGGATAATACCGGGATATATCTTAGGGATATTGGCACCAAATGAAAGGTGTTGAGCGGACTCTCATGTAGAGCCGTACCCATTACGATTTCTTGGTCAAGTCTCCAGATACCGTAACCATTATGGTTCCTAGGTCAAATTCCCAGATGTGGGTGAATAAGTGCACCCGGATGAGCCCGGGATGCTTCTGAGCAATACTGATATAAAATGAAAGGTGTTGACCGGGTCTCCTATATAGAGATATTTTCATAGTGATTCTTAGTCCCGATACCCAATTATGGGTAAAAGAGACAATTCGGACGCCACGGAATGTGGAATGTAGGGTATGTTATGCTAAACCCAGTTCCCTAGGGAAAGGGAAAGAGTAATGAGACTGGGAAAGGCAAAGGGACGGAAAAGGGGAGGGAAACTATAATAAAAATGGAATGAAGAGGATGGGGAGAGAGACAGTAAGACAGGGAATTAGAAAAGGAATAAGAGGGGGGAATAAAAAGGAGAAAGACAGAAAAGGAGAGGTAAGAGAGAGCGATAGAGAAAGAGAAGCGGAAATGAAAGGAAAGATAAATGGAAAGGAAAGATAAAGAGAAAAGTAGAGGGAAAGGGAGTTGGAGACTAATACGAAGAAAAATGGGATAAGAACATGAAGAGGGCAAACTTTTGAAAATATCAATTTTTTCCTTCACTTTTTTTAAACTTATCTGAATTGTGCTGAGCTCTGCAGCCCGAGGTAATTTCGGCTTCTAGATACTTCCAACATATTTTAAAGTGTGCAGTTTTTCGCTTCAGGTACCTATAATAGGAAGTGGGCCAAAGCAAAGCTTGGCTGGGTACAGCTAGTATTACCTAAAATAAGCACGAGTATGATGAAGTTTGCCGAAAAAAAACCGAATTTTTATAGTGGGCTTGCTTGAAAGATGGAATAGTGCCGAATAATAGTATTTTCGCATCCGAACATATTTTTATTTTTTTTTTTATTTTTTTAGAAATACATATTTATACCAGGGCTGCTCAGTTCATAGGCACTCAAAGCACAATTGTTTTTGTTTTGTTTTGAATCATAGTCACAGATACATATTTTCACTTCAAATATAAAAATTTAATTTTCTTTGCACTGCCATAAGCACTCAGATTTTATATGTGCCTATGATTCTTAACGCCGAAACTCCACAAAACAAAAATTATGTTAATTTTGTCTACCATAATCATGTCTAAAATCCATGTTTTCATATGCGTGGGCACTTCATTTTGTTATAACATAATTTGCAAAATGGCGCCGAATTGGCATGCCGTGTACGCAGAAGCACTTAGAAAGTTAAAAAAAGTTGTTTAAAATTGGCGATGATGCTCGCAAACTGTATATATGCACTTAATGTTCTTTTTATTTATCTTTTAAGCCAAAACACTCAAGCAAAATGGACGCCTTGCGAAATTTCACGTTCCATGTGGAGATGTTGCCACTGTGAATTTTTCGTTGAAATGAAAAATTAGCTGTCAAATCATCAAACTGACAGCTCATGTTAAGGCAATCTTGTTAAAGCAATTGATTTGGCATCTCTGTTATACCAGAAGACAGAGGCGGTCTCCATTTGAAATCTATGTTATAATGGCGCTTGTTATGACGGAATTCTGTTTTGAGGAGACGCCGGGTAATTTCTGTGCACAGCAAAGGCACTTTGTATAGGAGCTCGAGCACTGCCGTAAGAAATCGAAATTTACACTAACAAATGTGTAATGAAAAAAAATTAAAAAAATGAAAGCACTGTAAAAAATTTGTATTCAAAAGGTTTTCATATAAAAAATAAAAAAAAACTGTATGTATGTGATACTACCATTTGAAAATAAATTCTAAAATAATATTTTATTGGAATTCATAAAAAAATTTAAATGAGCAAAAAAATGTTCAGTGCATATAAAAAATTTGTAGATGTATTGAGTTTTGTACTTGCAATACGAGAGCGTTGAGTAGGTCTGATTTATACAATGAACTTGGATTAATAAAACAAAAAAAAAAAAACAAATAAAACAAAATTAAAAAAAAAATTTCTTTTGAATAAAAAAAATTTTTTAAATAAGAAAAACATTTTTTAATTTCTTAATGCTTTTTTTAATTAATATGAAAACCGCTTGAAGATATCCTTTCTATTTTGGAAGTTATTAGTTTTCCGCCGCTAGCGAAGACGAATCGCCCACTGTGCGCTGTATCACTATCAAATCGATTTAAATGTTAATTTGAAAATTATGTTTTATGCAAATAAAATGAATGCGAATTGCGAATATCAATTGTGAAGTACAATTCATGTGTGTGTGTGCGTTTTTTTAAGGTAAGGCGTGTGAGCATGTGCAATTATTTAGATGCATTCTTAGATACAAAGCCATATACATACTATACGTATTTATGCATGTAGTATGTATGCATGTGCGCCTTTGAAATCAACAATTGCAACACAAAGGAAAATTACTCTTTTACATTTGAATTTCGAGTATCGAATTGTAATTTGAATTACTTGTAATCACGCTTTGCTCGTGCAATTTTATATTTGCTGACAGGTGCAACAGCAAAGTGGATATAAGATATACATACCTTCACATATGTACATACATATACCCTGCAGAGAACTCAATAACTAGTGAGCAAAATTTCTAGTTCCGAACTGGCGAAAAGGTGTCAAAAGGGAACTAGATCAATTGTAGTTAGACCCTCACCAGTTCAGAAGGAGTGAATTTAGTGACCATTATAAGACACACTTTGATTTGTATGCAATTCCGAAGTGACAAAAATTCTATGAAAATTTTTCGTTCGTTCAATTGCCGTCGGCTTTGTATATTTCTGCAATTCTCAGATGTTTAGTGAAGCATTTTATATAAAGAGTTTTCTATTTGCTTCTTGTATGAAATGAAATGTTCTCCTAATTATGCTTTTCCGATCCCTCAGGCTTATTTTTAATTTTTTTTTTATTTTATTACTTTTTAAATATTATTTTACATTTTTATTAAATAAGTAAATAAAAAAAATGATGATCATCAACCTTGACACCGACAGGATTCGAACCCGCGCACCTCAGATTGAAAGGCACACGCGTTAGCCAGTCGGCCATCGCGCCACTTGCATGAAGTGTATCAAATACTGCACTTAAGCGACAGATGTAAAACTGTAGAATTTGTAGGTACTTGTAGCTAGTTCAGAACTATCGAAATTGTTCCAATAAGCGAACTAGGGTAAACTGTAGAATTTAGTACTAGTTCGGAACTATCGAAAATGTAGTGCAGAGAGTGACAATTGACACCGCCTAGGACATCGCCGTGTTAAATTCGCCAGTTGACAATATGCAAAAGACATTAAGCTCGCACTAGTAGTGTCGAAAAATGCACTAGAAGCGACCTAGTTCGGAACTAGAGATTTTCCCTACAGGGTATACATGGCGGAGTGCATATATGTATCTACATACATATGCATATGTAAATGCATTGAATGAGCTTGAAAGGTTGCTGACATTAAGCAACAAATTCATTTTAAAATAACTTAACGAATATTCGCATGAACGTGACCAAGTTTCTCAAAGGAATTTTTCTTAATTGAGGAACTAATTTTCACTAATAGCATACTGAATATTAAGCCGTATGTATATATATATGTGCATACATATGTAACTACTAATGTTGAAATCAAAATGCTAAGTTCGTTTTCAAAACAACTCTATTCGGTTCCAGTCAAAGTGGTTCCCTTGATCACTGGAGGATTGCCCTATTACATATCACTGCTATTTATACGTCAAATGCAAGACCAAGTCCTTTATGAATACCAAGTCCATTATGAAGAAATAATGAATGCACTCCGCCATTGTAAAATGCGAGATTGATGAATTGAAAAAACAATTAGCTTCAATTATGATGTATTTAATTTAAGTAACCGCGTACCTAATACTTGCTACTGATTTATTACAAATAGTATATGTACATATATTGCCAGCGCAAAAGATCCCTAAAGAGCCAATAAAACACAAAAATTTTACTGCGGGGAGTGGGAGGCAACAGTCAGTCAACAGCAATAGCTAATGCATAAATACAAGCTGCCACCACGTCATTCGCCATTCGAGCAAAAAGAAAAAAAAAATTATTTGTATTACGATGCCAAACTCCGTCAAATTACTCGCATCCAAGACCAAGTGGGAACATTAAGCAGGTACTTTGCTGATTTATGAGCGCAAATTTAATGCTGTCTTGAGATTTGCATTTGAGCATTTGGTGAAGTATTTTATGATGCCGCAGACGCGACGTTGTTGGTGCAGTTGGTGCGCCACAATGTCAATGATGCGCAGAGGCAGACATACAGACAGACAAACGATTATATTACTTAGGATGTACGTACAAAAGCATTTATGTATGTACTTTTTATATAAGGGTATGTGCCAAGAAGCTGTACTTACCCCAACTGGTCGCTCCGTTGCAGGCAAAGTGGCGTTGCTATGCGAGGAGCTGCGAAAAGTTCATAAAAAACTCTCGCTGACAACTAAAGTGTACTAGCTCCATTTGTAAAATAAGATAAAGTTGAGTAAGTATGAATATGAACTTGCCACTTGGCAGACAAAACATTTGCAATAACAAAATAATAAATAGTGCTTTGAGTGATGCTAATGTCAGTAGGTAATGATATTAAGGATATTTGTTTCACATGGACAATTTGATAAGCTTTGCTTGGGTTCACAAATTTAGCAAGACAATATACCAGTACAGGGGAATAAAAATTTAACAGCATCACAATACTCCTTATATTATATATACTTAAATATATATAAAATATTTTTTGGTTGCTTGTTTTTCCGACAGGGTAGGAATATGATGTATTGTGGAACGATCTTCCGTCATCCCTTGTCAAGTTTGGTTTGGAGACAAACCGGTTTCGGCTAATATGCGCCATCTTCAGTGTCTGACACTATGACATTGGAGATGGCGCATATTAGCCGAAACCGGTTTGTCTCCAAACCAAACTTGACAAGGGATGACGGAAGATCGTTCCACAATACATCATAAATATATATACTTAAATTTAGCTTGCTTTTTCTCTGAGTGTATACCATGTATACAATTAAAAAGGGAAATGTTGCCAAAAAATCAGAAAAAAAGCATATCCAATCCAATAGACCAATGCGCTGTGGTGCAGTGGGTAGAGTGCTCGCCTGCTATGCCAGAGGTCTCGGGGTCAAACCCCAGTCCGGACAACCACCATAAAAAAAAAATTTTCTAATTAATTAAAACTCAATTATTGCGTTTTTAGAAACAGCGGTCACCTCTCGACAGTGGGCGGCATACCCTTCGAGTGTATTTCTCATTCTCCGTTCGGAGCCCGGCGGTCCGGGAGTTCGGAGTTATTATTAAACCAATATACATTTGGCATTTGGAACTAGGTGACCACCTCCTAATATACATATGTACTTATTTGGTAGCAATATGTTGCCGAAATTTGCCTTCAAACATCGCCTACTGTAACTAACCACCACCCCTTGTTGCAGACACAGTGTAGGTAAGTGGATTTGGTGGCCGCGCTGCTGTCGCGTTGCCTGTGTGCGGTTGCATGCAACATGTGTGCAAATATGTAAGCCAGAGAGACTCCGTTGCTGTTGAAAAACTTGCAGTGACTGCCAGCAACAAATCACAAAAATAAACAGCCAAAAAGAGTTGGCTGAGTTTGAAATTGGCAAACGTTGTTCAATCGCTTTTCGTCTTTGTAGTCCGCGCCACAATTTTTATTGATTTTTGTTGCTTTATTTGCACAAACTGTTAACATGCTAAATAATAAATTTATGAGTGCGAATAGCAATTGTCGAAACTGCGAATATGCATGCACAAAAAAAAAACAAAAAAGAAAACAAAAAAAAACACTTCATGCAGGGTTGCATTGTGTTGTAAATATTTACTCGTGAGTTAGCCACCCGAATGGGCAATTTGTGGCGAATCTCGTTGTTATCGTTATTATTATTATTGTTGTGATTGCATTTGATAGCTAGCCCTGGCATCATTGATGTAGGTATATGTATGTATAGGTATATGTGTGTATGCAATTCTCTCTTAGAATTTGCAATCAAGTATTTTTGAAAAGCTTGGCCACAAATTGGCCGTGTCTCTAGTCGGAGGTGGTCGGTGTTAATAATTACGTTCAATGGAAGTATATATGTATGGATTTGTACATATGTATGCAAATCAGGGACCCATAATAATCATTATTCGATATACATATTTTCAGTGAAAAAATCAAATATGTAGGTACTTGCAAACTAGTGCTGGAAAACCATCGATTGAACTATCGATACTATCGATGGCGCCGATGCCATAGCGATAATCGATGGTTTTTTTTAACCATCGATAGTATTTTACTTGGTACATAACTACAACGTATGTTAAAAAATTAATCAATAAAACTGAGATTTATAATTTATAAGGAACTTGATTGGAATATGTGGTTTGTGAGTATATAAATAAAAGATTATATAATAATAATATAATACAATGGCGCTATTATAACTCTGACGAGTTTTATGGCCGAGCTTCTCTCCCAATTCGAGGTGTGCTCCTTTTTGTTTTTCCTACTAATTGGGTGGACCTACAGTTTTATGCCGGCTCCGAACGGCGAATGCATTTTTTGTGAGAAGCTTTTTCATGGCAGAAATACTCTCGGAGGGTATGCCGCCCACTGCCGAGAGGTGACCGCTGCTCTTAAAAAACCCAATAATTGGATTTTTACTAATTAGAAAAATAAAAGATTAGTGAATAATTTTATGAAAAAAACTTGCAAATAAAACGGTTTTTTTTATTGAGAATTGAGCAATTAAGGTTTTGATTTCGGCTCTTCTATTATTTTGTGGACAACTGTATACGTACAAATGTGTGTATGTAGTATTCTTACTTTGAATAGTTATTGACTTATTTTTTGTATTGAACTTTTTACATAAACTTTGGTTTTTTATTAATTTTATAATATGTTTCTAATAAAAATTTATATTTTTCTTTTAAATATGGGAACGTAAGTACATACATGCATACATATGTATATACCCTATCTATCGATACTATCGATGGCTGCCTTTAAAACTATCGATGGTCCATCGAAGGGACCACTATCGATGGTTTTCCAGCACTATTGCAAACATCGTAAAAGAGTATTGAGTTTGTGTATGTGCATGTCTGAAAGAGCACTATCCGAATCCACTATGATCGAAAAATTTTAAGCGATATCCATAAAAACTAAAAATAATCATTATTTTTGAGTTTTATTTTTTTGATCAAAAATAAAACTTATTCCTTGTGTGATATATTTATCGCTCAGAAATAATCATTATTCTTTGAGTTTTATTTTTTTGCTTAGGTCGAAAAACTCAAATCGTCTCTAAAGTGCTCTGGAACATAATTACTAAAAAATTCCCATCGATATAACTTCGTGAATGAGTGATATTTTTGATCGAAAATAAATAAAACTGACACAATAATGATTATTTATGAACGATAAATATATCACTTAAGGAATAAGTGTTATTTCTGATTAAAAAAAATAAAACTCAAAAAATAATGATTATTTTTGATGAAATATAAAAAAACTCAACATATAATGATAAAATTACGATTTTTATTATAAAACTCATAATGATTACGGTCCCTGATGAAATATTGGACAAAGATACCATCTAATCAATTGCATAAGATACCTGCATTAAGCTGAACTTTCATCTAAATACTTGTGAAGCCATCTTAGGCGGTTACTAAGCATATTGAGATAAATTTGATAATATGTTAGAACCACAGTGTTTATTGTAAATGATGCTGACCTTTGGTTTCACTTAACCACCGAAGGAATTAAATTATTGCAAACTTATTATTTTCTTAGTCATTCAAACTGCATACAAAGCTCCAAAATACCTCAAAAACATTCGGACCAGACGGCATATCCATGTTGATGTTAAAACGCCTCGGACTGAAGGGAGTAAAATTCCTAACGCTCAACCAGTCTCTGACCACCCTTATCATCCCCAACATATAGAAGACGGCAAGGAGGGTCCGCTTACTCAGACCGGGAAGCCAGCAAATGCAGCAGAGTCCTATCGACAGATATATCCCCACTCCCCATTAGTGAAGACAATTGGGACTACTTTACTCTCATACATAAACGGACATCTACAACTTGCGATGCATCAACATGGATTCCGTAAAATGCACAGCACAACAACAGCTCTAAACGCCATAAATACGCGAATAGTGCGTGGTCTCAAGCAACGACGCCCCTGCGAGAGAACTGCCCTCACGGCATTTGACCTGTCGACACAGTCACCCATGCCGCCCTTATGGATGACCTAGACAAGTCAAGCCTCTGGCCGAGGCTGAAAAGGTGGACTGCGAAATATCTGAGTGTCCAACAGGCATCGATGGACTTCAGCAATGGTACCTCAAAATCAAGGAGAATAAAACAGAGAGTTCGACAGGGTAGTGTCCTGCCCCCATTACTACTCAATCTATAAATTTCCAAACTTCCACCTCCACCCGAGGGAGTTCATATCATTTCCTACGCCGATGAATGCACGATTATGGCATCAGGTACCGACATAAACGACTCCAAAATAAACGGTTATATCTCCGACCTTTCCTATTTCTTTACGTCTCGTTCCCTTGAATTGAATTGCAGCCCTCTAAGTCCTCCTGCTCACGACATGGATGAAGTAGGTAAGGCTAGAGTTAGGCATACGGATAGGGAATATACCCGTCCCTACCGCAAACAACCCAAACATTTTGGGTGTTACATTCGACAGCCTTGTTTCCTTCTCCGCGTATACGACCACGATTGCGAGTAAGGTTCAGAGTCGCTAGCTGACAGCACTTGGGAAAAGACAAAGATACTCTTATCGCAACTTACAAAGCAATCGACCTGCCGGTGCTAAATTATGCATCGCCAATATGGTCCCCGGGGACTTGCGGTACCCAGTGATAAAAACTCGAAGACTGCAAAAACTCTGCGCTGCGAACCGTCACGGGAAGTCTCCTGTTGTCTCCGGAATACCACCTACACTACGAGGCACAGGTGCAACCAGTTGAGAAACACAACATCTTGCTCAGCAAGCAGTTTCTCCTGGGATGTCACCGACGAGGGCATCCGAACAACAACCTGCTGGAGCCCGAACTTGTCCCCGGCACGTCAGGAACCACCTTTCAAACCTCAACACCGAGGTTGAAGAGTATATAAAACAACCGCTCGACCCCACGGCATACAGACAGGCTTTAAAGGAGATACATAATGAAGCAGTCACCACCTTCGTTTCAACCCAATCACAACTAAGGTCGAGCTTCTGCAGTAGGCACAATTCCCACAGGGACAGAATTGATTCAAGCACGCCGAACGTACATAATATTATGTATGTCCGGTATGTGGAGAGACGTCACATGACACTTGGCACCTGAATACTTCTGTAAAAAAAACAAACCATAAAAACTGGCATAAATGCAGCCTTATACTATGTTCATGCTGGATTTGAAACGCAACATTTTGCATTTTCGAAGATGGCTTTTCGAAAAGTGTTCATGCTGCCGCGTTTTGTAAATGCGCATTTGAGAAGTTCGAAACAAACGGAGCTAATATCCCAGATTACGCAATCAGGTGTTGAGGTTTATTTTTTTGTTTTGTCTAATTAAAAAAATAGAACAAGAATTTGTAAAATATGTAATAATACAGTAAAACCCGCTTTAGTACCTCCCCGCTTTAGCACCTAACCCGTTTTAGTACCCAACATCTGCAGACACTATGGCTTTTGTAAAAAATATAGAACAAATTTACCCTTTTAAGTACCTCCCCGCTTAAATACTCAACCCGCCTAAGCACCATAATTTGTTGTGCATTAAATAAAATTTTACGTACGTTTTCCCCCGGTTAAGTACCTTTCTGAATACAATTGCTTTTTTCAAGCGGGAACTCTTTATAATCGATTGTTTATTTATACCATTACTAATTTATCGAAAAACTCACATACATATCTCTCAAAATAAATATGTAATCAAGACTGACTTTTTCGCTATTTAAACCTATTTTTCAAATCCACTTTATTTTAAGTCATCTCATAAGATATGTACATATGTAATACGTACACAAAATGTTCCTTTTTTAAAATGAATTTTTGAAGCAATATGAAATACATACGTTTTTAATTAATATGTAATCAAAATATTTTTTGTTGAATAAATTTTTTGTTTGTGTTTAAATAAGTTATTTTCAATATTCTTAAAATTATTAAATGTTTAACTACCCAACAGAAGGTACTAAAACGGGGTTGTTTAAGTACCCAACCTGAGGTACTAAAGCGGGTTCTTATAAGTACACAACCCGCTTAAGTACCTCAAAGTCCTGTCAATTTTAGGCAAGGCACTTATGCGGGTTTTACTGTATATGTAATACGCTAATTTTGCAAACCAAACGCACCAACCGCTTTGGTATTAATTAACACGCTTTTATTAGCTTCACCTGTATGTATGTATGTATGTATGTATGTATGTATGTATGTATGCATGTAACTTCATCCCATCCTAAAAGTTGCAACCATGGTTTATATCTATAAGTTGCGACACTCTTTGACATGTTGTGCCTGTCACCCTGCAGTGCTGTGCAAAAGTTACAGAAAAAAAATTCAAATAAATTTTGAAATCTTTAAATCTTTAAAATTATTGGGTGAATTGAATTTGTAATGCTATATTTGTAGCGATAATAACAAAAAATTAACATATTTTTGAGTTTTAATTGATTTTATTCGGAATTTTGGATATTTTCTTGTGAAAATTTTGCTACGTTTGAATACAACACTGTGGTCGATTCTTCTTCACATTTGGTTTATTTAGTTTCTCATTCTCCCATTGACATATAATGTGCCTGTCACTTTTTGCAACAACAATTCCCATGGTTGAAGTTTGTTTTGATGGGGATACAGTGAGTCACAGAGAAAGTGAGCCATTATTTATTCAGACATTTTTATTATTAAATATCTTTGTTAACAATTACTTGACATTCCTAATTTTTTTGCGACGGAAAAGTTTCAACAACATGCCAGAAATGATGAAAAACAACAGCAGACACGTATATACGCGTCACAATCAAAGCAAGCTTTCTGGCAACTCCAATTTAAATACTTAAACTTTCTCTCTAGAACACCGATTTCTCTCTTATATATTTTTACAGTTCACATTTTACATTATGTGTTAATTATATAAAAAAAAAACAGATCAGGCAATTTTTTTCCATTTTTAAAAGGTGTACTTATCATAAAACACACGCTAGAGCGCGTAAAAATCGTGTTTTGTTAGTTGAATAAAACACATTGGTTGCTAATAAAATTTGTATTATATTTAATTCAAGTGCGCCAATAGATGCATTAGTTGTATTTTGGATGTCAATGTGCAAAGATGGGCCGACAAACAAGTTTAGATATTAGGGATAGAGTAATTGAACTGTTGAAACAAGGCAAAAAAGTATTAAAACCGTTTTAGGGCATATTCCTCTTAGTGGCTAACCTTCACTGTGAGCCCGTTTCATGAACTTTTCCGGTTTTAACTATTATTTTTATAACTAAAAAATAATGTTCATCAAATATTTTTTGAAATTCTAAATTGTGGTTTATTCTAAAATATACCTAAGTACATAAATTTGTTTTTCAATCTGTTTGTGTATAATTTTTTATTTGCATAAAACTTCGGACAACATAACGTGGGTCATTTTCACTGCGACTTACTGTATGTATCAAAAATATAGATACACATTTATTTTTTCAAAACAAAAATGAAATATCCATGACGCAAATCGTTGCTACCCAATAAGCATTTTTGAATGCATTTGAATTCCATTGAGATCAAATCCATTTTCCAATTTCCAACAATAATTTTTAACTTGAATTCAGAAACAGCCCATTTTTCGATATGAAAATGTTTCTGTTTCTCCACTTGAAAAAAATATTGGAATTTGACTTGAACTTTATCGATATTCTCCAACCAAAATCAAACGTCAGAATAAAGCTTTTGAGCAACAAACTCTCATCCGATTGAAATAAAGGAACAAAAATGTAACAATTATGATTGTCTGCTTGACTTATTTGCTCACTTTTTTGTTATGCATTTAACAATAATAACAATATTTTATACACAATAATTAGTTGAATTAGATATACATTCCTCTTTAAATTTTATTCTTCACTCACTTTTTCGTTTACTTATTGCTAATATGATTGAATTTAATTAATACTAATTATGCACTCAGTTCAATTTGGAAAAGTATTGTACCTTAAGTGTAAAAACATGTTGGATATAAACTTGAAAATTGAGACTTTTCCCCACATTGGATTCGTGCTAATTGGGAAATATCCAAATGTAGGAGAATGTAGAGTTTCCAAAGCAACCAAAGCGTTCGAAGGCATCCAGGCATTAATCAAAAAGTATGAATTGGTACAGCGTTTTATCAGCGAACACAATCTGAGAGTGTTAGAGAGTGTAATTCTCAAACTTATCTCTAATCCAAAGCGAAGGTAGAAAACCACACTAGAAATCAATTGGAGACTGATTAGAAAAAGAAATATTTGCAAATTCTCATTAGAAAACTACATTGGATTTCAATTCGGAAATTATAATTTTCTCCATTTGAGAGTTATGTCCCATTTTTTTTGAGATCGATATAATTCTTGACAGCTCCACGAGTCGTCCTCTAACGTTAGAGATTTGAGAAAAGGGCTAGTTCTCGAGTCATTCTCAAACCGATATCTAACCTAAATGTTTGTTGGGTTTTCACCATCAAAATGGCCGTTTGAATTTAAATTTTTTTATTTCCTTTTGAACATTTTCGTATAAGCAGGGTTGCTCTTTCTCGTACTGTTCTGTTAATACATTTTTCCAGAAATATAGAAAAGGGAATATACGGATACCATTGCCTTTACTACTTCATTCGCGTATATGCAAATTTTATTTCATGTAAAATTAACATGATCGATCTTTACACATAGAATAGCAACAATTTTTTTCAAATTACACGATTTTTCAAACGTGATTTTAGCTTTTTAAACATCATTTGACGTTTTGGTAAATGCAACCAAATTTTAGTGTTGATGCAACATAGAGCAATTTTAAAATATACGCTATGAATTAAATATAAAATTTTATTCTTAAATGTCATTTGGAATTTGGTTTCTTTAACATGATGATAGTGTCAATATAAACAAAAAAAAAATGTTAAAAAACCCAGCCAGCAATGTTCCGTACATTTTACGAACATTGCGATTTACGAGCTATTCTCGAATAAGAAAACAATAACAAAAGAAGCTTTTTTTCTATCATGTCAAAAAAAAAAAGAAAACGAAAAATTTCAAACTCAGGGGCCTATTACGAATTAATACGATACACGCTAAACGCTAGCAGTCGGCTACTTCGTATTACGAAATAATTTCTATCGTGTGAAACCCGATTGACTGTAATGGAAATAAAGTTAACGCATAACTAATTGAACTCTAAACAAATGTAATTCACGATAGTGCACCTAGCGGGCGTGTGGAATTCATAATATGGAAACTCATTTTATACGATACGCTTGCAAGCGGCCGATAGCTATCGTATGACAATCCATAATAAGGGGGTCAATATTTTAAAAGTACCTAAGTATGTAGTATGTTTGTGAAATTTCTACATTTACGATAAAAAAAAACGGACGTAAAAAGATTCATATACGAGTACTTTTTCGATACATTTACGACACTCGTAGGCAATGAACGTTTTAAAGCGAAACAGTATTCGTAGGCGAATCGTAAACGGATTTCGTAAACGATATTTTATTAGAGTTTTCTTTGAGAAAACATCAGTTTACGAGCTCGTTTACGATGATTTTGCTGGCTGGGAAAGAACTTCAGAACTATTTTGAAACATACACAATTTTTTTTAATATTTGGAGTTCTGCTGTTCGTGCAAAACGCAATTATTATTCTTTTTTTTTTTTAAATAAAAAGAAAATATGGTGTCGTGTGAATAGTTTACCATCAGTGGAAGTGCGTGATGATGGCGTTTCCACTTATATTTTCAGTTTTCAGGTGAATTAAAAGTGAAATGCATTTTTATTTCTAAAAGTTTTTAATGTAAAATATTTTCTTTTTTCTCCTCAAAGTTTGCAATTTTACTACGAGGAAGTCCTTCCATATCTCGCAATACCGAATCACCTTTTTTTTATTGAATGTACATATCGCACCCTAAATCATAAGGCGACACAACTCAAAATTTTTTGAAATCGAGTTTTTTCATAAATGTTATATCATGTTCAGACATAAAAATTAATTAAGTCAATTGGGGTTGATTGAACATCTTTAGATTTGGTGTTCAGACATATTTAATTTACTTGGCCCATTTAACAGGTCGGCTCAAGATACATACACACATACACGCCGTGAGCTGAATATCAAACTCTCGTGACCTAAATGTCAAAATTGCAAGGAGGACGAAATAATTTGACATTCATCTCACAATTTTTACCAATCGTAAACACGAATGCATGTATAAAATAAGCAGAAATAAAAACAAATTTGATAGGTGATGAAGAAGAACAAGAATGCAGCTGATCTGACGAACCAACCTGTTTAGTGGACACTGACGCTAATCACATTTCTCTTTTCATGACATTTCATTTTACTTATGAAACAAGCCTTTTAAAGGGGTTGCATGCATAATTGTTCTTCATTAACAACTCATTAATTTCTAATGAAGCATTAACTCGGTCAATTTTTGTATGGTAAATTGAGAATCATTGGGCTTGAAAATTGAATGAAGGCTCTTAATGTTCAATTAAGGTTGTGTCTGAACATAACATAACACAGAACATATCTCTAGCGATTGCCAAAAAAACTTTTCTATAAGTGTCTCTTTTGACCGAAAAATTACCATAATACGTGGTCTCTTGCCATACGATTGCTTGTAAAGAAAAAAAGTTTTTTGGCTCTCCTGAAAATATTTGAATTTTGAGTTGTGTCACTTTATGATTTAGGGTGCGATATATTGTATTTTTGTAAATTGTAAAATCAGTCCAGTTAATTTAACAATAAATTTAAGGTAAAATCAAAAAAAATTCCGTGTTAATTTAAATAGCTGAAATTGCAAAATTATCTAGTTAAAAATGTAAAATCAACAGGAAAACATTTATCTGTTATTTTATGCGCACGTGGGCCGATATGCGGAAAAAATTAATATATATCGCATACTAAATCATAAAGTGGCACAACTTAAAATTCAAAAATTTTCAGGAGCCAAAAAACTTTTTCTTGACAACCAATGAATTGGAAAAAAGTCACGTATTTTTCAGTCAAAAGAGACTGGAATGAAAAGTTTTTTTGTTGGCAATCGCTAGAGATATGTTCTGTGTACCGGTTTATGATGAAAAGTCGACTTAATAAAATTTTTAGTTGTGTCACTTTATGATTTAGGGTGCGATATATTTTTATTAAAATCGTTTTCGTAGTGAAGAAAAAAATTCAGTAAAAACGAAGTAAATCCTAATGACTTTGCTCCCATTTTGGTAGTAACAGCAATTATACGAAATTGCACAGCATTGATTCCTTCACTCTCTTCATTTTCGCACAAACACATACGCATTTTTTAAATTGAAGAAGAAGAATACCATTTGAGTGACCAAACTATTTAGTATAAACAATGGTTGCAACATTTAACTAAATTATTATATCTTTCAAACATTAACTTTTTTGTGTTCTCTCTATTATTTCTATTCTCCTCGGATTCGAGACATGACATCAACAAGCCCAACGGCATCATATAGTGGGACATTCAACATTATACTTTATGCTTCATTGCGGCTTTTATGTTACCTTTCTTCAAAATAGCCTCTACGAATTTCAATTCACTCCCGTATACAAGCCAATAAGTAACAAGCTTGCAGGGTACGGAAAAACTCACTCACGAACGCTCAAAAATACATTCTTCTCAAATCACAAACAAATGTTCAAAGAAAAACGTATAACCACTCAAAGAGCTAGCGAACTAACGCACAACAGCCAGCGATCGCTCATAGCGTTGGCGATACACTCAATGCATAAATTCACTCAAAAATGAAGCTTTCTGTTTTGTTGTTGTTGTATTTGCAATGAAATCAACCGCATGTACATACATACGTATGCAAAGCAAGAACTGTTTTTGTTTGTTCAAATTCTATTTATACCACGGTTGCCGAACTTGGTAATTACCAATATAGTTTATTTTTTCGCTGTTGGTTTCTTGGTAACTCACATGTGTTTGGCTATTTTTATTTTCAAGAAGTTGTTTACTATTTTTGGTATACAAGAAAAATATGGGAGTGATAATAGGACAATGAGAATATTTTGGAGCACTGACTGTTCATTGTGAATGTGCACAGGCAAATAAAGAAGAGCATATCTCCGTTTAAAAACTGAAATAGTTTTGCTTCGATACACATAGTACATATTAGTTGATATTTTTTCGTTTAGGCTTCATTTTTCAGCTCCCATGACCAATGTTTTTTTATAAGGAAAAAATGTATGTGAAAAATTTACTTTTATTCTTGCGTCCACATAAAACATCCTTTAATGAAAAATTTCACTAAAAAGTTAAAAATAAATTCTAGCTTAAAAAAACTAAAAAACACGCTTTAATCTTGAAAATCGTACTAAAAATTGAGAAATAATTTAATTAGAAACAAAATGATGAACGAAAATATAAGTATTTAAGGAAAAGCGTGGGGGTGCTCAATAATATTTGAACATGAAAATATTCGATTCGTACAACTAGTACAAAAATATAAATACCTAGTTGTGAAATTAAACAGTACGTTATATGAAATCTCAAAAAAGTCAAAATAAAAATATTAGTAAAAAAAACAGCGATTTGAAATATGTTTTGACATACTGAGCACCCCCTAGACATATACGCCGACAGTGATTCCGGCGGCGGCGGCGCCATTCCAAAAAAATTTCGGCGGCGGCGGCGACGCCGGCGTGCTTTTTCGCGCCGGCGCGCCTACCCCAAATCTACAAATCACAATCAAAATCTTAATTTTATTTAGTTCCCTTAATAGCGCTGGCTGAATGGAATAAATAAACTAATTTCCGCCATAAACTGTTGAAACTTTTTTATTAACAGCAAAAAAAAACAATTGTTACATAAGGGACATTCCAGCCAAAAGAGGAAAACGACTTAAAATTTAAAATGCTACTAATCATTCCTATTTATTCAGTTACCTTTAACTAAATGTGTATATTTTCCTAATCTGGTAACAGAAATATAGAAAAATATGTAAAAACCCAAAATTTTTGTACATAGAACTTTGACTTCACACCTAACTATTTTGCGGAAAAAGTTTGGTCATGTTTGCATTCCTATATTAGCTATATTTTCATTTGTTAAAAAAAAATTGCATGTCATTCAAGTAAAGCAGAGAAAAATGTAAATAATTGCATCACAAAAAATTAAAAAAGGATATGTGATTTTTGCGTATATCTTCATATAATTGATTCATATGGGGTGTCCCAGGAGTCACACGAAAAGGCATAAAAATTGGTCTGGTAACCTCAGGTATGACCCTATGAAACCAGATATTTATGAAAGTAAGGATTAAAAGGCTGTTCACCGTCTAAATACATTTTTTAAGTTAATAGGGTCATACTGTGGTTTCTAGACTATTTTGAAATATGTCCCAGGAGTCACACGATTCTGAACTCTAATGTATTAGGGCAAATCTGTACTTAAAATAAAAGATTCTGAAACGAAATTTTGAAATGTTTTTAGTTTTTATTATATAGTTTTAAATAATTGTTTCTAGAGATGTTGAATTCGACTTGTTTTAAATAAATATCACTGCTCTACAGCCAAAAAATACTCTAAACGCGACCATCATATCTATATGTAAAATCGGTCGCTGATTGCGAAAATTGGGTTCATTTTTAATTCTATGGGAAGGTTTTTGAGATATCGGCAATTTACCGTTATTTGGCGAATGGTTCCACTTAATCCTGTATATCTCTTTAACGCAGTAAGCTATCTTCCTTGTGGTGACACCAAACGAAAGAAAATAGCGGTAAATTGCCGATATCTCAAAACCCTTCCCATAGAATTAAAAATGAACCCGATTTTGGGAATCAGCGACCGATTTTACATATATGTAGATAGGATAGTCGCATTCAAAGTACAGACAAAAAATTTCATTTTGTGATCCAGTGTATTTAATCAGAACTTTGACGTAAATATAAGTATTATTTTGCATTCACTTTATTTTTTTCATTTAATTGGCTTGGTTCAATTCCGCTGGGAGAGATTTATGAATAACTTGGTCAAAAAGGGCTAAAAAAATAATAAAACTGATTTCAATAATCTAGTATATTACATATTTCGCACTTGTCCCAGGAGTCACAAAAACTTGTCCCAGGAGTCACAATTTTAAATATTGAAAATAGTTAATTGACTTTGAATATAGAATATGGTACTATGCAGTTTGTTTTTTCGACCATATACAAATTGTAGGTGAAAGTTGAATAGTTGAACTAAAATTCGTATTCGTGCTCATAAAGGTGCAACAAAGGGATTTTTCGGTGTCCCAGGAGTCACACTCATTTACTGAGTAGTTACAAAGCTATTTGTTATTATTTAGCCAATTCTTTTAATGCATTTGTTGTATTGGATATTTATCCATGTCGATAAATATATTTCATAGCAATTTAAGTCCCGATGTCAGTTTTATAATTCAAAGTTGACTAAGCTCTGGAGTCAAATGTCCCAGGAGTCACGATGGAATGTCCCATAAACTAAAATATAAAATAAAGAAAATAAATATTAAAGAATATACACAAATCCATATCGCTAGCTTAGAGTGCAAATTGTGTAAGTCCTTTTTTCAAACTTTGTAGGAGAGACAAAAAACAAAAAATAAAAAAATTTCTAAATGAAAAAAAAAATTTCTGTTCATATAAAAATTTTGGACTTACACAATTTTCTTCGCTTTTTGGACTTACACAATTTGCGTATCACTGAATAACAACGAGTAGAAATATGTCAATTATCACAGACTTGTTTAGTGTGGTGCGTATTTGATTTTTCTAGCTTTCTACACTTAAAAACACTTTTTCATAAAAATGGACTTACACAGTTTGCACTCTAAGCTAGCGATATGTAAGCAGGGATGCCACTTCGAAATTTTTTTGCCTACCAAAAACCTACCAAAATGGCTTCGAAACTACCAATTTTTTTTTAATGTGAGATTTAACGATATTCAACAAATTCATTTAGGGTAACTGTCCCAGTAACCGACTACCCTGCAGTAACCGGACCGCTTAAAATAAAAAAAAATCTGTTCACATATTTATTTATTTATTTATTTTTTTTTTTTTGATTTTGAAAACTTTAGTATTAAGTTTAATATTATTTGTACAAATTTCAATTAATTTTAGAATGAGTGATACAAATGTGAAGGAAAAGAGGGGGAAGCAGCATTTTCCAGATAAACAAAAACTTGAATTGGCGTTAAATGATATTCGGATAAGGTTGGATTGGGTATTAGTGCCTGCCACCACTCGTCCAGTGCGGAGGAAATCAGGATCTGCATTTTGTGGAATAACGTTTGAGGAATAATGATGGCAAGCAACTGATCCTGAAGGAAACGTAAGAAGATTTATTGGGGAAATAGCGGACATTGTTTCCACTTGGTACAGCAAACACATTTACTACGAACGACCTTGTTTGCTTCATACAGCGCACAGTGGTTCAGCCGCGGAAAAAATTCATTTTTTTCAATACCTAATTTTCAGATTCTAATGATGTAGTCTTATAAAAAAATGTCCAAATATGAGCAATTCATGACTACTTTGCAAAAAGTTGATTTTTTTTACAAAATAATGGTATCAGAAGTCAGAAAAATTTTATTCAACAAAAACTGCTTGAAATTTTTGCTAACTTTAGCTGTACATTTTCCTTATAACTTATATCTCTATTGTCCCTGTTGTGAGTTTAAAAGAAAATATAGCACTTCCGTGACTAATTAAAGAAAAACTCAGTGCAATCGGCCAAATATTAAAAAAAATATAGGCCAGCAAAAATGGTACTTCATAAATGCTACCTTTTCTAACTTCGATGGACAAAAAGTTTGTGTGCTACAGCGTGTTACACTCGCTAACTGTAATAAAATGAATGTTTGGAATGTCTTCTATCGATTTCTGTTAAACAATTTTTCCCATATTTTCCCCAATCGATGTAAACTTGATTTAAATGTCGAAAGTCCCATCAAATTTTGATAAAATTGACAAAATGTAGCATGCTTTTAGGCTCATGCGTATATATTAACGTTTACATATTGTGACATTGTTTTGTTTACGAATATGAAGGCACAGAGAGGATTAGATAAAAATGCAGATTGGTAAATTATACACCTAATTTGTTAGAATCAATGGTAATGCAAACAAAAATAACGATAAACATTCGTCATAACATTGCGGTTTGCAAACAACAATAGAAACAAACACATTTGTTTAAACATTTTACCAGCTTATTTTAAGGTATTAGATGAAAAAAATTGTTAGCCCGACGAAATTGTAATAACAGAAACATATGCTGCTGTTAATTTGCAAAGTTTACTTCATCACACAACAAGAAGATTTATTGATACTTTCTCAGCAGAAAAGTTGAACTCCTTATCATGCTCTGAGTTAGCCCTTACTAGTAAATGGGGCTTATGATTTCTAGGCTTATGTTTTCTAGGAAAAGTGATAGAATTTCTACCAATACAGATGTTAATCGATTACTGGCAAGTTCTGATCATTATATAAAGTCCATGAGACGACAACCCAACAAAAAGTGTGTGGAATTGGATTTTGTTGCCAAGGATATGCTAAATCATTAAACATTTTTCTTATATTTGTTTTTTTTCCATATATACATACATAGTTATATTTTCGATTATATGTATTATAAATATAATCATTAAGTTCATCAAATTTTTACAAGGGCTCTTTTCATTTACTGAAAATGTATATCTTCATTTGTTTTTGAATAAAAGGTGTAGGAAAAGTGAGCGTGGTTGTTTGCCAATCACGCCTATATTTGGTATTGTCGATATCTTTCATGACAGCAACTTATGCACCAAGTTTCGTGAAGATATCTTAATTTTTTGAGCTGAAATTAAAATTTTTCTTTAAAAATTTTTACTATAGGTCCAGGGGAGGTACCCCTAGGGAGTGGCCGATTTCAACAATTTTTGATGCTGTCAATGCCTTTAATGAGAGTAACTCATGTACCAAGTTTCGTGAAGATATCTTAATTTTTTTTTTAGCTGAAACTAAAATTTGTATTTAAATCATTTTTTATAGGTCCAAGGGAGGTACCCCTAGGGGTTGACCGATTTCAACCATTTTTTGAAAATTTCTTAACTAGCTCACATATAACCTCTGTGCAAAATTCCAATGGCCTAGGACCTCTCCTCTCCGCAAAATTTATGGAGCCGAACCACTGTGCAGCGTAAAATGTCAGATGCCTTTCTGTTTTCAATCTCCTACAGTTGTGTCTATGGGGCATGTATACTTGAAGCTCAAAGAAAACGTTTCTATTTATGTTTTGTCAACAGTGTTGTGGCAATGTGACGAAATGTACCAAATCAGTGATCTTAGTTGAACGAAGGCAAAAACCTACCAAAATTCAAATCGTCCTACCAACCTACCAAAAAAGAATAAAACCTACCAGTTTTGGTAGGAAAAGACCAAAAGTGGCATCCCTGTATGTAAGGGTAAATTTAAATTCATTTGCTTATTTTGTATGATAATGAACACGCATACATATATTTACATACATATTTATATATATGTATATAAGGCACTTTAAAATAAATATATGTATATACAGTGTTGGAAAAAGTAATAGGGACAAAATTTTGCAATTCTCCATTTATTTCATTTTAAGACCAAATAATAATTACCATATATTGATGCTTGCACGGAGAGGACATGCTTCAATGACTCTGGGATAGTTTTTGTATAATAATATAATTTTTATGAATAAAAATAATGAAATGTATAATTTAAGTTGGAAATAATAATAGGGACAAACTTTAAATTCGATTGTTTTTTTTTTTCAAATAAACTACAATATTACTGCTGCAGCTAGATTTAAACTAAAGTTTAGTTGAAGCTCCTTTATTTTTTATAACTTCCTTACTTCTTCGTGGCATAGGGTTGACCAAATCAGCGCAATTTGCAACTGGTATTAAGTACCAAGCTTCTTTAATTTTTTTTCCATAACTCTTGCTTATATTTTCATTTTTGATCCCCCATCGTCTTCTTTAATAATCCCTATAGGGCTGAGGTTCGACGACTGTGAGGGCTACTCAAAACAGCAACTTTCTTACGTTCAAACCATGAGTTTTCGATTCTTGAGTAGAACAATTAGCAACAGATGTATCGTGGAACGATTTTCCGTCATCTCTTGTCAAGTTTGGTTTGGAGACAAACCGGTTTCGGCTAATATGCGCCATCTTCAGTGTCTTCTCTCGTTGTGAGTTATTTTGTGTAAAAAATAAAACATTTCCGCATTCAGGTTCGTGTTCCTGAGGTCAAAACACGTCGATTTGTTCCTTTTTTTTTATTTTGAAGAACTTTTGCAGTTAGCAAAACTAGGAAAATATGTACACATCTCGCTCCATACGGGTATGGCGCGCCAGCGCACGCCGCCGCGCCGATACGCCGATTTCACGGATTATGGCGGCGGCGGCCGATTATGAAGGTAATCGGCGCGGCGGCGGCGGCGTATATGTCTAGCACACACACGCTTTTCCTTAAATACTTATATTTTCGTTCATCATTTTGTTTCTAATTAAATTATTTCTCAATTTTTAGTACGATTTTCAAGATTAAAGCGTGTTTTTTAGTTTTTTTAAGCTAGAATTTTTTTGATCTCTGTTTTGTTTACTTTCGTTCATTACATGTAGAGTGACGTCATCATGGAGCTCGTGTGCCCATGCTCATGCTACTCTATATGCGTAATCTTGTAGGTATTTCGTTCTTGTATTGCTAGAGTGTTGCCACTATTTTCCATTCGAATGGCAAATTTTTTCGAAGATTTCAGGGTTGCTTTCTGCGTTAGCATTCAAAACGCAAAAAATAGTTGCGTTAAGTTGCATTTTTGTAGTGGCATTTGTATGGAGAAATGTAACATTTAATGTTGCGTTTGGACTAAACGCAAAAATGCCTCCGAAACGCAAAACGCAGGCTCACCATGAACATGCTATTAGCCCACGTTGGGTATAAAAATGCATTCCAACACACATAAATATGCGAACAAGCAAGCAAGCAGTGTGCTGTTAATAGCAAACGTTGCATTCCTATTGCATACTTTTAGGCAGCTCAAAATTAAACACGATGAATGGCACATTAATGCAGATGCGTGTGTATGTATGTATGTGCTTAAGACGTTCATTATGAACACTTCCGTCATAAAAATTAGCATTTTAAAGCGATGGAACGTTTTTTTTATATGAGAAACAAACGCACGAAAGACCAAAAAGACGTACCCACAAAGGATAATGATGATGGGGATGTTGGCAATGATAAAACTATGATGACGATAAAAACGTTTTCTGCTTGAAACATTAACATAATTGCGCGCTTGGAAAAGGCAAACCAACAACAGTGAGCAGCAGGAGAATATGATTTTTCTCTTACCTTCCTTTCAAGGAAATGCTTCTTGTCTCATGCTTCATCGTCTATTGGCAGCACAAAAATTTTTCACGAAATACCAGAAACATTAAAATAGTTTTAAAGTAAAAGGTTGGCAATTTTAACTATAACAAATTTATTTACTTTGTCTGCTCATCATTTATGTACCTAAATGCGTGCTACCATCACTTCATTTGCCTTATTCCCCTCTCCGCACTCCCATCTCTCTTTAATATTTTATTGTACAAATTTTATGTGCTTCAGGTGATTAGCGCAATTAAACAGGTGCTCCTAATGACGTTTCCACTGGATTAAACAGGCAACTTTGTGTGCGTTCATTAGCGGACAAAGGGCGGGGGGGTTAAAGGTGGAAGCTGGAAGTTGGTGGGAGCTCGTAAGTTGTTCGTTGCATACATAATCTCTATCGTAATTATTACATGTACTTAGCGTTCTTCAGCTTCCGCTGTATACTCGTACAATTGATGACTGTTAATCTTCGGGTTATTTTATGTTTTTGACATTAGGAGCTCCTGGACAGTGGGCCAGGTTTAATTGAAATTGTGGATAAAAAAAATTAATCATTTACATGTGTTCGCTTGTTTGTTCAATAATTTTATTCGTTAATTTAAGTTTACATTTGAGGAAAAAAAGATTCAATCAATGTTTAATTCGAGCTTAATTACTTTACCTCAATGTAAAATTTACAAAACTAAATAGTATTACTTATATTCATCCAATCAGTAACATGGAAAACTTTCCGCAAAACAAAAAAAAGATCGCGACAAACTCATACAGAATAGATCGATAGAGTGGAAAACACGCGGACTCCCGGGCAAAATATTTGTTGAAATACCTCTTTGTACTTATAAGTAAATTTGTCTGAATGTGATCGAATAAACACATCTCGGTGACCAGAGTTACTTAGAACGCCAAAAATCTTTCAAAGTAATCAGCCTTATCGTGAACTTCATGTGAACAAAATGTTCCCAAAAAGTACAAATCAAAACAAAAACAAAATGTGAAAAATTGTTATTGTTTTGCTGTATATTTTTCGAGGGAAATTTTTCACATGAAGTTCATAATAGGGCTGAATACTTTACATTCACTTTTACACCTCATATGTCTTTTCGAAGAAAGGTTTCGGCTTATTAAATTCGCAGGCGTGGATCTAAACCAAAGCTCTACAAAATTATGAGAGAGATTATACTGGAGAGCGCAGAGCGATTAAAATGTACGTGGTGTTTCTCATTTACTCATATGGTTCAAAATTCCGAGGTCTGATCTAAGTCAAATATTTGGCATTCGTGACTCTATTAAATTCAATGCATTGAGAAATCTCAACCCGGGTAAGTACAAATTTAACAATTTTAGTATGGAAATTTTCATGGTAGAAATTTATTAAAGTATAATATCCTAGGAACGCCTGCGCGGATATGCGAAAGTTATATGTCGTTGCAAACAAAATTAATAGGAGATTTTTCTAAAATAGTTTCACATGTACACTGGTTAACAAATGCATCGAGAAACCCGTTACAGTTTCTCGGGCATATATCAAGATACATTAATAGTATATATACTGTTAAACGTGGCGAAATATCATCTTTTCATCGACATTAAAATCATGTTGATGCGACAAACAGAGAAAAAGTTATGGTACCTTTCAAAAGGGGGTTTTTGGCCCCTATCTCCAAACTTTGGGGATATTGGAAATATAGAACCGATTTTCTTAATATTTAAAAACATATACAAAGTGTCCTAAAGTCATATGTCATATTAAAATATTGTACGGAAATGGTTATAAAAAAACTGCGAAGAAGTAAAAAAAATAGCTGATCACGACCCAAAAACATATCGTGCAGAGTTGTATTTATTTAGTACACATACAGCCTAGAATGCGACAATAAAATGTTATGACTTATGATGATATGACGTAATATGAAAGGTTGTCAATCAACTAATAGTTTTACACTACTCAATCACATTTGCCCCACTGTTCACATAGAACAACAAAATTGCCGTTAATGTGTGCCTTCCGCATCACACTTATCCACGTATCGACACGCGCTCGTCAACAAAGCTGGCAGCCGGTGAGAGGTTTAAAAAAAACGACGTTTAGCGAACGCTGAAATGCCATTAGTAAAAACAGGAGTTAATAGAAACAAGATATACTTAGTAAGAGGGAGGAGAAGACAGTTAACATTGGGTGAGTTTCTAAGACTGAGCTGTTGTGCAACTGTTGAGTGTTTGTCTTAGAAACGCACTGTTGAGTAATTCCGCTCAGCTCAACAGTTGGCAACTTTTCGCCATTTTTTGCATCAGAAATTTTCTTCGCTACTTGAGCTCAACATGTTGTGTAAAGCCAAACAGCTGATAAATTCATCAAACCGTTTCTAAGACGTAGCTGTTTAACTCAACTGCTACACAACTGTTGGCAACTGTTCAGCTCAACAGTTGCGGAGCAGCTTTTTCTTAGAAACTCACCCATTGTTTGATTATCGGCATAGAATAGCTAAACTTTTGTATTTTGTAAGCATTTGTAAAATGAATGTGTGCATCGCGTCGCTGCCATAGAAGTCTTTCATTTTCTCTAGAAACTACATAGGTGAATCCTTGAAATACTTTTACTTTATACATATATGTATGTATCTTTATTCTGCCGCCGCCGACTGCCCAACACCCTCATTAGTATTCTTCACAGGCAGAACTCGCAGCGGAAATGGGAATGTTTCTTGAAAGGAAGACTATTTAGGTGGTATTTAGTAGTAACCTAAATTTTTTGCATAGAAGCTATTAGTCTTATATCCTTTTATATTACAATACATATCCTTTGTGCTCTGCTGATAATGTGAACTAATTTAGAGATTATTTTGCTAATAACTTTCGTTCGTGTGTTTTTTTTGTGGACAAGGTTTTATAACTTTTTACTAACCGTCTTTAATATTAGTTTAAAAATAAAATATTGGATAAACAAAGAAAAGTGATGATTTTTATTGTTGGGAATTTCAGGTTGTTTCACTTCCAGTATTACTATTTAAGTCCCCTCTTCTCATGTGCAAGTTTATTCCATAGTAGCCCGACACATTCTGAATGAGAAATTTTCATGTTCAACTTGGATTCAGCATTACCTTGTTTTATATGCACAGTTTTCTTCTAAAGGTCAAAGGTTATGCGATGCAAATATCATCAACGCAATAAAAGCAATTGAACAATTACAAAACTTGAGTAAAAAGTAATTAAAACATTTGTTATTAGAATAAATATGGCTTCCTCTAAATATGATATTTAAATAATTTCCTTAGAGCGAACAAATCACACAAAATTGAACGAAGCGCAAACAAGAAAATTACGAATCTCATTATGAACGACAACAATAAAGCATAAAGATGACACAAAAGACGCTTTCAACACCAACAACAACAACAACAAAATGCGTCTGTCTACAACAACGCGCACGCATGCCGCGCTTTGTCTTCCCACGTAAAGTATGCCCTTTTGCTGAAGTCCTCGGCGGGCGCAGGACAACAGTCATAAACTTTTTAAATAAGTAACAGCCAAATAATAATGGAGTAAGCGAAATGGCGCTGCAGGAAATTGCTTTAGTGGCACAATGTGCGAACGTAAGAATTTATCTACAAGTAAGTATGTATATGGTGTGCAACAGCAGCAATTTAATGCGAAATTGCAAAGTGAAAGGAAATTGAAGGAACAAAAGGCTGACAAGGATCCACAGGCAGGCAAATGGAGGTTGACTGGAGTGCAAATGACAATGAAGTTTAAAAGTTTTTGAAGAATGGAAAATCATAATAAGTAATAATGTGTATGCAAGTATGTACTATGTGAGTAATAAAGCTGAAAAGAGCAAAAAATGGCGCGAAAGTGCCATAGTGGCAAAGTGACAAAGTCATAAAGTGATAAAGTAAGAGAATGCTTGTTTGTTGGCATGACCGGCGGTAAGTGGCGCTTGTGACGCATGTGGCAAGTGGACGTAACGCATTTAAGAGAGCTTTTAAGGCATTTAACAGCATGTGGCCGTTACACAGAACAACGTGAGCATTGGACAAATATGAAGGACGAAAGAGATGGCGTGTGTGGATTCCAAGCGCAAGTGAAGTCTTATTTAATGATCTCAGTGCGACGAGTATGTAAGCTTTGAGCCGAGCTTATTGTCGATTTGTGAGCATAAAGTAAAACGCTTAACAGAAACCATTCGGAGAAAACTGCCACAATAAACAGTGTTTAGCTGAATACACAACAACGCCAACACCACATCTTTCCAATATAGCTCTCGCTTTCCCTTAATTTATCCCATTCCATTTCCTGTGGAATTACACTTCACCTCAGAGCAAAGCAGTTTCACTTCAACGTGTGAGATAAAATCAAAATTAAAATTCTAACAAGCGCGTAATGCTAAAGCTTTTACTACAGCAACTTGTACGCGAAGAAAATCGAACAAAATAAGAGTAAAAATTACGCTGAGAAAAATAAAATCTCCTACTCACCGCCAAATAAGCGCTTTGACCGCGTAGACGCGGTGGCGGCTCCGGGAATGGTTCGCCATTGGCTGCAGCCCTGTCGCGTCTGCAAAGAAAGAAAAAAAAAAAAAACAAAAATAAAATAAAAACACAGGGAGACTAGAAAATTACTATGAAAGTGCAATTAACAAATGTACAAAAGGAAAAATATTAAAAGAAAAATAGACAAACAGAAAGAAAAGTGGGTAATTTTTTTCATTGAACTTTTTACTTTTAGTACTTTTTTCAAACAATTTAGCACTTTTCCATAATGCTGCGGCGCGTAGTCTTTTTTCATCCCCCGATCCCTCACAAATTTGCGCCCCCCAACTGTTTACAACTCACCACCATCCCATACACTATGCAAGCAGTTTGATGAGTTCGTCTTGGAGATTAAATATGAATAGTTATGTTGCGAAAAGATTTCGTCGTTAAATTATATTTCAAATGAAATGGAAACAATAATCATAACAATAAGCCAAAAGCAATAATCATAATAAAAGTTAACCAGTGAAGAGGGAGGTAAAGTATAATATTCATTGTATACATAAATTCCATACAATATTTTTCCTTAAAATGGCAATGTTAATCGTTTGTGGAGACTGCAAGAAAAGCTTTTAGTTATTCAAATGGTTGACTTGAGTAGGAAAGAATAATACTAAATCAGAGCGGAGAATGCAACACAAGGTGACGCAAAATGAATCAAATCACCGTGGTGGAAGACAGTTGTGAAATAGACAGCTGCAAAAAATAAAAAATAGCAATGGAGCGCCACATTTCACAAAGTCATGGGATATATATAGTTGTGTTCTGCTGTTTTCCTAGTCACTTTTACTCTCCGCCTTTGGCCACCTGGCTTGGCCAGCAAGACCGGCAGATTTAACACGACTTCTTCTTTAAGGGCTACTTGAAGTTACGGATTTATGCCAACAAGCCTCAGAGAAACGCAGCCCTTAAGGAAAATACTCGAGAGCGAGAACGTACCGGAAATCTTGCGAAATTTGAAATTAAGTGCGAAACAGGTACAAATGTATAGATATAAACCCTGACGGTTTAAATCCCAAAAGGCTGTGAAGTAAGCTGGTAGTGACTGCGTTTGAATGAGAGATCAACTTCTTTACATGAACACCTCTACTAAGAATGGTCAATATAATATATGTTAGGGAAAGAGACTTAATGTAAAACAAAAAGTTTCTCTAACATCGGAGAAAAGCATGATGTTACTCATTAATTTTTGTAAGAAATAAATATTTTATCCTATCTTGTTGGTAACCCTGAAATTGTAAGCTAAATTGCAACCGTGTTCTCCGAATGTAAGCGTCACCGAATTTGCCGAAGAGAAATTGAATTAATAAACGTTCGCCATTTGCATAAAGACGCAAGAGGACACGGATAAGTAAGACTCGTAATTTGCTTTTGAAACATTAATTAAATTTATTTTATCTGTAGATATTAAAACCCCTCTACTGAAACAATTCTGTAAACCATGAAATTTTGAAATTAAAGCGTGTTATTAATATATCCGTGTTTGACTACATAAATCCCATAATTTGCCACCTCTAAGTGTAAGCCTGCAAAGTTGCGACTGAATCAGCAACACATGACTTCAGAATTTTAAAGACACACAAAAGCGATTATGGTGACCTTGTAGAATGACAAAGCATACAGTCAGTTTTTATAGACTCATTATTTGCCTTTTGATTGCAAATCTACACTAATTTAATGTGCATTATCATCATCAGCCGCCCCCATGCTATCATCTTGCTACCCAAACATCAGCCCATAGAGCCAATGGTGCACTTGAACGTATCTAGATATACATACATACATATGTATGTATTTAGTTTAGTACAATTCGTATATTATTTCCGGTTTCCTGTTGTTAACACATCCCCACACTCCTACACTGAGGGAAAAAGGCAATTGTAACAAGTAAGGAAGCCTAAGTTCGAGTGGAATCGAACATTAGATACTCAGCTGTATGCTTTCATTGTTTGTTTGCGTTTGATGGAAACACGGTGCAATTAATATAAAGCGAGTGCTGCATAAAGTGGGCGTAGTCACGCCCATTTTCTAAATTTTTCTCAGTCATCCAACTAAGCATATCAATATTATACTTTGTGCAAAATTTCATTCCTTTATGACTTCTACTTACAAAGATGTCACGTTACAAATTCCCAAAGGGTGTTCCAGAAATATCTTTCTTAAACAGTAGGCGTGGTCATAAACCGATTTCAATAAATTTTTGCGTGGCTATTAACACAAGTTATAAAAGTGTATAAACCAAGTTTCGTCATAATATCTCAATTATTTGTCGAGTTATAGGCTAAGAAATCTCGTATATCCCTTTGTGTAAAAAGAGGCGGTGCCACGCCCATTTTCCAAAATTTTTCTATTTGTTGTTTCCAGTCTATTGTGGAAGTCATGCCACAAAATTTCAATGAATTATCTTTATATTTGACAAAGATATCGCTTAAAATGTTTTTATTAGGCCCCTTTAAAGTTCTCATATATAAAAGTGGGCGTGGTCGTCAACCGATTTCGCTAAAATTTCGAGCGTGTATTACCACAAGTAATGAAAGTGTACACACCAAGTTTCGTCATTATATATAAATTATTTGTCGAGTTATGGGCTCAGAAATCTCGTATATTCCTGTTTATAAAAAGAGGCGGTGCCACGCCCATTTTCCAAAATTTTTGTGTTTTTCGTTTTATGTCCGCAGTTGGACTCCTGCTATAAAATTTCAATGATATATATTTATATTTGACAGAGATATCGCTTAAAATGTTTTTATTAGGTCACTTTATAAGACCCATATATAAAAGTGGGCGTGGCCCTCAACCGATTTCGGAAATTTTTCGTCCAAATATTTGACTAAGTAAGTATATCACGCGTACCAAATTTCATCGATATATCTTCAATGGTTTCTGATTTATGACTCATAAAACTTTCAATGTTTGCCCCTTAATAAGTGGGCGTGGCACCGCCCATTTTCCAAAATTTTTGTGTTTTTCGTTTTATGTCCGCAGTTGGACTCACGCGACAAAATTTCAATGATAGATCTTTATATTTGACAGAGATATCGCTTAAAATGTTTTTATTAGGTCACTTTGTAATATACATATATAAAAGTGGGCGTGGCCGTCAACCGATTTTAACTATTTTCCGTCCAAACGTATGCCTAAGTAAGTAAATCACGCGTACCAAATTTTGTCGATATATCTTCAATGGTTTCTGAGTTATGACATATAAAACTTTGAAGGTTTGACGCTTAATAAGTGGGCGTGGCACCGCCCATTTTCCAAAATTTCATCAAATTTCTTCCTAGGGGCCTGAGCTCAACACGTGGGTAAAATTTCATCGCTCCAGCTATATTAGTGACTGAGATACCAAATTTCCGATTATTTCTATATAGGAAAAGTGGGCGTGGTCATGGTCCGATTTCGCCCATTTTCTATACCAACCGTCCCAGTCTCGATACCAACTTGCATTTCAAATTTCATCAAAATATCTCAATTTTTGCGCGAGTTAGAGTGTTTACAGACGGACGGACAGACGGACGGACATGGCTAAATCGATTTCTCTTTTCACTCTGATCATTTTGATATATATAAGTCTATATCTATCTCGATTATTTCACTCTGTTACAATCCACCGTTATGTGATTAAAACTATAATACTCTGTGTACTAGTACAGCTGAGTATAAAAATAACTCCCAAC
The DNA here is from genome assembly GCA_960531455.1 of Urophora cardui. Lineage (NCBI taxonomy): Eukaryota > Metazoa > Arthropoda > Insecta > Diptera > Tephritidae > Urophora > Urophora cardui. The sequence continues at coordinate 33,372,607 of OY482671.1, forward strand.
GGTGACAATGTTACATTTTTCAATGTCGAATAATTTCTTGTTGAATCACACTTTTTTTTATAGTTAATGTAAATATTTTTCTGTTATTTTAAATGTAAAATAGTCAATTTAGCAATATTTCATAGTTAAAAATAACACAGGCCGACAAAATGAGACCGATTTTTTTGACCACAAACCAGACCATACTTTCCTAAAGGTTTTCGATGCGCTGAATTCAAATCTGGACACAGAATTGCTCTATCACGTCAGGATTTTGAGATATCCTAACCTTAATGTGCAAAAAACACCGTTTTTGCCCATTTTTGAGGTTATATATAAACGACAAATTATTTTAAAAAAAAAAAAGCACACATAGCATCTTAACTGCTTGCCCAGAATGGTGTGGCTGTAGTACGTAGTAAGAGCTGTCAAAAGTTAAAACAGTACAATTGCATTGCAATGCCCACAATGTGTAGCTGTGTCCGTAGCGTGTAGTTGTGGCTGTAGTAGAAGTAGAGTTAACTTTAACTTTGTAGCGCGCTACGGTGTGACAGCTCAATTTTTTAATGACGCAAATTCGAAATGAAGGACGAAGAAACGGAAAAATGAATTGAACTTGTAAAAAATAAAGAGTTTTTATGGAATTTAAGGAATCCCCTGTACAAAAATATAAAAAAGATGACATATATGAGATACACTGAGCTACACCATTGTGTTCACATTTTCGAGCGTTGCCACAAAATCAGTCATCAGCTGATGTAGTAAGCTATGTAGTCCGTAGCTGTAGTACAACATTCTGGGCAAGCAGTAAAGAAGAAGTCTTTCTATTACGAATGGCGTTGAGTTTGCTTAAATATATTTTTTTCCGCTAAGATGGAGCAATTGAAATTTGCAGACTTATCGTAAGAGGTATGTGTTCTACTGCATCATACCTACGTTAATTCATATAAACTTTAAATTGCTCTATCTTAGCGAAAAAAAAAAGATATTTGAGCAAACTCAACGCCATTCGTAAGAGAAAGACTTCTTCTTTAAGATGCTATGTGTGAACTTTTTTTTAAAAATTATTTGTCGTTTATATATAACCTCAAAAATGGGCAAAAACGGTGTTTTTTGTACATTTAGGTTAGGATATCTCAAAATCCTGACGTGATAGAGCAATTCTGGGTCCAGATTTGAACTCAGCGCATCGAAAACCTTTAGGAAAGTATGGTCTGGTTTATGGTCAAATTTCTTGTCGGCCTGTGTAATTTAACAATATAAGCAATTTCATTACAACATCAACATTTCCAATTTGGCATGGCTACATTGTCAACTTAAAGTTGGCATTGTTGGTCTGACGTTCAGAAATTTTACTCTGCTGCGGCTACATTGTCAGCTTAAAGTGGGCATTCTCGATTTGACGTTGAGAAATTTTAATTCGATATGGCTACATTGTCAATTTAAAGTGGGCATTGTTGATCTGACAAATTTCAAATGCAAACGTGTATACAATTTGTAGCCGAAATTGAACGGCGTGCGTAAAAAGCAAACTCGACTCCCAATTTTTGTTTTGCGTGACAGTGGAATTTAGATTGTTTACAAAAAATTAAGCACTTCCTTTCGATATCGTGTGTGTTATATATTCTACAAAATAACAAAGTTTCCTCGGATTTTCTATCTTGTTCCGGCAATGAGTGTGGAGAATCATGCGGCAGATGCTAAGGGAAAACTGAAAGGCATATTAATACAGATTGGTGGCATATTATTGGGTGGATTTAAAGTGTTGGCGGTTGCTGTGAATGAGCATGCGTTGGTGGAGCTTTTTAAATGAGTTCTAGAAGGCGTAACAAAAGGGTCGGCTTTACATTAAAGAACCACGATCCGAGAAAAATTACTTTTTAGGGGGCTCTCACAGATATCAAAACCGAAATCAAAATTTGCCGGAGGCTTATAGTACACGAGATATTTGTTGGTAGTTGGATGGGTCTATAGATATTACCGGCTGAGGGTTATTTTTTAAAGCGCAGCCAAAGGCCGCCAACGGAAAAATTACAACACACAAATTACTTTATCAAGGAATATCTCCTCAACTATAAGCGTCCGGCAGGTAAGACATTTGTTTTTCTCAAACCGTGGTTCCTTAATGCAAAGCCGACCCTTTTGGTAAGCAGATTGAAATCTGAGCCAAACTATTATGTATTACTATCGGTTTGTTCGTGTTGAGTGAAATTTTTGTAAATATGTTGATTGTGTAATCTATTAAAATAAGAAAAATGTACGATACATTTGTGTTTATCTAAATAAAAAAAGCAATGAATTCTAAAACAAACATTCTGCGTTTTTAAATTGAAAATAGATTTATATTTCATATTAACCTAGTCAAAAATGCCGTTTGTTAACGCACCAATAAAAGAGCTTTCACCTAACATTATAATAATTTCAAATTGACAATTCAATTTTGTTTCAAAGAATCTTCACTTTGAAATAACTACGATAGCTACGTTACATCAACGTATCATTGTTAAGCCAACAATAAAAGCGCTTTTACCTAACATCTCAACAATTTCAAATTGACATTTTAATGTTGTTGCAAATAATATTCATTTTGAAATAACTACGATACCTACTTTGCATCGACCAATAAAACGTTGAATTAAAATTTTAGTTGTTCTTTCATAATGGAATGTGTTTAAATTGTCAATGTCCTGATGCATTATCCACTTACATGATATGTTAAATTGGCAATCGTCACAGTCATATTAAATATAAATGCGGTTGTTTTCATTGTAATATTTGTAAAATAGGAAAATAACAATTATTATAGTCGATGCAACAATTTGCAAGGTAGGCTGACTATAATGACTGTTTTTTGTTGAGTTGACGTCGTTTTTGTTGGATATACGTTGTCTTTTCTCTCAGTGTACACCCCTCAAAGACATATGTTACATATGTATTAGGGATTCCAATCCCGGGATCCCGCTCTTTCTGACACCCCGAAAATCCCGGGATAGCTAGAATTTTATCCCGGGATTTTCGGGATAAGATAAAGAGAGAATATTCCGCTATTATAGCAAAGAAAAGTTATATTTTATATAATTTTTTTTGGTCTCAGATCTGTATATTAACAGCATTTCCTATTCTTTACATTATTACATTGCAGCATTATCAACACGTGTCCTGTGTGCTATTAAAGTGTTACATTTTTCATGTGATGAATGAAACAAAAATAATGCAACCTTTTACTTGTGCTAAGAGCAGAAAATATTGCCCGTAGTCGGGCCAGTTTTATATTTTGTCAATAGAACAAACATCCCTAAAAAAGTGTTGAGTCTGTGTGGAAGAGAACAAAAAAATGTGACAGCCGGAAGAAAGTGCGACATTTTTACTAGAATAAAAAAGTCCATTAGTCAAAGTAAGGATTAAAATTTTTGATTTTCTTTAATAATTAAATTTTTTGTGTTGAAGTACGCGTTGTAAGGAAACGTACGTTAGGTATTTTTAAAGCTTTTAGCTTGTGGCAAAATTCATTTGATAATTTCTATTTCCTGATTTTTGGTCATTTATTTCTCAAATGTTTTTTGGAATTTTCCCACACGGAAAGTAAATAATGGAAGAAAATGGAAACAAAATTTTAATTAGACTTGATAGTCTTACAACACTCTACTAAAATTAAATACGCCGCTGCATACTCGGAATTCATATCAAAATTTTGCCTCCGATATTTATCTATTCAGAAGTTGCATTAATTTTCTGAATTTTTCGGCAAGCTTGGAAATATTCGCTTAAACGAAGTGTGTCGTTAAATTCTAAACAAAATTTCTATTGAAAATTATCAAATGATTGCAAGCCTTTTTATTAATAATATCCTAAAAGTACCAACTGCAAAGGCAAATGTTTTGTTCACCAAATGTATGTAACTAATTTCCGTTGTTGGTTGTGCTTTTTAAAGTAACTCTTAGGTATTATTAAATAATACGAATGATTTTACATTCCTATTTTATTTTGTTACTAATGAAATAATAAAAAATGGCAATAAAAATCTATTTTTTCTTTGAATTTTAAATTTGTGGCGTTTCTCTAAAAATGTATTTACTTTTTTACTGGTCGAAAAATTTTTGTAACAGAAATAAAATGCTACGTTTCAAAAGGATTTCGGTGTAGTTTTTGAGATATTCATGTCCAAAGAGGCGAAAAACGCAGTTTGTGGCCATATTCACTCCTCAATATTTTTAAAATTACTGACTTTCATTAAAAACTGATTACATCTATTGGAAGCACGATCATTTCTTTTGAAGACAACGTAGATATCTGAATAAGATACCCGAAAAAGCAAGGCGCTGTTTTCAAGAGAAATGATCGTTCAGATCAGATGAGATGGCACTTGGAGTATTCGAGAGAAAAGTTCTTCGTAAGATTTATGGACCTTTGCGCGTTGGCGTGGGCGAGTATCGACGGAGATTTAACGATGAGCTGTACGAGCTTTACACAGACATCGACATTGTTCAGCGAATAAAGATCCAGCGGCTGCGTTGGGCAGGTCATGTCGTGAGAATGGACGAAGGCGCTCCGGCCAAGAAAGCATTTCTATCGAAACCCGCTGAACGCAAAAGAAAAGGGAGACCTCCACTGCGTTGGGAAAATCAGGTGGACAGCGATGCTGCCTCCCTAGGTGTTCCCAAGTGGCGCCATGCTGCACGAAACAGAAGCAATTGGCGCGCTCTGTTGGACTCGGCCAGAATCGTCTAGACGGTTAAGCGCCAATCAACAAGAAGAAGAAGATCGTTCTTTCAATAGCTGCAATCATCTTTTAATGAAAGTAAGTAATTTAACAGATTGAGCAGTGAATATAGCAAAAAATCGCATTTTTCGTCTCTTTGGACATGAATATCTCAAAACCTACACATATTACGAAAATCCGACTTCAGATTCAGAATCAGCGCACCGAAATCCTTTAGAAAAGTAGAATTTTATTTGAGTTAGAAAATTTTTTGGAAATTTTTTCGGCCTGTGTAATTAAAATAAAAATCTCGAAAATTCCGGGATCGTAAAAATCGGAAAAATTGGAATCCCTAATATGTATGTATGTATGTGTCTGACTTGTCGGTTTGTGGGTGGTTTGATCCCAACAAACCTCCAGCTTGTCCACGACTTGTCGCTTCTGTTGCTGTCGTGTGTGGGGCAAACATTGCCCCTGTTGTGTCCTGTAAATATTTACAACCGCTCGACCTTTGGCGCTTGTACGTTGGAAAAATGTGAAGATAATGAGTTTTTGTGGTTTTTTTTTGCGATTAGTGGAAGAGATGGAACATGAAAAAATGAAAGAAGAAGGAGTAGAAAGAACCAAAGATGTAATAAATACATACATACATAGTTGGCTGTGAATGATTGCGTTTAATACCATGTCTCCACATAACGAGTTTCGCTCTTTTTTCTCCATTTTCTCTCTCAATCTTGTTTCGACACGGAAACCAGTGCCGAAACTCGCCAATTTCCATACAAAATTTCTGAGAGCGAGTGAAGATTGAAACACTGTTTCATTCTGAATCATCTTGCCAACCTCGATGATATCGATGTCTTCTCTAATTTTGTATCGAAAATCTATCGAAATCTCACACAGACCAAAACAAAACGTGGAGACGGGTTATTTAGCGAGATGTTTTGCTACTTGTTTCTTTGGTGAAACAAGTTATGTGGAGACGGGCTTTAAAGCGAAATGTCTAAGCATTTACAGAAACTATTCTGGCACAATTCGCTGACCACCACATGTCTCCACTATCACTACGTATTCATCCTTAGCTAAACGCGGCGGAAAAGAAGGAAGGAGGCATGTTGACACAGAATACGCCTCCATCCACTTCGCATGTGCTAATGTTTGCATTTAACCGCAGAACTCGTTAAAATTCTTTATGTTGGTAGTTATTTTAGAACTTTCTTCATTCATTCCTTCACTTTCCCTTTCACCTCCACCGTCCACAACCACGCCCACCTGCTGTGCGCCCCCACTGCCTTCATTGCTGCTGTAAGCTGATGTTGTTTGTTGTGTTGTTTTTGTTTGTCACCATTTATAAGTTTTGTTAGACAAAATATTTGTATTTGTTACATACATACACTCAAAAAAATTACTCAGATTATGGAAAATTGGGAATGATTCGCCGCTAAAGACACATTTTCATTGTTTTGAATATAATTTTCTTAAAAAGTCGCTTTTTTACCTTGATTTTAGGAAAACAATGAAATGTATGTCTTTAGCGCCGAATCATTTCCACTTTTCCATGATCTGAGTAAGTTGTTTTTGCAGTGTACGTATGTACGGTGGCCGCTGTGGTGCAGTGGGTGAGTGCTCGCCTGCTATGCCAGAGGTCTCGGGTTCAAACCACGGTCCGAGCCAAACACCAAAACAATTTTTCTAATTAGTAAAAATCCAATTATTGGGTTTTTTAAGAGCAGCGGTCGCCTCTCGGCAGTGGTCGGCATACCCTCCGAGTGTATTTCTGCCATGAAAAAGCTTCTCACAAAAAATGCATTCGCCGTTCGGAGCCGGCATTAAACTGTAGGTCCACCCAATTGGTAGGAAAAAACAAAAGGAGCACACCTTGAATTGGGAGAGAAGCTCGGCCATAAAACACGTCAGAGTTATAATAGCGCCATTGTATTATATTATTATTATATTACGTATGTACTTATTTGGTTTTGTTGTTGTTGTCTTGGCTATGTTCTTGGCCATCTTGTTTCGACTTCAAACGCAAAACTTCTAGTGTATTTTTCGTCAATTTCCATCGCTTTCGTTCATTGCTTCGGACGTGCCGTGACGTTGAGCACTTTAAGCGCAACTTCAGAAGGCTTCTTCCTTCGTTGCTTGGCATCGCTTGGTGGGGTCAAAACGTTTTTGGAAAGAGATTTATGTGACAAGTTCAAACAAAAGTTAATTAAACAAACTGCTGTGCAATGAAGAGAGACCGTAAGCGGTCGCATGTGTGTACGTAAATAAAAAAGGTTAAACTTCAAAAGCACAAAGATCTTGTCACGAAAAAGCAAAAAAAGTTTACATGTTCACAAATGTTTGGCCAAGGAAGGAAGGAATGAGTTGACTTTCAATAAAATGTGAACATATGCTGTTACATTCTCGGTTGCTCTCACACACAGTTTCAGTATTCTAGACTCGTGCAAAGTGGGTCGATCCCTGTCAGTTCGGTTAGCCGAACTCGCTTCCCAATTCGAGGCGCGCTCCATAAATTTTGTTGTTCCTACCCCCAATGCGGTGGACCGTTCTCCGAACGTCGAACGCATTTTTCGTGAGCAGCCTTTCCATGGCAGAAATGCCAATACCACTGCCGAGGGGCGACCGCTGTTCTAAAAACCCAATAATTGGGTGAAATTTTATGGCGAATAATTTTCTAGAACATTTTAACCCTCTATCTGCATTTTTAATTGATATTCCCTCCATGTGTTGCCAAAAAGGGTTGGAAACAGCCATTTTCGCGGGGGTTAGAGAGTTAAAGTCTACCGCTAAGAAATTACTCCGAGCTCAAACTCTTAATTTGAAGCAATTTTCGATAAAGTAATTGCACCTCTAGCTAAAATTATAAAATTCTAACCCCCTCTAAAAAACTCAGATCCTCTGGACTAGTAGGTACTCTGTTCGGTAATGTTGGTCTGGGAGTCACTCTCTTTGATAATTACTAGCGTTTGTTCGTGTTGAGAAAAATATATTGGACTGTGTTATAAATATAGATCATTTAATTACAAGCAACACCTTAGAAATTTAAATTGAATGGGTATCCTGGTCCTGGAGTTCAAGATAAAAAGAAGGCCAAAATTATCACACAGGGAGCCAGTGGGCCTTTGAGATTCAAAGAAAACTTTTTGAAGTAAATCGAAACAAATCACGAAAATATAATAGACCAACTAATTGGCCTTCGTATGGTTGGGACCAGTGGGGAGAATCAGTCCAAATTTTAAAATTCATTTTATGTTATTTTGACTGGATTAATTGTCTGATTCCAACAAAAGGAAACGAATACAAAATTTTGAATTTAAGCAAGTTGAATGGAAATTTAGTAATTGAATCTGTTTCTATTGTTAATTTCAATACCAAGCGATCAATGATTGTGCACTTTCAGCAGCGCATTGATTGTGCCCGCCGACATGCAAAAGTGGCATCCTTGAATAAATATTTCATTCGCCTTTCGCTTTGTTGTCAGTTTAATGTCAGCAAATTAAACGCATTTATATGCATTCCGCCCCACTTGAAGCCACCGAACGACCGAACGAAATCATTCAACGGGAAAAAATCCGCCACAACATTGCGGCTGTGAAAATGCCGCATTAGAGAGAAAAGTGAAAAGTTAAGAGAGAAGGAGACAGTGAGTGAGTTAATAGAGGGAAGGGTGAAATAACGGGAGAAGCAGAGAAACCGAAAGTAACAACAAAAGTCGAAAAGCAACCAACTCTAACCGAAAATTCCCCAAAGTCAGGCCAACAACCAAGGCCGTAGGAAATTGGAGATTTTGAATGGAGGGAGTACGCCGCTGGGGTTGTGCCAGACAGCCGCAACATTCAATGCCAATGCCAGGTTAACAAATCGCTGCAATTTAACAAAAAATAAATTCGAAAAAAGACACGCAGTGAAAGCTAAACGCTTCTTGCTTTTTAACAAAGCGAACAACAAGAAAAAATTACACACAATTTCAGGGAGTAACCCACAAAGACAACTCCCTGCCTCCGGCAAGTTCAGACGCATTCCAGGCGCGCACGAGCATAGTATTCAGCAAATGCACACGAGTAGCAGGGGTAAGGGGCTGGCGAAAAGGATTTGCAAGCCGCAATTGTTTGTGGTATGTAAAAAGAGAAAGTACTTGCGAAACGTCACGAGACGGGACGCGGTGCGCAGCTGAGAGACTAGAAGAGAAGAGGTGGTATGGGTTAACTTAGAGCGAGGAATATAATCAGCCGCGTGCAGTAACTATGCTTATATTATATATATGTGTGTATGTATATTTAAGTGGCAAAAGAGACAATGTGAAATTGCTGCTTGAAACTGTCGAGAAGTGAGAAGGGGTTAGAATCTCGCCGGGCCACGTTTGGCAAACAAAAGCCGGCGCTGGGTCTGTGATTGTTGCAAAAGAATAATAGAACCTGTTGAGTAAAGTATAAAAAGGTTGTTTTTTTTTAAGAAATGAGTGGCTTATTTGCGGCATCCACAACTCTGTACCCACTCCAAATAAATCCTGCTTTTGCCATACGCCTCGTTTAACTGTGAATTTGTCTTTGCAAAGTGGAATGGCAGCGAAAATTAATTGTAGGCTAACAACCAAATGTTGAAGCCTTGAATACTAATGATTCTTCTAGTTAAAGTCGGCAATGATTTTTGTTTTCCTTAAAGCGAAGAAATATGTAAATGCGTGGAGGATTTTTGCATTCAAGCTTTGGAGATCAACACTTCAAAACAAAGGCTGCTCGACGAGTTTTGACAGAAGTATGGCAGCAGAGAACCTATCGGCTGACCGTACGATATATCGCGCCTCATTAATCTACCTGATCAGACGCAGTTACATTAATAGACTGGGGCGAACCCAGCTAACCAAGTACGGAGTGCTCCAAATACGGAGTGAAAAAGTTCCACTTTTTGCATATACACGTGTATTTCAAAAGGTGATTTTTCAGTCGAATACACTCCATTGGGAGGGCTTAGGGAGTCCTAACGGAGCAGCGTGCGGATAATTACCTCTGGTTGGCTGGGAATATACATACATATGTATGTATGTATTTCAATTTGCGGTGAGATCCTACACATTTTACTACAAATTAGGAGAACCTACGTTCATTTGTAGGTACGAGCATGTACATACAAAATGTTTGCGGGAAGGTTAAATAGTTCTAGAGGCCTTCTTTAATTAAATAAATATGCGCACAAAAAAACTTAAGTATTTGCGGCAAAAAAAGAATATTTCTCCTTGAAATGGTACTTCCACGAAATGCGTATGCCCCACATTTAAACAACTGTCAAAGCCCCATTAAAATTTATAAAATAACTTGCATTTACGCAGGTAATTTTAAGCAATTAATTTAATTTCCATTTGCCATTTATTCCGACCTTTCAACTTAACCAAAATACTTGAAAAATCGTTTAAATATTATTTTCACTACTCACTTGCATGTTTTAATTTAATTTTAAGTGAAAGAGTTTTTAGTGCCTAGCACGAAATTTTTATTTTAATTCAATTTTTTTTTTTTTTATTCAATTTTTTTTTCCACTTACCCCAATAATTTTAAGTAGTCAAGTCAAATCAATTTAAAATATATTTGTATGTATGTATGTAAACATGTAGATATATATATATGTATTGTATATATGTACATACCCCGCAATAAAAATCCGAAATTAATCCTTTAAGAATCTCTGATAAAATTCACCTATGACTGAGGAGGTATCAGTGAATACTTTCATATAAAGACTGCTGAATTTTTCATATAAATCGTTTGCTTTCCTCAGAAAAAAAAAATAGAATAATAAAAATAAAAATGTACTGAGTTATGACGACAGTGATGAATATTCAACAAAGAATCATCACTGATCCTTCAGCAGTGAAACAAATTGACTGCAGGGTATGTGCATGTGTATCTATGTATGTGTGTACATTATATATGTGACACTGAAAATGTAAGTCTTCTATGACAATCTGAACTTTAACCGCCGTGAAACACTACTAAACTATTATCAATCGGAACCAAAATTTATATTTTTTATCCTTGGGTACACGGAAAAAAATATATTGATGTCACATCCATATACATATATGGATAATACCGTCTGATCCATAAACTATGGATGTCACATCCATATAATGGATGCCATATCCATATTTTTTTATATATTACAAATATTGTTTGATGTGATACCCGTTATATTGATATGATATAGATAGTTTAAGGATCAGACAGGATTATCCATATATACGAGTATATGGATGTCACATCCATATAGTTTTCTCCGTGTATAGATGTATTGATTTTGGGTATTAGATAAATTAAAAAAAATATTTTGATTTTTCGACTATTCATAGAGTTTTCCGAACGCCACCAATCGGGACCAAAATTTATATGTGATATCCATGTTACTACCGATTGAGGGGGTGGTATAGTCTTTTACGAACTTTTTATTTCTTCATACAAATTAAACGCAGTCTAATGTACAGATCTGCCACTTATTTTTCACAAGAATACATAAGAAAATTATATAATAAATACAGCCAGTTTTGAAAGTGTCTACAACATTTTTTTGTTTTTGTTAAAATAAGAATTCATTATTACAACATACAACGTGCCAGATTTGGGCATTATTCGAATAAATTTTTATTTAGATAATTATTCGAATAAAAATTTATTTTAAAATTTTTATTTAGATAAATTCCCTACAAATAAATTATTTGGAAATTTATTTTTTATTTCAAATAATAAACAAAAACTCAGGGTACAACAAAAAAAACAACTGAGTAATAGTAAAAAAAAATTTTGTTTATTTTTTGTTTGTTTGTTTGTTTGTTTTTACCTATCGTCGTACCATACGAAATCTAACATTTTTAAAATTTCTGGCAAAATCTATCAATAAAAAAATTCTGTACGAAAAGTAGAAAATTTTACTTTTGGCCGACGAAAAGTAACAAAATCGAGTTTTGGCTGACGAAAAGTATTAGTAATTATATACAGTTTTTACATTAAAATTGTTGTTGTTTAAACGAAATTGATAGTTTTCGTCAGCCAAAACTCGATTTTGTTACTTTTCGTCGGCCAAAAGTCGAACTTGTTACTTTTCTTCAGCCACAAAAAATTGTATGTTAGTTTTCGTATGGTACGACGATATGTAAATGAAAATTATCTATTATTCGAATAATTTGGTTTCTGAATAAACGAAATTATTTATTATTCAAATAAAGATAAAAAAATTTATTCATCTATTATTCGTTATTCGAATAAATTTTGCCCAACTCTGCTACATACTGTGTACCACAGTTGGGCAAAATTTATTCGAATAAGAATAATAGATGAATAAATTTTTTTTATTTTTATTTGAATAATAAATAATTTCGTTTATTCAAACAAAAAATATTCGAATAATAGATAATTTTCATTTACATATGTAAGAACAAACAAACATACAAACAAAAAAATATACAAATTTTTTTTTTTACTATTACTCAGTTGTTTTTTTTTTGTTGTACCCTGAGTTTTTATTTATTATTTGAAATAACGAATAAACCTCAGAATAATGCCCAAGTCTGCTGTGTACGAGTAGGCATTTATCTTTTTAATTTTTTTTTTCCTTTTAATTTTTGTGTAACCATTTAATTGTTCACAAAGTAAAATTATTTCCACACATAAATATTTAATTTTTATGACAAAAGTGACGTTGCATGCGCATCTTAACACATACATAAACACGCATTTAGCGAAAAAAAAAACAAATTATTCGGTCACAATAACCCAGTGAGCAAAAATTGCGGGATATTCAAAAACTTATTTGAGCAAAACTCATGCCAATCGATTGCTTGAATTGAACTCAAAATTTATAGCATTTAATTTATAGAAATTAAAGTCGTGTGCTTTAAAGAAAGCTGTTAAAAAAGTATGGCTTTATTTTGGAAAACAGATATCAGAAGAAATTCAAATATTAAAAAAAAGTTGCTGGTTGATTAACAGAAGAAATAGTAGAGTAATCGTGATATAACAGGCCCTTTAGTCTCATTACCAGGGTTGCCACTTTGAAATTTTTTTTCCGACCAAATTCGTCTCAAAAACCTACCAAAATAGCTTTCAGCCGACCAAAATTTTTTTTCACAAAATGCGTCATTTAAGCTGGTACATATATAGGAACTTATACATACATACATATCACTCTTCAAGTATTTTCACAAGTTTTAGCTTAAAATAATAAGGTACGAATGCGTTTGTACATATGTATGTACATTAATTTGTGTATGTAATTTATGTTAACATTTTAAAATAGTTACGACTATGGTTTAACAGGTCTCCAAGTAGGTATACAAATGAGATCAGAACTTTAATTAAATATCAAAATTGAATCTAAGATCTTTTTAGATGACCACACGTAGTGCGGGTAATTGTTTTTGTTTATCAGTTCGGTGCACATCATTATGTTGTTTATAGTGCATATTTCTAATTTGTTTCTGAGTTTGGTTTTTATTAAAGTGTAGAAAATTTGCGCTCCGCTGCAGATGAGCTGTGTGGAAGCGTAAGCAAATTAAAAATAAATTTTGTGAGCTCGCCAAAGGAATTTTCATTAAGCGCATTTTTCATCAAACTAAAAAATGCGTATGCGTTCACCTTTTATCCACTTTGCACAAAACTCTGCCGAAGAGAAACACAAAAAGTATTCAAGCAAACTGTTGCTGTGAGAAAGAGACATGAATACATGAACTTTCAAACGTTCTTTCAACAGTGTTGTGGCAAAATCTAGCAAATCAGTGATGTTACTTGAAGGAAGGTAAAAAACTACCAAAATTCAAATCGTCCGACCATCCGACCAACAGGAAAAAAACCGACCAGTTTTGGTAGGAAAAGCCCACTTACCACATCCCTGCTCATTACACTGTGGAACAAATTCAGGTCAACAAAAGTAAACTCGGTTCTGAAAGTTAGGGGTGAAAATAGAGGCTAAATTAGAAGACCCGTATCACGGCGTTTGCTTAGGTTAGTTCGAATTTGTTTTTAATCGACCTTTGAGCTTTGCAGGCAAATGCCGATTTTCAGCATATTGTTTGTGTGGTTTTTTGGCTATAACTCGTCGACTAACGGACCAAATCATTAATTTATTAATTTAATTTTTTTACTTAAAACTTTTCATAACATTTCAAAATTATATTTTTTTTCCAACAGCAAGAAAAAAGACTTAGTTTTGTGGAAAATATATTCAGAAAGCATGAAAAAAAATTTTTTTCAACATTTGCAGTAGCAGCGTATTGGCAGCGCAGTAGATACGAGCCCATTTACGGGTATAACATGCATAAAATATATCCATGTAGTAGCATTGCGCAACTTGGCTGTATTTACTTGATCGCCTATAACTTTTCCATTTTACCATGGATTTTCTTCGTTGATAGCTTATTTTTTTGCTAATGGAAGGGAGCTTCACGTAAAGGAGTAAAACCGAAGGTGAAAATATTGATTTTAAAGATATTCAGCCCTATCATGAACTTCATGTGAAAAATTTCCCTCGAAAAATATAAAGCAAAACAATAACAATTTTTCACATTTTGTTTTTGTTTTGCTTTGTAATTTTTGGGAACATTTGTTCACATAAAGTTCACGATAAGGCTGATTGCCTGACAAAGTCAATTTTTTCTTTAAAAAATCGAAAAAATTCAAATTGAATCATCAATATTTCAGAAACTATAAGAGGTAGAGAAAAATGTTATAGAACCCATGCATAGGAAATTTAATTTTCTTTCGTTTGCTATCCAACAAAAAAATCTCAATTAGTCGACGAGTTATAGCCAAAAAACCATACAAACAATATGCTGAAAATCGGCATTTGCCTGCAAAGTTCAAAGGTCGATTAAAAACAAATTCGAACTAACCTAAGCAACCGCCGCGATACGGGTCTTCTAATTTAGCCTCTATTTTCACCCCTAACTTTCAGAACCGAGTTAGCTTTTGTTGACCTGACCTTGTTCCACAGTTTTATCATATTGGTACGTAGAATTGCTCGCTGGGTTACATAAATGATACTTTATGCTTCGATGACTCACTTGGTGTGCCAGACAATGTTGCAGATTAAAGGCACACTTGTTGCTTATACTCGTATGAATGAATAACATACATACATATGTATCATATTTGAACTCTTTTTCACTAAAATGAAAATGGAATGAAAAAAACATTTGTAAAGCGCTTCGCTGATTTTTCCACCAACTCAACCAAACAAAAAATACAAAAAAAGCTTCTTATGAAAAGTGAAATGATTAAATTATGAAAAAAAATATGAGTATCTACACCTACTTCTTTGAGTTTGATTGCTGTTTAGCATTGTGGTTGGGGTGGCTGGTAAATAAATTTGGCTGGCGTCACTAATAGCCGGTGATGACGACGCATGCGTAGGCGTTTTTAGCTTAGGTAGCATGCAATCAACACAATAATTGTCAATGAAGGCAAAAGAAAATGCAGAAAAATAATAACAACAAATATTAAAATTATTTACTTAGCCTTGCGCAGCACAGTGGTGAAGTTTGGCTATTTTCTTATGGGTCTATTAGGTGTAGAACTACATACTTACATACATTGATGGAGATACAGGCAGAAATAGGATCGAATATCAAATTTAAAGCAGTCTTCTGGAAATATAGACACTTCGTTAAACAGCTTCATGAGCTTTTCGTTATCATAACAGTTCTAAAAGTTCCAGAGGTGCAAACAAACTTTTGAATGATACGCTCAACTAGGGTTTGGATGATGATTATTGAGGTGATTATTCTTTCTGAAGAAGTAGACAAGGTTTCTGGTACCTAAGTGTTGTGACTCTCAAACCCACACGGAATTCGAAACAAAAGCCAATGAAGTATGCATGTTTGTATCAAAAATTTATCCATATTAATACTTATAATTCAGGAAAGTTGCATTACACTAGAATCACAAGCAAACAGAATTCTGAGTCCACCTTAAATAGGAAAGGCGCTGCCGAACATGAAACGCGTGCAATTCTTAACTGGGAAATATCTTAGCTTTAGGGTTTCACATTAGGCACATTTCATCGGCACATGAACCAAAAACAAACCACTGTGCGTTACATTTTTATTCGCATTCGTAGTCAACTTCTGCAGCTGCAGTCTTTAACGCCTATTTAATCGCGCAACAATTTGGGGCTTAAATTGCCTATGTCATAAACCAAAAAATAAAATGTGTTGTCAACTTCAAAGCAACAGCGGCAACAACAACGACAGTAACAATAATAATAAGCATTGTAGCAATAACAAAATAAAACTATTAAAAAAATTAAAGCAAAATTACAGCAACACTACAAAAAAGCAAACGCCAAAACACAAAAACCAAAACCAAATCGAAACGCTCGAAGTCAATGACTTTCTTATAAAAATCCACGTAGGCAACGCAAAAATCTTTAGTTACGTGTTGAATTTCGTTGCGTTATTAGTTGAACAAACGCGTGTGGCATACAAAATATAAAAAATATATAAGGAAATATACTAAAAGGATAAAAAAGGATACTCGAAAAAGCAAAAGCAAAAAAAGATAACCTCACATGTGCGCGTTTTGTTATTTTTTCAGAAAATGTTACGTCTTTTAAGTTCTACCAACACTTTCAGGACCAGCATAATATTAATTTTATTGATAATTAATGTAACACTCTCCTTGGCTATTCCCGCACCTGTGACCGCTTCGCAATCGAGCGCAGTGGTCTCCAATTCAATTCAATCCGGATCTGGTGTTGGCAATGCTGCAAACCAAAAAGAAGGACTCACCAAGAGAAATGCGAAAGCACAAGATTTAGCGAGTTCGGGTTCAGCAACAGCAAAAAGTTATGATCCGCAGCCAGAGTTTTATAGGTGGGTGTATAAGAGTCTTAGTGTTTCTGTGCCTTCCAATTAAGTCTTTAAGTTTCTGCATGAAAGTTTAAAAAACAGCCATGTATAATCCAGTGAAACTGCTAAAAAAAAATATATGTACATAAGTAAAAATGTACTTAGAACCGGCGTGATGCTACGATATGATTTTAATTATGCTTCAGGCTGCACTGAGGCTGTGACTATTGGAAAAACTGTGGTACAGAGAGTTATGTTACACGTATTCTTTTCATCATAAAACAACGTTTATTCTTCTATTGCTGAATCGTTCCCTCACAGTGAAGGACTTCGAGAACAATACTGGTTAAACACAATGTTTTGTCCAGTGTCTGACTTAATGTAACCAAATTATAATATTAAATATTAAAATGCATTTAAAACAGCATATCGACGGCTCAGAATAAGACGCCCTATTTGAGAGAAGTATATATGGAATTTTCTCTGAAATAGGGCGTTTTTGAAGCAAAATCTGAAATAGGACGTTATTGAAACAATTTTTTCAAATAGGGCGATCTTATTCTCATCAGTCGATATGCTCTGATAGGAACGGCTGGTTTTTATTTACTAAAAGACTTCATGCCACGAGAGATGCGTAGAGATAGGCCCGATTTCACCAACGTGACTAAAGCTAAAACTAAGTTTTGACTTAGTTTAGCCCAGATTTGAGGCTAACTTACTTTTGGGTTTCACCAAATAGTCTAAGAAAATAGCTTTGTAACCAACCTTTTATGGCGAATACTGCACAGAGCCAAAAAGTTCACCTACAATCAAAGAGACTGCCACCTAAAAAAGCTATTTGGCCGAGGAGAGGGAGAGGGGACAAAATTGAAGAAATTTTTGCTAGAAATTCTTCTGGATTTTAGCTTGAATTTCTTCTTAAATTTATTTAAAAGGATATCGTCTGAAAACGAGAAGATAACTTCTTGTTTATTAATTTTTTATGTCATTTTGTAAAAAAAATTAAATTGTTAGAAGAAATCTGCTTGTTTTTAGGAGAAAATTTTTATAAAGCAAATCAATAAGGACATCCTCTAATTTTTACTTGAACCTTTTTGAATTTATTAAAAAGGAAAACTTTTTATTTTTGAAAGAGCCCTTATTAATTCAAATTTTGCTTTAAACGTCTTAACATACGTACATACATACATATGTACATATATACTCGTACATACTAGAAGTATGCATAACAGTTATTGCATCAGCCACGTTTTATGCGTGCAATTACATGTTCAAGAAATTAAAAGGGAGAACTTTTTATTTTTAAAAGAGCTCTTATGTATTTCCTCCGTTCGTCAATTTCACTACGGCTTTGCACATTTCTACAATCCTCAAACGATTAATGAAGCACTTGGTATAAAGAGTTTATTATGTCCATCTGCACTTATATGAAATGAAATTTTGCCCTTTGTCTGAATAAGTCCTAGGAAAATACTAGTTGACTAATTATGTTTTCCGATGAAAATCAAGATTCTCTTCTTAATAATATTAAACAGGGTTTCTTCTTAATTTTACAGGTTATCTGCTAAATTTATGTGAAAAGGTTTCCATATTTATTCTAGGAGTCATCTTCTAAATTTTATTTAATAGGTTTTCACCTTAGTTTTATAGGTTATCTCTTAAATTTTACTTAAAATGGTTTCATCTAAAATCCACGGGTCATCTTCTTAATTATATTGAAAAGGTTTTCATATTAGTTTTACAGATTATCTACTTAGTTTTATTAAAATGAAATATCCAGTAATAATAAGACGGGCATCTTATTGGAGAGAAAGCATAGAGAAATCCGCTAAACTTTGTTCTAATTTATAGGGCATTTTAGGTGGTATTTTGGCTCTGTGTGGGTTTTTTGGTTGTTTTGGTTGCTGTATTTGCTCATTTTTTTGTCATATTCGCTCTGTTGGTAGTTGAATTTGCTAAAGCGACTCAAATTCTTAGTTTAGTTTTAGTCAAGGCAAAAGCTGACTAACTTGTGACTTAGCTTAGTTGCATGGTGAAACTGAAAACGTAAAAAAATCGGCTTAACTAAGTTGAGACCGGTTGGTGAAACCGGGCCATAGTCTTGTTGTTGGAAACAAATTTGAAAATATTGAAAGTAATAGAGTTCCATAAACATTTAGTGTTAACAAGAAACAGTCTTGCCGAAGCCGACGAGCTAAGTCAGGGAATAATAAGATCATTTAGATGAGAACGCTTGGTAAAAATTAATTTACATATTTCTACAGAATTTTCGGCAAAAACATTTTGAACTGAAGATTAATCCGAAGTTTAACAGAAAAAAGTAAACGGTCTTCGAAGTCAAAACAAAACAAAGCACAAGTAAAACTGTAGAATTGTGGGGCAATGCCCTACCTTAAAATTAGAATGCCCTGCCTTAAAAAGGCCAACAAGTGAGATGAATTATTATAATTAAATTTTTTGTCATAGTTTGAGATAAAAAATTATTGCGGGTGCAATGTGTGCTATGGAGAATCCACCCTGCATCACATATATAATTAAATAAGACCATCGAATTTTTGTAGTTTGGTTAAAGGAATGGTTCATTCCTGCACTTTTCTGACAAAAACTAATCTCACTGTGAGCGAACAACACCAAAAGCGCGAAATTCTTTACTAAGGCTGTGTGCTTATCTAAAACATTTTACTGGATGGGAAAAATGAGGTGTCTAAATTTTCTATGGTCATCGTTTAATCATTTTCGAGAGTTATATTCTCACCTTGACTTGCGTGCATACCTACAGGCGACCCACATACCAAATTTAAAGATCTCTACATCTCCACATCTAAATCTGGAAGCTGAACCATCTTGTTTGCTTATTCTCAATGAGTATTGCTTATGTACTGTCACAATAATTATGTGTCAACAAATAGGTATTAAATGTACCTACGGGGAAAAATTTTCAACAGTCTACCACGCGTTGAAAAAAAGACATTGGGGGTTGTAGAGGAGGTCCTCCTGATTCTAAATCCAAAAGTCCCGTCGACCGGAGATGTTTGTAAGTTGTAAAATTTACCAAAAAAACCCCAAAACTGCGTACGATTACCGAGGAAAGGCACTTATAAAAACATGCACATATGTAAATATATATGTGTCTAGAACACCTTTTTTCTTCGAAAGTCATTTTTCTCGGACCCCGGTTCCTTAATGTAAAGCCGTCCCTTTCGGTAGACAAATGGAAATCTGAGCCAATGTGCGTCTCTTACCTAGAGAAAAGTGATATACATATATGCTGATTGATTTTGGAAGCCATGCCTCGATGTAAGATTAATTGTGATACATTATTTACTTCCGCCCTACCTTAAACCAACGCTGCCCTACCTTAAATTTAGTTTAGCTTTAGTTCAATTTAGCCGACCAACATATGTTGAACATTACGAACAACTATTCTTGAGGACTGAGTTGGAGATCCTGCAATTTGTCCGCTTTTCACTTGTACTTACACACATACATATGTATGTCTCATGTTGACCATTATTGTTGTTGCTTTGTATTTATCTATGTATGTGTGTATAATCCCCTATGCTTAGCAAAAAAGCCAAAGGCTATAGCAACAATGCGACAAATTATGAACACGTCTGACAAAATATTTTTGTGCTCCCACATTCACCCTTGCCCTTGTACCTATCTATACACAAACGTACTTATTCTGGAAAAAAAAGATTACCTTGAACTTGGCTACATTTGTGTTCCGCTGACCAACAGCAAAGCTGACGTTGTATTACTAAAAGAGATTTTTGTTGTTGTTGTTGGTGGAGCAACATTTTTAAAACTGCGAGTCACATACGAGCCCCCGAAAGCCAGCCAAAGCAAACCAAAATTGTGCGCAACGCCGCCACAGTCATAATATATAGTACACCAGGGAGGGGGAAAGAGAGAGCGGCAAATAAATGAATCTAAAGGGAGGATAGGTGAAATCCTTTCTAATCCCTCGTTGGTACACGTCGACCCAATGGTGTTCACTTCAATGGACGTGTGTACTTTTGTTTGTTGTTTTTTGCTTCGAGCTTTTCTGGCGTTCTTTTTTCTCACGTTTCCCTGAATGGGCTTTCAATTACATCTGCTTTTGGTTTGGCGTAAATACTCAGTTCAATGATAAAGTAATAAAAGTATATATATCTATATGTATGAATAATCGTACTTTGTGTAAGAAATCTATACTCAAATCGTAAATTCGTTTAATCAATTCATTTGTATCCTTGCATTGTTCTTTTATTGTCCTTATGACATTTGACCACAAGCACGTGCTACTTGAGTTACTTTAATGCAATAATATTGGTTAACTGTTGGAGTTGCGAAATGTTTTTTTTCCAAGAATTCTGGCACTATATATTTGTGTGTACAATAAGGTGGTTCCGAAATGTATGGAGACAAATTTTATATCATACTTCTTCAACCTGACCTCCTAGGTCTGTGCTAATATAGTCGAAGATAACACACATAAATTTTAGTCCCGATCGCAGACGGAACATTGATCACTGTAGGACACCTCCTAACCGTCTCCGATCAGTACCAAAATTTGCATTTGGTATTCTTGATTTTGGGCTTAGATGTACAAGAAACTAAATTTAATTTTTTCGGTCTCCATAGTTTTCTGAACTTTGACCCCAGTGCGACACCCCTTAACCGTCACCGACCGGGACCAAAATTTATATGTGATATCACTGATCTTGCCGATCGCTAATTTGATTTTAAGGACCACTGTAGTGTACATACATACATACATACACACATTATTATATCGTACTTTCACGATGGTCTTCTTCTCAAAAGCTTTACACATTTTCCTTGTATCTCTATAAAAATTTCAGAGGTTCCAGTCCAACAAGCAAAACCCAAACGGCATCAGCCTCGGAAAACACCGCCGCTGCTTTCGTATCCAAGCCGGTAAGCTTTCCCGAAAACGCTGCACACACAAAATACAATGGCAATGATCTCGAACAAAAGGCGACCAGCATTCACAACAACTGGAAACAGTTGCATGGGGGACCAAACGCGCAGGATCGCATTAGCATTAGTGAGTATGAACGAGTAACATGAAAGTCCTTCCCACTCATTTGTCAATCACATTCATTGCCCCCCTCCCCAACACATCTCCTTTTCTCCTTTACGCAGAACCCTTTCTTGGCGGTGGTGGCGGCGACTCACACGGCTTAACCGCTGGCTACTCACATGGCGGCGGCACTCATGCGCACTTGATCGATTATGGTGGACATGGTGGCGGCGGCGGTGGCTATTATGCTGGCGCACATAGCGGCGAGGTGCCCTTCGATTTGTATGGCGGTAAGGGCTCGGGACAATACGCAGGCGCCGGCGGCGAATACTCATACACGTACCCGGAAGGCGTGGCGCACGATCCCGCCCTGCACAAAGACTATGCCAATATCTCGAAGAAGACATTGCTGGCGAAGAGTTTCCTCCTACCATTGGCTGGTGCTGCGGTCTTGGGTATCGCAGCTGCGCTGGTCACTCAACCGTGGTTGTTGCAATTGGGCGCATTTTCTGGTGCACCGCTGGGCGCCACTGTTTTGGGCAAACGGCGAAGACGTAGAGATGCAGCGGTTGAGAATGACATGAATGGCGCAGGATTAGTGCCACAGAAGGCGATACCGGCGACGACAGCGGCGATAACGGCTGATGGTGCAGACTTGGCTTATCGTGCATATCGTCACCTTGGCGTGGGGCTTGTTTAGCTGCCAACGCTTCTGTGTATGAGTGGTTCAGAGTAGTAGCCTTCGGGAATGGTTGATGCCATTCAATATGGCGTACTTCTTAATTTAATTTAACAATACTTGAACTCTCGACGGTCGTACATACATACACACATACATAACCAACAGTTAATTGCTGGCTTATTGTGATTGAATTGAAATTGAAATGTAATTTATCTAAGTAAGAAATGTCAGATAACACTGGATCACAAAATGAAATTTTTTGTCTGTACTTTGGACGTGACCATCCTATCTATATGTAAAATCGGTCGCTGATTCCGAAAATCGGGCTCATTTTTAATTCTATGGGAAGGTTTTTGAGATATCGGCAATTTACCGTTATTTGGCCACTGGCTCCACTTAATCCTGTATACCTTTTTAACGCAGTGAGCTATCTTCCTTGGAGTGACACCCAACGAAAGAAAATTAAATTTCCTTTTCATCGCTGCTATAACATTTTTCTGTAACTCTTATAGTTTCTGAAATATTGACGATTCAATTTGAATTTTTTCGATTTTTTACGATTTTTTGAAGAAAAAATTGAATTTGTCAGGCAATATCTTTTAAACCAATGTCTTCACCTTCGGTTTTACTCCTTTACATGAAGCTCCATTCTATTGGGAAAAATATAAGCTATCAACGAAGAAAATCCATGGTAAAATGGAAAAGTTATAGGCGATCAAGTAAATACATCCAACTCGCGCAATGCCTCTGCACGGGTATATTCTATGCATGTTATACCCGTAAATGGGCTTTTATCTACTGCGCTGCCAATGTGCTGCTACTGCAGATGTGTAGGTATTGGTATAACATGCATAGAATATACCCGTGCAGAGGCATTGCGCGACTTGGATGTATTTACTTGATCGCCTATAACTTTTCTATTTTACCATGGATTTTCTTCGTTGATAGCTTATCTTTTTCCCAATAGAATGGAGCTTCACGTAAAGGAGTAAAACCGAAGGTGAAGACATTGGTTTAAAAGATATTGCCTGACAAAATCAATTTTTTCTTCAAAAAATCGTAAAAAACCGAAAAAATTCAAATTGAATCGTCAATATTTCAGAAACTATAAGAGTTACAGAAAAATGTTGTAGCAGGGATGAAAAGGAAATTTAATTTTCTTTCGTTGAGTGTCACTCCAAGGAAGATAGCTCACTGCGTTAAAGAGGTATACAGGATTAAGTGGAGCCATTGGCCAAATAACGGTAAATTGCCGATATCTCAAAAACCTTCCCATAGAATTAAAAATGAGCCCGATTTTCGGAATCAGCGACCGATTTTACATATAAATAGGATGGTCGCGTTCAGAGTATTTTTTGGCTGTAGAGCAGTGTAATCGGCAAATGGAGAAGGAGGAAAAAGTCGAAAAATAAAAACGTAAGGAAAATAAATTAAATAAAAATAACTTGCTGCTTACATATGTACATATGTATGTATGTCTGTATGTATATCTACTACACTACATTCAATGATCTAAGTTAGATTAGAAAATTTCTTTGATTTTCCGACAGGTTAGCGCATTAAGAAAATGCTTGATTTGCTTTTCGTCCTTTGTGCCGTTTTTATTAAATTCTTAGCTTCACATCCATCCACAAACCTAAATATTTAATCTGTTAAACATACACACATATGTATCTATGCACGTGTATAGACTTACCGCAAAATTACTTCGTCGGTCGTCATGTTAACACTAAACGTTGCATGCTTTTAGGCTGATTGTGCTGATATTCAAGCCACAGCTGCCATTACTGTTACTAAGGCCATCCATCGTATTAAAAAGCATCAAAACTGAAAAATAGATAATACATATATTATGTATGTAGATATGTATACATATGTATCTATGTATTTCTGTTTTTTCATTAGAATCCCTACAGTTTTTCAAGAGGCGATTTCTACTTAAGCACTGGTGATTCCACTAACGCTATGGCGTTGTCTACTTCTCAGGTGCATTGGTAATGCATAAAAGGATAAAAGGTAGTACTGTCTACTTCTCAGGTGCATTGCTGGTGCATTGAAGGATAGTTTAGTTGTCTTGGGTCTGTGTTTGTTATGTTTTTGTCGCCACTTGTTCGTCTTTTTTTCTGTTCCTAAAAACCAGAGATCTATTGTGATGTCCGAATTTTCTCAAACACCTCAACCAACCTTTCTTACATATGTATGTATATTTCAATTTGCATAGCTTCAGGCTACCGAGCATAAAATCCCATGCTGATGTCTGCCAAACTCTGTGCTATGAGATTATCCCGTTATTTTTATTCTCTGTACTCTGAATTTGTGTTCCTTTTTATACTCAGCTGTACTAGTACACAGAGTATTATAGTTTTAATCACATAACGGTGGATTGTAACAGAATGAAATAATCGAGATAGATATAGACTTATATATATCAAAATGATCAGGGTGAAAAGAGAAATCGATTGATCCATGTCCGTCCGTCCGTCTGTAAACACTCTAACTAGCGCAAAAATTGAGATATTTGGATGAAATTTGGAATGCAAGTTGGTATCGAGACTGGGACGGTTGGTATTGAAAATGGGCGAAATCGGACCATGACCACGCCCACTTTTCCTATATAGAAAAAATCGTAAATTTGGTATCTCAGCCACTAATATAGCTAGAGCGATGAAATTTTACCCCCGTGTTGAGCTCAGGCCCTGGTGAAATTTTGGAAAATGGGCGGTGCCACGCCCACTTATTAAGAGGCAAATATTGAAAGTTCTATAAGCCATAACTCAGAAACCGTTGAAGATATATCAATGAAATTTAGTACGCGTGATGTACTTACTAAGGCAAATGTTTGGACGAAAAATTTCCAAAATCGGTTGAGGGCCACGCCCACTTTTATATATGGGAACTATAAAGGGGCCTAATAAAATCATTTTAAGCCATATCTCTGTCAAATATAAAGATATATCATTAAAATTTTATGGCAGGAGTCTAACTACGAACATAAGACAAAAACCGTAAAAATTTTGGAAAATGGGCCTCTTTTTAGAAGCAGGAATATACGAGATTTCTTAGCCTATAACTCGACAAATAATTTATATATAATGACGAAACTTGGTGTGTACACTTTTATTACTTGTGGTAATACATGTTCAAAATTTTAGAAAAACCGGTTGACGGGCACGCCCACTTTTATATATGGGTATTATAAAGTGACCTAATAAAAACATTTTAAGCGATATCTTTGTCAAATGTAAAGATAATTCATTGAAATTTTGTGGTATGATTTCTACAATAGACCGGAAACAAAAAATAGAAAAATTTTGGTAAATGGGCATGGCACCGCCTCCTTTTAGACAAAGGAATCTACGAGATTTCGGAGCCCATAACTCGACAAATAATTGGGATATTATGACGAAACTTGGTTTATACACTTTTATAACTTGTGTTAATAGACACGCAGAAATTTATTGAAATCGGTTTATGACCACGCCTACTTTTTAACAAAGATATTTCTGGAACACGCTTTGGAAATTTGTAACGTGACATCTTTGTAACTGGAAGTCATAAAGGAATGAAATTTTGCACAAAGAATAATATTCATATGCTTAGTTGGATAACTGATAAAAATTTTTAAAATGGGCGCGGCTACGCCCAGTTTATGCGACACCCGTTTTATATAAAATACACCGTGTTTCCATCAAACGCAAACAAACAATGAAAGCATACAGCTAAGTATCTAATGTTCGATTCCACTCGAACTTAGGCTTCCTTACTTGTTCAGTTTATTTTCACTGATTGAAAGAGACGTGTCGGAAGACACAATTTGAATATTATAGTAAAAATTATTAGGTAATTAGTGAAAATAATAACAATTATCTAATTATTAAAAAGGTTCACAAATGGCTGGCATACCAGAAAAGTAAGACATAGAGCTCTGCAGTCCAACAATGAGAGTAAGTATTGTCGAAATATTTGGAAAAATCTAAACATATATTTTTTAAAGCGGCAATCTATGCAGTTTTTTACACTTGCCACACATTTTTCCCTCGTTGTCCATGACGGGCCTAATAAAACAATTTAAAGCGATCTTTGTCAAATAGTTGGAATTCCATGCGATTCACATTTACCGGCATCAACGACAACATTGTCCAGAGATCGTCGACCGATGGAGAGTACTGCATACAGCAATAACCGCTTCTCCAAAAAATGTTGACAAAATTGTACTAGCTACTTTGGTTCCAGGGATGCCACTAAGAAAATTTTTTCCTACCAAAAAACTACCAAAATGGATTCGAGCCGACCATTTTTATTTTTTTTAATGTGAGATTTAACCATATTCAGCAAATTCATTTAGGGTAACTGTGCCAGTAACCGACCACCCTGCAGTAAAGGCCTCTGGCAACTTACAAGCTTGCATGACAAGCAGTGCATATGTGTTAGTGTTTTTTTGATGGTGTGAGTGCAATCGGCAGCCGTCGTGCTACACGTACTCGTTGTCGGCTCGCTATCTGCTCGCGGCGACGAAAATCAAAAATTTTTGATATTTGCGTCAATCACCCGACACTCACACATATGCACTGCTTGTCATGCAAGATTGTAAGTTGCCGAGGGCCTTAACCGGACACTTGTTTTTTTACCACCTAAAATAAAAAACTGTTTATTTTTTTTTTTTTTTGGAAACTTTAGTATTAAATTTACGCCCTTATTTTACAAAACGCCGTGACTCGTTGCGTCGCAGTCACTCACATTCACTCACTTTCACCTTCACCTAAAAGTTGGTATTTTATAAGCTTTTACGTTTTTTCGTTCGCTCCGTTGCGTAGTCACGACGATTGTCAAACGCTTTACGTAGCCTATTTACCACTTTTCTGGTTTTCTTCATTTCCTTAGTAATTTTTGGTGTGTTTTTTTTTAATCGAACTGTTTTATTGATTGGTTAACCCTGGAAAATTGGCAGCTTGCAACCCAATAAACATTTTTTTTTTTCATTTTCAATTTGAGATTCATTTGAGGCACATTTTTAGTATGGGATTTCGGGCTGATTCTCAATTTGATAGGTTTCATTTTCTCCAATTTCAAAGTTGGTACGAAAGGGAATGCAATCAATAGATGTATGTATGTATTACATATTTGTACTCTAGAGTACAGAAAAATTGAGGGATAGTGAGAGAGTTTGTGTTATGAGCGCAGAAATGGAATGGAATAAATAGATGTATGTACTAGAGCCCTAGATACCCGGGTATCGAGCAATTCGATCTAATCGTTTTTGTTTGAAGCCCGTTTGTTGTTCAAATGCCCGTACAAACATTCGAGCATTCGAGCTTACAAACAAAAAAAAATGTGTATCGGAAAAACAAAAATAAAAAAAACTACATATAAAGAAAAAAAAAATAATAAACAAAAGAAAAAAGCAAACTTCAAAATACCCGAATTGTTCAAATGCCCGTACAAACATACGGGTAATAAACAAACAAACAACTGTTCGAGCATTTGAACAACAATTGTTCGGGCTACTCGAAAATGTTCAAAAAAAAATCGAGAGCTCTAGTATGTACATATGTATTACATATTTGTACTCTGATGTGATGTTTTTCTTTTACCCGTGCGGGTGAGTGTCGCCGGTGCCTTTTGTACAGTCACATGAGTATATTAATACATATATTTTTTAATATGCATACATACATACATATGAGAAACAAACTATGTTTTTAATAAAGTTTGTGTAACTTCACAAAAAGCAACAAACAAATAAAATAAAAGTAAGAAATACAGAATCATTATTACACACAATCATTTTCAACCATCATCATTTCAACCGCAACTGCTGAAGTAAAACAACGAACGCTGATTGAAATTTGCAAACATACAAAATTTCTTCGTTCCTTGAAACCTTGACATGATGAAATTCGTGAAATGATACAAAATGTGAAACAAGTTTTTTTTTCAAATGTGTTGTAAGTTATTCTAAAATTGATAAACAATGTTTGATGAACACATGAAAATATGTTTATTTTCAACTTATATATATGCTGATTCTCAAATTTAGAAACAATATTTTCTCAACGTTTGAGAATTTCTTTTTCAGTGTTTAATGGGAAGTCAACAAAAATAAAAAAATTATTTGTTGACATTATGTGTAAATACATATGTACATATGTACGTGTTTTGTTTAGTTTGTTTTTTTTTAATAAAATATTTACATACATATATGCAACATATTAAAAAAATGTGTGTGTTAATATAATAATGCAGTAATGCATATCTTACGTAATTGGAATTTAAAGTTTTTATCGCTTCCTTCCATTTCGCCAATACGGTTTTATAACATGAATATGTAATGAGTACCCGCGCTTTTATTTATGTTGATACATATACAGAAATGCTTTGAAGAAATACGTTAAATGTATGTTTAGATTGAAATTAAGATCCAAATGAACTAAGGACTAATATAAATCTTGTTCAAAAATATAAAAAAATTATTTTTTTCCTTTTTAGTAAATTGTTATATTAATATTAAATAAAAGCTTTTTTAAAAAAATTTTTTTACTTTGTTTTATTTTTGCCTTTTTAGTTTTACAATGCATATTACATCTAATATCTGGTTTTACTATACTCTTTTGTGAATAGATTACTTCGTAATACGTGTTCAAAATAGGAACAAATCTGGTTCATAAATACTAATTTTCTAAATATCTTGACACTAGCGCCACCTAGCGGCGATTTATTTCCACGGATATATTTACTTTCTCATAGGCAATATATATACCGAATATGAACAAATTCGGTCGGTAAATACGAATTTTACAAATATCTTGACACCAGCGCCACCTAGCGGCGATTTTTTTCCTCGGATGTATTTACTTTCTCATAGGCAATATATATACCGAATATGAACAAATTCGGTCGGTAAATACGAATTTTACAAATATCTTGACACCAGCGCCATCTAGCGGCGATTTTTTTCCACAGATGTATTTACTTTCTCATAGGCAATATATATACCGAATATGAACAAATTCGGTCGGTAAATACGAATTTTACAAATATCTTGACACCAGCGCCACCTAGCGGCGATTTTTTTCCTCGGATGTATTTACTTTCTCATAGGCAATATATATACCGAATATGAACAAATTCGGTCGGTAAATACGAATTTTACAAATATCTCGACACCAGCGCCATCTATCGGATTTTTTTTTATTTCACATTGCATTGTCTTCGGGTCCTGAACTATGTTCCAAATTTCAAGTACCTAGCTCAACTAGAAGTATCTTAAATGTTCGTTGCAAAATTCCACGACATACATACAAAAAGTGAAGTTAAATAAAAGCTTGTAAAAATAAGATGCATTTGTGTGTTCGTGTGTGTGTAAAGTTAAAACGTTTTTATTAATAACTGTTTAATTTAAATCAAAGAAAAAATTTGTTCAGCATCATATTCGGGTTCGCGAGATTGAAACGCGTCGATTGATATCCCGTTTTTTTTAAATTGGCTAATTTTAGCCGTTGCAAATTAACCAATATTGAATGCTCACTCGAACAAAAGGAAGTGACTCTTTTGACAGTTAAAGTGACCGTTTTCGTCACTTTGCGTTTTATAAAATACCAAAAACGTAACATACTCACCAAAAAACGTAACACATTCACTTCGAGTCACTTACAGTCACTTTCAGTCACCTAAAGAGATACAAAATACGAACACGACAAAAAGTGACTCTGGGTGACTCGTTGCGTCGCGTTGCGTTTTGCAAAATAAGGCCCTTAATATTATTTGCACAAATTTCGATTAATTTTAGAATGAGTGATAAAAATGTGAAGGAAAAGAGGAGGAAGCAGTAGTTTCCAGATAAACAAAAACTTGAGTTGGCGTTAAATGATATTCGGACAAGGTTCGATTGGGTATTAGTGGCTGCCACCACGCTCGTCCAGTGCGGAGGAAATCAGGATTTACATTTTGGGCCTGTGTAAATCAGTAGCAAATTACCATGGTGAGATATCTTTTTACTATGGTGAAATAATTTTCCTTTTCTGCTGTGCGAATCGGGAACTTTTTACTCTAGGAAAATTTTGACAGCTTCAAGTATTTACAATTTTAAAAGAAAAGAAAATGCAGCGAATATTCAGTAAATACTTACCTTTGCTGATTGCAATTTTATTGGAATTAAAAGCATTGCATTTAATAGGGCTTCAGGCATTAGTTTTACAACAAACGCGTCGAAATCGACAGGTAAATTGTTCAAAATATTAAAAATATAACCAAAAACTTAAGTCCATGTTTATTTTAAGAGTGTTTTGTATATGGAGCCCGGCGTTTATTCTAAAATTTTGAGCTCAATAATGAATGGCGATGATAAGATTACAAAAATGCATCTCAGATTGTCTGCAGTTTCCTTTCGGAAAGTTATTACTCACATTCCAAAAAAACATCACGGATGGTCAGTGGAATACGAGGTTGCCTGCTTCCTATTTTGGATGGCATGTGGCTGCAGCTATCGGGTAGTTGCTGCGTTTATGGGTCTAAGTCGTTCTACCGCTCGACATATCATACAGAAAATGCTAAATGAAATTATCGGAATGCGTCGCTTAATAAAACATACTCCCCCGGAAGACAGCGCCAGGATATCTGCGAAATTCTGCCAAAAAACGAAATCAGTTGCCTTTCAAAACTTTATTGGAGCTATCGATGGTACACACATTCGAATCAAATGTCCTGTCGGGAAACACGATGAATACATAAACCATAAACGGTTTTACTCAATACAGGCGCAAGCAGTTGTCGACAGCGAGTATAGATTCACAGATGTATTCATTGGCTACCCGGGATCTGTACATGATACAAGAGCGTTCGTAAATAGTCCTTTATATGGACTATCCTCCGCAAGGCCAATTTCTTTTTGGTGACAAAGGATATCCATGCCAAACGTCCCCGGTGGGAATAATTACACCATTTAAAGAGCCACTGACACCAAATCAAGCAAAATTTAACAATGCACTCAGTAGAGGGAGAATTATTATTGAATCAAGTTTTGGGATATTAAAAAATCGGTGGAGAAACATTTTTAGTTGAGATTTAGAACTTAAAATTGAAACTTGTATTAAAACTATTTTTGCAGCATTTATATTGCACAACATTTGCATTATGGAAAACGATTTTGATCCGTCACAGGAAGAAGAAGAGTTATATAACTCTGGATCTGTCCAAAGCAATAGACAAATAACAGACTCTGAGGATGGGTTAAGAAAAAGAAACGAGATATTCAATAATTTTGTTCAAAATATGCAAACAATGTAAATATAACAGAATTTTATTTAATAATTCAGTTCGCTTGTTTATTTTATCTGATTTAATTAAATTCAAAATCAAAATCAAAATTCAGGATTAAAAAAACACGTTAACAAATACATAAAAAACTCAATCTAATTCATTTAAATTAAAAATCAAAACCAAAATCCAGGCTTAAAAATACAACGTTAACAAAAACATAAACTTTTAATCTGATTCCGACCCTGAAGTCAGCAGCAGAGCAGACGCGTCTATGTGCGGGTAATCCGTCTGCACCATCTGGCCAAAAATAGCCAAAAGGGAAGAATTGTTCTTATCTACTTTTCTTTCCCTTTTTAAAATATGCTCTTCTAATCGTATAGCTCTTTGAGCCCTAGACATTTGCGTAGATGTTGATGGCCTAGACGTTGCTGCTCTACTCCTGGACGCCAATGGACTTGTATCTTCGCCGGATGTGGACTGCGAGTGGTTTTCATGCGGTGTTATCGACGGGGAGTTAACCTGCGAATTAGGCTGCATGGAAATCGCTCCCTCCACATTATGCATTAACAAAGGCGGATGATAGTTATCTTTTGATGAAGCATATGAATGTATGCGCTCAAAAAATTCCCAATCATTTGCCTCTTCTGCTACTGCTTCTTCACCGGTACCATCACCCGAACGATACTTGAAAAAGGATTTATACTTTTTCATCAGTGCATTCCACTGGGTTTTGCAAACCTCTGCAGTCTTCTCTTCTCCCAATTTGCCATGGAGCTCTGCAGCTATTTTCCTATTAAAACATTATCAAAAATAATAAAATGTTTTAAATATTGTAATATGCACTGTTATAATTACTTCCAGCCTTCATTAGCGTTTGCATTTTTTGATGTGAACAAAGCATCCCTCTCAATTCTTTTGTCTAAAAGTTCGCGCCGTTCCCAGCTGCTCCCTAAAGAGTTAAGTTTTTTCATATATGTAATAATAGTAATAAAATTATTGTTTAACTTACATGTAACGTATTTTTTTTTAAATTTCTTTGCCGGTGGCGCCATGTTAATATTCTTTTGTTTTTCTTTTTTTACTTATGTATGTATGTATGTATGTTGGACTTCAAAAATTTTCAGTTGCTTGTCAAATTTCTTACTAGCCCTGCCGGGTTGTTAAATTTTATTCACCTCACATCTGTCAAAAATTTCCAATCCAAGGAACTTTGCTACCGATTTACACAGGCCCTTTGTGGCAAAACTCTACTGAAAAGACACGTTTTCTCAACACTGTTGTGACAAAGTGACCAAATGTACCAAACCAGTGATGTTAGTTGAACGAAGGCAAAAACCTACCAAAACTCAAATCGTCCTATCAACCTACAAAAAGGAATAAAACCTACCAGTTTTGGTAGGAAAAGCCCAAAAGTGGCATCCCTGTTTGGTTCTACACAAGGATGGGCATTTTTCAACTATGTACCATTCATTTTCAACTACCACTCAAATTTAGTGGTACATACATACATAGTTACAGGCTGAGTGCACTCAAAATTAGTTGATTCATGCCCAACCCTGGTTCTACATAACTTTCTTATGTTGCAAAATGACAGAAACTACTTCACACTTGAGTTCGTTGACTATTCAGTTGGAAGTCGAGAAATTCGAGGTCGTTGGAGAGAAGAGACAAATCCTTTGGAACGGCATCTCTTAAGACCTGCTAATCGCTCTTCAAGGCATTCCTCCCAGCAACGTGAAAAACTAAAAGATTTTTTGTCAAGAAATGGGGTTTGTTCGAGCCGCTGAATAATTACAGCATTATTGCAACCCTGTTACTTTATTGACGCTCTATTGCTGATACTCAGCTGATACTGTGCTGCAATATTGCAGACTTTATTTTGCGCCGAACGTGTTATTTGAAAATATGGAAATTTTAACTTATTTGATAGCGGATGAGATGATGGAGAGAGGTGGTGATAATTTTTTGATAGACATGGACAAAAGAAGGAACAGAAGACACATGATAAAACGATTGTTGTTTAAGGAGTGTTCCAAAAGAAGAGAAGTGAGGAAAATGAAAAACTTTTTTAAAACCATTGCAATTTACCCCGATGACATCTTCTTTACCCATTTTCGGATGACTCGACACACATTTGTTGTAAGCTATTAATATTGAATATATTATTTGGTATAATCAAGGTAATTTTATTTAGAAGTTACGTGATGCTCTAAGCCCTTTTTGGTGCACTAACGACACCATGTATTCGTTGGAGCAATCGTTATATATCACGTTGTGGAAACTTGGCAACAGTAGGGTTACTTATAGAGAGATTTCCGATCGCTTTAATGTAGGTAAAGGAACAGCCCATAAACTGTTTTTTAAAACCATAAAGGCAATATGCTGCCTCAAAACCGAAATTTCTTGGCCCACCATTATTGAACAGCAACACATAATGGAAAGTTTCCAAGCGATCAGAGTGAATTCTTTTCCATTCGTTATTGGATGCATGGACGGAATTCACTTCAAGATAAATACACCGAAAAATGACGCCATAAGCTATTACGACCGTAAGGGAAATCATTCAATAATCATGCAGGTACGGTAGTCGATGGATGTCACAAATTTATACTTACTTATACATCATTTTCTTTATTGTTTATTATTTTAGGCTATATGTGACAGTAAGCTTCGTTTTCTAGATGTATTTATCGGATTTCCTGGAAGTTGCCACGACGCCAACGTATGGCAAAATAGTCCAATGTATAAAGGCATTACAACTGGTCAGATTCAAATTGCAAGTGGAGCTATAATTTTAGCTGATTCTGCTTATCCACTTTCGAAATATTTAATGGTTCCATATAGGGATAACGGACATCTCACAAGTGCTGACAGAAAATTTAACTATATCCTTAGTTCTACCCGAGTGCTAATAGAACAAGCGTTTGGCGTTCTTAGACAAAAATTCAAAATACTAAATCATATCGATGTATTGTCTCTAAAGGGCGTCTCACAAGTTGTATTGGCGTGTGCTATATTGCATAATTTTATAATTAATAATGGTGAAGATGCTACCAGTTACGAAGACACTGATACGGTGCCGAATTCCAATGTGGTTTGCGAGAACTATCCTGAGGCGGAAGTTATTGACAATATTAATGACACCAATGAAGGAATTGCTAGACGAAATGAGTTCAAAGTGTTATTTAATTCATAACAATTCATTTAATGACTTTATTTTGTTTCATTTTAATAAAAATAAATACAGGAATAATATAAAAAGGCACTGAATACAAAAAAAACCTGTCGAAAGGACTGAGATCACTTTCTTTAAAAATATTGAGATCATTTGCTCACAAACTTATCTAAAACTTCTCTGAGTTCCAGCATTCTTGAAACTTTTTCTTTCTCTATTTTCAATTTTTCTTTTTCAAGTGCCATCACTTCATCGTGCCTTATTTTTTCCTCACGAGCCTCTTTTTCGAAAAACTCTAGTAAATCGTTAGCTGGTATTTTTCTTTTTCTATTACGCACATTTCCATAGTTTTCTTTATTATTTTTGGAGTTAGGGGTACTGTCACCATCGGAGTCATTTTCGGCACTATGATTCTCGCTTTCACCACCATCCTGTACACTTCTGCTGCTTACAATAGTAAGGGAACTCTGCAGATTTTGAGATGGAGGAGAAATGGAATGTCTACTGCCATAAATTTCATCAAAGTCATTAAAATATTCCCAGGTTGTTGCATCTCTTCCCGTTGAACCATTTCTCTTTTTTATTCTTTTATAGGTTGCGACCATATTTAAAAATTTTCGTTGTAACTGTTCCCTTGTAGGGCTGAAATCTGGAGCATCATTTTTCATGTTAGCCAGTACTTTGCCCCAAAGCACACATTTCTTCTTCCTACCGCTGATGAACTCATCTTCCAGATCTAGTCGACATCTGACCAGTAGCTTGGTTTCGATCGCACTCAATTTTAAGCTAAAAACAAATAATAATCAATATTAAATTATTTAAATAACAATTGTTACAAAAATTACTTACTTTTCTTCCTCCATCTCTATCGCGCAGTGAAAATTTTTATATTGCGTTTTATTCGTTAGTGATGAGCAACAGATTGTCAACATTTAATTCAGCGAACGTGTGGCATTGCCAACGTTGCCGGAATTTTACCGAAGAACGTGATGCTCAGTCATAAAAAGAAACACTGCCGCAATAATAGCAGCTCGAATACACCCATGTTGATAATGGACTTTTGTAGTAAAAGGTTTTTTTTAAATAATAATAATAATAATAATAATAATAATAATAATAATAATAATGATGAAAATAAAATATGTTTTTACCGTACATGTCAAAAATAATTAATAATCTAAATAAAGAGTTTCAATCCGAAAAGGTACGCTTCCTTATTTATATCAGCAAATAGAAGCAATTTATAGACTTATTTTAAAGAAACTTTGTTATAGAGGATGTTATAAAACAAAATGACAAAGTATCGGAAATTTATATATATGACAATATAAACTACTTGGATATAAAAGATGTATGTATATATTGGAAGCAAGGCAGAATCGTATATAAGGGATAGCAAAATAGAGCAGTATGATATCATACAAATTAAAAAGAATATTATTTTATTATATGTAGAGATTTTAAGTCAGATAAAAAACTGTTTGATTTTAAAATAAGATTTGAAACTTTTATAAAACTCCCGAAAAAGTGTTAATTGTATCAGATATTTCAATTTACCCGCTAATTATAAAATTTTCTTATTTATACGATGTGATGTTGATACCATTACAAAGATATATCATTTGAGTACAATATTGATATAAACAATTTTTGGGTGAAAATAAGTAAAATCAAAAATGGTTTAGGCGAACTGGCTTATAACTAGGCTGACCATCCGTTCTGTTTTTTGAGGGACCGTTCTGTTTTTCAGAAGTCTGTCCCTCGTATTTTTGTTTTTTCGGAAAACCTCAAAATGTTCTGTTTTTTTCCTAGTGTCCCTCA
Source organism: Urophora cardui (assembly GCA_960531455.1). Lineage (NCBI taxonomy): Eukaryota > Metazoa > Arthropoda > Insecta > Diptera > Tephritidae > Urophora > Urophora cardui. The sequence goes on from OY482671.1 coordinate 33,409,080, forward strand.
TTTGTCCCTCATTTATTTATTTTGGGGCATATTCATAGTATTGATAAAAGCTGATTTTAAGTTAGTTAAAATCAATATTTTATTTTGACTATGAATAATCCCCTTTTTGTTTAAAATCTGTTTTATATTAAAAAGGTTGAGGTGGCAGCCCTTTTTCTCATCAGAATTTAAGTAGTTATCGATAATAACTACCATCCTCATTGACTATATGTTTGTTGGAATGAAATTTCTGTGGCTGCTGTGTGGCAAATTAATTTGAAAGAAATTGGTAAATCGTATTAAAATTGATTTGTGGACATTAAATTAAGTTACCAAATTCTTTTTTATCGTAGCATTATGCTTGCTTGTGGCCGCTGTGGTGCAGTGGGTAGAGTGCTCGCCTACTATGCCAGAGGTCTCGGGTTCAAACCACGGTCCGAGCAAAACACCAAAACAATTTTTCAATTAGTAAAAATCCAATTATTGGGTTTTTTTAAGAGCAGCGGTCACCTCTCGGCAGTGGGCGGCATACCCTCCGAGAGTATTTCTGCCATGAAAAAGCTTCTCACAACAAATGCATTCGTCGTTCGGAGCCGGCATAAAACTGTAGGTCCACCCAATTAGTAGGAAAAACAAAAAGGAGCACACCTCGAATTGGGAGAGAAGCTCGGCCATAAAACTCGTCAGAGTTATAATAGCGCCATTGTATTATATATTATTATTATGCTTGCTTTATTGTAGATACCTATAATTAAACTTGCAAATTTGTTTATTTTTGTTAAAACAAAAAGTCTGAAGAGAATGTGAATTACATATGTTTGTAAGCCTATTATTTGATGAAAAAATATTTTTTACGATTTCAAGTTTCATAAATATATGTTCGTATTTATATCATTTGAAATTTTGTCCCTCATTTTCGATTCATATTTATGGTCAGCCTACTTATAACCCGTCTCCACGTGGCTGATCGTGATTCAGTTTAACATTTCTCTTTCTTGTTCTTCTTAAATGTTTGTATGTTTGCGTTTTTGTTTTGGCCTGTGTGAGATTTTCGATACAAAATTAGAGAAGACATCGATATCATCGAGGTTGGCAAGATGATTCAGAATGAAACAGTGTTTCAATCTTCATTCGCTCTCAGAAATTTGTATAGAAATTGGCGAGTTTCGGCACTGGTTTCCGTGTCGAAACAAGATTGAGAGAGAAAATGCAGAAAAAAAGAGCGAAACACGTTATGTGGAGACATGGTATTATAAAGAACTTTCTGATTATGTTTAGCTTCTTAACACCAAAGAGCGTATATTCAAAGAGCTCTTTGATTGAACTAGATCTCAAAATTGTGTTTCATGACAATAAGAGAAATCGCCATCGCTAAATGCGATCGCCAAAAATCGCTAAATTTATATCAGACACGCCTAAAAATATGTACCTCTTTTATTTATTTTTTATCGTCTCAAGCTACAGCATGCTGGCAGCATTGATCAGTCAGTTTTGTATGTCCGATATTTTGCCAGATATTGCATATTTTTGGGCGCGTCTGATATAAATTTAGCAATTTTTGGCGATCTCATTTAGCGATGGCGATTTCTAGAATCCGGGTATAGGTACTGCAAACAACAACATAAGCAATGTAACAACCACAAAGTGTGTAACTTCAGTTGCAAAGGAAATTCGACTATTGAGGGAGGAAAAACGGAACGAAAATGAAATTAAAGAAGTTGTAAGAAAGAGCGGCATATAGGAAGGAAAAACTAAAAGCATATGTATGAGGAAGGAATGAAAGAAACTAAACTAAAAATGATATTTTAGAATATTATTGAATTACGTTTCAAAAAAAAAATTAATTTATTTAATTTAACGAGCACAGGCCCAGTTATATTTTATTTTTTAGAAACTAGAAAAAAAACTTTTTAAGCATGGATGTAACGACAGCTGTTCCACCTTAGATTCCTCTAAGACTCATCAGGTTACTTTTGCTTCTGCCAAGACTCGAACTTGCGCACCTTGCAGTACAATAACTACAGTTCTAACCGCTGAGCTATTGCCTGCCTTCGACATCTGATAGAAAATTTGTTATCGTTAAATCGTTAGAAACGAATTATAGTAGGAAAGAAACTAGCAAAAAATTTTCTATCAGATGTCGAAGGCAGGCAATAGCTCAGCGGTTAGAACTGTAGTTATTGTACTGCAAGGTGCGCAAGTTCGAGTCTTGGCAGAAGCAAAAGTAACCTGATGAGTCTTAGAGGGATCTAAGGTGAAACAGCTGTAGTTACATCCATGCTTAAAAAGTTTTTTTCTAGTTTCTAAAAAATAAAAAAATAAAAAATAATTGTTTTCATCTATTATTTTTATGCAACTATTGAATATTCGGCTGATGAAATAAGTTACACGTGAAATAATATAAATAATCGTGGCTTTACTCAGGATCAAAAGTTCGTGTAAATTTTGTGTGATGAAATGGCACTAAAGAGTAATATGCAATATCTCCCCAAATTTGATAAAATCGTATATTTAGAAGACTACGGAAATGAAAATAGAACAAGCAGAATAGGTAATAGCGCATTTACTCTGATGGTCCAAGGTATAGGCGGTGAACCGGGGTCTCATCCTTTGGCTTATTTTATTGCCCATGGTTCTTGTGGTGGGGATGTTGCCAAAAAATAATCAACTACAAAATATCGGTTTAGTTCCTTGCCCGTTTGTTAGTTATCAAGGATCAAATTTCAAATATTTAGTGAATCTCTTAAGTGTGTCTGAGCAACGTCCCTATTTCCAGGTGAATGGCAAGGATATGTTCTTTAGCGACTGCCCTCACTTGTTGAAAAGTAGCCGGAATTTCCTTGAAAATTCCAAGAATAGAGTAAGTTTCAAATCCCGTCCAGTTAGTTGGTCTGATATTGTTCACTTTTACAACAAAGACTCCCAGAACCTTATTCGTTGTACGCCAAAGCTCACCGGCGCACACATTTATCACTACAGCTTTCAGAAAAGGAGCGTTGAGTTAGGTCAGGTTTTCAGCGACACAGTTTCTTCGGGAATGTTGGCAATTTATAGCTCTGGTATTTTGACTTCCCTCTCTTCAAGTTTTCTTAACACCGCGGAATATATTTCATTTATAAACAAATTGTTTGATATTTTTAACTGAAGTAATTTTGATGCTACGAACCAATCCAATTTTTGCGCGCAGCTGTAAGCCTTCTTAGCACCATTAGGATCATTGATGAAAAAGGAAAGACATCACCAATAGTTTTAGTTACATACATATAGCAAGGGTTGGATAACCAATATTAAAAGCATACAAAGTTTGTGGCCCTTTTTGTCACAGTCAGGTTTCCGTAATTTATAGACTAGACGCCTTTGCCAAGACAACTTAGAAACCTATTTTGGCTCAATAAGAGAGGAGGAGGTACAAGTGTTAGGATAACTCCTTATATGTTTTGTAATTTATTTAAGAAGTCTTGTGGTTTGCGTTAAACAAATCTAGTTATTAATGGTAACTCTGAGCCAGTTTCTCAACAGGAAAGTTTTTCGTCTGAACATCTCAACAATATAATACAGAGCATGGTATAAAAATTCAGAAGGTAATTTCACTTCAAACTTTTTGACGGCTATTGAATTTTTCTGAAGTATCTTTTTTGTAAACATTATGAGTGAGGCTGCCATATTGGACAAATATTAAAATGGAGATTTTTAAGAAAATTTTGGTAATTTTAGTTTTAGTTGAATAAAGCTCAGAAATTATCAAAGAAAGTCATATATTATTAAAAGGGATGTGAAAAGTGGGAAGTATTTGGCTCTAATATTTAATACAAAGCCTTACGCAATACACCAGACAGAGCATTTAACAAAGAAGTAAGGCTGGAGTCATCGTTATGTCCGAACAAATTTTTTGTTTAAATTTTGCTCGTTCTTTTTACTTGTATCTTACAGGAAGGGAAAGAAAAGAAATACAATACAAGCAAAAATTTGGTGGAACAGAAATGCAGAATTCAGATTAAATGAAACTAGAAGGTTTATTTTAAACTCATTTAAGTTGTAATTTTTTTCATTTTTTTGTTTTTGTAATATTTTTTCTTTCATTTTTCTATTTAAGTGCCGTATACGGAAAAATGTTCTGCCTAGGAAAACCCGTTTAACAATTTTTATATCACAATTAAATTTAGAATTTCGTACTAAATTTTCCAAATAATGTTGATTCTATGTACATACATATATGGGCGATATAGGCCTACTAGGCGTTATTCTATGAGAAACTGAGTTGTTTAGCTTTTAATTAATTAAAATTTTTCATACAAAAATCCTAGTGTGGTACCTCTCTTTTTTTACGTTAGTTTGGATGGCACTGGCTTCTTTTTTTTTTAGTTTGGACACAGACCATGGCGCTTCTGATTGTACAGAAACCGTTAAAGCAATTTGCAATACCTGCGCCTAAAAGCAGGCAACAAAAAATATGGCAATTATTTTGTTTTGCAATAACAATAACATATCAAAATGGACTTATTTTCGGGAATTCCCTTTCTAACTTTTAAAATCGGTTCAGTATAATCGCGAAAAGGTCGCGGGCAAAATTCATCTTAGCGTATTAATATATATGTAGATTAGACCACTGTTATAATACATACATATGTATGTATTACAAATGTTTTTTCAGGTAATATACGTGCCGTTAAAAGGCAGTTGTGGCTTACTAAAATGATATTTTCATACACATTTTGAATTTTAAAAAACCTATAATTTTTATGAATAAGGGGTAATATTATTCATAAAAATTATAGGTTTTTCAAAATTCAAAATATGTATGAAAATGTCATTTTAGTAAACCAATTTTATTTTTTATGAATATGGGGGTTAGAATTGGCTAAGAAAACTCTGTTTATAAAAAAAAAAACAGATATGTATGTATATATAATATATAAAGCTGGCGCATGGCGGAAAATTCGGGCCATTAAAAAATGTTAAACGAAGCTTAAGACTGAGCTGTCTTCTTTAGTCTCTTTGGATCTCCCAAAGCAGGGTAGGCCATTTATGTAGAGATCAAAGATGACTTGATACGAAACTCTTTTTTACTCTCTCACTTTTATTATTTTCCCACGGGTTTTCTGTGGCTTTGTTGCCAGCATCAACACAACAGAAAACCCGGCCGATCAGCTGTTTGCATGAATTGCTGGTGCCAGAAAGAAAACGCGCCAAATTAATTGTCATTTTCGGTGGATTTCGAGCAATAATTTTATATTTCCTAAATTTCACTGAAAATAATTATTAATCGTAAAAATACCGAGGTAAATATTATACGCGTGCATAGCAAAGAGTGTAGTTTATTGTTTAAATGTTTTAAAATTGTGTTATAGTTTAAAATACCAATATGCCAGATAAAAGAAAATGTGTGATGGGATGTGAGGACGGGCAGCGCTTCTTCAAGTTTCCTGACGTTGGGACGGAGCAGGAAAGGTGATTTAAAGTGGAAATGTCTTGTAGTTAAATTGAAAATGTATTTAGAGTGTAAATTTAATGTAGTGTGTACATTTAAATATCATTAGCTTTTGTTTTTCGAGACTGCATATGCACATGGTGCTGGTAGATTTTGATAATATACCCGGTATCCGAATATATTTGTATAATATTTTCTACATAAATAAATTAAAATTTAGTATTTTTTAGTACTAATATAGTCATATTTTAATACACTGGTGAACCAATAGCAATTTTGAGAAAATTAAAATCAATTTTTGCAAAGTAGTTACTAACTAGTTAGAAATGATAATTATATACCCGGTACCTGTGTGCACTTTCATAATGTATTTTGTATAAGAAAATATTAAAATAAATTATTTTGCACACGGTATTGTACTTTTATGTTTATATTAATACGACATACGTAAATTTAAGGAAAAATTTAAGTAATTTTTTGCAAAGTAGTTGGAAATGGTACGAAAGTAAGACATTCTATATATGTGTGTATATCTTTTTTCTTTCCGTATATTTTATTTTTTTTATTTATTAAGTTACATATACAAATATATAACACATTGTGTTTATATACTTATATAAATCCTATATGGGGTGAGATACCTGTATAATAGGTAAAATTCTTATATCATATACTTAATGTTACTTATATAAGAATTAAAATTATAATTAAATGAAATATACCTATTATTTTATATAAATATAAAGTTTAATTTAATTTAAACATAGTTCTTCTTAAAAGAAAATTTTTTTTTTAAATATTGAACTTATTATTATTTTGTGTAGCATATTGAGTAGGTAATATTTAAGTAGTATTTTTGAGGTAATTGTGTTAGACTTGAAACTGTATGTGTGTAGGATGGGAATATTTTTAAGGTTCAACTTAATTAATTAGATATTTAGTCTGGCTGAGTCGGTTGGGTGTGGGAGAAGTCCGGTCCAAATATCTATATGCCTGCGATCGGCATTTTTCAATAAATATGTGGATTGGTCGGAAGCTGCTTTCGTCTGCTGTTCCGGACCTCAATCTAAATAATAATGTACATGAGCCCAGTTCTTCCCGTGAAAATGTTGATCCCAATTCACTTATTGAATTGGGAATTGAGGATTTTTCCACTGAAATAGATTGTAGTAGTTTTGAAGAGAGCAATTTACATTTACTTGCTACCGTGGCAGCTGAAAGCCAAGGGGAAATATATTTTTCCGACTTTGAAATGCTGTTAGATGAAGAACAAGAAATGGACGAAACATTTGAAGAAAGGGGAAGTCAAACAGATCTTAGCTTAACCTCGGGAGCAGCCAGGGAAAAGAAACTCTTAGAAGAAAATAAAAAATTAAAGGCCGCTTTAGAAGAAAAGAATAGGAATATCGCTTATTTAAAGTACCAATTAACAGAGATGGCCACCAAAGTGAACAATTTAAGAAAGGAGTTGACGGATTTGGAGGAGGGTTTCGATTCCGTCCGAAACTTGTGTAGCAATCTTCCTCCGGCAATTAGTTCAATGGTACAAAACTCTTTAAAAAATAGCAGTCGCCACCCAAAAGGTCGTAGATACGACAATTTCTTCAAAACGTTTGCTTTAGGTGTATTCTTTTTATCCCCCTTATCTTATAGACACCTTAAGCCTCTCCTCAGGCTTCCGGAAGAAAGAACATTAGAAGAGTTCGTTTCTGGATGGCCACGGGATCCAGGATGTAGTAATAGTACCCTTAAATGCTTAGAACTTAGATCTCGTGGCTTTACTCAGGACCAAAAGTTCGTGTCAATTATGTGTGATGAAATGGCACTAAAGAGTAATATGCAATATCTCCCCAAATTTGATAAAATCGTAGGATTAGAAGACTACGGAAATGAAAATAGAACAAGCAGAATAGGCAATAGCGCATTTACTCTGATGGTCCAAGGTATAGGCGGTGAACCTTGGTCTCATCCTTTGGCTTATTTTATTGTCCATGGTTCTTGTAGCGGGGATGTTGCCAAAAAATACATCTTTGAGGCCATTACTCAACTACAAAATATCGGTTTAGTTCCTTGCCATTTTGTTAGTGATCAAGGATCAAATTTCAAATATTTAGCAAATCTCTTAGGTGTGTCTGAGGAACGTCCCTATTTTCAGGTGAATGGTAAGGATATATACTTCTTTAGCGACTGCCCTCACTTGTTGAAAAGTAGCCGGAATTGCCTTGAAAATTCCAAGAATAGAGTAAGTTTCCAATCCCGCCCAGTTAGTTGGTCTGATATTGTTCACTTTTATAACAAAGACTCCCAGAACCCCATTCGTTGTGCACCAAAGCTCACGGACGCACACATTTATCCCAACAACTTCCAAAAAATGAGCGTTAAGTTAGCAGGTCAGGTTTTCAGCGACACAGTTTCTTCGGGAATGTTCGCTATTTATAGCTCTGGTATTTTGACTTCCCCCTCTCCAAGTTTTCTTAACACCGCGGAATACATTTTATTTATAAACAAATTGTTTGATATTTTCAACAGTAGTAATTTTGATGCTATTTTGCCATGGAAAAAAGTTTTCTCGGCCACACCCGAACAAATCCAATTTTTGCGCGAAGCTGTAAGCCTTCTTAACACCATTAAGGTCATTGATGAAAAAGGGAAGGACATCACCAATAATTTTAGTTATATCAAGGGTTGGATAACAAATATTAAAAGCTTACAAAGTTTGTGGCGCTTTTTGTCACAGTCAGGCTTCCGTAATTTGCAGACTAGACGCCTTTGCCAAGACAACTTAGAGAACTATTTTGGCCAAATAAGAAGAGGAGGAGGTAGAAGTGTTAGGATAACTCCTTATATGTTTTGTAATTTATTTAAGAAGTCTTGGGGTCTGCGGTATACAAATGTTGTTATTCATGGTAACTGTGAACCAGTTTCTCAACAGGAAAGTTTTTCGCCTGAACATCTCAACAATATAATGCAGAGTGTGTGCAATGACAATATCGTTCAGGATTTGTCATGGCAAGAGTTTCAAGGTCTACCCCGACCTGAACATGAATTCCACAGGCTTAGGGCTGAAGAGCTATCAGAAGTTGAAGATTTAGAAGTAGATTTCCTTAAAGCAAATGCATATACTTATTTCTGCGGCTATCTTTTTTTGAAAATTTTCAAAACGCACTCTTGCTCCCAACCCTTGCAAATGTTAAACGAAGATGAGGTTTCATATCAACTGCTTTTTACGCAGCAAAGGCAAACCGACAGATGTAGTTTAGTTAATCCGCCGCAAGAGTTTATGGATTATATTAAGGAGTTAGAGACCATTTTTCTTAGAGAATTCAATTCGGTTTGTCATAGAATAGGTGTGGGCCAACTTTTATTTGATAAAATGAAGCATGTCGAACCCTATCTCTGTTGCCCAAATTGTAAAAGCGATGTTGTTTTAGCTTTATTTGTTCGGATCAGAATTTTCTTTTTACTCAAGTTTTTCAATAGGGAGATAAGCACCCCAAATTTTAAAAATAAAATATTGTGTGTTTCACACTTGTAGGTTTCTTTGGTAAAATAGTATCAAAATAGTATTTTTTAAACTTCAATTTAAATTTGTACTACCTTTTTCCTTTTGGCTTTCGATCGATTAAATTTTGTCTCATAGCACTGGGCTCATTTAGCTTTAAATTTTTGTAAATATGTAAATAAAACCATATAAGTAGTAGCCTTATGTTTAAGTTATTTAATATAGTTATATATAAGTATTTTTTTTATATATTATTTTGTACATTGTTTTTGTAATGAATTGAATTGTTTGCTTCTCAAATATTTATTTTATGCTTTCTTGCATTATTTTGCGGTTTTTAACAAATTGTGTTTGCTTTCGTATTTTAATTTATATTACAATTATTACTTAAATATTTATTTCATGGAGACTTTTATATTTTTAAGAAATGTTATTGATTTTAAAAATATTATGTTTTTGCGAAAGCTTTAAAGCTTTATTTTATGTTAATTTTTTTAAAAAGTTGTATTTTCTTAATGATTGTTTTCGTTTTAAAAATTGTATTTGATGTAAAAAAATTTTCAGTTTTAAAAAAGATGTATTTTTTTATTTTGATTTTTATGTTTTTAAAAAAAATGTTTTGGTTTGAATATCATTTTCTTATTTTAAGCTTAATTTTATGTTTGCTTTAAAACTTTTGTTTTGTATTTTTCTGTATTTAAGATTTTATTTTATGATTTTTTGTAAACCTTAATGCATATGGGTGATATAGATTTTATAAATAACGCCATATAGTAGCCTTATGTTTAAGTTATATCAGTTAAAAATTGAAAGTATGTAATTTTATTTAATATTTGCAATTGAGTGAATTTTTGTGATATTTTACTTTGATTTCAATGAATTGAATTGTTTTGTTTTCAAATTTTTATTTTATGCTGGCATAATTTTTTTACATTTCACAAATTGTATTTAGCTTTCAAAGCTTTATTTTATGTTGTTATGTTTTTAATTTTTTATTTGTTTTAAAAAATTTTTCAGTTAAAAAACTATATTTACATTTATAAGCATTATTTTTCGTTATGTTGTATTGGTTTTTTTCATTATTATTTGTATTATTTACTGTAATTAAGTTTTTATTTTATGATTTTTTGTAAACCTTAATGCATATGGGTGATATAGATTTTATAAATAACGCCATATAGTAGCCTTATGTTTAAGTTATATCAGTTAAAAATTGAAAGTATGTAATTTTATTTAATATTTGCAATTGAGTGAATTTTTGTGATATTTTACTTTGATTTCAATGAATTGAATTGTTTTGTTTTCAAATTTTTATTTTATGCTGGCATAATTTTTTTACATTTCACAAATTGTATTTAGCTTTCAAAGCTTTATTTTATGTTGTTATGTTTTTAATTTTTTTATATTTGTTTTAAAAAAATTTTCAGTTAAAAAACTATATTTACATTTATAAGCATTATTTTTCGTTATGTTGTATTGGTTTTTTCATTATTATTTGTATTATTTACTGTAATTAAGTTTTTATTTTATGATTTTTTGTAAATCTATGTATATGGGTGATATAGGCCTACTGGGGAACCGAGCACCCAAAATTAACTTCGGTAACGCGCCATATGCATACCTCTTGGGTGGCGTGGAAATTGCAAAGCAAATTAAAATTATCCTCAAAAAACTACAATTCTCCCACTTTTTGTGCGTTTTTCTATCAAAACTGGGTTTCGAACACACGACCTTCGGATTGTGGGAAAATTACTACTATATTTATCACTTCTGTGGTTATATCCTAACCTCAATTTGCCCCACTTTCCAAACATCGTAAATTTCTTACTATTAAACCACTATTATAATATGTGTATATGGTATTTTTTAAGGCTAATTGCGAGAATATTTATATATTTCTCTTATTAATTTATTTATTTACTTTGATTAGTTATTTTTTTGATAAATAAAGCATACAAAATTGTTCTGTTGCGATATTCGTCAATAGCGTAAAAAAATCAAAAAATTCCCATAAATAATTTCCAAAATACCCATTTTCAATTTCCGACATATTGGCACCAATGGAAAATGTTATAAAAAATGCGCATTTTGACAGCGCTCTCACGAAATGAAGAGTTTCGTATCTAGTTATCTATGGTAGAGATGGTAATTTTATAAAAGACATCTTGGTAAACATATTTAATAAATTTTTTGAAACCCTACCTTTATCTTCCAGGACTAGATCATCTGAGCATATGTATTTAATCTAAAATCCAAAAAATTTTAGGGACTGGTAATTTTTTTCGATATGCCTGGAAGTATAACAGCGTATTATAAAATTAATGAAAATTAATTTTCCAATGAAAACTTCAATGGGAACGTGACGGGAAACTTATTATTTAATGTCGTTAATGAAAGTATTTTCTCCGCTATTGATATACAAAAACTTGCGGGAGTATGTACTGATGGAGCAAATGTAATGGTTGGAAGGCGCGACGGATTTATAAGAAATTTAAGTAAAAATGGAATTCAAAGCTTAAGCTGGGGTTATAGATACTTAACGTAGCATGGAACAAGTTGAGAAACGGGCCGCTTTATGCGCGCTCTGTAAAAATCTAAATTGATCAGACTTCTATGTTACGCTAAGTGTGAGTAATCAAATGTACTCAAACCCCATTTAACAGAAATTTTGAGTGAGTTTGTTCATGCTACGTTAAGTACCTATAACTCCAGCTTTAACCTTACACTACATTATTCCTCAGACCGCACTTTCCTCACAGTTTTTATCAACTCACTCTGTCATGAAAAAGACAGAGGAAATAGTTAACAAAACAAGTGGAGGTTTCCATAGAAAGTTCATACAATTTTTGAAAGATAAAAATTTTACACAAATGATTTAAAAATGTTTACGAATGTGAGATGGTTGAGCGATTGCCAGATACGTATAAAACTTTAAGCGTTTTTAAAACAAAGATATATTTACTTCTATGTGAAAAAAGTGATAATTATGTATTCCAGTTTTATAAAAACTGGAATATTCTAATATCTTTGAAACGCTTTGTGGGAACTTTTAAGACAGATTTAAGGACTTTGATTTTGAAAAACCATTTCTTTGTGATGTTACTAGGTAGATATCAGTTCCAAATTCAATCCGAACTAATTATCTTAAGAAGGGATAATGATGCCGCTGATGTCAGAAACATTTTTGAGTTCTGGATGAACTTGAATGAAGAATAACTCTTTTATTTGTTTTTCACTATTCTTCTCGACATATTTTTATGAACAAAAATTTTCTTATTTAAAATATTTATGTACATATATTTGCTCAAAACAGCGAAGATACAAAAGCACATGTTCTGTAATTAAAACCAAAAAAAAAAATAAAAAATGATAATACATCAGGAACATCATTATCACTCCTCAGGATAATTAGTTCGGATTGAATTTCGAATTAATATTTAGTAGCATCACAAAGAAATAGTTCTTCAAAAAGATCAAGGGTTGGTTTGACACTACAAAGTCTTTAAACCTCTCTTTTAGAGGTGGGCAACTATCGACAGTGCCAACATCGATAGTTTTTGATAGTTAAAAAAAACTATTGATAGTCTTCGATTGTCTTCAAAAAATAAACCATCGATAGCACTATCGCCGAAAATTTGAAAAATTCAAGAAAACATCAAAATCTCAATTTTTTAAATTCAGTCCAGTATATTTTAGTACACGGAAGTGAAAGTTTGAAGTCGCAACAAAAAAAAACTCTTCAAAGCCTTCTATAATGTCGTCAATGTCAATAGAATCTGAATTAGTATGGTGCAATATGGGGATGTTTTAAATTTGTAAAACTATCGATAGTAGGTACACATTAATATCGATAGTTTTTGAAAGCCATCGATGGTCTTCAATAGTGTACAAAAAAATAAAATATCGATACTATCGATAGTTTCCCACCTCACTGTCTTGAAAGTTCTCAAAAAGCGTTTCAAAGATATTAGAATATTCTAGTTTTTTACAACAAATATTGTTCTCAGATAATATTAGTGATGTTTTTGGAAAACTGGAATAGTTATCACTTTGTATTTCACATAGAAGTAAAAATATCTTTGTTTTAAAAACGCTTAAAGCTTTATAGGCATCTGGAAAACTTAGCCTTTCCTTGAAGTTCCAAATTGAACTCATTTAAAAATTGCGTTCTGTCGGACAAGAATGCCAAATCTAAAATTGTTTATCTTTTGGAAAGATATAAGCTGCAATGCTTTGTTTTCTAATTCTGGCAATCACCACGACTCAACCATCTCACATTCGTGAACATTTTTACATTTTTTGTGTAACATTTCTATTTTTCAAGAATTTTGTGAACTTTCTATGGGAAATCGATTGGTGACCACCACGTATTTTATTAACTATTTCCTCTGTAATTTTCATGACAGGGTGAGTTGATAAAAACTGTGAGGAAAGTGCCGTCTGATGGATAATACAGTGAAAGGTTAAGGGTTGAATTCTATTCTTACATATGTGGAGAAAAGACTCTCATTAACGTCATTAAACAAGGAGTTTCATTTTGGGAGCTTTTTTTTCTAAGGACTTATACTAATCCCAAATTATATCTTCTTCTTTAGCCATTCCAAAATAATATTGCTTTTCCAAGCAAAATCTTTCCTCTAAAAATAACATTATTAAAGCTTAAATTCATATAAATTTTTTTATTAAATTCCTTTAGGAGCATAAAAAATAAAATTATTTTAAATACACAGCCCCATTCAAAGCAAAAATATTTCACAAAACAAAAATGTTTTAGGTACAAAAGATTTTATATAGTACATATTAAACTTCGTCTTAGATTAATATATGCTAACAAATCTTCTTTGAGATCATTTGATAAATCAGTTGATAGCAATTTTTTTCAATACTTATATTATGCAACAACTGTTTGTTGATTTCAACAAGTCCTTAGTTTTTAATAAATTAGAAAGCGCGTTTATTTGAAGATGATTCCTACACTTAGTTTTGATTAAATTTTGCAAGGAAAATATCCTTTCTACATTTCCGGATGAGTGTGGAATCGATAATATACCTTGAGCAATTCTATAAATATTAGAAAACATTGGTACATTTAATTTATTTTTTATTAATCTAATTTCTTCCCAGAAATGGCATATACTCAAATTTCTAAATTTTTTAAGGCTCTCATGTTCTGCTAAAGCTCTACACTCAGCATTAATTTGCTCTATTTTGTCAAATTCACGCTTTGGAAATAACTGTAAAACCAAAGGGACAACGTACGGTTATTATGCGTTTTGTTGTTAGAATTGCAGAGTTTTGGTATGGATCGATAATGCTAATTATTTCAGTTTAAAATATTCCCTAAATTAGTAATAAGAAAATTTGCATATGAAAATTGCATATGCTCATGGGTGGTTTCTGAATTGGTTTGCTGTAGCTGGTTTATAAACTAGTTTGATGCGATCGAGAGACAGGCCAATTAGTAGGAAAAACAAAAAGGAGCACACCTCGAATTGGAAGAGAAGCTCAGCCATAAAACTCGTCAGAGTTATAATAGCGCCATTGTATTATATTATATTATATCTTTATAATTGACGAAGATATCGCTCAAAATGTTTTTATTAGGACCCTTTTTAATACCCATATATAAAAGTGGGCGTGGTCATGGTCCGATTTCGCCCATTTTCAACCGTTCCAGTCGGGATAAGAACCTGTATACCAAATTTCATAAAAATGTTTAAGTTTTTCCGCAAGTTAGAGTGCGTACAATCGGACGGACGAACATGGCTCCATCGATTTCTTTTACACCATGATCATTCTAATATACATAAGTCCATATCTCTATGTGACGACGATATGCATGAGCGAATGGAGTACTCGGAATTTTTGCAGGGTATGTACATATTTGTGAATGATACCAAATGAAGGATACCAAATATAAATTTTAATCCCGTTCGGAGGCGGGTAAGAGGTGTCGCACAGGGACCAAATTTCAGAAAACTCTATGGAGACTGAATTAAAGTAAGTATTGCAAAGAAGGACAGCAAGCATAAATTTTGATCCCAATCGAAGCCGGTTAAGGGGTGTGCCACAGTGATCAAAATTCGTATTGTGCTATGTGACCCCATTACTACACCCCTTAACAAAAATTTATATATGTGGTTTCTTCGACTGTATTAACGTGATATAAAATTTGTCTCCATCTATTTGAGGACCACCCTAATGTATATACATATGTATGCATTTATGTACATATGCATACGTCCATAAGTATGCACTTTATTCAGCTTTAATTTCAATTTCACTGCAGAACTTCGAAAGAAGCCACCACGAACACTCATTATAAAATACACACCAAAATGACCAACTAAACAAAAAACGAGGAGCGCAAGGGGATGACACTGCAGCGACGAACATGACGTCACTTCGGTGATAGCTCACCGCCCATCATTTTATGGTATTCCAACAACAAAAACTACAATAAAAATAACAAAAAACATGCAAAGCACAAGCTCAAACTTTGGCAATTAATGCAATCATCACATTACTTTAGGCATTCTCTACACACATACCCTGCAAAAAAGTTTTACTTATAGTTGACAAATCAGAAGTGAGTTTCTGTAACAAAATCGGGAAAATTGTCGATTAAATTGACGTCATACTAATACGTTCCACAGTTTGTTACCACCTAAAGAGCAAGTGAGAATCTATCGATTGGTGTCATTATGACGTCACTCAGTCGAAAACATTGATAAAGTTCAGTTACAGGAACTCAGTACAGGTCTAAAAAAGGAGTAAGCTGGCAACGTCGCTTCTGTTATGCACTCACTTTGCTGAGTCTAACTTTCTAATACTTATCTAGGCCTTATTTCGCATGGTGGATAAGCCTTTGGAAGAAATAAGGTGTGCTCTCAGAGAGAGAGTACTCCTTATGGCTTGATGACATCAACACAGGAAAATCAGCCTTGTTTTAAGCCTTATAGACCCGTCACATAAAATACGTCAATCCGTCTACCTCGACGTATGTGACTGACAGCTCAGTAAACTGTGGGCATATTAATGTACATCGTCACAGGTACGACGGATTCGTCGCCGCAACGTACCGAAATTGCTCAACTCTCAACTTTTATCATACGTCAATTCGTCATTAATGATCAGCTTATCTCTTTCAAAGGCAACTGCTGTTTAAAGTTTAATTTCAGTGTCATTTTTATTTAATTAAAAAGAAAGTTATACAAACAAATAATGGAATATCAGTTAAAAGAAGCGGTGCAAATGCACCCATGCTTCTATGATAAGAGTGTGTCCTCTTATAAAAATAAATTGGCCAAGGAGACAGCTTGGCAAAAAGTGGCGGACGCAACAGGTGCAAGCGGTAAAGCTTCTAAGAAGTTGAATTTATGGACATATTCTTTTTATTAATTTATTTATTTAAAACTTCTAGTGGAACAATGTCAAAGCCGGTGGAGATCCCTTCGCGACAGCAATGTGAAGGCCAGTGGAAGGCACCTTCGGGAAGTGCGGCCAAGAAAGGCAGTGGCTGGCAATATTTGGAAGCGATGTCGTTCCTTCAACGATACAGCAAAGCAATGGAATAGGTTCCTTTATAATTGTAGAAGAGGGATCCCGAATTTGACGGACAAAATATATTTATATGTTTGCCATCAATTGCACCAACACAATTTGGCAAATCCCACATTAATCGGAAATTGGTTGAAATCCGTTTCCTCTCATCTTTCTGCGGAGCTGACAAGTATATTGGTCCCAATACATCCCAAAATGCAGCGCATGTTTCTCCAACAATTTTCTTCATTGTGGATACTCCAATCTTGAAATATGAGGAGTAAAATTGTTTACTTCCTCCGTGCGCCAAATAAATACAATTTGAATTATTTGCATTTTTAGATAAGTATGTATGTACACTTATGTATTTGCACAATGTGTCGGAATACTGGTGGAATTGACGGCCTAATCGAATCTCGCTTGTTCAATTTTTCCTTCACCAGACTAAGTCACAAATCGAATACGCGCTTTTCCATCCGGACGGTTTGTTTGTACTCCTCCGCGAATCCAAAATTCGTGGAAAAGAACCCGTCAGTGTCGCGGTTCTGAAGAGGAGGACGCACCCACCATCTACATATGTACGTGCACCGTAAAGTCTATTTATACAGGCTCTGGCTTCCAAGAGCATGAACAATATTATAATTCTTTCCGTAGTTTCCATTATTTTATTTCAAAGTAATTATGTACATATGTATGTATGTATTTTTGTTTAAATTACAATTTGTTTTCCACAACCACAAATAGCTGATTTTTTTTATATCCGTCAACGTTTTCTATGTAGTGTACCTCTTCGTCAAGTACTGAGCTGTCAGGCATATATGCACGTCGCAGGTCTTATTTTAAGAAGCCTTTGCTTAGATTTTTGGTGGGTACATATATATGTATGTATGTATATATGTATGTATGTATGTATGCGCTTAACATAAAGTTGTAATACATATGTAAGTATGTATGAGTGCAGAAATGCTTTCCCTGAAATGACTTCTTTTTTCTCCTTGCTGATTTTGATGAGTAATCTTTATATATATTACGCTAAGCCACTTTTACACCGTTATACCGATTTTCGAAAATGAGGTGTCAAATGAAAGGGCCTGACCTCTAGATGTGCAGGAAGGTTTAATTTTTTTGAAAAGGGTTGCCAGCTGTTCGAAAATTAAATTTCCCGTATAGTTTGTTTGATTTTAAAATTTTTGGTACCATATGAAAGGGCTTGACCTGATAATGAGCAATTTAATAAAATTTTTACAAAAAGGGTGCCACCTGTTCAAAATCCATTTCGCACAGTATCACATTTCTAAATTTGAAGTGTCATGTAAGGGCTAGCACTAAGGATGGGTAATAAAAGGAAAGGAAAGAGGAAAAGAAAAAGGACGGATATGGTGAAGGAAAGGAAGCGAAAGAGGTCCACAGAAAATGAAAATAACAAGTAACTATGAAGGTATATCAAAAAATTTTCAAATGTGGCAAAAAGTGGTCTTTCACCCTCAAATTGTCGCACAGTGTACCTAATTGAAAGCCACAGCATCGCGTGGCCGGGTTTACTAGTTATTATTATTTCTCTTTCAAAAAGGAAATAACGGCCGTGGACTTTACCTATGTATTTCCGCGGCTGTTAGAGCCCGTGCACAATTGGCTTTGTCTGCTCCCACTTTGGTTGAAAAAACCTTAACCCTTTCGAACGGATAAAAATCCGCTATATATACAGTATTGGAAATATGTGGGCATTGAAGACTAGGAATAAAAGAAGACTTCTACCGAACCAGAATTTCAATTTTCAGCCCGTAAGGCGCAGTATGTGGCGGGATATTAAATCCCAGCCGGTAGTTTTGATAGGAAATTTGGCATATATTTTCCTAGTAGTGTTCATTATTAAAAAACCTAAAAAATACAAGTTTATAATTTATATTTTTTTATAAAAGAATTACATATGATATGGCGTAAAACACCATAAACATAGTGGAACGCTTCGCTGTAATTTTCACCGTTTTCTGAAGAATTTCGCAACACGTGACCACTTATTCACTGTTCACAACCAACTGCAGCTGTTAAAATGTATACAAATGTCACCAGTATATACTGAATATCCCAAAATACAGAAACTACTCCGTTTCATTCAAATTTTAAGCAAATATTACCTGTAGGTGTCTTTAAACATTTTTGGGATATATTGTACCAAGCGGGTCGAAAGGGTTAAAGCAAAGCGAAATTTCAGATGCTTGCTACAATTAACACTTTGACAATTTCCACTTCACTTCTTTGCTTTAATTTATAAACCTGATTTTTGGTAAAATATTTGGGGAATTTGCTTTTTTCTGCTTATTCGAATGTTATTTTTTACTTTTCCCTGTTCACTTCTCACGAAATTGCGCGAAATCGCTAAAATAAGTGTAGCTACCCTGCAGCGAAAGTCCAAACTAGTCAGCCAACCTACCAGTTAACTTACTAGATAAATTATGGGAGTTGCCCAACTAGATTCATAGGGGACAAATTGAGATTAGTTATGAAGCAAGAAGTTTTAGCAAAAAAAGGGGTTTTAAATTAAGAACGAATGTATCCGGGGTTTCTGGAGCTTGCAATGAACACGTATGAAGTAAAAGTAAGGCAACTTCTTTATTGTTCTTGTAGTATTCGAACCCTGCGTAGTAGGCCCCTTGTAGATTTAGTTGGTTGCAAATTGTTAGATCATTAAATCAGGTGAATGCCACAAATATAATATAGTTTGAGATATTAATATAGCCCTGTATATTAGATACTACTTCAGCCATAGAAAAAAGTACATGATATGTTTGTATAAAGTCAGAAAATAATTAATACATATAAATGTCAAGCTTAGAATGGTCAACGTGTTACTTATTCACAATGTTAATGTTAATTTACCTAAATATTTAATATGCAAGATCACAATCTAATGTACCTGAATTCTTTAATTTAGATATCATATTCTAATAACTAAATAAATGTATTAGAAACTTTATTTTGCAATTTTTATTTTCATTGGAGTAGCATGTAAAACTAGTCAGTCAACTGGTATAGTTCTGATATCTACACTGACTAGTCAGAAAATTGGTTTGATGCTGGTGTGGATACTGACTAGTCAGTCAAGTGGTATAATGCTGGTGTGGATACTGACTAGTCAGTCAAGTGGTATGACTCTGGTGTGGATACTGACAATTGCCATTTCCTAGGTCATCACCGTGTTAAAAATACCAGTTGCTAATATGGAAAAAAGATAGATGGCTGACTATTTGAGCTGTATGGCCAACTAGTTGTCAATTAGTTTACAACTAGTTGATTTCGCTGCAGGGTATACCGCTGTGGTGCAGTGGGTAGAGTGCTCGCCTGCTATGCCAGAGGTCTCGGGTTCAAACCACGGTCCGAGCAAAACACCAAAACAATTTTTCTAATTAGTAAAAATCTAATTATTGGGTTTTTTAAGAGCAGCGGTCACCTTTCGGCAGTGGGTGGCATACCCTCCGAGAGTATTTCTGCCATGAAAATGCTTCTCACAAAAAATGCATTCGCCGTTCGGAGCCGGCATAAAACTGTAGGTCCACCCAATTAGTAGGAAAAACAAAAAGGAGCACACCTCGAATTGGGAGAGAAGCTCGGCCATAAAACTCGTCAGAGTCATAATAGCGCCATTGTATTATTATATTAGTATACAAACACACACACACACACAAGGGGAGATGTTTGTCAAAGTGTAAAAAAGTTTAAACATGGCTAACTTTATACCTTGCTTTACTCGCTTTACCTCAATTGTGAACATGTCCCTTTGAAAAGCACATGCTGAACGAAACTGTCAAAGCAAAACTCTGAAGCAAAGCGAGGTAGAAGTCAATTGTGCACGGGCTCTTATTGCACTGCACCGACAAGACCACCATCGCCAGGAGCGAAGGAGCACTTTTCCATCGTTTCTTATTTTTCATAGGTATGTAGGTATAAAACAAAAAAGTACGTTTCCCTGTTCCATTCGTAGAGACATAGCATAGCTGCAATCAGTTTGTTTATTTTGTTTGTTTACATGGATAAAATGTTGCCATTTTGTCGTCATTTCACTTTCGTTAGCAAACTTTTTTTATGCCATTACATTTTTTTTTTTGAAATTTGTTAACTAAACTAGAAGTAAACAACTAACCATAGTGCACCTTTTCACAATCAATAATTTTCTTTAATATTTTTGTTTTTTTTTTTCAACGGCAACATTGACTTCAAAAAGAGTAGTCAGCTGACCGTGAAAGCGACACGGTCTACGGGCTGCCGTCGGTGAGTGTTTTCACCTTGTTTTTGCAAAATATCTGTAACATTTCAATGATCTATACAAACACCTGCCCACCTGCTACCCCACGAAAATAACGAAAAATTCTGGGGCCTCGCACATTATAAAGTAATTTCCCCTCAGTAACAATTAACAGACTTATGATTGTCTCAAAGAGTAATTTTATTTTCTTTAGCTTAATTTTTTTTTTATTTTTATTTTTTTCTGTTCGTTTTATTTATCTAGTGATGTATATACAACATACATATGAGTAGTCCACTCTCAAAAGTCCTTATGTGAATTTTTCATAATAAGCCACAAAGTAGAAAAAACAAAAATAGAATTTTGAATGTGTAGGTACATATAAAATCTATAGAGATTTTTGAAAGTGTAATCGTGTTAATGCTATTTTTTCAGAATGAGGAAGGATTTTGCAATAAATTCTTAATGGAAAGTATACACCATTAAATACTGTTACATAATCAAACAAAAACTCAATATCGAAAAAATTTCATATAGCCAGTTTTGAAACTCATATGAACATACATTTTATGTATGTATGTAGGTAGGTACATAGAATAACTTTTCTGGAGTTTTTGTCTTACAGAATTTAGCATCTTCCATAAATATTTTTCTAAATTTAGCTTTGCTGTTTACATTTTCTCATAAATTTTGCACACTTTTATTACCATTATTACTTCTCCATGCATTTTCGCCCACACTTGGTGTTTTTGGTAATTGCCACAACCGTTCATATACATATGTACATTATGACATTAGCATGTATTAATTTTTCACCCCCCCTGTTATAACTAACCACTTTTTATATATTTGCAATTTTCTTTTAAATGGAAAGTCAAATTTCGCGCAGTTCACGCTTCGTACAGCACGATCATTGCATTCGCCGCGAACGTAATCCATCAACTGAATTTGTATTTTTCTCCGCACTTTGCCACTTCTTCGCCAGCCGGTCTCCTGTTAGTTTCCACCTCTGTCATTGTGATAGCGACGTGCTGCGCTGTGATGCGTCGACTGGCTTAGCCACAACGATCATCCGACGCCGATCGGTTTTGTTTTGTTCTGAGCTTTTGTTGCATTTCAATTTGCGTTTGATGTGGCACCTACTTTTTTTTGCTGTGGGCATTTTCTTCATACTAACGCCCAAGGTTGATCAATAAGGTTGTCGCGGTTCGGAAAAGCAACCCTGCATTACATTTTGTTGTTGCCCATTTTGCTATCTGAATTGTCAAACGACCATTTTCAACATGCAACACATAGATACATATCATCGTTTAAAGTGCAAAACTGCGTAAGTGAAATTTCTGTGAAATTCAGTATGAAAGATCCTAAATATGTATTTGACTAAATAAATCACTTTTATTGATATTTTAACTGCACAACTCCCCAAATTTGCTGTTAAGTCCACTTTTCCCAACTGCAACAAATTGCATGTAAAAATAATCACTTTACCACTGTTCTTTTAGGAAAATTTCGCTACACTGCATTATACTGTCACCTTTGATATGTTTATACACTTTATTTCTTTAAAAAAAAAATGCGTTTTTGTTAT
The DNA here is from genome assembly GCA_960531455.1 of Urophora cardui. Lineage (NCBI taxonomy): Eukaryota > Metazoa > Arthropoda > Insecta > Diptera > Tephritidae > Urophora > Urophora cardui. The sequence goes on from OY482671.1 coordinate 33,431,359, forward strand.
AAAAATGCCACTAAATCTGAATTTGGTCATGGAAAGCACATATCATGTTTTGGTCATGTAATAAACAATATTGGCCAGCGTCTTATTGAAATAAACGTTACGCCACCCGCATCTGAATCCAGAGAAAATAGTTGAATTACCTTTCTCTGAGGACCATATTGTTGACGACTTTGATGACACAAACGTAGACTACATCATCGAGCAATCGACTTTGCGCGGAATATTGACAAAAGTAAAGAAAATAGTGTAATTTTTCGGCAGAGCGAAAGAGCTATTACTCAACTATTATCATTACAACACGACGTGCCTGAAAACTCTCGTCTTAAATTGGTTCAAGAAGTCAAAACTCGATGGAACTCGAAAGACCCTCCTATCCCTATTCCTGTCCCTATCTCTATCTTTATTAATTTCGTTTATCCTGCCAAGTTCTGATATTCTACGGAAAACACTTCCAGAGATATTCAGTATGAAGGTTAAGTTTCTATGGGCGGGCCCACGCTTCCTTTCCAATAGCACTCGTTTCTTCTCGTAAGTATGGTACAGTTATTGTTTATCGCCGTACCAATTTCCAGGGTCCTACCATAAACACTTCTAGAGATATTCAGCATGAATATCCCCTCAATATTTTCAACTTTTTTTTTGCCTAAAACCGATTCGAGGTAATTACGAACAAACTTGCAGAAGGAAGTATTCAGTTTAGTCCAGCAGTTTTCAAGTTTTAAGGGACCGAACAAACCACGACTCAGTTTTATATATGTATGTATATATAGATAATTATATTTTGTCACATCCTCCCAAAAGTTAAAAAAAAATTAATAAAGGCAATTGCATCATCGTCATCGGAAAGTGGGAGTGACGATGAAGAAGTGTTGGCTGTATTGCAAAATTTATTATCTAATGATTTTACAAATAAAATTCCTCTGTTTAGTGAAAGGCAAAATCGTAACTGCATTCGCAATTATGTAGAACAGACGGTACCGACATATTCGGAAATGAGTTCCGGATGCATTTCCGAATATCGAAAACCCTTTTTGATGAGAACCTATGCGAACGATTTTCAGATTCAGAATTTTATCGCAATATGCGAAGTGACAAAAGGCTATCGGAAAAGACACATTTGTTGATATTTTTGTGGTTTGCTGGGCATGCTGGGTGCTCTTACAGAGATTTAGCAGACCGATTCAATATTTCACTTTCCACAGTTTGTCATGTAATCCACAGAGTTACAATGTACTTACAAAGAGTGTATATGGATAAGAGGCTGCAGTTTGAAAAAATTCACACTAGATGTCACATTTCGCGCGAGATGGGACCCGCGAAGTGTGACATCTAGTGTGAAGTTTCACAAAGAGCATATATGGATGAGGGTGCAGTCAGCGAAACTTCACACTAGATGTCATACTTCGCGGGTCCCATCTCGCGCGAAATGTGACATCTAGTGTGAATTTTTTCAAACTGCAGCCTCTTATCCATATACACTCTTTGGTACTTAAGCTCCCTGAGCAAAGAGTGTATATGGATAAGAGGCTGCAGTTTGAAAAAATTCACACTAGATGTCACATTTCGTGCGAGATGGGACCCGCGAAGTGTGACATCTAGTGTGAAGTTTCGCTGACTGCACCCTCATCCATATATGCTCTTTGTGAAACTTCACACTAGATGTCACACTTCGCGGGTCCCATCTCGCGCGAAATGTGACATCTAGTGTGAATTTTTTCAAACTGCAGCCTCTTATCCATATACACTCTTTGCCCTGAGCACGCAAATAATTGTATGGCCAAATCATCAACAAGTGGTGGCATCAACTGCATTTTTTGATACAAAATGTTTTTTTTTCCATTAATTTTACAATTTAGTTTGCATTGATGGAACTCACATACGGATAGACCCCCAAGTAGGGAAAAAGATAAGATAAGATTATTCAAAAATTTAATAATTCAATAACGAAAAAATAAGAATAAATTTTTATTCTTCATTCGGAAAATTTGGAATAAGGAATAAAAATTTATTCGTTATTCAACCAAAGAGCGTATATGGATAAGAGGCTGCAGTCTGAAAAACTTCACACTAGATGTCACATTTCGCGCGAGATGAGACCCGCGAAGTGTGACATCTAGTGTGAAGTTTTACAAAGAGCGTATATGAATGAAGGTGTAGTCCGTTAAAATTCACACTAGATGTCACACTTCGCGGGTCCCATCTCGCGCGAAATGTGACATCTAGTGTGAAGTTTTTCAGACTGCAGCCTCTTATCCATATACGCTCTTTGATTCAACTTATTTTGGATGAAGGATTTGTTTCATTAGGTGTGTGCTCACAGCCAAAGAGTGTATATGGATAAGAGGCTGCAGTTTGAAAAAAATCACACTAGATGTCACATTTCGCGCGAGATGGGACCCGCGAAGTGTGACATCTAGTGTGAAGTTTCACAAAGAGCATATATGGATGAGGGTGCAGTCAGCGAAACTTCACACTAGATGTCATGCTTCGCGGGTCCCATCTCGCGCGAAATGTGACATCTAGTGTGAATTTTTTCAAACTGCAGCCTCTTATCCATATACACTCTTTGTCACAGCGAAAGCTTCATCGCCTATGAACACATACGAGTAGGATTCCGAAATGTTAGGTAGGGGTGCCGGCAAAGAGCGTATATGGATAAGAGGCTGCAGTCTGAAAAACTTCACACTAGATGTCACATTTCGCGCGAGATGAGACCCGCGAAGTGTGACATCTAGTGTGAATTTTAACGGACTACACCTTCATTCATATACGCTCTTTGTGAAACTTCACACTAGATGTCACACTTCGCGGGTCTCATCTCGCGCGAAATGTGACATCTAGTGTGAAGTTTTTCAGACTGCAGCCTCTTATCCATATACGCTCTTTGGTGCCGGGTTCCGAAATCAATGGCAATACTTCTCCACTCTTCTTCTTTTTTTGGCATCTGAAAAACATAAAAAAAAAAACATTAATTAACATTTTATTCACATATTTTCAGAAAACAGACGAAAGGGTAAAAAGCGCAAATGATAGTATCGAGCAGGAAAGGGAAACAGATGCTTCGTTTTCATCCATAAGCGAAGTTCCTTCTCCAAATGAAGAGAAAGACCAAAGAGCGTATATGGATAAGAGGTTGCAGTTTGAAAAACTTCACACTAGATGTCACATTTCGCGCGAGATGAGACCCACGGAGTGTGACATCTAGTGTGAAGTTTCACAAAGAGCGTATATGAATGAAGGTGAAGTCCGTTAAAACTCACACTAGATGTCACACTTCGCGGGTCCCATCTCGCGCGAAATGTGACATCTAGTGTGAAGTTTTTCAGACTGCAGCCTCTTATCCATATACGCTCTTTGGAAAGACAACAAAATCCAGTATCGCAACAAAACATTATATTGGACCAAAGAGTGTATTTGGACAAATAGCGTATATGGATAAGAGGCTGCAGTCTGAAAAACTTCAAACTAGATGTCACATTTCGCGCGAGATGGGACCCGCGAAGTGTGACATCTAGTGTGAAGTTTCACTGACTGCACCCTCATCCATATACGCTCTTTTTGAAACTTCACACTAGGTGTCACACTTCGCGGGTCTCATCTCGCGCGAAATGTGACATCTAGTGTGAAGTTTTTCAAACTGCAACCTCTTATCCATATACACTCTTTGGTGAACAGCTGACTTCTTCTTCTTCTCGTTTTTAATTCACGGTGTACAGAAGAATACAGGAGAATGTCAAACCAAAGAGCGTATATGGATAAGAGGCTGCAGTTTGAAAAACTTCACACTAGATGTCACATTTCGCGCGAGATGGGACCCGCGAAGTGTGACATCTAGTGTGAAGTTTCACAAAGAGCATATATGGATGAGGGTGCAGTCATCGAAACTTCACACTAGATGTCACACTTCGCGGGTCCCATCTCGCGCGAAATGTGACATCTAGTGTGAAGTTTTTCAAACTGCAGCCTCTTATCCATATACGCTCTTTGGTCAAACAAGGAAAAATTTTACTTTGAGTTTGACATTTTGATGGACAAAAACTTAAAGCGAATCGAGGCGAATATTGCCGAATTCGCCGTGCCATTACCATAATGAATTTGCCTTGCTTCAGCTTTAGTTTGAAATTTTGAAAATATACTACTATTCCATAAAAATAAAGTATAACATATGTACCTACATATTTTATGTACCTAAATACATATATGTATGTACATACATACACGTGAAAAATTAAAATATTTCTGTTATTCAAAAATAACACAAATAGGAAGTACTTTTATTTTAACAGTTTTTTAATTTAATGGAATTTTAATTTGAATTTAATTTTATTTAATTTAATTTAATAATTTAATTGAATTTTAATTTGACTTAAATTTAATTAATTTTAATATTAGTTTTAATTTTAATTTTAATTTAATTTATTTTTGTAACAACTTAAGGCCATAGATTTCAATTAATTTATATGTTAATAGAGCTTTTTGGCCGGTCGAAAGAAAAGCAAACGAAAAGTTTCTTTTATTCTCCTACGTGTTTCGGCGTTGTCATCGCCTTCCTCAGGGAGTCTAATTTATTTGAAATTGTAAAAATTAAAAAGTACACAACACATTAATATTTAAATAATTACAATTAAAATTGCTTGATAAAATACATACATACATATAGTATAATTTAGAAAACATTAAGACGACATTTAAAATGACTTACATTTAAAATATTTAAAATACACTTCACATCACAACTATAATCAACATACGTCTACTACATAAATATTGCACTTTTTATCTCCTATTGTCATTCGTTCTCGTTATTGTTGCTCTGTAGGCGCCACTTATGTTGTCAACGTCTTCCTTAAAGTTCATTGCGTTTCTTATTCGTTCTTGTATGCGCAGACTTTCCAGTGTCAATCTTGTTTTTGTTCGTCCCTCTATGTCCAATATTCTTGCATTGTCAAAGTCTGCTGTATGTCCCGTATTCGTTAAGTGTTGCGCTAATGCTGTTGTTGATTTTTTGTTTCTTACGTCTGTTTTATGTTCTCCTATTCTAACACCTAGTGCACGTTTTGTAGTACCTATGTACGTTTGGTTACATCTTTATTACCTTTGCATCTAATTTCATATACTACGTTGTGTTGTTGTTCTTTATTAATTTTGTCTTTTGTCGTACTAAATATTTTATTTAGTGTGTGTAAAGGCTTGTGTGCAAATATAAGTTTATCGTTTGGTATACATTTCTTTAAGTTTTTGTTGTCTGTTAACCCCTGTATATATGTCACTCCTCTAAATATTTTGTTTGTGTGTTTGTTCGTTGTTTCTACGTCTATTGTGTTCGTTGTTTGCATACGTTTTGTTGTTGTTATCCATCTCGCTATTATTTTTGTTGGATAACCATTATTGTGTAGAATGTTTTTGATTTTCTTTTCATTGTCATTTATGAACGCCTGGTCGCTCAGTGCGTAAACCTTCTTTATAAAGTTTATTGATGTGTTTTCTTTTTGGGTCCAGGGGTGGTTAGAATGATAATTGATCATCCTCGAGGACGCTATTGGCTTCGTGTACCAATTAGTCAAGAGTTTGTTATTTACTTTATGGATTTCTATTTCTAGGAAGGCTATTTTGTTATTTTTTTCTTTTTCTGCAGTGAATTGAATCCGTTTATGTTGTGCATTAAGTGCTGTCAGTATGTCTTCCACGTCCTTAGTTTTTACAATAGCGAAAATATCATCTACATATTTCGTTATGTATTTGATATTTATGTCTTTACTTTTCAGTTCGCCTATGGCGTCGTCAAGAATTTGGTCCATAACAATGTCGGCAATCGTAGGTGATAGGGGATTACCCATAGGCATCCCATGAATCTGTTGGTACACCGCCCGACGGTGCACAACATAAACGGATTCAATTCACTGCAGAAAAAGAAAAAAATAACAAAATAGCCTTCCTAGAAATAGAAATCCATAAAGTAAATAACAAACTCTTGACTAATTGGTACACGAAGCCAATAGCGTCCTCGAGGATGATCAATTATCATTCTAACCACCCCTGGACCCAAAAAGAAAACACATCAATAAACTTTATAAAGAAGGTTTACGCACTGAGCGACCAGGCGTTCATAAATGACAATGAAAAGAAAATCAAAAACATTCTACACAATAATGGTTATCCAACAAAAATAATAGCGAGATGGATAACAACAACAAAACGTATGCAAACAACGAACACAATAGACGTAGAAACAACGAACAAACACACAAACAAAATATTTAGAGGAGTGGCATATATACAGGGGTTAACAGACAACAAAAACTTAAAGAAATGTATACCAAACGATAAACTTATATTTGCACACAAGCCTTTACACACACTAAATAAAATATTTAGTACGACAAAAGACAAAATTAATAAAGAACAACAACACAACGTAGTATATGAAATTAGATGCAAAGGTAATAAAGATGAGATTTGTAACCAAACGTACATAGGTACTACAAAACGTGCACTAGGTGTTAGAATAGGAGAACATAAAACAGACGTAAGAAACAAAAAATCAACAACAGCATTAGCGCAACACTTAACGAATACGGGACATACAGCAGACTTTGACAATGCAAGAATATTGGACATAGAGGGACGAACAAAAACAAGATTGACACTGGAAAGTCTGCGCATACAAGAACGAATAAGAAACGCAATGAACTTTAAGGAAGACGTTGACAACATAAGTGGCGCCTACAGAGCAACAATAACGAGAACGAATGACAATAGGAGATAAAAAGTGCAATATTTATTTAGTAGACGTATGTTGATTATAGTTGTGATGTGAAGTGTATTTTAAATATTTTAAATGTAAGTCATTTTAAATGTCGTCTTAATGTTTTCTAAATTACACCATATGTATGTATGTATTTTATCAAGCAATTTTAATTGTAATTATTTAAATATTAATGTGTTGTGTACTTTTTAATTTTTACAATTTCAAATAAATTAGACTCCCTGAGGAAGGCGATGACAACGCCGAAACGCGTAGGAGAATAAAAGAAACTTTTCGTTTGCTTTTCTTTCGACCGGCCAAAAAGCTCTATTAACATATAAATTAATTTATTTTTATTTTTAATTAATTTTTATTTTTAATTTAATTTTTATTTTTAGTTTAATGATAATTTTCATTTTCATTTTGATTTTTATTTTACAGCCCTATTCTGATCAATGACAAGTTTCGTCAGGTTTTTAACTCAGTTTTCAAAAAACCTGACAAAACTTGTCATTGTTCAGAATAGGGTTCTTAATTTTAATTTAATTTATAAACATACCGAATGGCGTCTAACAATTTTATGAAGGTATCTTCGTACCTCCTTTTACATGACGTTCGCCACAAAAACTCGACGAGCATGTCCGCAGTGTTGTTAAAATTGTCGCGGTGCAGAAACCTTTTCAGCACCCGTCACTGCGACTCTATCCTTTGGGTGTAGGTCCCGTCCGGTGCCACAAACGGGTTATCGAGCGCACTGTGGTTCACCTTGTGCCCATAGCCAAATTCAGTGAGGCAGTCCTACGCCTTCCATGGATTCGTATGTATTATACATACTACCTTCTGCCATATGTTTTTGTATAAGAGGTACGAGAATACGAGCTCACCGATCATTGTGCTCGCACACCTCTAATCGCAAGTCCTCGCTGCCATCCTTCGACATGGCGCCAGTGGCCTTCGACATGGCGCCCTAGAAGAAAATATGTACACTCTTACATTTTAATATTAATATAACTTTTAAATGTACATTACCTTTATTGTATTTGCGCTTGCCAAATTTACTTTCCTCTATTTGGACTATCTTCCCCGGACCACCAATCTTGCCCTGTTGCTTCTGCAGCTCCGTTTGGCGTATAACTACTACCTCTCGGCAGTAGTTAAACCAATCCGTAATTGTATGAGAGGAGATAATTTTGCCCTCACTCTTAAACTGCTCCGTCTGTATTGCCTCGTGGGTATAATAATAATAATAATAATACAATGGCGCTATTATAACTCTGACGAGTTTTATGGCCGAGCTTCTCTTCCAATTCGAGGCGTGATCCTTTTGTTTTTCCTATATATTTGGATACCGGAAACGTTTTTCTGCAGAAACTATTACCCTTCATAAAGCATTTTATTCGAACTATTGAATTTAGGCTTTTCAACGCTATCCTGTTTCGAATCTTTTTTTTTTTTTTGAATTCATTACGGAAAAAATGCGCTCAACAAAAGCATTTGAATGAGGCAGTGAGAATATGTAATATAAAGGCTAATTTACTTATATTTCCAAACATTTTATTGCCAATGGCGGTAATCTTTTATAATTTAAACAAATATATCGATCCGCGCTTAGCAGTCCCTATAAAATTTAGCGCAGATGTATATGCGCTAAAATAAAAACACAGCTAATGTCGAAGTCCAAACAAGGAGACAAAAAGTTGAGCAACTCGCTGCTTTTGGTCGTATACAAGTTTCGCTTCATTAAAATCGATAACAACACAATGTGGTTGCCACATCACACTAAAAAATATATTCCACATTATACTTATGTAATTAGTTTTTCGAAGTCGAAATGTTACGAAAGCATTTTCCTGATAGTGGATGCGTTTGAAGAAAAAAATCCCACAAAATCAAGAAAGCGCCCAAAAGCGCCTAATGCGCTTTTTCAAATTTTAGAGCGGCTAAGTCCAGAAAAAACGCCCAATTGGCGCTAAAGCGCCTAATCTGGTCACCCTGTACGGAAAGTCAACTCGGTTTTAACCATTGTGTACGGAGAACAGTGACTTGACTCTGGGATGTGTGTTAAAAAGGTCGAACAGCTGTGCTCAGCTGATTTTGAAGTTGTTGTTATGGCCCAATGACGATCGTGAATGCAATATAAGTTGCTCTTCTTCTTTCTGTTTTGTAGGTTGTTGATTTTACATTCTTGCACATGTTATTCGTGGAATAGGTGGCGTTTACGCTCTCCGGGAATTGCGTTTTAGGAACTCAGCCTTAATTTCTTTTCGGAATTATGAATTGGTTTTTTCAATTCCCAATTCCGGAATTGCGTTTCTGTCTTGATTGCTACGACCATGTCATTATGGTCCCTTTTCTTACAACAACCACATCCGGCCGCCATACCAATCTGTACCCCCGGAAGTCGCCGCCATACCAATCTGACCCCGATTTTGACATTTGCCGATGACATATCGTCTTTTTTTTTTTATCGAATTTCGACTACGCATCCCAGAGCCATTTCACTGTATGCTATACACTATGGTTTTGACAAAGGGTGTATATGGATAAGAGGGTGCAGTCTGCTGAAACTCCATACTAGATGCAAAGAGCATATATGTATGTACACACTTTGGCGCCAACTCAATATTGTAATTTAAAACCGACTCAATTTCGTGCGCTAACACCAGCACCGGCTCCAATATAAACTGCGCATCAGCTAGAATTCCTTGAAGAAAATAATTTTTTTGTTTTTTGGAATTTTTAAGACATGTGGGGCACACTGGGTGATAGCGGCCAAAATAAAATCGAAATTAAAGTATTGGCAAATCAATTTTTTTTTAAAGCGATTGACAGATATACAATTTGTAAAAAAAAAGCTTATATAAACTTTTTTGAGTGTCGTTTTGTTTAGCCGTACAGGTTGTCCAAAACTGAGCAAAAAATAGGTCCTTTTATTTCTCAACAAATACACCTTATACAAAATGCTCACTCAGTTATGTTATCAACTGGCCTTTTAGAAGCAATAAGATTTTTGTAAACAGCGACCACTCTTGGATTTATATGAACTTTCAAATAATGACAAAAAAGTCGAAGAAAAAAAAATTTCCCTGAACTTTGAACAAAATGTTGTAGGCAATAGTTCACACTTTCAAATTATGAAATAATTTTTTTTATCAGCGTTAACATTATTTTTTTGCAGCTTTTTTCTTTTCGAACAGAAAAAAAATTGTGTCAAAATTGGAAAACTTTAACATGAAATAAAAATAAGGGAATATTTTAAAAATATAAATACACGCGCGCCATCTGTTGGAACATAGCGGTGGTTATAACCTAATCTCATTAGTAAAATGTGTTGCATATATTTAAACAGCAGCTAGAAATTACATACATACATACATACATACATACATACATACATACATACATACAGGTGAAACTAATAAAAGCGTGTTAAAAAAATAAAAAATATGACCTCCCCAAATTTTTAATATTTGGTGCTAGTGAAGAAATCTTAAAAATTCGTTTGCGCTTTTTTTGTTTTATGAACTTTTTTATGGAGTGAGTTTTTTTAAGCTTTCATACATTTTTCCCATACAAAATGCTTCAAAAAGTATTAATTTTTGAAAGAGTTTTTAGTGCTTAGCACGAAATTTTTATTTTTAATTCAATTTTTTAATTGTTGGGGTAAGTGGAAAAAAATTCAACAACTATTTACAGCGAAGGTTGAGTGTATAGCTATTTCACGAAAAACCATTTTCGATCATCAGCACTCTTTTCGGAAGTGGATGCACCGGGGATCCACTTCCGAAAAGAGTGCTGATGATCGAAAATGGTTTTTCGTGAAATAGCTATACACTCAACCTTCGCTGTAAATAGTTGTTGAAATTTTTTCCACTTACCCCAACAATTAAAAAATTGAATTAAAAATAAAAATTTCGTGCTAAGCACTAAAAACTCTTTCAAGTAAAATTGTTAACGTTGTTTGGTATATACATAAAATAAATACCAACAACAATGTTCATTGCGAACTGCCTACAACAAAAATTCAGCACGTTTGTGGAGAATATATGCAAAAGCATATACACACTAACGTTAATGTTGAAAATGAAAAAGGCAAAAGTGGGGAAAATCCAACAGCTTGCACAGAGTCTCAATGGCCGAGTGTGTTTATCCGTTGGGTCATTGCGGCTGAAGTTGGAATGGACTCGGGTTCATTCCCCGGTGCATCCACTTCCGAAAAGAGTGCTGATGATCGAAAATGGTTTTTCGTGAAATAGCTATACACTCAACCTTCGCTGTAAATAGTTGTTGAATTTTTTTCCACTTACCCCAGTATTAATTTTTTTTGTATGGGGAAAATTTACCAAGTTAATGAAACTTAAACAACAATTTTTCCAATTCTAATAAAGATATCTAAAAAATTTAAACGCCTTATTCAAGGGGATGGATTATGCTTTCTAACGGTGTATTTGGTTTTGAATAAAAAAAAATATGACAAAAGATATTAAGCAGAGAATATAGCCAAAAACGTGTTTTTTTTTGCCTATTTGGATATGAATATCACAAAAATTAGAACCAATTTGACTCCAGAATCTGGACATCCAGATTCAGATTCTGCACACTGAAATCATTTAGAAAAGTATAGTTTCATTTTGGGTACAAACATTTTTTGAAATGCGATTTTTTTGTTGGAAAATTTTAGGATAAATGCTTAAAAGTGCATATATTAAATATATATATTAATTTGAAACCCATGGAATACTTTTTCCAAAATGATTACTGTATTTCATTTATATTTCAAAAATGTGTGCTCTAATTAAAATTGAGTATTTTAGCTATAATAGTTAGCAAAATATTGAAATTTCAAAAATATCGTTATATGGGAGAGGGTTTATTTGCAGCCATACGGGCTAAATTTTCTTTTGGTGTGACATTATCGGAACGTCTTTTCTTATAATATTCATTGGACCACGTTTGAAATTCATCCAAAGTCATCCCAGCAAACACAGTCTCTAACGTTAGAAGTTTTGTCGAGATTACCTTAGATAACTAGTGTAATTCTCTATATATTCTCAAATTGATAACTAGGGTTGAAAACTACACTAGAATTCGATTAGCGAGTGATTAGAGAAGGAGCCAAATCTCACGCCTTTTATCAATTCTCAATATATTTCTGTGATATATTGAATATACATACATATTGAAATTAGATACTAAAAAATGGTAAAGTTAATATTGCCGTAGTACAATGTTTTCCATTAAAAAGTACAAGATGTACCTTTATAGCCCCGACACATAGCATACGTCAATCCGTCTACGTCGACGTATGTGACTGACAGCTCAGTAAAATGTCGGCATTTAAACGTACGTCGTCATACGTACGACGGATCCGTCGCCGCAACGTACCGAAGTTGCCCAAAAGTCAACTTTTGGTATACGTCAATCCGTCGCTATGTCAGCTGATTGCTTTTGATTGTTAACCTTTAGCTACTCTTGAATTTCACTTTTTTTGCACTTTTCTTTTCGAGTTTTTTCTCATTTGTATAACATTCCTCCATAAAACAAAATGGTCAAGAATTATCAGGAGATGTGAAGTTACTGAAAACTGAATTTCAATAGGGCAACTTAAAAGAGAAATTACAAAATATTCTAAAGAGTTAAATTTTTGCCACCACCTCTGTAGTTAAAGGTTAATCAAACAGCTGATTTTTGTATATCCGCCAACGTTTCCTATGTGGCGACCTCTCCGTCAAGTACGTGAGCTGCCAGTCACATACGTCGACGTAGACGGATTGACGTATGCTATGTGACGGGCCTATTAATTTAAATAATAAGACTGAATTTAGTTTAAATTTCAGTTCTTATAAATGTGATAAACATATACATATGTACGTGCGAATAGATGTATATAATCATATGCAATTTGGCACTAATAAAATCTAAACAATGAAAAAATATAAATACACGCGCGCCATCTGTTGGAACATAGCGGTGGTTATAACCTAAGCAAGAAGTTACATACATACATACATACAGGTGAAACTAATAAAAGCGTGTTAAAAAAAGGTTTGATTTCGGCGATGTCACATTGCAAAGCATGCTGCATTGAAGCCAGTAAATGCAATGAGTGAAAATTACAGAGAAATTGTGCTGAGTCTACTTCCTTTGATGCAATCGTTGCCACGGCTAGTCGATAAAAATCAATATCAAATAATTGATGATGAATGGAGAAAATTACCTGGCTGTAATTTGCCTTCCCATATCAATACATCTGACGACATTGATGTTTTTTGGCACAATTTATATAAACGTAATGAAGAAGACCAGGAATTTTATAGTTTAAAAAATTTGTCGAAATTTGCCCTAGATGCGCTGTCATTACCTCATTCCTAAAGCAGAGATTGCGTAGGAAATATGAGGAAGAAATAAAAAGAAAAAATGAGGAGTTAACAAAGTTTAGGAAAAAGGTGGCAGATTTAGAAAAGGCCTTATGCTGTGGTTATGGTCATTGTCAAGATATACAAGTCTCCCAGCTCATCGAAAATCGATAAAAAAAAAAACGATATGTTATCGGGAGATGTCAAAATCGGGGACAGATTGGTATGGCGGCCACTTCCGGGGGTACAGATTGGTATGGCGGCCGGATGTGGTTGTTGTAAAAATACATATATATTTCTCAAAAAAATAGGGTTGCTGCTCTCGATTTTGTGTAAATCAGGGTTTTGTGGAGATTCTGCACCTCATAAACCCTGAGAAATTCTGAAGGAGTGTTACCGTGTTTCACAACTTTCGGATATATTTTTTTCGATGTATTTGTATGAAAATATATTTAATCAAAGGTAATCAATTTAACGACTGATTTTGTTTCGTAAATTTTTAAATTTCGGTAAAATTCAAGTCTGACACATTGTCAGTTTTACTTTTTCAATTCAAAAGAAGAAATTGTGATTTCTTTCGGCATTTTAGCACGAATTATTTAAATAATTTCTACAAAAGTGTTATTTTATTTGGTTTTTTATTTATTAATCAAGTTGACATTGACAGCTGACAAGGGTTTAAACAATTATTTACGAAGGTGCGTTCATGTAAAAATGGGGATAAACTGCTAAATTTTAACAATTTATTACTTTCTCACTTTAGATGAAGACCACTAATATAAATATATATTGAGATAAATAATATACATAAATAAAATTGGTTTCAGAATCAAAACACCATAACTTTTTACGCTTCACTTTAGTTTATAACAATTTTAGTAAATTTACTTGGTGCAGTTGTTCAACATAAGCATGATAAGATTTTGTGAAAATTATTTTAGTTCCATACTTTACGCATTTACGCATATATTTTTATATCCAGCTTCTTTTAATGGAATATTTCTTAATGCAGGAAGTAATGAAATTCAGTAATCGAGAACTATTAAGGAAAACACGTTTTGTTATTACTAAATAGTGTTTCTTATGAATTTTATGTGATGTATTTCATTTCTTGAACAGTAGCTTTAAGTTTGATTAATAAAATTAAATTATGTACACATATATGTATATAAATAATTTAATTGTAATGAGTAAAATTTTCAATTATATATAAAATATCAATCTCATTGTTTAAAGTTAACTCGGAGTTACATACATAAGTTTGATTATACATTATGCTCAAGGTAAGAATAATAAAGCCGATTTTATGATTCGAAACCAACACCAAAATACAACACAAAAAAAATTGTTTTTGTCTGAGAAACCGCTTAATAGGTCCATTTCATTATGCACAAACTAGTGAAATAAAGCGAAATCTACGAAAATTGAGAGCAAGAGTTACATTTCCACTAACTCTCTTTGCTAACTTTTTCTAGACAATTTTCAACTAGCAGATATTATTAACAGGAAGAAAAACAAAACAAATATATGTCAAATAAAATAGTTAAGGTAAATCATAATAGCTATCTATTTTTATTTAAAAAAGGTGAAAATGCAAATGTGAAAATGCAAATTTATTCCAAAATATAGAAAACCAGCAAATTTTGTTAATTTCGTGTATCTTTACTTTTTTGCTAACATCTCCAGCTGAGAATAAATGCCAATTTACTCTCACAAATTTCGTTGCAAGAGACTCGTGAGATTTTTTATTTAATTTTTGCTAGAAAAGTAAAGGAAATTAAGGGAAAATGTATTATTTTTTCCTTGTCATAGACTTCTAGTGAAAATAGCTGCAATTAAAATTGCTTTATTCAGGTAATTGACTCTAATATGTATCGACTCATTTCTCGGTCTAAAATTTTTAAGTTGTGTCAAAAGGGTGTTTTAATAATAATAACAATCGAACCGACTTAATTTTCATTATAAAATTAATAAATTATATTGAGCATTGTAGAATGGACAACTTTAATATATTTGTTGAGAAATTCCTATTTTATGCAACCCTGAGTGCAATTTTTAAGCAAAGTTCTTCGTGAAAAATAACTGTTGTTTACAGTTATGCCGAATGTTTGAAAAGATAAGTTTGCTTTTTCTGTGATAAATTATATAAATTGCAAATTATTAATTTATTATATCTCTTTTTATTTATTTTATTATTCTTTGCCCAAAAATGAGACGTCGGTGTATTTGTGGATGCAATATTTCAGCAACGCTTTATCCTTTTCCTCCAGAGGGCGATGCTAGGTAAGTCGGTTTGTGAAGAAAGTTTTATTACGGATAATTCTTTTGCGAACATATCAGTGAACATTAAATTGAAATTCCTAAAATTACGGAGAAATAATTCACTAATTATTGCATAGTGTATACACAACGAATTATTGTGCGTTGATTGCCAACTCGGTCTCATGTTAAATGGATAATATGGATTCTGTAACAACGGGGTCGGCTTCGATATAATGCGCCCGCCGTATTTATTTTTAAACCACAGACATTATTTGGTATTTGCTTTTTATTTGCAATCGATTTGCATAGAAAACAGTGAGGTGCAGTTTGACAATGTTCGCAATTTTAAACGTTAATATTTCCAAAACTCAGTTTTCTCTCTGTTCTGACTTCAGATACAGAATGTGGAGGGCATAGTGTATGTACTTATAAACTATGGTGGAGAGGTGCCACGCCCCTTCAAGTGTTACCGAAATCCTGGCACGACATATGAAGTTGCGGCCATTGCCATTTTCATTTTCAACAGAAATTGTGATTATTTTTGGCAATATTAGCAATTTAAAGTAACTTGACTTTGGTTTTTAAATTAATGCAACAATATTGACAAAACGGACGTTTTAGTTATGCTACTTATTGATCCTTTCTTTGCAAAACAACTGAACAAAAGGAATCTGCTTTAGTACAAGAGCTAAATAAGTACAAGGAGTTCCAATGTACTGAACTTTAATTGAATAATAAAATAAATAAGCTATACATGTTATTTTCAATAAAGTCGGCATTTTCATTACGATTTAGTCCATTTTCATAATTTAAAATTACTAATATAATCTAAAACTTAGTGGAAATATAAATTTGCTGTCAAAAATATATATGTAAATGGAAATATATATGTACATGAAATTAGAATTCCAATTACAATAATTAAAAAACCGTTACTTATTTCTGCGTACAAACCTAAAATTAAATAGTTACGTAGATCAGTTTGTTAGCTAAAACATCAACTTAGTGTAAAAAAAAAGGAAACAAAAATGTCCCTTACGCGAAAATGCACTTTAAACGTCGATATATTAATTTTAGCTATGAACTCGTAAATATAAACAAACAAGATAATATCTTATATATATAAATATTAATTTGTATATGTATAATAAGCAAAAAATGTGATTTGCAAATTGAATAATTTGATTTTAATAATGGGTCGCATTTCCATTGATGCACCCTTAAAGACAATTATATGCAATTTTAAAATAATGAAATAATTTTTTCTAGGCGTAGTGAATGGTTGCGGCTGTTGGGTGTTGATAAACCTGCAAAGCATATGTGGGCATGCCAGCGCCATTTTTCACTAGGGATGCGGATGAACCGATTGCTACATCCTAACGCAATACCCGACTTAAATTTAAGATTTTGCTCGCCCACAGCGACAGTTAACCTTGATAGGTTACGTAACTCAGATAGCGCCATAGTATTAGGGATAGAAGATTTTCAGACCGTACCCTGTCCAGAGTTGAACGAATTCAACTCATCTTTAGGTAACCCAGATAGCGTTATAGAGTTAGGGATAGATTTTCAGACCTTACCCTGTCCAGAGTTGAACGAATTCAACTCATCTTTAGGTAACCCAGATAGCGTTATAGAGTTAGGGATAGAAGATTTTCAGACCTTACCCTGTCCAGAGTTGAACGAATTCAACTCATCTTTAGGTAACCCAGATAGCGTTATAGAGTTAGGGATAGATTTTCAGACCTTACCCTGTCCAGAGTTGAACGAATTCAACTCATCTTTAGGTAACCCAGATAGCGTTATAGAGTTAGGGATAGAAGATTTTCAGACCTTACCCTGTCCAGAGTTGAACGAATTCAACTCATCTTTAGGTAACCCAGATAGCGTTATAGAGTTAGGGATAGATTTTTCGACCTTACCAAGTCCAGAGTTGAACGAATTCAACTCCTCTTCAGGTAACCCAGATAGCGTTATAGAGTTAGGGGTAGAAGATTTTTCGACCTTACCAAGTCCAGACTTGAACGAATTCAACTCATCTTTAGGTAATTTTCAGCCCAGTCAAGAGGCATCTGAAGTAGGTAGAAATTGGGCTACTAAACAAACGCAGGTAAATATGAATCTTGAAAAAGATGCCCTCAGGATTTGGGCTAGTACTAGGCAGACTCAGACAGATATGTATCTTACAGAAGATACTCCCAGGAAACGGCGCTATAAAGATGATTTAAATGAGAAGAATGAGGAGTGTAAGAGATTGCGTAGGAAATATGAGGAGGAAATAAAGAGAAAAAATGAGGAGTTAACAGAGTTTAGGAAAAAGGTGGCAGATTTAGAAAAGGCCTTAGAGAATAATGGCGATGTGGTTGAAGCAAGGCAGGGCGACCTATTCGAAGAGCTATGTAGCAAATTAACTCCACATGTAGCAATATGTGTTAGAAATTGCTTGAAAAATAAAAACCGCTATTCAAGTGGTCATAGATTTGATAGGGATTTGAAAACATTAGCTCTAGCAGTAAAGTTTCTGTCACCTATAGCATTTAGGTACCTAAAGCCCATCTTCTGCTGGCCATCCACTAGTACACTTGAATTGTTCGTTCAAGGTTGGCCACGCAACCCTGGCTGCAACTATAGCAGCATAAAAGCGCTGGAGCTAAAGAGCCGTAGCTTCACAGAGGCGCAAAGGTACGTTTCGATCTGCTGTGACGAGATGTCCTTAAAAGTCCATGTCGACTACGAAAGAAATAGGGATTCAATAATAGGGTTAGAGGACTACGGAGATGAAAACCGTACCTCAAGAGTAGCTTCAAGTGTTTTAGCAGTTCTTGTCCAGGGCATTGGTGGGGAGTCTTGGACACATCCATTAGCATATTTTTTCGTGCATAAAGCATGCAAAGGAGATGTTTTAAAGAAATATATATTTGAAATTATTCACCAGCTCCACGGCATTGGACTTCATCCCTGCCAAATGGTCACCGACCAAGGCTCCAATTTCATTAACTTCGCAAAAAACGTAGGAGTTTCACAAGAACGCCCGTTCTTCGAAGTTGATGGTAAGGAAATAGTATATTTCTATGATTCTCCTCATCTTCTCAAAAGTACTAGAAACTGTTTAGAAAATAAGAAAAATAAAGTAACTTTTCAAGACCGCCCTGTGGATTGGATGGATATTGTACATCTCTCTGAACAAGGGTCGAAATATGATATTTCTTGTACTCATAAATTAACCTCGGCACATATTAGACCAAAGCCCTATAATAAAATGAGCGTGCGTTTAGCTTCTCAGGTTTTTAGTAATTCTGTGGCAAGTGCAATGTTCGCTATATATAGCTCCGGGCAATTAAATAGTTCGACATCTTCATCTTTTTTCAATACTGCCGAATTTGTCTTATTTTTCGACAAACTATTCAATATTTTTAATAGCAAATGCTTTGGCGACGTGGGAAATTTTAAACAACCTTTTCAAGCCACTGCGGATCAACTAGAGTTTCTTAGGCAGGCAGAAGTTTTTTTAAGTTCGATAAAAATTTTTGAGGATTCAGGTCGCGATATAACCAATACCTACAACTTCATTAAAGGTTGGTTATTAAATATAAATAGCTTACGTCGATTATGGCGTAATTTAGTTCCACAAGATTTCAATTATATTTTCACAAGGAGATTAACTCAGGACAAATTAGAAAATTTCTTTGGCCAAATACGTAGAGGTGGGGGATTTGATTCGAGAATAACCCCGCAGCGGTTCTCGTATCTTTTTAGGCAAGCCTGGGGCTTAGGGTATATTAAATGCGTCGATAAAGGAAATTGCGAAATCTTGCCCGATCAGTGTGATTCTTTAGCTAATAGTACTATTATGTCAGCCTGTGACGACGCTTTAGTTAGGGACACTTCATGGCAAATATATCAGAGCTTACCTAGGCCTCGCTCATTTCAAGATGCCCAAGTCGATGTTGCGGTTGATGTTGATGAAAGTAGTTTTCTTCATAGAAGTGCTTTTGTTTACTTTTGCGGATATTTGTATTTCAAATATTTCAAGCTTCACAATTGCCTGATGCCATTGCCTAGATTTGATGGTAGTATAACTGAAAATGATTTTCTTTTCACAGAACAAAAGCAATTTTCCAATAGTAAACTTGTGTGCCCTCCTACTGAGTTTGTTGACTTCTTATCTAAAATTGAAGAGATTTTTACGGAGAATTTTGACTCGGTTTGTCACTTGGTTGGTTTTTCCCAGATTTTATTTGAAAAAATGACAGATGTAACTCCGTATTATTGCTGCGATAACTGCAACCAGTGATGGTAAATACTTTTTTGGAAATTCCCTACAGAGCAAGAAAAAAATCCCTACTTTTCCCTACGCTTGTTTCAAATTTTCCCTACGTAATTCCCTACACTTTTTTTAGTTATTTCCATGCTAGAACAATGAAAAACCCGCACGGCAGTAGATGAACGTCTTTTCTTTTACTAAATAATGAAAATCGGCTGTTCTACTGCATACTGCATACACACTGGCTCTCAAAGAAATCAAAAAAAAAATTACAATAAAATACTGATGATTTACTGTTTTGAACAATTATTATAATAAAAAAAATATATGTATTAATGCGTTGTATGTAACATATGTATATATCGCACGTTTTATGCAATAGGGATTTAACTCGAAATTTTCGATTTCTGGGGTTTTGCAATATATTTCAATAACTGGGTCATGCCTTTGAGTCTAGTCTTATAAAATACTCAAAATTATAAAAATGGCGGAAATAAAAGTGATTTTGTAGTTAGCCGTAGAAGGAAACTGTTTGAAATTATAAAAGATTGCGTTTTCCCAAAAAAATTTTTTTTGAGTTAAATCCTCAAGAAAATTTGACAGAAGAGGTAAATAAACTCAAATGTGACATTTCGTTTGAAAATATAATTACTTTCCTACTACCATTTCAACGCTCAAGAAATAATGCAAATTTTTTCTTGAGCGTTTTCTTGAGAGCTGCGGAGAGGCCTTAAGGGGAAAAAAATTCGGAGCTAAGAGCGTAGCCAGAAAAAAAAAATCTTTTGCTCCGATGCCCTGATTAAAAATATCGTGTTATTAGATAGTTCACTATATGGTATTCCCTCTCCAATTACGTCATTGAAGGGTTCGCGATTTAACAAGTCTTGGCAGCATTTTCATTATTCAGATCGACAGTCAGTGTTGAAGTGAAAAAAAGTTGAATTGAAATTTTGATTTGACTTTGCCAAAAAATCCCTACATTTAGCTATTTTATAAAAATCTGTCCTTCTTTCCCTACGGTCACTTTTTTCCGACTAAAATCCCTACATGTAGGGAATTTTCCCTACGTATCACATCACTGACTGCAACCCAGACACGATTAAATACCTATTCATAAGAATACGTACTTATTTTTTAGTCAATAGTTTTAACAAAAAAGCTAACCAACCTAATTTCAAAAATATTAGTTTCTTATGTGTAGATCATAATTAAGTAATAAAGTGGGTCCGTCTGAAATCGTTCATTTTAAAAGTCTGAATCCGTCTGAAAAAATATTATTATTATCTGATCGATTTGAGCATCTTTGAATGAGCTTTTGATGTAGTGTTAGTTTGCAGCTCATTACTTTTCATCCACAATTCTAATCCACAGGTATGGAATCTATTTTTTGTGTAAAGTTAAATATTCATTGCATTTTTTGTACACTTTTGTATACCTTTTTTCTGTTTCTGGTATTTTTCAAAGTAAGGCCCATTTCCCCACCACTCCTATTTAGGTTACTGTCACTGTGGCGAGTTTGTAAATATGTAAATATTTTTGTACGTATTGAAATGAATTTTACCAGTTTTGTTTATTTATATGTATATATGTATGTAAAATGAATTGTGCAATTATTTTTGTTACAAGTAGTATTGTTTAGATTTTATTATGTACTTAGTACTACTGTATGTGATATATGTATGGGTGAAAATAGGCCTCCTGGGGAACCGAACACCCTAAAAAATCGGTAACGCGCCTGTGTTGCTACCTCAGCGGTGGTGCGGAAAAGCAATAAATATATATAATATATAAATATAAATAGTCAAGATCAAGTTGATATTTTTAAGATTTGTATTGTATTTAAGTATATTTAATATATGAGATTAAGTTGATATTTTTAAGATTTGTATTGTATTTAGGAATATTTAATATATGTAGGAATATGAAAGTTTTTAAGTTACTGTTAAACAAGACCTTAAATTTAAAATTAATAAATTGCATCCAATATATTAAAACAAAAAAAATTAAAAAAAAAAAAAAATTGAAATCGAATATTTAATTGAATATGAATATACTTGGTAAGTATTAAATGTTAACTTGGACAAAGGAACCCAATATCGCTTAGAATCATTCGTGAGTCATCCGCGTTCACGTTTTGACCCATATTTGAGGACCTGGCCTAGGCATCGCAATGAAAATAACTATGTTGGAGACCTGCTCAGCACCTTTCATTTGATACCCATATTGCTCAAAGACTTGCTGGGTCACTCTGGATCCACATTTGGGTCTATATTCCGGCAAGTTCTTTTTCGATATTCTACATTTATACCCTACTCCCTACCTTGAACTGTTTTAGAGATAATCAGCTTTAAAAATTATGGTTGTGTGGGAGGTGCCACGCCCCCCTAACATTTTTTTATTTTTTCTTCGACTAAACCTTCGCGGGATAACCTCAAACAAACCCCCCTAAGGAAGTATTTGATTTTGCTTAAGTATATCAGGCGTACCAAATTTGATCGATATATCGCACGTTTTATTCAATAGGGATTTAGGGCCGATTTCATAATCAAATTAAAAGTTCCTTTATTCCTTATGGCCGATTTCATAATCAAATTAAAAGTTCCTTTAAAATTTAAGGAGCATTTAATTTGCTGATCGAGAATTTCAAGTTAAATCCCTATAGAATAAAACGTGCGATATCTGCTGCGACTTCTGAGTTATGACTATATAGGAAAAGTGGGCATGGTCATGGTCCCAATTTGCAATACCAACCGTCTCAGTCTGTATATCAACCTGCATGCCAAATTTCATCAAAGTATTTAATTTTTTGGGCGATTTATCAACAACTTTCCATGGCAGCACCTTTAATTTCATACCAATATTAAATTAGAAAGTAACAATTTATATTTATTTATTTATATTTATATATAAAATGTTACAACTAAAGGCGGATTCATCGTTCGAGTTCAGAACTTTTTTGCCATGTGGTTGTTGTTGTGTTTTCGGAGTGTGAGAGGAATTCCGAAAAGTTCTGAACTATTTTTATTAGTTAACTCAAATTCAACTTTAGTTCTGAACTCGAACGATGAATCCGCCTTTAAAGGCGGATTCATCGTTCAAGTTCAGAACTTTTTTGCCATGTGGTTGTTGCTGTGTTTTCGGAGTGTGAGAGGAATTCCGAAAAGTTCTGAACTATTTTTATTAGTTAACTCAAATTCAACTTTAGTTCTGAACTCGAACGATGAATCCGGCTTAACTAATAAAAATAGTTCAGAACTTTTCGGAATTCCTCTCACACTCCGAAAACACAACAACAACCACATGGCAAAAAAGTTCTTAACTCGAACGATGAATCCGCCGTATAATTTTCTGTTCGGTTTATACATCAAATAAGAATCTTTTATAAAAATCAGCAAGCGTCATTTATTTTACAAGTCGAAATTTTTGTCAGCAAAAGACAGATTCCAAAAATATCTATCACAGACAAAATTTTAATTTCAAATATTTTTGTTTTTTTGTCTGTCAAAATCTGTTTTTTTGGTGTCTTAAAATTTTACATAGCTTTGCAGATGGCGCTGGTGTTTTGCGTGTAAAAAATTAATGGTCTCTTTTCGTTCGATTCTTATCAATGTACTAGGCTTAATAATCGACGTCTAAACAAAGAGCGTATATGGATAAGAGGCTGCAGTTTGAAAAACTTCACACTAGATGTCACATTTCGCGCGAGATGGGACCCGCGAAGTGTGACATCTAGTGTGAAGTTTCGCTGACTGCACCCTCATCCATATATGCTCTTTGTGAAACTTCACACTAGATGTCACACTTCGCGGGTCCCATCTCGCGCGAAATGTGACATCTAGTGTGAAGTTTTTCAAACTGCAGCCTCTTATCCATATACGCTCTTTGGTTTAAAATTGATATATGTATATTAAAAACTAGGAAACCCTAGCCTAATTTGGCCAAGATTTTTTTTTTTTTGCTAAATAAGTTAAAAACCTAACGTGATAAGACCAAAGAGCGTATATGGATCCATATACGCTCTTTGATATGACATTTAGTGTGAAGTTTCACTACTGCACCCTCTTATCCATATACGCTCTTTGTGAAACTTCACACTAGATGTCACATTTCGCGGGTCCATCTCGCGCGAAATGTGACATCTAGTGTGAAGTTTCACTACTGCACCCTCTTATCCATATCAAAGAGCGTATATGGATAAGAGGCTGCAGTCTGAAAAACTTCACACTAGATGTCACATTTCACGCGAGATGAGACCCGCGCAGTGTGACATCTAGTGTGAATTTTCACGGACACACCTTCATTCATACACGCTCTTTGTGAAACTTCACACTAGATGTCACACTTCACGGGTCTCATCTCGCGCGAATTGTGACATCTAGTGTGAAGTTTTTCAGACAACAGCCTCTTATCCATATATGCTCTTTGTCCATATACCCTCTTTGTGAAACTTCACACTAGATGTCACATTTCGCGGGTCCATCTCGCGCGAAATGTGACATCTAGTGTGAAGTTTTTCAGACTGCAGCCTCTTATCCATATACGCTCTTTGGCGCACATATGTAGGTAGATTTTCAAGTTTTATGCGGCCAAAAATATTTTATTGTCTACAACTATTCCAAATTGCTTGTTTAATCCAAAATTTTAATAATTTATGTTAAAAGTCGATTTTATTGAAAAATATATACAGTGACTCAAAAAAAAATCATACGCCACAGTTTTTAAATTTATTTCAAAGAGTTATGTCGAAAATTTGACTTTCTTATTTCCGTTTAAATATGTAGAAAATTTTTCAATAAAAATCGTTTTAATCAGGATTTCTAAGCTTATGGAAAAAATCCGAAAAATCGTAGAAATTTCTAAAAGTGGATTAAAAATTTCAAAGCGGGGCCAGAATTTATAAAAGATTTTGAGCAGATTTCTAAGTGTACTGTTAGGAACCAACCAATTTTAGTGTAAAAAGTGAAATTCTCAATGCTGTGAAAAATTCCGCCGCTTTTAGAAATTTTTTTCTCTAGGATGTTTGGCTTATATGTACTTGAGACCGTTCCAATTAAAATTTCCGAAAAGCCGTTGAAAATTTTCAAAAAGTTGAATGTTGCATATTATTATATTAAAATTGAATTAGCTGCAAAATTGCATACTCAAATATCTTCTAAAAAAATCTAGTTTTAGAGTTAACACTACCTAAAAAGTTGACAATAATCTGTTATATAAAAATAAGTCGCGTTTTCCTCCCTGATGATATAACTCCAGAACGGCTGGCAGAATTAAATGAAATTTTGCATGTAGTTTTCGATTGAGCCCGACATGGTTTATGGCCAAAAAAAGTATAAGGCCCGGTTTCACCAACTGTACCCGGATTCTAGAAATCGCTATCGCTAAATGAGATCGCCAAAAAGTGCTAAATTTATATTAGACGCGCCTAAAAATGTACAATATCTGACAAAATGTGTGACATACATAGCTGACAGATCAATGCTGCTGTAGCTTGAGACGAAATAAATGGATAAAGGAAGTACACACTTTTAGGCGCGTCTGTAATAAATTTAGAGATTTTTGGCGATAGCGATTTCTAGGCCCGGTTTGATGAAAATCGTTGCCTTGACGTCCACATCATTGCTTCAACAAACGCAACTTTTCGACCTATTTCATGCGTATTTACAAAGAGCGTATATGGATAAGAGGCTGCAGCAAAGAGTGTATATGGATAAGAGGCTGCAGTTTGAAAAAATTCACACTAGATGTCACATTTCGCGCGAGATGGGACCCGCGAAGTGTGACATCTAGTGTGAAGTTTCACAAAGAGCATATATGGATGAGGGTGCAGTCAGTGAAACTTCGCACTAGATGTCACACTTCGCGGGTCCCATCTCGAGCGAAATGTGACATCTAGTGTGAAGTTTTCAGACTGCAGCCTCTTATCCATATACGCTCTTTGGTATTTATTACTTCAACGGACGCGCTTAGGTTGGTTTACATATTAGTGCTGCCAAATCTCATAAACGTGATCCGCATCGTTCCGGCGAGATTGTGATTCAGATACGGAACTGGATAGCCCACGGGAACGGTGCTAATATTTACAGAAGTGCAGATAATGGTGGGCACACTTTTAAAATGCGGTTATCGAACACAACTGAAGTTGAAATTGATAAGTTGTGGTATGTCCAGAAACGAGGCATGAAACGCGGCAGTACAAATTTTTTGATGATTGTGATGGGCAATGCTTCATGGAAAATTGACGTTTATGAACGCTCTGCTTTTACTACAAAAGCAGGTTGCGCTTCAAACTGAGTTTCTGAAGAAAGCCTGGATAGTTCCATACCTACCCCAATTGCTGTCAAAAATATATAAGGCTCACATTAATGTCGAGTTTTGCAGTTCGGTTAAGTCAATAAGATACATATACATGCATATTCGCAAACACGTCGATAAGGGATGTGATTTAGCTGCATTTCAAATTCAAAATAAAATTTGCAAAAACCGATGCTCTATACCGATGTTGCTTGCTATTTCACATGGAAAAGGCTAGGAAAAAATAGGAGCCACAAAACAAGGAAGGCCGCATCCATCATTCCCAGGCGTATTTAAAGCCAAGACTTTGGGAAGGCTTTACACCATTCATGCTTTTTTTAGGCCCTTGGCAACTTCCAATCTGGCATGTCAAGCAGTGCATATGTGTGATTGTGATCAAAAAGTTTTGATTTTCATCAACGCGAGCTGGACAACAAGAACGTGTCGTACGACGACTGCCGATTGCGCTAACACACACAAAAAAGCACCCATACATAAACACTGCTTGACATGCCAGATTGTAAGTTACCAAGGGCCTTTACGTTTGTTATTAAAGAATGTTCCCGGACCAACATTCTTTGAATTTTTGCGAACAGTAAATGGTTGGGTATTCGGTACGTATCAGGATGCATGTTGTGAGTTGCAATTGATCGAAGAAGACGGTCATTGGGACATAACACTAGCTGATGCAGCATTAACATCCTCACCGAATTCTAAATACGGATACAAAACCTTCCTACACCTGGGGAAGATTCATTTCTTGGTCCAGGAGAAGGACAGAGAGAAAGCGAATAAAAATTTCCAACTAATCCAGATTCAGGAACCATAGATATGTCGTGAACGCATCTGTAGCCTTGGACGGATATCATGAGGCAACATCCCGTAATTTATAGTGACAGAAAGCCCGTGGGCTTGTATCATTGTTCCGCGATCAGTAAAATGCAAATAACAAATATAAATAATTTTACAAAAATGCCACATAAAGTGACCTAACCAAAAAAATTAATACGTTCAGAACAGCATTTAGAAGAAAGTCTAAAAAACAAGACCAGTTCAGAAAAAGTGGAGCAGGTGCTCCAGAAGATTTCGAGTCGAGTTTCGCATTTTACAACGAGCTTCTATTCCTGAAAGATTCGATTAATCCCTGCAGCTCGTCAGTGGAGGAGGTAACTGAAATAAGCAACTATACAAAAAAAAAGATTCGTGGTTTTCTGTACAAATAAGTTTAGGTTTTATTATTTTTTTTAATGCTTATGAAATGCAGTTTGTTTGCAATGGAACAGGTCCTTCATTGTTAAAGTACTGGCAGTATTGCAGGTGAACATTTTTTGCGTTTAAATACGAGTTTCGCACTTACACACTTTGCAGCTCAGGAAGGTTGCTGGTATTAGTTATTCTCCAAGTGCTTGGAAATACGTTTCCCGTTTCGATATTTTAATCAGGGATGCCACTTTTGGGCTTTTCCTACCAAAACTGGTAGGTTTTATTCCTTTTGGTAGGTTGGTAGGACGATTTGAGTTTTGGTAGGTTTTTGCCTTCGTTCAACTAACATCAATTTTGTCACAAAACTCTACTAAATAGAAGCATTTTCTTTAAGCTTCAAGTACACTTGCCCCCACAGACACAACTGGAGGAGATTGAAAACAGAAAGGCATCTGACATTTTATGCTATATGAAGCAAACAATGTTGTTCGTCTACATGGTGTGTAATAAAGAGTCCATGTGGTAGCACAACAGACCATCAGGCCTACCTAGGTAGTAAATGTGTTTGCTGTACCAAGTGGAAACAATGTCCGCTATTTCCCTCGATAAATCTTCTTAAGTTTCCTTCAGGATCAGTTGCCTGCCCTCATTATTCCTGAAATGTTATTCCACAAAATGTAAATCCTGATTTCCTCCGCACTGGACGAGCGGTAGCAGCCACTAATACCCAATCCAACCTTGTCCGAGTGTAATTTAAAGCGAACTCAAGTTCTTGTTTATCTAGAAACTACTGCTTCCTTCTCTTTTCCTTCACATTTTTATCACTCATTCTAAAATTAATTGAAATTTTTAGAAATAATATTAAATTTAACACTAAATTTTTCAAAATCAAAAAAAAAAAGTTTTTTATTTTAAGCGGTAAAAAAAACAAGTGTTCGGTTACTGCAGGGTGGTCGGTTACTGGCACCGTTACCCTAAATGAATTTGTTGAATATGTTAAACCTCACATTAAAAAAAAAATTTGTAGGCTCGAAGCCGTTTTGGTAGGTTTTCGGTAGGAAAAAATTTTCTAAGTGGCATCCCTGATTTTAATATCAGTGGACTGAGCTGGCGAATAACTACTTGTAGACTTCGATCTTAAAAAATTGTGGAGGAAACAGCATATCAAGACCACCGACTGCACTTTTTCTGGTGACAATTGAATTGTCCTCTGCGAAATTCCACTCGAGACGCAAGTATACCGAACACGTTTTCAATAAACGGTGGTTGAATACTCTTCTTTCTGTACTAAGCCCAATTTGACTAATAGTCCAACCAGTCAATGACGCATGCACGTAGCCCGTGTCAGCTGACACAACCTGTCTTATGGAGTTGTAGTGTAAATGCCCAATCACCAACGCATGACGACGGCTCTCTTGACGCACGTATCGTAGAAACCTAGCTCATAGTCCAACCATTGACCGACGGCGTCATATCTCTCAGTTACCTCACGCAATAGTTGAAAATCGACACCATTCACGCACGTAAACGCACGCATACCCAACGCAAGAATCAGTTGTTTTCCTTTGTTTACATTCTGCATTGTTTTTGGTTTGTTTGGAATGAGTTGAATAACAGCGTTACCATTGTACAGCAAAGTATACATGCAGTTTTTGATTTCGTAGTAACTTGTGTTTGGTTTCGTAGTAATTTTTCTTGAAAATCGTATTATTCATAGAATTTATTAATAAATAAATTTTTAAATTGAAAATGTTGTATCATGATAATTTAAAACCAAATATTAATTGCAGTTTTGTTTACTTCTGACTCCGTGCTTCTACATTTTCTACTACTATTTCTTAAAGGCTTTTAAGAATATGTACATTAGGCATATAACAAATTTTGACGAAAAATTTGGCATACCACCACGTGGTAGCAAATATTGTACAAGTAATGAATACCACTTTTTTTAGGTGATTTCGGTTCAAAAACGTTCCGCGCAAAAATGGATTTCTAAAAAAAGGCAGATTTTTTTTTTTATTTTTTTTTTAATATTTTTATTTTTACATTTTTGTCAATTGTTATAGTATGAAATAAGTTTTAAGTTTAAAGTATATGATGATTTACACAATGGTAAAATGTCTTGCACAATTTTAATTGCACGCTCTGCGCAGATGTACAAAACTTTTTTTGTTTTTTTCAGCAGTTCTGATAAAAAAGTAATTTCGTTTTGCGCGGAAACTTTATTGCAATTTCGCAAAAAAAAAAAAATAATGGGGTTCATACTTTTTTATGCTCTATTCGACTGATTTGATTATGCTCTATTCGTTTGATTTTTCACGTAACAACGTGTCAGCTGATTGCTCTCTTTGCAACAGGGTTGCCGGAGCGATCATTTTGTAGTAAATTAGTACCAATCTTTCAATATGCTCCCAAAGTACCTCAATAACTATTCCGAATGTTGCCGATTATAAAATTATGTTAACATAAGTGTATTTTTTTTTTAAATATGGAGATAAAAATGTAATAGAAAAATTTCAGTTTTTTCTTGCGTTTTTTTTACTAAATTTGGCTATTGCCGCAATAGTTTTTTTACACGGAAATAAAAATGTAAATAGAGAAAATGAAGGTTTTCTGGCGTTCTTTTTTTATTAAATTGTACTACATATTGTATCAATCGTTTGTATTTGTTTTTATATGGAGATAAAAATTTAAATAGAAAAAAATGAAGTTTTTTCTGCTGTGTTTTCTTTACTAAATTTGACTATTGTGGATATTTTTGACTGTTGCATTTAATATATTTGACTATTGTGAATATTTTTGACTGTTCAATTTAGCAAAATTACCCCGGATAGCAAATTTTTAAAAGCTGTCAGGTGAATAATATTTGGTGAGCCGGCAAGACTCGTGAATTTGACAACAAGCATAAACAACAAAAAGGCCGAAATACGTACATATGCAATACATAAATTAAAAAATAACCGCGGTGAATATTATTACTAAAAATTAAAATAAAAATAGTATCTGTATATAATTGCTGCATTTTATTAATTTAAAAAATTAGGTTTCTTAGTGCCCATACTTACATAGGTAAATATTCTTAAAAGCCTTTAAGAAATAGTAGTAGAAAATGTAGAAGCACGGAGTCAGAAGTAAACAAAACTGCAATTAATATTTGGTTTTAAATTATCATGATACAGCATTTTCAATTTAAAAATTTATTTATTAATAAATTCTATGAATAATACGATTTTCAAGAAAAATTACTACGAAACCAAACACAAGTTATACGAAGTCAAAAACTGCATGTATACTTTGCTGTACAATGGTAACGCTGTTATTCAACTCATTCCAAACAAACCAAAAACAATGCAGAATGTAAACAAAGGAAAACAACTGATTTTTGCGTTGGCTATGCGTGCGTGAATGTCGACATCCAAACACGGAGACACGAAGTTGAGCAACCCGCTGCTTTTGTTCGTTTGTGGGTGAGAAGGCGACGAGGAAAGGAGGGGGGCACCAAGTCGTCGGTGCTCGGACAACACGCTTTGTGCAGCAATTCTTATCGCCAGTGACCAATCAGAGCGTTCGAAGAATGCCAGAACAAAACATAATGAACAAAAGTTGGCCAGCGACGAGTTGATGTGTTTGGACAAATGGAAGACAGAACAGCGGCACAAAAGAGAATCGTTGGATAATTTCGCGGCAGAGTTGCTGTGTTTGGACACGGACAATGGTGTCGATTTTGAACTATTGCGTGAGGTAACTGAGAGATATGACGCCGTCGGTCAGTGGTTGGACTATTAAGGGTTTCATTAAAGTTTCTGTGAGTTGAAAAGCATCATCGCCGATGTAGACAAATGGCATCTTTCTGTTGCTGAAAGGGAGCACGGTAGACTCCGGTATATTCAGTCGATTTTCTAAAAAGCTTTTCCCAAACGATGTGTGACTAAAAACTAGGGTTGGGCGATATATATCGATATATCAATATATCGATATTTTTAAAATAGTACAGCCGATAATATCGACGATATTTTGAATTACCGTGCATCGATAATCGATAATTTTTTGCCATTTCGAGCCAAATTCGATATTTTTCATACATTTCTGATTCGCTTTGAATTTAACACCAGAAGTGGTATAACCCTAATGTTCGGGTGCTTGAATTTACATTACTTTCTTCTTCAAGCAATTCTTAATGATTTTTATGTTTATACTTCAGGATTCGTAGAATATCTGTAGACTCATCGAACTTTAACAACAAATATCTAGTAAACTATAAGTCTCCGCCAAGTTTGGATTTCAGTTTTGAAATCTGTGAGAGCACCTCTAACCACGTGAAGAAGTGGTTTTTTGCGGGACGTGGTTCCTTAATGTAAAGCCGACCCTTTCGATATATTGATATATCGATGTTTTTACACGGCATAAATCGATGTTTTTTTAAATATCGATATAATATATATCGATATATTTTTCCAATTTGCCCATCCCTACTAAAAACTCGCACCATCCGAAATTCTGCCATTGATTCCAACATCTGCAACAATAAATTGGTAATGAGCATCCACAACGGCCATTAATACAATACTAAAAACATTTCTTGTAATTAAAATATGTAGGCCCTGTATTGGGAGGCTTTTGGATGGCGATGTGTTTACCGTCGACAGCTCCTATTTAATTGGAAAATTTCCAGCTGTGGGCAAATCCCTTTATCATATTCTCATCTTTTTTAAAATCAATAAATCTATATTCAAAGCTAACTTGGAGGTCATTGAAAATATTTGAATAATTTAAAAGTTTATTTTGCATTTGGTAATGCTCGCATATTTCCTTTGTGTATTTGCAATTTTCCAAAACACCCGAGCGAATTTGTTCAAGAGCTTGCAATCGGATTTTAAAAGCCTGTATGGATGCCATCATATCAATTATGAAATCTTCAGTGCATAAGTGTGTTATGTCCACCGCAAATTTTGTTGATTATTTGCACTACAATTTTCATTAGGTACCCTATCCAAGGCAGATTTACAAAGGTAGACTGGGTAGACCCAGTGCCGAATTCAGAAATTTGCCATGTATTTTTTTATTGTAATTGGTAGTGTAATGTCAAAATAATATTTGTAGTATGTTGTTGGCGCAATCAAATTTTGTAGTTGCTCAGCAGAACCATTTTTTTACGAAGCCACTTATGTATACGTCCATTATATAATAAACTGCCTAAAAGCGTGCTTCAAAATTTTTGTATTTGTATGGAGAAAATATTGCAAACTAATGAGGCTTAATATGCAAGATTGCAAGTTATAAGAAAGGTATCTAAAATATAAAAACGGTTATTTCTGTCATCAAGATGTGCGAACCAAGGCTTGTCTGCAATTATAATTAAATCCTTAATATATTTTAATATATAGATACATATATATAAAGGCATACTAGAACAAGTTAGGCGAACGACGAACTTACCAGTTGTCACCCGCAATATACTCCAAAGCTTGCGATTCGTTGATCCCATATCGCAGACCGTGGTCACAACAGGAAAACTTGCAGCTTTCGGCGCCGATATAATAACAAACAAAATTGCTTTCGGCATCGGGCAGTCGAAGCTGTAAAATATTGGTTGCTTCCACGATTTCCATCACCACTTGCACATAATTTACGGGCTTTCGGACTTGGCCTCATGGCTGATCGTATTTGTATGCTTCGACGTCTTTCATTTCGTCGAATGCAATAACACATTGTTTTAATCATTTGAGATTTTAGTCCAACGTGTCATACTCTCAATTGGTGCAGTTAGGAGACACTCGCTTCTATCGGTTTTACGATACCATCGTTGCAATGTGGCCACGTGGGGAAGCGGAAATCGTTTGGTATATAAATTATGATATACCCGTGGGCTCACAGCGTGCAGACATTTTGCATTAGCAATATCTTCATGGGACGAATGCGGGTATCGATCGAAAATAAATCACATATGTGTACATATTCTTAACATTAAAATACGTAAGTATATAAAAGCAAAACCTACTGGGTATAAGCATTTTCCGAATTTGACTGGCTGTAAATATTTTCTCCACCTGCGTGACTATAGCATTTGCTTGTAAAGGTTTGTCCTCCTTCTATGTAGGCGAGTTCGCGATCCAAATGCGGAATTCTGACCTAAGAAGAATCCATCTGCTGTAGAAATGGACGCGGCTGCAGATACATACCACCGACCTCTGTGTCATGTTCGCGGAAGAGAACGGCCTTCTCCTGGAGTCAAAGCTATTTCGAACCCACCGGGTCCGAATGGCTTTGATTTCCAGGGGAAACTTTCTTGCTTCGTTCTTGTGCAACAAAGGGGCATGCCGAGGAAGGGAAATATCGCATGCAAAGGGAACGTGATTTGAAAACGTCAGGCTTCCTTTGCCGCAAATTTTCTTCCTAATGTACGCGTACGCCTGGCATTATACCCACGATACAACACAGACGGAGCAGTTTAATAGTGAGGACAAGATTCTCTCCTCAATTACGGATTGGTTTAACTACTGCCGTGCGGCAAACTCTCGTATATACATATCTATATTGGCAAATTTTTTATTGCAAATGTTTTTAAAGAATTCAATAATGCACGCTGATTCTCTATAATTAGCTTTGATTTTGGCATCGCATTGTAGATACATATGTACATATATTAATTCAATTTGCAGCTTTCTAAAGAGTCGAACCACAAGTGATCGTCGAATATATGAAGCTTGTATTTTATTGCATACGCTTCAGAAAATCGGTCCAGAAACCCTTTTTTAAGGTTTCCAAGTTCCTCAACATACCTCTAAATATCTACATCTTGACTTTCACTAAGTGTTTTAAACACGTAAATATTTCGAAGTTTTTTCGTTCAACTGCTGTTTCCATAGCGTTAGCTTTTGCTTGAATGCGCCAATTTCGACAATCATATGAGAAATAATTTATTTTCGCGCCATTAGGGAAGTACTTAATGCGTTCAAGTGTTGGGTTACATCTGCCATAAAAGCTAAATTATATGGCCACCCCTCGTCAATAAGCTCGGCACAACGTTTTCCGTTTTCTTCCTATGAAAATGAATAGTATCTATGCTTAAAAATGTTACCAACTTAGATACATATGTACATAAATATGTGTGTACTTACCAAAAAAACATAAACATATTTTCGTAACTCAAAGAAGCGATTTAAAGTTGCGCCACGACTTATAGCCCAGTTAGTCAATAACGTGTGGTCCGCTCGCTGACGCAAACGCCCGTATGCAATTTTTAGGATTTTTTGAGCCCGTAGCAATCAGCTGTTTTACTCACACATATTTACATATATATATATAGTTTGTTTATATTTTGGCAGGGTTGCCATTTAGTCATTTTTGAACAACCAAGATTTTTACTAATCTTCAAAGTGTTATGCGGATTACTCTTCAATACACAACTGTGCATTATTTGCCAAATGACAAGAAAATACTAATTTAATCGTTTTTAAAGTTGTCGTTGACGACTTTTTTTATTAATTTATTTACTTTTTTACGGCTTAGTTGGTAATTAAAACACATTTTTCTTGTAATTTTGTTGCTGCCCAATATATTTCCATCACACCTTGGTGATAGTTATCAAGGACTCAAACATAAAATAACAAAAAACACAGTCAGAACATTAAATTTACAATTGAAAATCCATAAAAAAATTATATTGGGAAGCAACAAGATTCTCACAAAAATCTGTGTTTAATTAATGGCGTTTTCTTTTCTACGAAAAAATGCTGCCCTCCTATATTCCAATTATTGAAATACGTAACTTGACTTTCTATAAAATGGCTGAATTTGTTGCTAACGGTATCCTCTCACTTTGTTAGAGCTTAATATTCGTTGAAATGACCAAACAAAGCTATAAAATGGCTAAAAAAAATTAAACAGGGCAACATTATTTCGAGAAAAGAAAACGCCATAAGAAATCTGTACTGAGTTTCTGTAACTCATATATTTTCTAGTATAAATAGGTGGTGACATGGTGGTGTGGATCGTATTAGTGTGACATATAAATACTATTTTTGCTTTAATTTTCAGTAATATCTTCATTTATTAAGAGTGTTCAATATCTCAAAATTTTTACATATTTTTACGAATAGTTACGAATTTATGTTCAATAACCCAAAAAATTCGCAAGAGAGCCAAATTGAGAGAGTCAGACCTCGACAGAGTTGATAAACGCTGCAAGTAAAATTTTCACTTGCACCTACTAGCAGCTTTAAAAAAATAGGTGTCAAAAATATATGATCACAAAAATTTCAATTGGAAATATACAAACATTTTAAACGCAAATTTCTAATTGTGTACTAAATAAGTTAGCGCAAAAACGAATCTTGATGATGTTGTGGAATAGCCAAAGTAGAATTTTGTTTTCCTAATTCAGTTATTTCCATTCATTTCCAATTTCAAAAATTTCAATTACAACCTAACCTAAAAATCAAATTATCAAAACAGCGTATTAGCTGTTTTCTTGCGAATGTTTACGATTTTGTGTTCAATTACTTTGGTTGATAATTTTCTCTTTTTCTCGTTTTTACTATTCATTTGACATTGACGCTCTTTTTGCAAGTAAAGTTGTTGAACAAAGCTATTATCTTCTTATTTATTTTATTTACTTGCAAGTAAAGTTGTTGAACAAAGCTATTATCTTGTTATTAATTTATTTATTTTATTATCTTGTTGTTAATTATATATATATATATATATATATATATATATATATATATATATATATATATATTTACATTTTGCTTGGGATTTAAAAAAAATTTATAAACATTTTCTTTCCTTTCTTTTCAAAAATTTAAAGTAATAATAAATGGTTCGTTTAAGTCAGCCATGGGCGATTGAGCCCATATGGGTATTTACCCGTACGGGTCGCGTCGCACAATGGGAGATTTTGGCCAAAAATAAATTCGAAATTAAAGTAGTGATAAATAAATATTTTTTAACTGCAATCGACAGATATCTTATCTGACAAAAAAAAGCCCATGTAAAATTTTTTGAGTTCCGTTTCGTTTAGCCATACAGGGTGCTCAAATTTGAATAAAAAATATGTCATGAATTATGAATTTTATGACCTGATACGAAAAGCTCTATCTAAGCCATTTATCGACGTATATATGTGGTTTTGACATCTAAATATAGAAAATGACCTCTACTTTTCTAGGAAGTAATCTCGTTTCTTCTAACTTTGAAATCTGATTTTATATGATTTTTCAAATACTGATAAAAAAATATAGAAAAAAATTTTTCTTCGTCCACTTTAAGGAATAAAATAAAAAAAAAAAAAAAAAAAAAAAGGTATCTTGGTTTTTTTTTTTTGTGTTATGAACTAATATATTCTTTATCAGATCACATTAACAGATATTAATTTCACGCGCGCCTTCGCGTGTTTTAATTATTCTCCTAACTGGCTAAAAGTGCATTTTTCAAATTACATTTATAATGACATATTCAAAATAAAAAAAAATAAAGTGTATAGAAGATCTATCATCCAATTTACATCTGTAATATAGAAAATGGTTCACAATATGAAATACAGCAGCTCATTTTTGAATTAGCTATATAGATTCTATTATATATTGTTTTTTTTTGCAGCGTAAAATAAAAAAATTCAAAAAAATTCCAAAAGTTTGAAATCAAATAAAAAAAAAATAAAAAAAAAGGTCTCCTCAATTTTTTAATATATGTTCACCCCAAGTGTGCTTTATAACCCCCCATAGTCAGTTTCATCATTCACGCGCGCTCTTCTCACTAATTCATATTTTTCGACGAGGTGTATATGCGCGCTATCACTATGGATGTACATACATATGTACACATGTGTAGCTAGAGAGAAAAGCATTGATGAGAAGTTTTGACATGTTTATGCTTTAAAATCGCTAATATATTAACTAATGCAATTTTATATAGAATATTTACATATATACTTACTTTTAGCCTATTTACTTCAAAAGTATCATAAATCAAAAACGCGAGTTTTCAGGTAAGGATGGGTATGCATGCATGTGTGCGTATGTACATATATGTATGTGCATTATATGACGAAATTTCGGTCTGATATATTGAGATCAAAAAATTATCTGTGCTATATGTACTATTGATGTACATACATATATAGCGATCGAAAACTTAAAGGGCTTTTTCGTAAAATCAGCTTATTAAGGTATGATAGTATAGCGATATACTATCATTTGCTGCTTTTTATACCAGCCATGAACATGAAATAGTGTTATAACTTTGTGCCGAAATACTATGTATTTTTATGTAAAGTTTATCATTTGTCGGAATCGCCCAAATCCAGTATAAAATATAGCTCCCATACAACGGATTGTTCATATGTACAAGATAAATTTGAGTATTTGTAACTTATTCAGTTAAAGAGATAAAATTTAATTTCTATCATTCATAAATGGTATAAAGTCTTTGGTACGCATACACTTGTTGATATTTGCATTTATCTATTTCGTCTCCCACCTGTGCCGTTACCTTATAAATGGGAGTTTACGTGGGGATCCAAGCCCTAAAGGCGGATTCATCGTTCGAGTTCAGAACTTTTTTGCCATGTGGTTGTTGTTGTGTTTTCGGAGTGTGAGAGGAATTCCGAAAAGTTCTGAACTATTTTTATTAGTTGACTCAAATTCAACTTTAGTTCAGAACTCGAACGATGAATCCGCCTTAAGAGTACAGATTTTAAATAAGCATACATAAACGTCACATATGTAGATAATTAAATAAATATTTTTGAAGTACATAGTTACAAATATATGCTTATACCTATATTTATAATTGCCCCTCAGCATTCCAACTCAATTAGTTTCGAAAATAAATGCATTTTAATGGTTTTTCGCGGCACCCGTTATATGGAGTTTGGGAGAATTTGTCATCAGCTTAAGTAAATTTTTACACCATGTACTAATATTCATCAAAAAAGCTTGCATACTGAATTTCAGCATTGTAACTTAATTAGTTTCGAAAATTAATGCATTTAAATGGTTTTTCGCGACACCCGTTATATGGGGGGTGGGAGAATTTGTCATCAGATTAAGTTCATTCTTACACCATGTACTACTATTCATCAAAGAAGCTTGCATACTGAATTTCAGCATTGTAACTTAATTAGTTTCGAAAATAAATGCAATTTAATGGTTTTTCGCGACACCCGTTATATGGGGGGTGGGAGGATTCGTCATCAGATTAAGTTCATTTTTACACCATGTACTACTATTCATCAAAGAAGCTTGCATACTGAATTTCAGCATTGTAACTTAATTAATTTCCAAAATAATTGCAATTTGATGGTTTTTCGCGACACCCGTTATATGGAGGGAGGGAGAATTTGTCATCAGATTAAGTTCATTTTCACACCATGTACTAATATTCATCAAAGAATCTTACATACTGAATTTCAGCATTGTAACTTAATTAGTTTGGAAAATAAATGCAATTTAATGGTTTTTCGCGACACCCGTTATATGGGGGGTGGGAGAATTTGTCATCAGATTAAGTTCATTTTTACACCATGTACTAATATTCATAAAAAAAGCTTATTTTCAAAATTTGAGCACTCTAGGTCCATTTTTACTATTTATGGCCGTTTTTTGTATGAAACGTTCCCATTGTGCGTCGGCTCATTGCAAGGCGAGGGTGAAATAGGTAAATGTACCAGCTGGTGGGGAGAAGGACGAACTCAAACTGAGCAAATGGTTGCCACACTTGGTAATTAATTCCAAAATAGGTATTTTTTGCGGTTGGTAATTTGGTAACTTTCAAATGATTTTAGTATTTTTCTTTTTCAATATGATAAAATTATTCTAAGGTATACTTAATTTGTTAATGTTAAAAATGTTTTTTTTTTTTAATTTCTACTAAAGCTATGACCAAAGAAAAATCAAACGAACTACAAACAAAATTCATTCATAGATGTGATTTACGTTTCAGATAATTTTTTTTTGTAAACCAAAGCAGGTGTACTTCTTTTAAGTTTCTTTTATCATTCGAATTATGAAGGCGATAATTTATTAGTCTGTTTGTAATTTTTGGTTATTTTGTTGGGAATTATTATCAACATTTTTTTAGGATAGTGGCAACCAATATCAACCAATATTGAGCGCGCTAATGCATATTCGGTATTGAGAACAAGAGAGAATATATATATATACATATGTACATTAAGGTGGGGCGAATTTTTTTTTTTTTGGAATTCAATTTGTTCCAAAGACAGAACGGCACCTTCCTAGCCCAGAAATAAGCCTGTAAAATTTTATTGACCTACTCGCATGTATTTTCCTTTAAATTTGGTATACATTTTATATATGAAAAGTAAGGTGGGTAAAAGGGGGTTGACCCCCGCTGGGGGGTGTTATGGAACGCACTGTAAAATGTATATGAGATTAAAGGGAATGAAAATACCTATCGAATGGTATAAAAATATTCGAAATCGGTTCAGTAGTTTTTAAGTAATTGCAATTTAAAGAAAGCATAATATAAACTTCGGCCTTTAATAACTTTTGTTGTTGTTGTTTCCAAAAAAAAAATTCACTTTAATACTCAGCTTAGCCATGTTTATCCATCCTCATACTTGGTTTTTTGCTTTTATAATTTTCAAAATTTCATATTTGTACCAGATCGTGCTATTAACTTTGCGGGGCTGGGGGCAGTTCAAAATGTTATCCTATGGCCATAAAATTTTGTGGGGTTCATTAAGGCAACTTTTCATTGGTACGTTCAAAAAAAAAAAAAACAAAAAAAATCTCCACCTTAATGTACATGCCAAAAGCACAAAGCACACTTGCTTCAATAACGACACAACACAATTTTCTGAATCGATACTTAGTAGTGAGAATCAGTGTTATTTATTTGTTATGAAATTTTATGGTCATAGATGAAAATTAAGGGCTTTATTTAAAAAATATTGTTGCTTTAGTATAGTAGCTTACTTCCATATATAGCGAAGTAGACATAAATTGGGTTTTTTAAATTATGACACTAATGAAGTAAATGGCATCGGAGTTCGAAAGCAAGAGAGCGAGAAAGACACTGAAAATTAGCAATTGTACTATCAATATATCGATTCGCGGTAATGTTGTCCACACTATCGATATTTAATATCGCTACTGATGCTACGATATTATTTTATTGTTATTATAATATGCACTGTTCTTTTTACTTCTATAATTTTTTGTTCTTTTAATTAAACTAGGAGTTCCCGCTACTGTCGAAAATCGACAGTTTTCTGGTAGTTCCATAATGCAAAAATATTTTTAACTTTATGATATTTTTTATTAAAATTTATCTTTATTTGATTCAAAACCCATTTGTAGTTCAAGCACGTATTTTCCAATCGATTTTAATGAAAATCAAAATGGATCTATTCTCAGGAATTCCCTTTCTAATGATGGTCTAACTTTTAAAATCGGCTCAATGGAATCGCCGGAAGGTCGCG
This sequence comes from Urophora cardui, assembly GCA_960531455.1. Taxonomy (NCBI): domain Eukaryota; kingdom Metazoa; phylum Arthropoda; class Insecta; order Diptera; family Tephritidae; genus Urophora; species Urophora cardui. The sequence continues at coordinate 33,471,927 of OY482671.1, forward strand.
GACAAAATTCATGTTAGCGTATTAATATATAGATTTGTATTCAACTGCCTATAAGAACCACGTAGACATTTTATAAGATTTTTATCAAAATAAATGAATAATAAAAGGATAGTATCGATAATATCGATGGTTTCTCGTTAAACTATCGAATATATCGAATAGCCGTCTATCGACAGTTTTGCAGCTCTATGTACACTTGTACAGCATTGCCGCTGGGGCCACTAAAGTGGCAATTTGAACCTTTTTTAAGAGCCAGGCCACCGGAACCCAACTTTTTGAAAATATGCAATATTTGAACCTTTTTAAAAATTTGGGCCACTTTTGGTCCTTTTTTACTTTCAAACCTATAATGTAATAAATATTTTTTAATTTTTTTTCTTAAATATAAAAAAGCTTTTTTACGTTTGTTTTTACATGGCCGTTTTCTGCTACTGTTGCTGGTATGTAGATTGTAATAAAAGGAAAATTGAGAATTAAGCGAAACAAAGCTGACGGCGGTGGTAGCTCAATGGGATGCCATTGGATTACCAATCGAAACGACTTAAGTCCGATCCTCGGTTGAGGCCGCCGGAAGAAGTCTGATGAGGGGATGTGGTGGTCTCCGAAATGGATCCATAACCTCTACCAAAAATTTTTTTTAAATTTTTCTTAATTAAAAACTGGCCAATAGCTCATATAAAATTATCATAAAAAAGCCTCTTTGTTACCTTTTCACTTTTCATTAGCAATTCTCCGCTGCGAAGGAAAACCTTTTGATTATGGGTATTTTACATTAATGAAATGTATAAACAATGTGCCTTATGTACTACACCTTTTCCAGTTTAAGTTCAGAAAGTTACAATTGAAGTTCAGAAAATTACAATTGAAGTTCGAAATTTCCAATTGAAGTTCAGAAAATTACAATTGAAGTTCAGAATTTCCAATTGAAGTTCAGAAAGTTACAATTGAAGTTCAGAAAATTACAATTGGATTTCAGAATTTCCAATTGAAGTTCAGAAAATTACAATTGAAGTTCAGAATTTCCAATTGAAGTTCAGAAAGTTACAATTGAAGTTCAGAAAATTACAATTGAAGTTCAGAAAATTCCAATTGAAGTTCAGATAATTACAATTGAAGTTCAGAATTTCCAATTGAAGTTCAGAAAGTTACAATTGAAGTTCAGAAAATTACAATTGAATTTCAGAAAATTACAATTGAAGTTCAGAAAATTACAATTGAAGTTCAGAAAGTTACAATTGAAGTTCAGAAAATTACAATTGAAGTTCAGAAAAGTTACTCATACGCCCTGGTATCTCGATTGTAGGAAAATTGTATGGATTTGTTCGAAGATTTAATAAAAATGTAAATTCTCATATCTTTAACGCCCTTCGGGGTAGATGCATTTTTAATTCGATTAATCGCATATATGTTTTATAGGGCTTGAAACAAACGTCTACATATATATGCAGAAATTTTTACATTGGTTGCAAGGAAGTGCATCAAGCAATGGGTGTAAATCGAAACCGTATATGAAAAAAATGTTCGCGCATTCACATGGAATGAAACTGATGTTATTACTTTTCATGAACAGTGAAGCTAAATATTTTCGGAATTGCATACATATAAGCAAATCAAGTAATTATTTACATAAAATGCATTATTTCGGAATAAATACATATGTAAATAACAAGTATGTAAGAACTCGGCTGCCTTAGAGATACCATGCCTTAGTCTTTACACGTTTTATGATGCGAAATGAACATACAAATCATCTTTGTCTGAAAACACTATTATGCAATTGAAAAGTTTGAAAAATGCATCTACATATGTACAACGAAGGGCGCTAAAGACACAAGAATTTACATTTTTATTAAATCTTCAAACAAATCCATACAATTTTCCTGCAACCGAGACACTATGTACATAGGGCATATGAGTAACTTTTCTGAACTTCAATTGTAATTTTCTGAACTTCAATTGGAAATTCTGAACTTCAATTGCAATTTTCTGAACTTCAATTGCAACTTTCTGAACTTCAATTGGAAATTCTGAACTTCAATTGTAACTTTCTGAACTTCAATTGGAAATTCTGAACTTCAATTGTAATTTTCTGAACTTCAATTGTAACTTTCTGAACTTCAATTGGAAATTCTGAACTTCAATTGTAATTTTCTGAACTTCAATTGTAACTTTCTGAACTTCAATTGGAAATTCCGAACTTCAATTGTAATTTTCTGAACTTCAATTGTAACTTTCTGAACTTCAATTGGAAATTCCGAACTTCAATTGTAATTTTCTGAACTTCAATTGTTACTTTCTGAACTTAAACTGGAAAAGGTGTAGTACATAAGGCACACTGTTTAAACATTTCATTAATGTAGAATACACTATGCTTTAAATAAATCAAAAAACAAAAAAATACGAAGAATTTCAGTTATGGGGGAGGATAAGTATGGGCCTGCTGAGCACAGAACAATTTTTGTTTTAATTTTTAATTTTTTGTATGGTTACGTTTTTGAGATAACGGTAATTTTGTGTTTTTTGTTATCACTTTATTCAAAAATTATGTTCGCTGGAGTTACGCTTCTAACAATATAAAACTTGTAGTAATTGAACCACACCTCGCTAAATTACATCTGGTCAATGTCAAAATTTTTAATTTTTTGCGATTTTTGAAAAAGTTTTGATTTTCAAATTAAGTTTTTTATAAAAACTTGTAAAAATCAGAAAAGTTTTATTTTTTTAAAATTAGCCCGTTTATTTGTTAACGTAATATCAAGGATATCTGATAAAAACATTATTTTTAGCGATTTCTTTCATGTGAAACAAAAAGGATATTTTATGGACGAAAAACTCGGTTAGATGACTCCGTGTATAGACAAAAGATAAAATTTGTTTGTGACTTCACCCTCTCATAGAGTTAGCGTTAATCAGAGGTTGAGTAAACGGCCCTTAAGCTAAAGATATAGATACTTATGTATTGTGGAACGATTTTTCGTCATCCCTTGTGAAAAAATCGTTCCAAAATACATCATATTCCCACCCCGTCGGAAAACCAAGCAAAGAAAAGGAATAATGAAAATTACTTAACTATTGCTTGTCATTTTATATCAGATTTCAAATTGCGAGTAGCTGTACTGTAGACACAAAAGCTGCTGTCAGATACAAATCATTCCGCAGCTAATATATTGGAAACCTTGCACCATGTTCAATGCGAGTTTCCGTGTTTTGCACCTTCATTGAATTTAGCTGTGCGAGCAAATTGTTTCTTAGTTTAAAGGCAGTACTATTGAATATGAGAAGTTTAAGGTCGCGCAAGAAGTCTATAGTGGTTTGCAAAAAAAAAGTTGTAAAACGACGCCCTATACACGGATGAGTCATATAACCGAGTTTTTAGTTCATAAAATATCCTTTTTGTTTCACATGAAAGAAATCGCTAAAAATAATGTTTTTATCAGATATCTTTGATATTACGTTAACAATTAAACGGGCTAATTTAAAAAAAAATAATTTTTTTTCTGATTTTTACAAGTTTTTATAAAAAACTTAATTTGAAAATCAAAACTTTCAAAAATCGGAAAAAATTAAAAATTTTGACATTGACCAGATGTCATTTAGCGAGGTGTGGTTCAATTACTACAAGTTATATATCGTTAGAAGCGTGGATTTTAGTCGCCTCTTACGACAGACATTCCTTACCACGGGTATATTCTAAGCCCCCTAACCCGCTGGGGTATTAATTTGACCAATTTGATATCGAAATCCAACTCCTCCTTAACATTCAGTATTCTTCTCTTGGGACAAAACTACAAGAATTAATAGAGATAACCATCGATAGTGGAAAAAAACTGTCGATAGTGACACGAAAAAAAAACTATCGATACTATCGATAGTTTTGCAGCTCTAGTTCTAGCCATGGGTAATGGCGCAATTTTTTTGGCGCTGATACAATAACACCAGCGCCAACCGTGGCGCCGCGCACTGTTCTGGCGCAATAACACCTTTAGCGCAATTGCCATCGAATAATCGATAAATTACACTTGTTCGCTTCTTATTGTTTACCATCCCCGTTTTATTTCTTTTGGCGCAAAATTAATTTTAATTTTCATAATCATTTGGAAACATATTCCGTATATTTGTGAAAATATGCTGGAAATTAGAGTCAGCTAGATCACTATCAAGCATACATAATTGTGACGGTGTCATATACGCTGTGCTGTTATTGGCTTTGTGGTGGTGCCATTTTACACTAGCGCTATATTGGTGTTAGCGCACGAAATTGAGTCGTTTTTATATTGCAAAATTGTGTTGGCGCAATATTGAGTTGGCGCTATATTGAGTTGGCGCATTTCCCAAATCGGACTTAGCGCAATAACGCCAGGGTTGGTGTTAGCGCAATTGCGCCGCGCAGAGCAGTGTTACCCATGCCTATACGGTTCATTAGAGTTGCACTATTATGCGGAAGAAAGTTCGGCACCTAAAAAATAATTTTTTGACAGCTTCTGGCAAATCGACTTCAGAACTTCTCTGAACCATTGTCCTGTTAAGATTTTTGCAGTGTGCAATTTCATTTTTATTCAAACTTTGGAAAATTTATTCCAAAGTTTTGATTCCACTCACGAATTGTTGCGCTGGTTTGGTCAAATATCCTTTGGATACTTGATCCACCCAAGTAAATGTGCTATCATCACAGCTTTTATATTGATATAAAATAAAACCGTTTAATTAAGCTTACGAATTATGTAGCCCGCTACATACTTCAACGCATCTTCCTCCAAATCGCCAATGTTACCCATGCCTATACGGTTCATTAGAGTTGCACTATTATGCGGAAGAAAGTTCGGCACCTAAAAAATAATTTTTTGACAGCTTCTGGCAAATCGACTTCAGAACTTCTCTGAACCATTGTCCTGTTAAGATTTTTGCAGTGTGCAATTTCATTTTTATTCAAACTTTGGAAAATTTATTCCAAAGTTTTGATTCCACTCACGAATTGTTGCGCTGGTTTGGTCAAATATCCTTTGGATACTTGATCCACCCAAGTAAATGTGCTATCATCACAGCTTTTATATTGATATAAAATAAAACCGTTTAATTAAGCTTACGAATTATGTAGCCCGCTACATACTCCAACGCATCTTCCTCCAAATCGCCAATGTTGTCGACAAGCTCGGCGTCCCAAATTTCGCTGACAATCAGGGTTGTAACTTTGAAATTTTTTTTCCGAACAAATTCGTCTCAAAAACCTACCAAAATAGCTTGCAGCCGACCAAAATTTTTTTTTACAAAATTCGTCATTTAAGCTGGTTTTTGAAAATTTATGTATTTTTATATATTCATTTAACTGGTATATATATAGGAACTTATACATACATATCACTCTTCAAGTATTTTCACATGTTTTAGCTTAAAATAATAATATACGAATGCGTTTATACATATGTATGTACATTAATTTGTGTATGTAATCTATGTTATAGCCCAACCACTGACCGACGGCGTCATATCTCTCAGTTACCTCACGCAATAGTTCAAAATCGACACCATTCACGCACGTAAACGCACGCATACCCAACGCAAGAATGGGTGAGTTTCTAAGAAAAAGCTGCTCCGCAACTGTTGAGCTGAACAGTTGCCAACAGTTGTGTAGCAGTTGAGTTAAACAGCTACGTCTTAGAAACGGTTTGATGAATTTATCAGCTGTTTGGCTTTACACAACGTGTTGAGCTCAAGTAGCGAAGAAAATTTGCGATGCAAAAAATGGCGAAAAGTTGCCAACTGTTGAGCTGAGCGGAATTACTCAACAGTGCGTTTCTAAGACAAACACTCAACAGTTGCACAACAGCTCAGTCTTAGAAACTCACCCAATCAGTTGTTTTCCTTTGTTTACATTCTGCATTGTTTTTGGTTTGTTTGGAATGAGTTGAATAACAGCGTTACCATTGTACAGCAAAGTATACATGCAGTTTTTGATTTCGTAGTAACTTGTGTTTGGTTTCGTAGTAATTTTTCTTGAAAATCGTATTATTCATAGAATTTATTAATAAATAAATTTTCAAATTGAAAATGTTGTATCATGATAATTTAAAACCAAATATTAATTGCAGTTTTGTTTACTTCTGACTCCGTGCTTCTACATTTTCTACTACTATTTCTTAAAGGCTTTTAAGAATATTTACCTATGTATGTATGGGCACTAAGAAACCTAATTTTTTAAATTAATAAAATGCAGCAATTATATACAGATACTATTTTTATTTTAATTTTTAGTAATAATATTCACCGCGGTTATTTTTTAATTTATGTATTGCATATGTACGTATTTCGGCCTTTTTGTTGTTAATGCTTGTTGTCAAATTCACGAGTCTTGCCGGCTCACCAAATATTATTCACCTGACAGCTTTTAAAAATTTGCTATCCGGGGTAATTTTGCTAAATTGAACAGTCAAAAATATTCACAATAGTCAAATATATTAAATGCAACAGTCAAAAATATCCACAATAGTCAAATTTAGTAAAGAAAACACAGCAGAAAAAACTTCATTTTTTATACTCAGCTGTACTAGTACACAGAGTATTATAATTTTGATTTCATAACGGTGGATTGTAACATAATGAAATAATCGAGATAGATATGGACTTATATATATCAAAATGATCAGGGTGAAAAGAGAAATCGATTGAGCCATGTCCGTCCGTCCGTCCGTCCGTCCGTCCGTCCGTCCGTCCGTCCGTACGCAGGATAACTCGCGTAAAAATTGAGATATTTTGATGAAATTTGAAATGCAAGTTGGTATCGAGACTGGGACGGTTGGTATTGAAAATGGGCGAAATCGGACCATGACCACGCCCACTTTTCCTATATAGAAAAAATCGGAAATTTGGAATCTCAGCCACTAATATAGCTAGAGTGATAAAATTTTACCCACGTATTGAGCTCAGGCCCTTATGAAGAAATTTGATGAAGTTTTGGAAAATGGGCGGTGCCACGCCCACTTATTAAGGGGCAAACATTGAAAGTTTTATATGTCATAACTCAGAAACCGTTGAAGATATATCGATGAAATTTGGTATGCGTAATTTGCTTACTTAGACAAATGTTTTGGCGAAAAATTATCAAAATCGGTTGACGGCCACGCCCACTTTTATATATGGGAACTATAAAGGGGCCTAATAAAAACATTTTAAGCGATATCTCTGTCAAATATAAAGATCTATCACTGAAATTTTGTGGCAGGAGTCCAACTACGGACATAAAACAAAAAGTACAAAAATTTTGGAAAATGGGCGGTGCCACGCCCACTTATTAAGGGGCAAACATTGAAAGTTTTATAAGCCATAACTCAGAAACCGTTAAAGATATATCGATGAAATTTGGTACGCGTGATATACTTACTTAGCCAAATGTGTGGACGAAAGATTACTAAAATCGGTTGACGACCACGCCCACTTTTATATATGGGTATTATAAAGTGACCTAATAAAAACATTTTAAGCGATATCTCTGTCAAATATAAAGATATATCATTGAAATTTTGTGGCATGAGTTCCACAATAGACCGGAAACAAAAAATAGAAAAATTTTGGAAAATGGGCGTGGCACCGCCTCTTTTTAGACAAAGGAATATACGAGATTTCTTAGCCTATAACTCGACAAATAATTGAGATATTATGACGAAACTTGGTTTATACACTTTTATAACTTGTGCTAATAGACACGCAAAAATTTACTGAAATCGGTTTATGACGTCTACTTTTTAACAAAGATATTTCTGGAACACCCTTTGGGAATTTTTAACGTGACATCTTTGTAACTAGAAGTCAAAAAGGAATGAAATTTTGCACAAAGAATAATATTTATATGCTTAGTTGGATGGCTGATAAAAATTTTGAAAATGGGCGTGGCTACGCCCACTTTATGCAGCACTCGCTTTATATAAAGTACCTACACCGTGTTTCCATCAAACGCAAACAAACAATGAAAGCATACAGCTGAGTATCTAATGTTCGATTCCACTCGAACTTAGGCTTCCTTACTTGTTTCTATTTAAATTTTTATCTCCATATAAAAACAAATACAAACGATTGATACAATATGTAGTACAATTTAATAAAAAAAGAACGCCAGAAAACCTTCATTTTCTCTATTTACATTTTTATTTCCGTGTAAAAAAACTATTGCGGCAATAGCCAAATTTAGTAAAAAAAACGCAAGAAAAAACTGAAATTTTTCTATTACATTTTTATCTCCATATTTAAAAAAAAAATACACTTATGTTAACATAATTTTATAATCGGCAACATTCGGAATAGTTATTGAGGTACTTTGGGAGCATATTGAAAGATTGGTACAAATTTACTACAAAATAATCGCTCCGGCAACCCTGTTGAAAAGAAAGCAATCATGAGAGCATCAGCTGACACGTTATTACGTGAAAAATCAAATTGAGCTAGGTTTCTACGATACGTGCGTCAAGAGAGCCGTCGTCATGCGTTGGTGAATGGGCATTTACACACAACTCCATAAGACAGGTTGTGTCAGCTGACACGGGCTACGTGCGTGCGTCGTTGACTGGTTGGACTATTAACCTTTTAAAATAGTTACGACTATGGTTTAACAGGTACGTCGAAGTAGGTATACAAATGAGATCAGAACTTTAATTAAATATCAAAATTGAATCTAAGATCTTTTTTTGTGCATAGTGCTTATTTCTAATTTGTTTCTGAGTTTGGTTTTATTAAAGAAAGTGTAGAAAATCTGCGCCCCGGTGCAGCAGAGCTGTGTGGAAGCGTAAGCGGATTAAAAATAAATTTTGTGAGCCCGCCAAAGCAATTTTCATTAAGCGCATTTTTCATCAAACTAAAAAATGAAGAAAGGGTTTTCATGCGTATGCGTTCACCTTATTTTATCCACTTTACACAAAACTCTGCCGAAGAGAAACACAAAAAGTATTCAAGCAAACTGTTGCTGCGAGAAAGAGACATGAATACATGAACTTTCAAACGTTCTTTCAACAGTGTTGTGGCAAAATGTAGCAAATCAGTGATGTTACTTGAAGGAAGGTCGTGCGACCATCCGACCAACAGGAAAAAAACCGACCAGTTTTGGTAGGAAAAGCCCACTTATCACATCCCTGCTGACAATCTCATTTTCTTCTTGTTGGTTTTCGCATGATTCCGGAGATAGCGCGCAAGCATTATGTAGTGGCATCTCTGAATTTAGCCATTCGGTGTCGTCTACCTGTACGTTGCCGGTGCCTGTCAAGTGCTCTGTATTTTTTGCTAGGGAAAAGAAATAGAAATTCAGATAATTCAACATATTTTTCAAAATGAAACAATAAAATATTAGAAAAAAATAAAATTTACTACCTTTGTAGTGTGTTGGCAATGGCTGACACGGAAGGGTAATCCAGGCGGATTTACTGGGAGGGAAGGGCGATCCCTCGTAATAAAATATATTATATAAAGAAACATGCAAAAATAAGTAAATAAAATATATCTCTACGTACTGACGACAGTCAAAAAAATATTTAAATACTTACAGGGATCCTTTTCTTTATTAAATACATATAACTACAAAAAGGATACATAAAAAGTGAATAAATAGTAATGCCTTGGCGCAAATATGCTGTAGAAAAAAATTCTAATTTGTAAGCATAAAGTGTTTATTATTTAATTTCCATACAAATGCGAAAATATTCTGTAGCATATTGAGACTTCAATATAAATCAAGATATGTAAATAAAAGCACTCACCTAGTAAATATTTTCTGATCCGATATCTGAATTCCTGGGCAGTTGGCTGATCGTAGAGTCCTCCCTTGCTTCTCATTGCTCTAAGACGTCTTGATTAAGTCTGTACGTCAGTACAAACTTTCCAAAGGTGTTCATGTTGAAGTTCATAATATCGAACCAATCATTCACCAGCTGAATAAAGTCAGCTGTTTCAATTGCCTCATGCATTTCTACGCCCAAGCTATAGCAGCGCCGAATTGCACTGGCAACGGTATGTGAAAATAATTGCGTTGCCAGTTTCACATTTTTTTTTTCTAAACAGAAAAGAATAAGTAATACAGATATAAACTCAAAATCAAACTCTTAAATTTTTTTAAACCATGAACTAAAACTACTTTAATTAAACTTACCAGCATTTTTGACATCTAAGTGCTCTGTGGTTAATTTAAATGCGCTGGATACGTCTGATTTTGATACATATCTCCTCACTGTATCTACAGTTGCGCTCGTTAAACATTTGCCTTTGTAAAGTAGTCCTGTATTCAAAAAATGGTTACGTACTAACTTTATTAAATGTGGAGCATCGGCGAACACAAAAATTCTTTCATGGGTAATCGGGTGTAAAAACCACGATTTTTCTATAATAAAAAAAATAATAAAAAGAAAAAAATAAAAATAAAATGAAAAAAATAAAAATAAAAGATAAAATAAAAAATTTAGCATAATTTGTGTATAAAAAAGATGTACTACTTACCATAGCTTACTCCAAGGGCATTCCATAAGCCACGATTTGTGGAGCCCATGTCGCTTACCATAGCAATTACTAGGGCAACAGAAAATATGCCCTAAAAAATTCGTTTTTAGCGCTAAAAATATGTCCTTAAAAATATGATTTAAGCGCTAAAAATATGCTCTTAAAACTTGGTTTAAGCACTGAAAATATGTCCTTAAAATTTTTTTTATATACTTAATAAAAAGATATACGGCATAGTAGGTTGTGTGCTCACTTTTCATGCAAGAGGTTCCAGGTTCAAACCCTGGCCCGGACAAATATCAAAAATTAGTTTTAATTAAAATTAAAATAGGTACAAAAGCGAAATAAAAATTCACATTTTATTAAATTATAATACTTTTTGTAACAAAGAATTATTTTTATTAAAGGTACATTTTATAGGTACAAAAGACGAAATTAAAAAATTCACATTTGCGAAACACATCTTCGTTACCAAAAGAAAACAAGTATTTTTACATACGAAAATATATACATACATATATTTATGTGCATGAATTTAAAATTTTATGTGTTGATGGCAATCAAAATTCCAGTGCAAAACTTGCATACTTATTTATTCAAATTGCTATTGCTGTAAACTACAAAATTTTGCGATAAATTTTCAAATAGAAAACTATGTCGATTCTCGCGGTAAGTTTTTAAACGTAGAAAAAGATCTTTCCACGTCAAGTGAAGTTATCAGGGCGTATTTAAAAGCAAGAATTTCAGTCACTGTGTAGCGTGTAGTGCTACACGTTCAATATGAATATTGCGATATTTTTCTCGCTCTGAGGTTCAAGATATTTTACTTCCGTCCTTTTCGAACTTTCACTTTCAATTCGTTTATTGCCAATATTGCTATCCGAATCGCGGATTTCAAAATTTCTAAACATTTTGCGATCCAGAATCGCGATCCATTAATAATCGATGCTACACTGTCAATATGAATCGCGATCCACGGATTTCATCAATATATATTGACCGTCTGACGTATGTATGCCTATGCACATATGTAGATACACAGCTGATTCGTGTAGCACATTTGAATGAAGCATTGCGAAAATTATTAAATTCGTCTTGAACTTGTCAGACAAAGAGGAATAGCAAATAGTATGCGCATATACAAAAAAAAGTTGCCAGAGTAAAAAAATGTAAATAAAAACAATTTTAAGAGCGAGATAGAAAACTATGAGGAAATACTATGCTAAAATATGAATTTATAGCAGAATATGCCAAAAATATGCAAATAAGTCAAAATATGCAAAAATAAGCCTTTTGACCTAAATATGCGAGAATATGCCCTAACAAGTTAGGCTTATTCTCTTCGTCTTGAGCTAAAACGCCGATATATATTTATCATATGTAAATAGGACTGCAACAGAAAAATATGCATTTGCATATCTTCTGTTGCCCTAGAAATTACTTTATATCCAGCTCTATGTAGAGCTTCAATGATATTAAAGAGGATATCGCTTTGCATATCGCAGTTATATTAAAAAAAAAATTGGTTGCTTTCACGTTTTTAGAATACCTCGTGCCATCACCACTTGCACTTTCTTTGACAGGTTCGTAACACAATCTGTGCGTGCGTCGTACTCGTATGTTTCTTGTAAGAACATCTCATCAAATGCTAGTACACATAATTTGTCTTCTTCGGTCATACCCTTTACCTCTGCCAAGGACTGCATAGAGAAGTTGATAAGCCCTTCATCCACATCAACTTTTCTGTACCACCGTTGGAGCGTAGACACATGGGGCAAAGGGAAACCTTTAATATAGAAATGCTTATATGCTCGCGGCCCAGCCGCATGTAGGCAAATCGCACTAGAGATGTCTTCCCAAGACCAATTAATGTGTTTTTCTAAGTTAAAAAGGTTAAAACACACTAAGTTAACTATTTGAATTAGTATTTTTACGATTAAAACTCACCAGAGTTTATTAGTTTTTTTATTTGACCTGCAGTAAAAATTTGTTGAAGCCTTTCAGAAGCCTTTCAAGTTTTTTTTCGGATTTCTCTAGCTTTTTCTGAAGTGAACATAAATTTGCTTCTAGCCTCTTGTTTTCCTTGATCAAGCGTTGGTTTTCAATTGCGTACCTTGACTCGAAATACGCCGGACTAACATACAAAATGTTAAATCAGTTTAAGCAAAAAATTTGTTCAGTAAAAAACCATACCCCGTTTGAGTGTTGCATTCCAGCTTGCGAGTAAACACTCTGCCCTCGCTCATATCTAGTAAAGCACTAGCAGCTCTGTATTCCCTAGAATCATGTCTGTAAAGAAAAGAAAGTATTTCTATCGAAACCCGCTGAACGCAAAAGAAAAGGGAGGCCTCCACTGCGTTGGGAAGATCAGGTGGACACTGATGCTGACTCCCTAGGTATTCCCAAGTGGCGCCATGCTGCACGAAACAGAAATAGCTGGCGGGCTTTATTGAACTCGGTTACGTGCCAATTAAGTAAGTAAGTAAGTAAAAGTCTCCTCTAACATCCCCTCTGAGATTAATTTGAAAAACACAAATACTATTGGAGATATAGCTTTTGGTAGGCTGGTAGAAATGTGTGCCTAATGAATTAGGCTAGCGCATTATACCGCAGTTTACCCATTTTAAAATTACCTGACTCCAGTTGTGATAGGCACTGCAGTTGGCATTAATATTGTACGTCGATTATTCCTTACGATATCTCTGGGTAAAAAGTGGTCTTCACAAACCTTGGCCGAGGTCCAGTTCAATATGCCTGTTGCTTCACTCCACAAATTTCGACGACGCACTTCAATTGGAGCACTAAAAAACGATCCACCCATCCGTATAGGTTTGCCACATATATCACACATTTTTAATTGATTATAAATCTAATTAGAAGCACTCGGTAAATTTTTGCAAATTGTAATTTACAATCACAAGCGGAAACAAACTATTTCACGAATAACACGTGCGAGAATGTGAAATCAAAACAAAAGACGATAATTTGACAGCAAGAAACAGCCGTGTACGTATATGTTTCTTTTGCATATGTGTTTGTAAATAAGAGAGCATGGCAGAGTTTTACTCTAGGTCGCCAGATATGGATATCACCCATTTTAAGGGATTTTCGGAAACATTTAGGGATTGATTTTTTTGTATGGATATTTTTTTGAAATTTGTTAAAGCGTGTATATAACAATTTAAATTAATTTTGCTTTCAAACTTGTAAACATTAGTTTGAACTTCGGAATGAAAAAAAATATATATATTTTGTTGGGCAATTATAGACCTAATTGGCAGGTTATAAGCATGCAAAATGCATAGGAAATGTGTCAGTTATAATTGATAGTACGACATAAAATCAATATTTGACAAATTAGTTGGAGAAAATTATGGAGGGTAAAGCTTTCTTCCTGTAGAAAAAAATATGAAAAGTGTTGTAGATACATTTCGTCATTGCATTTGGTATATTGGGATTTTATTTGTTTAGTATAAACATATTTCAAATGAATTCATTTTTTAGAAAATGAAAATCCAGATATTTCGTATTATAGGGGGGAGATTTTGTGGGAATATCATACAAAATGGAGTACTATTTCTAAAAAAATGGGCATTCCTTTTGTATCTCAGCCTGCACGCCATTGGCTATTTCTTTTGAAGTTTAAAAAAAAATAATTTTTTTGAGCCAGAAAAATTTAGGACGCTCAAGTTCTGGAATAACGAGACATTAGATACCCGCCTGTGGAATTTAATAATCAGGAAGGACTACATAAATACATGTATGGAGAAATGTCTAGCTGAGTTATTCACAGTGTACACAGATATTTACTATGTATGTATGTATATATGTATATGTATTTGCAGCTGCCCCCCCTGCCCCTACCTGCCTACGCCCTTGTCTATATCTTGGCTTTCACTAAGTGTTTTTAAACACGTAAACATTTCAAACTTTTTTTCGTTCAACTGCTCTTCCCATAGCGTTAGTTTTTCCTTGAATGCGCCAATTTCTTCGATCATATGAGAAATAAGCTTTTTTTCGCCCCATTAGGGAAGTACTTAATACGTTCAAGTGTTGGGTTACATCTGTCATGAAGGCTAAATCACATGTCCACTCCTCGTCAATAAGCTCAGGAAAACGTTTTCCTTTTTCTTCCTATGAAAATGAATAGTATGCGGACCAACTTACCTCTTGGTGAATAAAACAATGAATTGCGATGAAATTTTCGTTTATATTTTCACTCTTCAGCTTTCTACGTATTCTGGCAATAAGACCTGATTTTGATCCAGTCATGGATTTTGCGCCATCTGTGGCAACGTTTACAATTTTTCCCCATGGCAATCCCATACTTGCAGCACATTTATCAACACATTGAAAGATGCCTTCTCCTTTACTGTGTAACCTAAATCAAACGCACGCCGTCAATTTACTGTCAAAAATTTCTCATGCCCATACAACTTGTATGGGAGTAACCGAAATTGAACGGCGTGCGTAAAAAGCAAATTCGACGCCCAATTTTTGTTTTGCGTGACAGTTGAAATTAAGCATTGTGGGTGATTGTTTGCAAAAAAATTTACACTTGCTTTTGATATCGTGTCTGTTAGGTACATATTCCACAAAATAACAAGATTTTCTCTGATTTTCTGTATTTTTCTATTTCTTTATCTGAACACGCACGCAAGTCAATTTCGGTTCAAGGCATATGAAAAATTTGCGTGCGTGCGTTAAATTGACGACTTGCGTTTGATTTAGGTTACACAGTTAGTTGTACCTACCATTGGAATTACATCCAAAAGCTCTTCACATATATTTAAGTCGGCATCATTGCCAGCTGTGCAATGCCGGCTACGTCTGTGCTTTCGTCTATTGCCAGCGAAATCGCTGTAAATGATTTTATCAGCTCTTTTAGCTGCATTTCTGTATTAATAGCCATATCATCTACTCGTCTGCTTATCGTCCTTCGCGATAAGCTTATTGCTTCATATTTGGGCAATTCTGTTGGCGATAATATTCTCACAGATTTTAAAATGCACGATTTGAGCATATCACCATCTGAAAATGCGCGATTTTTACGAACTAGTTCCAGAGCTAGTTCGTAACTTGCGTACTATGTACCCACATCACAGTCTCCGCTTTCCTACGAAATTTAAATAATTCTGCGTTATCCTGTGCACGCACAATATATGTATGTATAGCCTACAGGCCCGTAGCTAGGGGGGGGGGGGGGCATTGTGGGGCAATGCCCTACCTTAAAAAGGCCAACAAGTGAGATGAATTATTATAATTACATATTTTGTCATAGGTTGAGATAAAAAATTATTTCGGTTGCAATGTATGATATGGAGAATCCACCCTGCATCACATATATAATTAAATAAGACCATCGAATTTTTGTAGTTTGGTAAAGGAATGGTTCAATCCGTCACTTTTCTGACAAAAAACTAATCTCACTGTGAGCGAACAACACCAAAAGCGCGGAATTGATTACTAAGTGTGCTAATCAGTGATGCCGTTTTGATACAATCGTATCAAATGTGATACTTTTTTAAGCCCAAGATACGTAGATACTTTTTATTTTGACGTAGAACAAATTTGATACCTTTTTAATCAGCATCAAATAATTTTGATACAATTTAATCAAAATCAAAGAATATTAACCTATTCTTTTTCATTTTTAAGATTTTCTAAAAATTGTAACAACCTGTGTTTGCCGCGAAAAATATATATTGTGAAAGTCTTGAGAATACCAAAAATGGGCAACATTTTATCAAACTGTATAGTAGGCATCACTGCCCATGGTAGGCATGAGCACGGCTCACTAACACAGGTTAATTAACTAAACAGCTGATTTTTAATTTCCAGAGTATCCACAGAATGCACAAATCATTTACATTAAATGATCTTGATCAGTTCTTACGTGTTTTGTATATGGAGTTTTGAATTTTTTATGTTAAAAATTATTTTATATTTTATTTTTATTATATTTTAATAGCTTTTATGATTTTCCTGAATTAAATTGAATTCGAAAAATTTAAAATGATACCTAACTATTCATTATATTTATATTTTTATATTGGTAAATGTAATAAAAAACGATGTCACGTTGAAAACACGAAAGCAGCTTATTTTAATAATTTTAATTTTTTTCAAAAATTTTTCAGTGATACGAAAAGAAAAAATTTGTTATAACGGTTAGAAGCCCAAAAACAGATTTTTTGATTAATTTAAGTTTTTTTTCCAAAAAATTTTCGGTGATACGAAAAAAAAACCATGAAAGTATCAATTTTTGATACCAAATTGTTTGAGGCTGCGGCAACACTGGTGCTAATCTAAAACATTTTACTCGATGGAAAAATGAGGTGTCTAAATTTTCTATGGTTATCGTTTAATCATTTTCGAGAGTTTTTTTCTCACCTTGACTTGCGTGCATACAGGCGCCCACATACCAAATTTAAAGATCTCCACATCTCCACATCTAAATCTGGAAGCTGCACCTCTTGTTGGCTTATTCTCAATGAGTATTGCTTATGTACTGTCACAATAATTATGTGTCAAAAATAGGTATTAAATGTACGGGGAAAATTTTCCAACAGTCTACCACGCGTTGAAAAAAAGTCATTGGGGGTTGCAGAGGAGGTCCTCCTGATTCTAAATCCAAAAGTCCCGTCGACCGGAGATGTTTGTAAGTTGTAAAATTTACCAAACAAACCCCCAAAACTGCGTACGATTACCGAGGAAAGGCACTTATAAAAACATGCACATATGTAGGTATATATGTGTGTAGAACACTTTTTTTTCTTCGAAAGTCATTTTCCTCGGACCGTGGTTCCTTAATCGTCGCCCGAGAAAACGAATGTCGTATGTAGCAAAACATAGTTTCGAGAAAATCGACTTTGAAGTTTAAATTGGAAATTCTCAAAAACTGTACAACAGATTTTTCTGTTATTTGTACGAGCTGTAGAGAGTATTATATATTTTGACTTGCAATTTGCAAAAGTTGGATATCCTTAAAATTATGGGAGATAAACGACTTTTCATTCAGTATGCATTTGTCGTATGTGACGTCTGAGCACCAATACCTGTTTATGATAGCACATACGACAAAAATTCTTCTCTTTTTTCAAACCGGAATGGTTATGAGGCTCACATTTTTTGAGATATCGACTTGAAATTTGGCAGTTGCATATATTTTGATGATACTTTGATCATTTGTCGGAATCCACCACATCGGACTAATATAAGATATAGCTCCCATACAACTGATTGTTCAGATATAGCAGTTTTCGGTTATAACTTCTTTATTTGAGGAGATAAGGATATGAAACTTTGAAGTGGTTGTACCCATATGGACCTAATAAATGTCACTAAAATTTGTTAAGATCGGACCACTATAGCATATAGCTCCCATACAACTGATTGTTCAGATATGGACATTTTGGGATATAACTTCTCCATGTAAATAGATAAGGGCAAGAAACTTTGAAGTATTTGTACCCACATGGACATAATAATAGTCACCGAAATTTGTCAAGATCGGACCACTATAACATATAGCTCCCATACAACTGATTGTTCAGATATGGACATTTTGGGATATAACTTCTCCATGTAAACAGATAAGCGCATGAAACTTTGAGGTATTTGTACCCATACGGACCTAATAAATGTCACCGAAATTTGTCAAGATCGGACCATTATAGAATATAGCTCCCATACAACCGATTGTTCAGATATAGCTGTTTTCGGGTATAACTCCCATATTTAAGGATCAAATTATACTAAACTTTGCAGTAATTGGTATTATACTACAATAAAATATGTCAGTGAAAATCATTCAGATCGAATCACTATAACCTATAGCTCCGATACAATATTTTGGTTTATTCTCAGTAGCTCAGCGGCACATACGACATACTATGTTTAAAATAAACAAAAACGGATTTATATGGAAATTTGTCGTATGTATGTTACATACGACAAAAGCTTACCCAAATGGTAGTAATTTTGTAACATACGACAAATGCATACTAAATAACTCAAGAACTAAAAGAGATAGAAACAAGTAAGGAAGCCTAAGTTCGAGTGGAATCGAACATTAGATACTCATCTGTATGCTTTCATTGTTTGTTTGCGTTTGTTCGATATAGGGTGTATTTTATATAAAGCGAGTGCCGCATAAAGTGGGCGTAGCCACGCCCATTTTCAACATTTTTATCAGTCATCCAACTAAGCATATGAATATTATTCTTTGTGCAAAATTTCATTCCTTTATGACTTCTAGTTACAAAGAAGTCTTGTTACAAATTCCCAAAGGGTGTTCCAGAAATATCTTTGTTAAAAAGTAGGCGTGGTCATAAACCGATTTCAATAAATTTTTGCGTGTCTATTAACACAAGTTATAAAAGTGTATTAACCAAGTTTCGTCATAATATCTCAATTATTTGTCGAGTTGTGGGCTCTGAAATCTCGTTGATTCCTTTGTCTGAAAAGAGGCGGTGCCACGCCCATTTTCCGAAATTTTTCTATTTTATGTTTTCGATCTATTGTAGAACTCATGCCACAAAATTTCAATGAATTATCTTTATATTTGACAAAGATATCGCTTAAAATGTTTTTATTAGGCCACTTTATGATACCCATATATAAAAGTGGGCGTGGTCGTCAACCGATTTCGCTAAAATTTCGAACATGTATTACTACAAGTAGTGAAAGTGTATAGACCAAGTTTCGTCATAATATATCGATTATTTGTCGAGTTATGGGCTCAGAAATCTCGTATATTCCTGCTTCTAAAAGGAGGCGGTGCCACGCCCATTTTCCAAAATTTTTGTATTTTTTGTTTTACGTCCATAGTTGGACACCTTCCATAAAATTCCAATGATATATCTTTATATTTGACAGAGATATCGCTTAAAATGCTTTTATTAGGTCACATTATAATACCCATATATAAAAGTGGGCGTGGTCGTCAACCGATTTTGGAAATTTTTCGTCCAAACATTTGCCTAAGTAAGTATATCACGCCTACCAAATTTCATCGATATATCTTCAACGGTTTCTGAGTTATGACTCATAAAACTTTCAATGTTTGCCCCTTAATAAGTGGGCGTGGCACCGCCCATTTTCCAAAATTTCACCATATTTCTTCATAAGGGCCTGAGCTCAATACGTGTGTGAAATTTTATCACTCTAGCTCTATTAGTGACCGAGATACAAAATTTCCGATTTTTACTATATAGGGGAGGTGGGCGTGGTCATGGTCCGATTTCGCCCATTTTCAATACCATCCGTTCCTGTCTTGATACCAACTTACATTTCAAATTTCATCAAAATATCTCAATTTTTGCGCGAGTTATCGTGCTCACAGACGGACAGACGGACAGACGGACAGACGGACAGACGGACAGACGGACAGACGGACGGACATGGCTCAATCGATTTCTCTTTTCACCCTGATCATTTTGATATATATAAGTCTATATCTATCTCGATTATTTCATTCTGTTACAATCCACCGTTAGGAAATCAAAACTATAATACTCTGTGTACTAGTACAGCTGAGTATAAAAAATGGATTGGAAAAATTAAAAGATTTGGTCCGATTTAGTTAATCTGCATCAAAAACTAGAAATTGTCGATTTTCACATACGACATTCGTTTTCTCAGGCGACGCAATGTAAATGCCTCGATGTAAGATTAATTGTGATACATTATTTACTTCCGCCCTACCTTAAAGCAACGCTGCCCTGCCTTAAATTTAAGTCTAGCTACGGCCCTGATAGCCTACCTCTGCAATATTAGGTTCTTTAGCGGGATTTACGCCCTTATTTTACAAAACGCCGTGACTCGTTGCGTCGCAGTCACTCACGTTCACTCACTTTCACCTTCACCTAAAAGTTGGTATTTTATAAGCTTTTACGTTTTCTCGTTCGCTCCGTTGCGTAGTCACGACGATTGTCAAACGCTTTACGTAGCCTATTTACCACTTTTCTGGTTTTCTTCATTTCCTTAGTAATTTTTGGTGTGTTTTTTTTTTTAATTGAACTGTTTTATTGAGTGGTTAACCCTGGAAAATTGGCAGCTGACAAATCAACAAAAATAAAAAAACATTTGTTTGAATTTTATTTTGGTTTTACTAAAACATAGAATTTGTGCATATTGTGTGTAGTACGCGTTTTTTGATTAATAATAACAACCGAATTTGTTTATAATACGTATGTACATATGTACATTTATATGTACATACGCGATTTGTTTGAACAAACAATATACATATACATACATATTTACAAAGCACCTACTTGGGCAGTACCTACGTATGTATATTGTGGATAAATGGTATGTACACTAAAGCTGGAGTTATAGGTACTTAACGTAGCATGAACAAACTCACTCAAAATTTCTGTTCAATGGGGTTTGAGTACATTTGATTACGCACACTTAGCGTAACATAGAAGTCAGATCAATTTAGATTTTTACGGAGCGCGCATAAAGCGGCCCGTTTCTCAACTTGTTCCATGCTACGTTAAGTATCTATAACCCCAGCTTAAGCCGTATCACGAAAATAAAGTTTGCGTGTGTCAGTTTTATTTGAACACTTATGTCGAAAAAATATTTTTGGTGTAAAAAATTTTTTTTTAGGCTCGCGTTAAAAACAGCTAAATCGCGTTTTTTGTAATAACTTTCTTATTTGATGTCGGATCTCTGTGATCTTAATGTCGCAGAAAAGGTCTCGCCCAGCACTATATTTGGCCCATATAAAGTTTCGACCTCAAAGATTGTTCTGAGTTTTACCTTTAAAAATTTTGGAGTTACTATCCCTAGATTTTTTTATTTTTATCACTAATACAAAGCTCTCAAAAAACCATGAGGACTCCGCTAAAAAAGTTGTAGCCTTTATTAGCAAACAAAAAAGTTATACCGTTTTAAAATCAGAGGACCTGTTTTTTGAAAAATTATCCCAAGTTCTTATTTATATGAGGCAGTAACGCCATATAGTATGAGTTTTTGATTAAAAAGTAGTCTCAGTCCTCGCTTGGCTTGAGTATGTACCGCGATGGAACAGCTACCAATACAGGACACATGATATGCAAAAAATTATTGATGATTGGACTATTCGTGCTGATCAACGTTAGTTATATTGAATGATAACGGCTGTAGTGAAGATTTGGTAAGTATTCAAGTGGGATCTCTAAGCACAGCGCGCTGGCTTACAACGGCTTCACGATTTCTGCACACGTGCGTATCGTAAAATCATCCAAGTTATGTATTTAGAAAAACTGCTAGAGTTCGTTGTAAAATTATACGCGCCTAAAGAGACAACGGAAGTCTAAATCTGTTATCAATACTTGCGCTGGATGCGTCGTATGCTCTTAGAAATGCAGTTAATTATTCAGCCTACAATTGAAAACAACGCACTTTACTTTAGTCCCGAAAGCATCTTCTTATCTATGATCACCGAGACCGAAAATGACGATGTCCTCCAAATTTTGAGATATTTATGAAAGAAGTTTCAGAGCTCTGAAAGTGAATTCTTCGTCGCTTATATTAATTTGCTCACACTCAAAAAAAAAATTACTCAGATTATGCAAAAATAGGAATGATTCGGCGCTAAAAACATATTTTCATTGTTTTTAATACAATTTTCTTTCAAAACGTGGTTTTTATTCCTTGATTTAAAGAAAATTGTACATCAAAACAATGAAAATATGTCTTTAGCGCCGAAACATTCCCATTTTTCCATAATCTGAGTAAGTTGTTTTTTTCAGTGCAGGTTTCGAACGTTTAAAACAAATTGGAATTTATGTGCAGGGTATTATCTTCCTTCTCATATGCGTTTTATATACATATATGTATGTACGTATAGTTTTTTCCCCTTTTCTTTATTTTTATTACCCCAACAATAGTTACTCATACGCCCCCCCATCGGATCGCTTTGTATGTGAAAACTGAAAATGTTTTCTTAAATATCTCGAAAATGGGAGCTGATCCGGATTTTCTA
The DNA here is from genome assembly GCA_960531455.1 of Urophora cardui. Taxonomy (NCBI): domain Eukaryota; kingdom Metazoa; phylum Arthropoda; class Insecta; order Diptera; family Tephritidae; genus Urophora; species Urophora cardui. Next base: position 33,494,374 of record OY482671.1, read on the forward strand.
AAAACGCCATCGTAATCTGGAGTTAAAAATTAAGCTGACGTGTTTCGTCGTTTCTCTCTGGCAATTTTTTTTATAAAAAACAAGTGTTTCATTTTACAACGTTATAACTTTTTTGTTTGTGAATAAAGGCTAGAATTTTTTTGGGAGATTCCTCATGGTTTTTTGAGAGCTTTGTATTAGTGATAAAAATAAAAAAATCTAGGGATAGTAACTCCGAAATTTTTAAAGGTAAACTCAGGACAACCTTTGTGGTCGAAACTTTATATGGGCCAAATATAGTGCTGGGCGAGACCTTTTCTGCGACATTAAGATCATAGAGATCCGACATCAAATAAGAAAGTTATTACAAAAAACGCGATTTAGCTGTTTTTAACGCGGGCCTAAAAAAAAAATTTTTTACACCAAAAATATTTTTTCGACATAATTGTTCAAATAAAACTGACACACACTAAACTTTTTTTTTGTCCATATAACGTGATACGGCTTAATGTACACATATTATACATACATATGTACATATATTTAAAAAATTTTTACAACTGCTATCTATTTACATGTGTACATATGTACATAGATGTTTTCAATCGGAGGATTTTTATCTGACACCAGCGAGAGTGATGAGGAAGGCAATGCGACCTGCATGCGTCTAACGAAACGAGTCCTAAGAGAAACCTCAAGTTTACTTGATATTCCTGAGATAGAGTAAGTTCATCATAAAAGTATGTACATATGTACATACATACGTACTTTTTGAATTTATTGGAGTTTACTTCTTAGGCGCAAAATTTTTATTTTGAAATTTGAAAAGGAAATATGTATGCGCTTACTTCCATTCCACGGAAATAGCAAACAGGAAACAGCAAACGGTCAAAACGTTTACCTGTCTTTCCCCTGACGATAGTGGTATCAAATGAAAGGTTTTGAGCAGGGCTTTTGAGTAGAGATTTACTGATTATGCTTTCTAGGTCGGGTCACCAGATATGGGTCAAAATATACAAATCTTTCATAGAATTTCTTTGTAATAAATTTTGAAAGTGCTAGTTTTCGTATGATATGACGAAATACAAATACACCGAGGATTGGTATGTTCAAATTACTCCAGAAACTATTTAAATTTGTACATACATATGTATATCGAAGATGAGTTCAAAGATAGAGTTATGTACATATATACATACATATGTACAAATGTACAGGAGAGCTACCTCAAAGAATAGGCGCATACATATGTACATTTGTACACTTACATAATATATATACCTCTTTACATACATACATACATATATGCATGTGTCGAATTCAATGTAATGTGCCCACCGGAGGCCGCCAACACGAAGAGTGTTGTACGCAAAAGTACATACATACATACATGTATATGTATGTACCTTTAAGCAGAGAATGTAAATTATATTATATATATACATATTTTACATTCTCCGCTTTAAGTTTCCTATAAATTCTGCGACACTTTTGTAATACGAGTTAACTAATCACTTATGATAAAATTTATTCATCTTTAAGGTTCAAGAGAAACTTTAGAATTTCGAAAGGCGTTTTCAAAATTATTTTGGAGGAGGTGTCGGGGTATATGCACGATGGGAGTAGGTGTACTAAGATAGCAACAATTCACAAACTGGCTGCTTTTCTGCGATTTTTGGCGTCGGGTAGCTACCAACAAGTCGTTGGAAACGAGTTTCTATCTAGCATGTCCCAGACAATGGTTAGCACTGCCATAACAGAATGCCTCAATATCTTTGAGACACATTTTTGTCCCAAATGGATCAAATTGGAGATGACAACGCAACAGGAAAACGAGGCTAGAGAACATTTTTATATAAAATGCGGGATACCGGGCATAATTGGGTGTGTGGACGGAACGCACGTGAAAATTAAATGCCCAAGTGAGGACACAAAGCATTTATACTATAACAGAAAAGGTTATTATAGTATAAATGCCATGATAGTAAGTGGTTTTTATGGTTTATTTTTACCAATCAATCAAATACATATGGATGTATTTTTGTTTTTAAGATTTGTGATCACACACTTAATATCCTGTACGTAGATGCCCGATATCCAGGTTCTAACCACGATGCGTTTGTTTGGAGTGCAAGCAGGGCGGATGATTACTTCAAGTCGCAGTTCGAATCTGGCAAGCGAAATACTTGGCTCTTGGGTAAAGCTGCGGTTATAGATACTTAACGTAGCATGGAACAAGTTGAGAAACGGGCCGCTTTATGCGCGCTCTGTAAAAATCTAAATTGATCAGACTTCTATGTTACGCTAAGTGTGCGTAATCAAATGTACTCAAACCCCATTGAACAGAAATTTTGAGTGAGTTTGTTCATGCTACGTTAAGTACCTATAACTCCAGCTTAAGACAAAGGGAAAAAATTGAAAATGAGTAAGAGTTGTAGTAGGAGAGGAGTATTAGGTACCGTGTTAGCAATATTTGAGAATATGTATGTACATATGTATGTATGTATGTATGATAAATTTTAAAAAGTGGGCAGTGAATAGTATACTATACATAAGTATGTATATACTATACTATACATAAGTATGTATGTATGTACATACCCACCAAAAAATCTAAGCCTTTTTTAAGAATTAAAACAGCAGATTTAAAATAAAATAATATTTTTTGGTGGGTATGTACATACATACATCAAAATTTTGATGCAGATAAGTATGTATGTATGAGGTACATCTGTATAAATAAATATACAGATATGTATGTAGTATGTACATATGTATGTATGAAAATTTAACAATTTTACAACAACGGCTATAAACAAAATATGTAACACAGATTTTGTTGCGATCATCGGCTTCAATAATGATTATTCACAGCATTCATAAATTTTGTATTTTTATTATATGTATTATTCTTGTTATAGCTATTATCATAGATCGAAACATATGTATTTACATAAATACATATGTATATAGAAGATTTTGATTTATTCATTATTATTCCAGTCTTTGATTTTGTTTATTGATTTACTTTAGGAGATTCCGGTTACCAACTTATGCCATATTTAATGACACCTTTTCGCAGTCCTGCGAATCAAGTCCAATCGCTTTTTAATGAAAAATTATCCAAGAGCCGCAACGTCGTAGAAAGGTGTTTCGGTATTTTGAAAAACCGATTTCGATGTATCATTGGAGAAAGAGGGTTGCATTACAGGCCTGAAAAGGCAACCCAAATTATAAATGTCTGTTGTGCCCTCCACAACATTTGTATATTTTATCAAATCATTTTTATCAAAAAAAAATCAATGCAATATCATCCCATTTGGCATCGAACTGCGCCCGACTTCCGCCAAAAGTTGGAGCACCTCTTGCAATTTGGACATTCATTTCCATTTCATGAGAAAGAATATCAAATTGGCGGCATGTTGTTGTTTTTCTATTCCTGAAAATTTGAACATATTTTTATTTTTAATTTATATACATACATATATGTATATATATAAGTATATAAGTATATATATATATATACATATATTACTTATAGAAGTTTTGCTTACATTTGTTCCGATACAAGGCTCATATTGAAGGCTTTTTTTTTTAAATATATATTAATATATTTATTTGAAATTATTTAAGGGCAACGATCACTCAAACAAAAGGAAGTGATTATTTTGACAGTTAGAGTGACTGTTTGCGCCACTTTGCGTTTTATAAAATATCAAAAACGTAACATACTCACCAAAAAACGTAACACATTCACTTCGAATCACTCACAGTCACTTACAGTCACCTAAAGAGATACAAAATACAAACACGACAATAAGTGACTCTGGGTGACTCGTTGCGTCGCGTTGCGTTTTGTAAAATAAGGGCGTTAGAATCAACAAGTAAGGAAGCCTAAGTTCGAGTGGAATCGAACATTAGATACTCAGCTGTATGCTTTCATTGTTTGTTTGCGTTTGATGGAAACACGGTGTAGGTACTTTATATAAAGCGAGTGCTGCATAAAGTGGGCGTAGCCACGCCCATTTTCAAAATTTTTATCAGCCATCCAACTAAGCATATAAATATTATTCTTTGTGCAAAATTTCATTCCTTTTTGACTTCTAGTTACAAAGATGTCACGTTAAAAATTCCCAAAGGGTGTTCCAGAAATATCTTTGTTAAAAAGTAGACGTCATAAACCGATTTCAGTAAATTTTTGCGTGTCTATTAGCACAAGTTATAAAAGTGTATAAACCAAGTTTCGTCATAATATCTCAATTATTTGTCGAGTTATAGGCTAAGAAATCTCGTATATTCCTTTGTCTAAAAAGAGGCGGTGCCACGCCCATTTTCCAAAATTTTTCTATTTTTTGTTTCCGGTCTATTGTGGAACTCATGCCACAAAATTTCAATGATATATCTTTATATTTGACAGAGATATCGCTTAAAATGTTTTTATTAGGTCACTTTATAATACCCATATATAAAAGTGGGCGTGGTCGTCAACCGATTTTAGTAATCTTTCGTCCACACATTTGGCTAAGTAAGTATATCACGCGTACCAAATTTCATCGATATATCTTTAACGGTTTCTGAGTTATGGCTTATAAAACTTTCAATGTTTGCCCCTTAATAAGTGGGCGTGGCACCGCCCATTTTCCAAAATTTTTGTACTTTTTGTTTTATGTCCGTAGTTGGACTCCTGCCACAAAATTTCAGTGATAGATCTTTATATTTGACAGAGATATCGCTTAAAATGTTTTTATTAGGCCCCTTTATAGTTCCCATATATAAAAGTGGGCGTGGCCGTCAACCGATTTTGATAATTTTTCGCCAAAACATTTGTCTAAGTAAGCAAATTACGCATACCAAATTTCATCGCTATATCTTCAACGGTTTCTGAGTTATGACATATAAAACTTTCAAGGTTTGACGCTTAATAAGTGGGCGTGGCACCGCCCATTTTCCAAAACTTCATCAAATTTCTTCATAAGGGCCTGAGCTCAATACGTGGGTAAAATTTTATCACTCTAGCTATATTAGTGGCTGAGATTCCAAATTTCCGATTTTTTCTATATAGGAAAAGTGGGCGTGGTCATGGTCCGATTTCGCCCATTTTCAATACCAACCGTCCCAGTCTCGATACCAACTTGCATTTCAAATTTCATCAAAATATCTCAATTTTTACGCGAGTTATCCTGCGTACGGACGGACGGACGGACGGACGGACGGACGGACGGACGGACGGACGGACGGACGGACGGACATGGCTCAATCGATTTCTCTTTTCACCCTGATCATTTTGATATATATAAGTCCATATCTATCTCGATTATTTCATTATGTTACAATCCACCGTTATGAAATCAAAATTATAATACTCTGTGTACTAGTACAGCTGAGTATAAAAATACTGTAGCATATCAGAAATATTCAAGTACATTAAAATGCACCAAAAGTCCAATAACAGCCAAATTGTATGCTGACGCCAAATGTGTACATGTGTATGTATGTATGTACATATATACATATTTCTGATTGTCGTATTTACGTTTGTGCTACGCCGTACGTACATACAGACATACGTATGTATGTACCCTGCAGCGAAACTCCAAACTAGTCAGCCAACCTACCAGTTAACTGACTAGATAAATTATGGGAGTTGCCCAACTAGATTCATAGGGGACAAATTGAGATTAGTTATGAACCAAGAAGTTTTGCCAAAAAAAGGGTTTTAAATTAAAAACGAATGTATCCGGGGTTTCTGGAGGTTGCAATGAACACGTATGCAGCAAAAGTAAAGCAACTTCTTTATTGTTGTTGTAGTATTTGAACCCTGCGTAGTAGGCATCTTGTAGATTTAGTTGGTTGCAAATTGTTAGATCATTAAATCAGGTGAATACCACAAATATAACATAGTTTGAGATTTTAATATAGCCCTGTATATTAGATACAACTTCAGCCATAGGAAAAAGTACATGATATGTTTGTATAAAGTCAGAAAATCATCAATATAAATGTCAAGCTTACAATGGTCAACGTGTTACTTATTCACAATGTTAATGTTAATTTACCTAAATATTTAATATGCAAGATCACAATCTAATGTGCCTGAATTCTTTAATTTAAATATCATATTTTAATAACTAAATAAATGTATTAGAAACTTTATTGTGCAACTTTTATTTTCATTGGAGTAGCATGTAAAACTAGTCAGTCTACTGGTATAGTTCTGATATCTACACTGACTAGTCAGCAAATTGGTATGATGCTGGTGTGTATACTGACTAGTCAGTCAAGTGGTATGATGCTGGTGTGGATACTGACAATTGCCATTTCCTAGGTCATCACCGTGTTAAAAATACCAGTTGCTAATATGGAAAAAAGATAGATGGCTGACTAGTTGAGCTGTATGGCCAACTAGTTGTCAATTAGTTTACAACTAGTTGATTTCGCTGCAGGGTATGTGCATAGGCACATTATTTGAAATAAAGTTTTGATTCAAAATAATTTTCAAAAATTTTATTCGAATCAAAAATTTTATTCGAATCAAAAATTTATTAAGAATCTTGATTCGAAATCAAGTTTGAATCAAGAATCAAAACAGATTTTTGATTCTTTTGAGAAATGAATCACAAATCAATTTTATCTTTGATTTGAAAATAGTTTGAATCACGAATCAAAGGGTATTTCTGATTCTTTTTTGAAACGAATCACAAATAAAAATTATCTTTGATTTTAAAATATTTTAAATCAAGAATCAGAAAATATTTTTGATTAGTGATTCAGTCAAATCAAAATCACGCAACCCTGATCAGTTGTACGAAAAATCAAAAACTTTTGATTTTTTGGCAAATTGTACAACTTGGTTGCATCGTTTTGGGGCATGTTGTTCAACATTTCATTTTATGAGAATTCTTGAAGTGAACACATCTAATTAAAATAATTAAAAATGAGCGAATTCAACACAAAAAAAACATAAATATTTGTAGAATAAATAACGCAAAATGAAAAGCTCGCAAGAACCACTTTTTTGCAATTTTTTCCGTTTAATTAATCGTACTTTTGCTGTACGTTCTTCTTCTTCCTACAAGCGCAATATTATCCTATTCCATCTTCACTCAAACTAATTTTTTACAAAATGAAATTGTACAACAAGGTTGTACAATAAATTGCACCATATGTAGGCAAACAGACCAACTCGATTGCAACCGAGTTGGGTCAACGGTCGCACCGTGTATGGCTACGGTAAGATAGAGAACACTGCAATGAAGCAGCGTTTTTTTTTCTCATAGTGCTTAAAATAAAAAAAACTTTTTAAAATTTTAAATATTTTTTTATTTCACAATTTTACAATGAACATTTTTTAAAATAAAAATGTTCGTATTTACATCACTTTTAAAAAGTTTTTGTCCATTTTAAGTACGTTTTCCTACGATTTTTTCCTGAGTGTACCCACAATTCGAACAACTCCGAACATACTTTCGAAATTCGTAGTTGCATTCAATTTCACATGGATTCATCCCCTGCAGTAATTGTATTTCATTGCTGAATGATAGTTAATGATTCTCTGTTAAATATTCATCACTGTCGTCATATGTAACTGAGTACAATTATTATTAAACACGAAACTGCAAAAGTTCAAAACATTCACCCGGCTTTTCCCTGAATATTTTTGGACGATATTGGTATCAAAGTAAAAATTGTTGAACATGGCTTTTACATAGAGATGTACCCATTATGATCCCTAGGTAGGAAATGGGTCAAAATGTGGACCTGTAATATATCTGAGCAATATTGGTATTTCGCAGGGCTAAAACATAGAGCTATTTTCAGTATGATTTTTAAGCCGGGTAAACAGTTATGGGTGAAAACCGGGACCACATGGAATATTTTTAAGCAATATGGTATCAAATGAGAAGTAAATAAGAGCCAATATATAGATCTATCTTCGATGTTATGCTCAATTTGGTTCCCTTGGAAAAACGGGAAAAACAAGCGATAATGGGATGGAGGGGTTGGTGAGAGAGAGAGCGTAGTACAGGGAAGGGGAGAAAGGAATAGAAGGGAAGGGAAGAAAGGACAGAAAAGGAGAGGTAAAGGAGGGCAGTAGAGAAGAACAAAGAGAAAGGGAAAGAGGGGGAAATGTGACGAGAAACGAAAAAAAAAACTGATACGGAAATGAAAGGAAATAGTAAAGGGAAAGGGAGTGGGAACATAAAGAGAGGTGAACTTTAAAAAAAAAAAATTTTTCCTTCACCTGTTTTGTAACTAACTTGTTTTTGCTGAGACCAGTAACCCGAGGAAAGCTCGGTCATTCAGGAACTTCCATTTGTTGTTTGTTTTTTGTTTTTCCTACTAATAGGGTGGACCTTCAGTTTTATGCCGGCTCCAAACGGCGAATGTATTTTTCGTGAGAAGCTTTTTCATGGCAGAAATACACTCGGAGCGTATACCGCCCGCTGCCGAAAGGTGACCGCTATTTCTAAAAACCCAATAATGGGTGTTAATTAATTAGAAAAATTTTTTTGGTGTTTGTCCGGACTGGGGTTAAAAGCCGAGACCTCTGGTATAGCAGGCGAGCACTCTAATAACAATAATGAAAAGTATAGTTTCGAGGAAAGTTAATTTAAAGATTTTCAAACCTTGAAAGCAACTTAAAATTTAAATTTTACGGGTTTCACCGCAAATATTGCCATTTTAAATTGAGCATACTTTTCACTGATTTATTTGTTGGCATTCCAAATAGAGATATAATTGATTTTTACTAAGGTATAAGCACAATTCTATCTAATTTTTCTGAAACCTTAAGTTTTTTATTTGTAGTGTATCCTTACTTCATTTTGAATTAATCAGAGTTGTAATTATTATAAGAGAAAAAATAAAAATCAAAAAATAATTATTATTGAAAGAAACATATTTTAAAAGTCTTTTGTTATGGTTTGCTATCGATATCAATGCTGATATCGATCATAAACGGGTTAATTTCGGTTGCTCAATTCTGTCTGTGTGGCAGCACCACCATTTCAGTAGCTTCTTTCTTAGTAGTTTCCAATAACTTCCAAATAATAATGGCCTACGTGCTGACATGGTGAAGAAGAATGGTTGACGCGTGGCCAAACTAAACAGGTCGTCGCATGTGAGGCGGAATATGCGATTGACGTTAGGCGGCTTGTTTCAAATGTCAAAAGCAGGGAAAAAGAAGTGAACACACAACTTAGCTAGGATTGTTTAAAGAAGGATTTCGCGGCAGATAAGCTGATTGCAATTGGGTATGTGTGCAAAAAAAACAAAAAAAAAAAAAAAAAAGTGCGAACGTCAGATAGAACCGATTGGGGAAAAAAATTTTACTTTGAAAATAATTTCTCTCCTCTTTCACGTTGACATTTTTTTTTAAAGGAAACACACACATCAAAACGTAACTAATATAACCTTCTTTGGATAAACCTTGAGCTTAGCATTCTACTTCTACGAACAAGGCATGCAAGATTGTAAAATCAAAGCAACAGACAATAAGTTGACATATGCCAAGAAGAAGAAGAGCGATTCTCTCTCACGTTGACCTTGTGTGGTTGAGCTGTGGGCTAGTGTAACAGGTGGCTGCACTGCAAAACGAGGTTGATTATTAGGTTGTCCCCATGGAACAGCTGACAATTTTTTTTTTAGACAAGAGCAATTTCCCTGTTCGAGTAACTTTCATTCACCATTGCTGGTGTTCTGGCAATAATAACGTTTTGTACTTTCTTATTCAGTTACTAGATATCTTAAATGTAACCTTTTTTTTTTTAAATCCTGTAATTAATTCCTTTTCTTCCTAAACTAAGAGTCTAAACAAATTTTAAATGAGCAATTGTATCCCAAATTTACATTGATTTTTTTTCCTAAATGGTTATATGGTTTTGATTCATTCTTCAAATTTAAACTCTTTATAGATTGCACGAAATTTTTTTTTGCAAATAGGCAAGCTTTCGAGCCAATCTCTATAAGTAGGCCTTTCATGGGGAAAGCTTCACTCAAATTTCCCATCTCAACCTTGACAATCGTTCCAATGGCGGGATATGCACATGTATTGGTGATGGAGAAACTGGTTCTCCAGGGTTGCCATGAACACTTCTTATTGTGAAAATACGTAACACATGGTTATTCGGTGACTTAGTACTTTCAAATGCACATATTATAAAATGTTCTTATGCGCTCCATACAATTTAAATTTTGCATAGTTCACAGAAAATTAATTAATTATTTACCACATATTTATACTATTGTTTCATTAATCAGATTTTCCTGTCTCTTACCATTTTTATAATTTGAGCGTAAGACAACAATGTCTATTAATATTCCCAACGTACACTAATAGAATTTTACAGTCGCAAATTTACTAGGGCACGAATATAATCGATTATTTTGAGATAGTTTCATGGGAAAAATGCTTGAGGCATTTTATTCCGAAAGTTTTGGTATTTTTTTTTTTGTAGCATGGCAATCGCATTCCATCTCGCTTGTGTCATTGCTAGCGTCATACCATGATGTAGACATTCGGGTAACCGTAAAGTCACGCCACTATTATGCACACGTCACTACATCATTACAGGGTATACGAAAAAGGAAACGGGACTCTTCCAGATGAATACAGAAAAAGAGGGGAAGTGTAGGCACGCTGGGTATCTGGCGAAAATTTTAGTACAGAGTCAGTCAGTTGGGGAAAAGCAGTCAGTTGGGAAAAGTCGGAAGATGGGTGAGCGTCGATGAAGCATTAAAGGCGAGCTTGTGCTGCATATCTCTCACGAGACACATAAATTTCGGGAAAAATAAAATAAAATAAGAATTTTGAAGACAAAACTCCAAAAAGTGTGACTTCGGCGCGCGAATAAAATTTGTGCTTGCCTTCAATAAAACAATTTTTCTTGGAAAAAAAAGGGTGCCTTATAAACTTGACTACCACCTGGTGTGAGTTGAATATTTCCCATGCGAATATATTAATGCGAATTTTTTTATGTTTTGTCGAGCCTCTGCAAATCGTGGTAAGCTCACTAAAGCAAAATTCAAGTGATCGCGGTTCGCTAAAGCACCAATCATCAGTCCTTCGTGCTGAAACAAAAAGTAAAGGCAAACTGCACGAAATTTGAATTAAGATCAGCAATTACCACAGCCACAACAACAAATATATAAGTGCGCTTAAAATAGTCTTGGCACGGAAGGGTTATTCTATACGTGTGCTGCACAGAAATAATAAAAGTCATTGAGTCGTCACAAAATCGCCTGAGTTCTATCTACGCAACAACAACGCAAACTCGAAGAAGCAAAATTACGGCACCGCACAGTGGGGGCACCTCCATACAAACGCGGCCAAAAATAGTAATAATTGAGCTAGAAACTTTAAACTCGGAACTTAAGCTTTCTTGATTGAAGATAGTAAACTGTGAAAATTTGAACAAAATCGGCCCACAAATACACCCCCCTCCCATATAACGGTATTTTTGAAATTTCAATATTTTGTTAACTATTATAGCTAAAATGCTCAATTTTAATAAGAGCACACATTTTTTAAATATAAATAATATACAGTAATCATTTTGGAAAAAGCGCAAAGTATTCCATGGTTTTCAAATTAAAAATATATGCACTTTTGAGCATTCATCATAAAATTTTCCTTCAAAAAAATCACATTTAAAAAAATTTTTATACCACAAATGAAACTATACTTTTCTAAAGGATTTCAGTGTGCTGAATCTGAATCTGAAGTCAGAATTTTCAAATTGGTTCTATTTTTTGAGATATTCATGTCCAATTAGGCAAAAAAACACGTTTTTGACTATATTCCCTGCTTAATATCTTGTATGTAATATTTTTTTATTCAAAATCAAATACACCGTTAGAAAGCATAAACCATCCCCCTGAATATGGCGTTTAAATTTTTCAGATATCTTTATTAGAATTGGAGAAATTGTTGTTTAAGTTTCATTAACTTGGCAAATTTTCCCCATACAAAATTAATAATACTTTTTGAAGCATACTTTTGGGGATTTTGTATGGGAAAAATGTATGAAAACTTAGAAAAACTCACTCCATAAAAAAGTTCATAAAACAAAAAAGCGCAAACGAATTTTTAAGATTTCTTCACCTGTTTATAAAGCACGTTCACTAGCACCAAATATTAAAAATTTGGGGAGGTCATATTTTGTATTTTTTTTTTATTTCATGTTGAAATTTTCCAATTTTTACACAATTTTTTTTCTGTTCGAAAAGAAAAAGGCTGCAAAAAAATAATGATAACGCTGATAAAAAAAATTCTTTCATAATTTGAAAGTGTGAACCATTGCCTACAACACGGTGAACAAACTATTCGATTAGTCGCCTAAGAATAAGATTTTTCATAATGTCAAAAGTAGCCTAATTATTGCGTTTTGAAAAAGGCACTTTTAGTCAAATGGGAAAAAGATTATTTAAGCGAAAAGCGCAGGTGGATTTCAAGAATTAAAATGCAGTTTGATTAAAAATATATCATTTCAAAAATTGGGGAGGTCATATTTTTTATTTTTTTTATTTTTTTGTTTAAAGTTGAGCAAAATTTTTTTTTACGGCTAAGAGTTACCGCTGGTTACAAAAGGCTTATTGTTTCTAAAAGGCCAAATCAATATCTATGTAATGATGTATCACTCGATTACATACGTTAATAATTGAATGAGTTACAGCATTTTGTATAAGGTGTAATTGTTGAGAAATAAAAGGACCTATTTTTTGCTCAGTTTTTAACACCCTGTACGGCTAAACAAAACGAGACTCAAAAAATTTTATATAAGATTTTTTTTTACAAATTGTTATATCTGTCAATCACTTTCAAAAAAATTTGATTTGCTAATACTTTAATTTCGATTTTATTTTTGGCCGCTATCACCCAGTGTGCACCGTACCGCCCCAATAACGACGGTAAACGGCCACAGCAAGCATTTTATATTGGAGCGCTGGCGACAGCGAGCACGTCACAGACAGGGATGTGATAAGTGGGCTTTTCCTACCAAAACTGGTCGGCTTTTTCCCTGTTGGTCGGATGGTCGCACGATTTGAATTTTGGTAGGTTTTTACCTTCCTTCAAGTAACATCACTGATTTGCTAGATTTTGCCACAACACTGTTGAAAGAACGTTTGAAAGTTCATGTATTCATGTCTCTTTCCCGCAGCAACAGTTTGTTTGAATACTTTTTGTGTTTCTCTTCGGCAGAGTTTTGTGTAAAGTGGATAAAACCTGTTAAACCATAGTCGTAACTATTTTAAAAGGTTAACATAGATTACATACACAAATTAAGGTACATACATATGTATAAACGCATTCGTATATTATTATTTTAAGCTAAAACATGTGAAAATACTTGAGGAGTGATATGTATGTATAAGTTCCTATATATATACCAGTTAAATTAATATATAAAAATACATAAATTTTCAAAAACCAGCTTAAATGACGAATTTTGTGAAAAAAATTTTGGTCGGCTGAAAGTTATTTTGAGACGAATTTGGTCGGAAAAAAAATTTAAAAGTGGCAACCCTGGTCACAGATCACTAGCAACGTAGGCACATCGCAGCGGAGCGCTGCCACCAACGACCAGCATACAGTAACGCACAACAACGACGCGATGGCAACCAGCATATGACCACGTAACGCTACCACTAAAAGTGCTGTCATCGCCACCAACACCAAGCGCTCAGAAGGCAGGCGTACTGACGTTAGCGGCGCACAAGTATAAGGTGCAACATCAACAACAGCAACGCGCTAGAATACAGCGCCATAACAACAGCAACGGCGCAGCATATATAGTGCTCGCCAGCACAGCGGCACGACGCACATAGCACCACCAACCCCCAGCAACAACAACGGCGCGACACGCATAGCGCCCGGCAGCATAGCAGCAGCAGCAATCTTCAACAACGCGGCAGCAGAATCTACAGCAGATCGGTGGCACCACCACTAAAGGTGCGCCGCAACGGGCGGTGAGTCAGGCCCCGGATGTATCGGACATACGTATATTTATGTATTTCAATAATTAATTGAATTAGAAACAAGTAAGGAAGCCTAAGTTCGAGTGGAATCGAACATTAGATACTCAGCTGTATGCTTTCATTGTTTGTTTGCGTTTGATGGAAACACGGTGCAATTAATATAAAGCGAGTGCTGCATAAAGTGGGCGTAGTCACGCCCATTTTCTAAATTTTTATCAGTCATCCAACTTAGCATATCAATATTATACTTTGTGCAAAATTTCATTCCTTTATGACTTCTACTTACAAAGATGTCACGTTACAAATTCCCAAAGGGTGTTCCAGAAATATCTTTCTTAAACAGTAGGCGTGGTCATAAACCGATTTCAATAAATTTTTGCGTGGCTATTAACACAAGTTATAAAAGTGTATAAACCAAGTTTCGTCATAATATCTCAATTATTTGTCGAGTTATAGGCCAAGAAATCTCGTATATCCCTTTGTGTAAAAAGAGGCGGTGCCACGCCCATTTTCCAAAATTTTTCTATTTGTTGTTTCCGGTCTATTGTGGAAGTCATGCCATAAAATTGCAATGATATATCTTTATATTTGATAGAGATATCGCTTAAAATGTTTTTATTAGGCCCCTTTAAAGTTCTCATATATAAAAGTGGGCGTGGTCGTCAACCGATTTCGCTAAAATTTCGAGCGTGTATTACCACAAGTAATGAAAGTGTACACACCAAGTTTCGTCATTATATATAAATTATTTGTCGAGTTATGGGCTCAGAAATCTCGTATATTCCTGTTTATAAAAAGAGGCGGTGCCACGCCCATTTTCCAAAATTTTTGTGTTTTTCGTTTTATGTCCGCAGTTGGACTCCTGCTATAAAATTTCAATGATATATCTTTATATTTGACAGAGATATCGCTTAAAATGTTTTTATTTGGTCACTTTATAAGACCCATATATAAAAGTGGGCGTGGCCCTAAACCGATTTCGGAAATTTTTCGTCCAAATATTTGACTAAGTAAGTATATCACGCGTACCAAATTTCATCGATATATCTTCAACGGTTTCTGAGTTATGACTCATAAAAATTTCGATGTTTGCCCCTTAATAAGTGGGCGTGGCACCGCCCATTTTCCAAAATTTTTGTGTTTTTCGTTTTATGTCCGCAGTTGGACTCACGCGACAAAATTTCAATGATAGATCTTTATATTTGACAGAGATATCGCTTAAAATGTTTTTATTAGGTCACTTTGTAATATACATATATAAAAGTGGGCGTGGCCGTCAACCGATTTTAACTATTTTCCGTCCAAACGTATGCCTAAGTAAGTAAATCACGCGTACCAAATTTTGTCGATATATCTTCAATGGTTTCTGAGTTATGACATATAAAACTTTCAAGGTTTGACGCTTAATAAGTGGGCGTGGCACCGCCCATTTTCCAAAATTTCATCAAATTTCTTCCTAGGGGCCTGAGCTCAACACGTGGGTAAAATTTCATCGCTCCAGCTATATTAGTGACTGAGATACCAAATTTCCGATTATTTCTATATAGGAAAAGTGGGCGTGGTCATGGTCCGATTTCGCCCATTTTCAATACCAACCGTCCCAGTCTCGATACCAACTTGCATTTCAAATTTCATCAAAATATCTCAATTTTTGCGCGAGTTAGAGTGTTTACAGACGGACGGACAGACGGACAGACGGACGGACGGACGGACAGACGGACGGACGGACGGACGGACGGACATGGCTAAATCGATTTCTCCTTTCACCCTGATCATTTTGATATATATAAGTCTATATCTATCTCGATTATTTCACTCTGTTACAATCCACCGTTATGTGATTAAAACTATAATACTCTGTGTACTAGTACAGCTGAGTATAAAAAGAGAAAATTTTTGCTTGCCTTAATTTCGTGAAATATATGTATGTATTTATGCAATATGTACGTGTATGTGTGGCAATATGAGTGTGCATACCCAACCAACATTTTTCTTTGAGGTTTTAAGTGGAAAAGGGGCATGGTTGAAAGAGATCAAGTTTAAAACCATTCTCCATTAATTACGGTTGTCCATATACATACAACCATTTATGATATAAATTTCAGACCTTCTTTTGACCTTTTTTTTTTTTATTTAAATTCAGTAATTTCAATGCTGTATGGGTATACACCTCAGTATATATATGTATATATACCTCACTTACTTAACGAAATTGATTAAAAAATCTATACATACATACATAAATAAGCAAAAGGTTAACACCACACATACATGCCATATACATAATTGTAATACAAATAACGATCTAAAATAAGTAAGACAGAAGGGGGGGAAGAACCTTGTAGGAAAATATAAATAGACAAGTGTGAACTATAAGAACCTATAAATTAAATAAAACGAATAATTACTAAAGGCCTTAAATAATATTATATAAAAGAAATAATTAAGAATAACTTCCTTCTGAGACTCCTTTTTCCTTTGCTTTTTTTTTCTCTTCAAAAATAAACAAAAAGATCGCATTTGGCATTACCAGCATTATTAAAATATTCAGTCCTAATGTTTACTTTAAGCGTAAGCCACCTAAAATTATAAAATAATGTTTAGAACGTATACATATGTATATATATACATAAGCACTTTTTTTGAACATTTATAAATTATGAATTTTAAATAAATTGTTAGAGTCTAAATGGGAATGTTGACTACCCTAATTTAAAAGGCATAGGGATTTCAGGTACGGGGTCATCGAAATATAGGTGCACCGATGGCCAAGGATGAGGGTGGGCTAGTAAAGCACCAGCGCTGCAACAACACCAGCGGCGCACCACAGGTAAGGGGTCACTGATACCCGCGTGCGACAGTGACCATGGATTAGGGTGGGACAAAAACGCACCGGCGCTGCAACAACATCAGCAACGCCACCCCCTTGTGAGTTCGGCCTTTAACTTTTTTTTGATTGTTCATATATTTTAAATTTCAGCTTCTTTTATGTATTTTCAGATGCCTGTCAATAACCGGTCCTTCCGGTTGATTCAAATTTAAATTCAAAGTTAACGATTTTTTTTCTCGCGAGATATATGTATATTCAAATTCAAATTCACTTTGACAGTTTTTTTTCCAGTGTTTATTCAAATTAAATACACATCGATTTCAACGTATATTCAAATTTAAATTTCTAAATCTTTTCTCTTCCGTCCGCGATTATTTAAATATAACGTCCGATTATCTATTTTCAATTTTTTTCCGTTGATGTCAGTATTTCCGTCCGATTTAAATTTTGGTTCAAATGTTTTGCTAACGTCCGTCTGACTTTAACGTACATTCAAAATTCATGTTCAAATTTTAACGACATTTTCCCTCGGTTTGCATTTATTTAAACTTAACCGACGTCTGGCCCCTTGTATTTAATTTTTTTCGGCTTATCTTTTGAATATTTGAATTTTTCAACGGTCCGTCCGTGGCATCCGGCCAAACCGGATGTTGTTTTAGTGTGATTTTACTCGTTTTGGTTTGAAAAGGCATGATATGAATTTTTTCTGCTTATGGCGCAGGACAGCAATGTAGGCAAGAACCCCGCCCAGCCGACAATGACTAGCCACAGTGCAACCCTAGATCATGCCGACCGCCATGCATTGCTGCTCCACTCGATATTCGAATGCCAACCATAACAGATGGCGCCCAACGTGCTGACTCGATGGCTTTTTGGTCAGCCAGTGACGCCTTACTATCTCGCAAGTCCCAGATGGGCAGGCCCTGCGCCGCCACTGCGTTGCGGCGAGATGGTGGGGCTGATCAGGTTGTCCAGGGAGGTCATCGCTGTTGGTGGCATAGGGCGCCACAAAACGCAGATCGTAATCGAAAGCTGTACCATAACAGATGGCGCCCAACGCACTGACTCGATGGCTTTTTGGTCAGCCAGTGACGCCTTACTATCTCGCAAGTCCCAGATGGGCAGGCCCTGCGCCGCCACTGCGTTGCGGCGAGATGGTGGGGCTGATCAGGTTGTCCAAGGAGGTCATCGCTGTTGGTGGCATAGGGCGCCACAAAACGCAGATCGTAATCGAAAGCTGTACCATAACAGATGGCGCCCAACGCACTGACTCGATGGCTTTTTGGTCAGCCAGTGACGCCTTACTATCTCGCAAGTCCCAGATGGGCAGGCCCTGCGCCGCCACTGCGTTGCGGCGAGATGGTGAGACTGATCAGGTTGTCCAAAGAGATCATCGCTGTTGGTGGCATAGGGCGCCACAAAGCGCAGATCGTAATCGAGGTCAAACGCGTACCATAACACTTTCCATAATTGTCATTTCTGAGATATTTTTTTTAAGTCGTTTTGTAATTATTATAAATGAGAAATTTTGTTTTATATCTTCAAAGACTTTTTGATTGAGACGAATTTCAAAAATATCTTCAAGTAATTATTTTGAGTAACAAATTTATTTTTTATATCTTCGATAAAAATCTTTCATACAATTTAAAATTGGAAATTTGCTTGAATTTTGAAGTACTTATATGAAAGTTATTTTTATTTTATACTTACATATATGAAAGTTATTGAAAATTTTCTGAGACTTTTTTGAACTTTGTCTCAATGAAAAAGTCTTTGAAGATATAAAAAACAATTTGTTACTGATAATAATTACGCAAAGACTTTTTTCAAATTTGTCTCAATATAAAAGTCTTTGAAGACTTAAAAAATATATATTTGAAAACTATTATAGAAAGATTTTTAAAATATAAGTTTCTGAATAATAATTATAGAAGATTTTTATCATTTTCATCAGGAAAAAGATATTATCAAAAGACTTTTATGATCCTGAAGAAAATTTGTAAGACTTTTTTATAATTTCAAAATGAAATAATTATTCTACATCTCTGGAATTAATAAAACGTGGTTTAAAAACTTTCATAGAAATAAAAGTAAGGAGCTTATACATAAGCTTACTTCAGATATTTTCGTTATAATTATTCTTACGGCCGGTTTCACCATCTGCGGTTAATTTAATCGCTGGTTAGTTTGACGTTAACTGTATGGCGAACTGTCAAATAAATTGCTTAATCGGGCAAAAATCTCTGGTTAAGTGCTTAAGCGGAGATGGTGAAACCGGCCCTTAAGGTAAGAAGTTAACTTCTATCACGTGTACTTATTGTGCTACACGCGTGCTTTTTGCGAACCATTTATGTATATGAAAAAATTCAACAGTATTTAGGGGAATTTCATCAGTGAATCATAAAGGATTCACTTAGGATTTGTAATGTGAGATTGATAAGCAGATTGTTCAGATTCGTGGCGGACTTTCGTATTCGTGAGATATCCAACTCCTTTAAACACTGAACCACCAAATGCTTTTTCTTTTATTTAAATATCGCATTTTTATTATTTACTCTTTGTTTTTATTCACTTATAATATTAAATTATGTTTTAATATACATATATATATGTATATATATATCTATATATATAGTATAGAGTATATGTATATATTTACAAAATAAAGTAATAGTTTTTTTCTGCGCTTGTCTCACACACTTTCACGTTTTCAATCTTAGGTTTACTTTTTAATTCCGTTTTAAATTTTTCAGTTTATTTTATATATTTCTTTTTTTTTCTATTTAAATAATGCAACAAAATAAAGCATGAGACAAATCATAAAATAAATTAGCTCAAGTGTAAATTTTTAAATTTAATTTTTAATTTCAGTGAAAACAAACGTATTAAATATTGTTAATTTCCTTTTTATACATACATACAAACATACTCACAGATGAGTAATAATAATTAGTACACACATTATTAATTATGTATATTTAATATTTCGCTTTATATAATTTTACATATCGTCGTTTAAAGTGCAAAACCGCGTATCGACCAACTACAATACCGCGTAAGTGACATTTTTTTCCAAAAATGAGATTTCGCCAAAAATACGTTCCTGGCGTCCGTACCCATCCATTCATGCAAAAATTTTGAGATTCGAACAACGCAATTCCAAATAACGGCACAGTTTCAAAACCGCTTTTCAAGAATTGAGGATTACAACTTTGTTTCATTAAAAAAAAGTTTTCACGTACACCTGCAAAACCGAGTATAGGTACGTCAGTATTGAACAAAATAAAAGATGCAAAACCGATTATAATACATATGTAAGCCAAGAACTGCACATTTAACTATTTTTCGCCAAAAATGATATTTGGATTAAGAATCTAATCCAAAAATCTACCTTGGTTTGAATTTGGGTTGTAAAATTCCGAACCGTTTTGAATTAAAACAGTTTTTACTGTCTCCTGTAATATTTGGGTGGCAGCAGATACGCGGTATTGTATTTGGTCGATACGCAGTATTGCGCTTTAAGCCACGATATGATTGCTTATTTTATGCAATTTTTTTATTTTTTATATATATATTTTTTTTTGTTTTTCTCTTGATGCTTTTGTTATAATTACATACATACATATGTACATATTTCTATATAAACTTAGTATTTCACTGTCGGTTATTGCGTTTCCCTTTCAGATGTTTTATTTGTTTTTTTTTTTTGTATTAAAAATATAGACAAATTTTAATATATGTTTTACATATGAATGTATAACATTTGGTACTTTTATTGCATTCATATTTATGCATGTGCTGGCTTAACGGTTTTTTTTTTGCATTTTTCATTTCTATGTAGAGGGCGGTGGTTGTACTTCTGTATGTGGTGGGTTTGTTGTGGCTGAAATTCTGTATGTCAATGAGGCTTTTACATTTTAATAGAAGGAACTGTTATAAAACATGATATAGATGTCCTTGTATTCCCACGACAGCCTTCGGGGTTTCTGGGCCATTTCATCGTAACCCATGATGAGTGTGAACCAATGAGGTTATTTTTAGTGACCACCTCATATTTCGCATGGGATATGAATATGCTCACTTTAATCTACACTTTGGAACTTTGTTTGATGGCTGGTATGTCTTTTCAACTTCTATACATTTTGTTAGGTAGTGTTCTGCCTCTAATGCTATGTACGGCTTTTGCAAGTCTAGTGCTACGGACTGTTCTATATAGATACGTATGTATGTATGTATTTTTAAGCATTTTTTTGAACTGAGAAGGTAGAATCATTGTATTGCATTATTTATGTGAGCAGAGATTGAATTATTTCTTTAAATATTTTGTATTTTTTAGCAATTTTATTACGAAGTGAGTATGGCCTATGGTCTAATTGCTGGCGTTTAGTTTGCATTATCGGATGGTTAATTTTTCTTTTTTCAAAGTTCTGTTTTTATTTTGTTTAAGTTTTGTTATAAATGCAACTTAATAATTCAACAAGCAATTTATGTATGTATGTATGTATGTATGTATGTATCTAATTCTATACATCACATCTATTTTTTGTTGTTTACATACATATTTCTTTTTATTTGCTCGTATTGAAAGGAATGCTTTTTGATGCGCTTTTGTCGCCGCCTTCATTTACATGTGCCTACACATATATGTATATGTACCTACATGTGTACTACATGTCTATGTATCTAATTACACACATTTCCATTGACCTTTCTCATTTAACTTACATACGCATTCATATCTTCATATCTAAGTATATAAGCTAATTTTATATCTACATACATACATAAATACATACATAGAATATTGGTATATGTACATAGCTATGAAATAAAAATAATATAAATATATATACACATACATACAATCATATACATACATATTATAATATCCCTGCAGGCAAAATTAAACTAGTATGAAAATAAACTAATTGATCATCTGGTACGTAAAGGAAAAAAATCAACTAGTTGGGTTTCTACTAGGTGATCAACTGGTATGAAACGGACAAAGTTATACTAGTTGGTTTTCTACTACTTGATCAACTGGTATGAAACGGACAAACTTATACTAGTTAGCTATCTCCTAGTAGATCAACCGCTTTTAAAAAGACAAAATCATACTAGTTGGTATTCTACTAGTAATATACCAATTTATTTATTAACTGAATATAGCAGTTTGTGCAATTCTATCACAAACTAAGCTTTATTGGCGATTTTGAAGTAAATGTATGCTATTTTTTAACAAAAGGGTCACAATAGTTATTACCAATTTGCCAAAAAGACACAACCATTTCTCAGAAAATAAATATTTTTAAGGCTTTTCATTTATTTTTGTGCAAGGGTACACAAGAACAATTACATACATACACATATATTTGCAACAGGTGACAAGAAGAGTTTAAGAGAGTTTAGTTAATTTATTTGGTTTCATCCAAATAGGAGATTCTATCAGCCAACTGCCGTAGTAGCACGAAGCCATTATTCTACCATCTTTGCGTGTACTGTATATAATATGTAGTAAATGTAACTTTAAAAAGTACTGAGCTAATTAAAGTGAGCTTTATTAAATGAACTAAAATGCTATTTTTTCACCTAGATGAACTGGCATTTTTCTAGTATTATTCTGACTGGTATTCTTCTAGTATACCCTTAACTGGTATTTTTCTAGTATGAAGCTTATGCAAGAGAAGACAATTGCCATCTCGTAGGCCATCGCCACGTTAAAACTACCAGTTGTTTTCAAGTAAAATGGATAGTTGGGCAACTAGATGCCGACATTTTCAAACTGGTAGAATTGTAGTATGCAACTAGTTGTTTTGCCTGCAGGGATATTATTCATATCTAAGCATCAACGTGCATACATATATGCATGCATATGTATGTACATCAATTCTAATGGTATGGTTTCAAGTGTTCGACATAATTTTGTGGTATAAGTCCCGTTTTGCCATTAAGCGTGCCTTGCAGCCAACCGGGCTCGTGCGAGTAACGAACTGTGATTGAAAAGAGAGAAAAAAATAGTATCACAAATTATTTAATATCATTTATTACTATATTTATTTACTAACCATTCGTAATGATCTGATTTGGCTCGAACGACAGCTCACCCTCGCTTTCGCCCATACACGCGTACAGCGTGCGAACGCGGCTGAAAGTTGAAAGAAAAAAATATGTATGTTTTTTTTAAAAAATGTATTCAACACGATGGCAATAATATAAAATCAAGTGAACAGCGTTAATTTCATATAAAATGTATAACCAATTTCCTTATCAGTCCTTTCGAAAATCCTTCAAAGCTACGGTTTACAATGAACCCTACAATCCAGTACAATTGGGTGGCCTTGTGTGAGCAAAAGTTGGACCAGATAGCAGGTCAAATAAGTTTAAATGAAAGTGTGTGCTCATATACATATATGTACTCCGATTAGGCTTAAAAGAGTAAAATAAAGAGTGAGGTTCTAGGAACCAAATTATGTATGTATATCCAAGGATTACCGATCTGGCAGTCGCTACAGGTTGGAATTGGCTTTCAGAAACCTAAGATTAGGAGAATGGAGTATAATGCGGAAAAGGGTTCTTTAAGAGTTTGCACAAGCTATGAATTAATTTCGGATCATGAAAGAGCGCCGCAGAGCGAGTTCAATGCTTATATCCATTCGAGATCACTTTTACATGGAGCAGTGGAGCCCGTATAGTTGGGTCATAATTTCGATGGATTTGGAATTCAACAAGCTAGAATATACGGGCAAGATTAAAACTGAATGAATAGAAAACATTTTTTTTTGTTGTATAACAAAATTAACCCATGAAAGGCACGTAATAAATTCTAGCCTATCACTTTCCGCAATCATTGAGTGGGTGTAACATCAGACTAGTTCGATCTAAGGAATTTCACTAGCCGACCGCTCAAGTTGCAAGAGCAAAAGCTTTTAAAAAAATCCATTTTACTTACGCTGTGCCCGCGTTCAATTCGCGTTGTATTTCCTTGTTGCGGTGCACCTTCGTCGGCACATATTCGCCATCCTTCGGTGAACTACCGCCGCCGCCTCCAATAATGGAGGTTGCCGCCGTTGCAGACACTACATCATCACAGTTGGAGCCCAGCAGCGTGGAAAGTGACGAAGCTTGCGAGGAATGTGGCACGTAATCCAGTGAATTACCACCGCCCAGCAAACGGCTGCTGCTAATACTGCCGCCGCCGCCACCGCCGATGCCATTCGCCGACGATAAAGAATCACAGACACTCTCATTGGAACTAGATGTGGATGCCGCCGCCGCGACAGGTGAATAATGCTTCGCCTGCCCATATGTCATATGATTGCGGGAAAGCTGCGACGACTGACCGCCGCTGCCGCCACCTCCCGCCAGTGTCGTCGTACCGTAGAGAGCTTCAGTGCGCATGGCTATCGTTGGCGGGGACACGTTGTTCATGTTCAGGCGTGTTGTGCTGCCCGCACTGGATGTAGCGTAAATGCCGCCGCTGCCACCAATGCTCGTGGACGCCGGCGTCGCTGTGGCCATTAGGTATTCCTGCCGCAGTTGTGTCGCATTGGCTGGCGTGGCGTGGTGGGCTGTCAGCCCCGAACCGTTCGTACCGCCGCCAAGTATGCCATAAACGGCCTCAGTCGCGCTGCTGCTGCCAACGCCCACACTGCCACCACGCAAACTGCGTACGCTGATATCACTCTGTGACATGGAATGTAAATTTTTCACGCTGCCCATGTTGACGCTCATGCCAAGACTTTTAGGGCCGCTATTAACGCCGCCTCCATTGGTGGCGTGCCCGCTTATGTGACCGCCATTTGTGCGACTGACGGCATTGGCAACTCCGCTGCCACAGCTGGCTCCACCGCCGCCAACGCTACCATGCGAATAGATGAGACCATTTGGAATGTTTTGTAAACTCGATGACATCGGTGGATCGGTGTAATTGGACTTGGTCACAAGCCGATAGACCTGCTGTTGTGGGGAATACATGGACGTCCGTCCACTGCCGCCACCACCAGCCGATGCTGGTGATTTGCCGGATTGACTAGCGCGGGGCATGCGTGTCGGCGGACTAGTGGGATGATTGATGACGCTGGTGTTCAGTATTGGCGCGCTAGGATCGCTCTTGAAGATGCGATCGTAATTTTCAATTAAAATATTTATAACAATATTGTTGAACTTAATGTCCAATATGGCAGCTACAGTCTCCTCTTGCGGACGCAACAGTGTCGGACCGAAAACGACGCCCAAATTGAAGACCGACATTTTATTCTTTTCGAATTTGCGTGACACTCTGGAATGAGAGAGAGGGAGAGAGAGAAAGAAAGGGAATGTGAGGAAGGAGCGTGTGAGTTTGAAGAGGGCTTCGCATCTACCGAAAGTACATCAACTTACTCTTTCAGATGTCGTATGACAATATCGAGCATCTCGAAGTTCGTTTGGGGCAGCTTGTGCACCAATTTATGTACCTCGTGCACACGCTGATTCAGGCTCTCTTGTTCTGCGCGAAGTAGAGGGAAAGAGAGAAAGAGTAAACATTAGCTTCCACTTCCAATTTAGATAACAAAAAAGAGCTCAAGCTCCAGCACTCACTTGCCGCCTCAATAAAACCGCTGTGATAGCGATATGTCATCAATGGCTCATTCAAATTTCGCAAATACGTTTTCAACGCACTCGCTATTGTGTTGCTCTCCATGAGATCACGATACTGTTCATCACAAAAAACGCTATCTGCCTTTTTCTGGTCCATTCCCAGCGTTAAGAGTTTGGATATCTTCGTACCAACGCCGCTTTTCCGATAAATACCCTCATCCTCCAGACCACGTCGCTCCAGCACCTCGATGCAGCGGCGCACGAAGGCGAAACCCATGTCATCCAGCTGATATTCCTCGCCAGCCTTTACTTTGCCTGGGGCAAAGTAGGTCTGCAAGGCCCAAGAAGAAAAAGATAAAAACATCAATAATCGTTTTCTCTATGTCATCTTATTTGATGTCATTCACTCACCGATTCAGTGCCGTCCATCGCTTTCACCCACGCCTGTCGATCGTCTTCGCTGAGCGCTTGAAATGTATAAACAATACCCGGTTTCTCTTTAAATGTCAAATCGAAGCAGAAACGCTTTTCGAATTCCGAATTACGCGGATGACACGAGTACAATGTTAGTTTCTCTTCTTCACGTCCCTCAGGCCGCGTTGAACTGTGATTCATTTGATTGAATTGTAACATTGTGAACTCCTTTTTTTGTTTCTTGTATGTGCAATAGTATTTCGTCCATGTTGCTTTGAATGGCTCTAAAAGAGATATTTTCAGGAGGGAGCCTATTTTAAGTATTAATCAGGGGCCACACCACATCGATTAAAAGAAAAGGAAAATTTAAGAATAACCTAGATAGTATATATGTATGTACATATATACACACATGCATGCACTGTTAATAATAATATCAACAACAAAAATAATATTTACCAAAGGAAATTAAAGAAATTAAAGTAAAAAATTAAAAGAGGTTGCTTTGAAGACTGTAGGAAAGTATATCTAAACAGCCCATATATGGATCTAGAGCAAACTTATAGGCGAAGTCTGTAACTCCGTCTGATCTCAAGTCACTAAATTTGAGACATGTGATATTTTTAGTGACTTAAGCCAATTTTGGTATTCAGTAAGCGGCAGTCACTAAAAATTTCACTAAAGACTGGTGAAAATGTACTGAGACTGTTTGAGATAACAAAATCACTTAACGAATACTCACTAATCGATTACATACGAAAATAGATTTTGTAAATGAATTTAAGAGCAATATATTGCATTAAAAAAATAAAGTATATTATTACTACTTATCACTTATAAAAATAATTATGGATATATGGTTTTATGAGTATTTTATCTGAACCGATTCGCAAAAAAATGCATGTAACGTAAAACATTGAAATATCGAAAAATGTCGTATCTCATCACTATTTAAACTTGATAGAAATGGCGGAAAAAGCCAAGTTAGCAAAACCAGCAAAATTTTATTAATTCGCTAATTTCATACAAATAAACTTCTTTGATAACAGAAAATAGCAAGCGAACAAGCAAAGAGCAAAGAGCAAACAAATTGTAAATTTGTATAAATTTTGACGCTTTATTTATTTCACCTCGATGTTTTGTTTATTTTGTGACCTCCTCGTCACCAGGTCACTAATTAGTGAGGTATTTTTTGAGATCTGAGCCGTGAGTCGGCTTACTGAATACCGAATTGTCTCAAAATCAATGCCGCCAATGTCCAGCTTTCGGCAGACTACGATTTAACTGTCTCGGCTCTGCATACTTTACGTCTCTAGAGAGCATTGCGGACCGGGAAATTCACAAAATATTAAAACTTGCGAAGACCTGCATTCCGAGTGTAATATAATAACATAATGCCTCCTGTATGTTGGCAACACTAAGGACCATATGTGGTCTATGTGAGGGGTTTTCAGATCTCAGCCAACGCAGCCTAACCTAATGCCACCACGAAAAAGTCTCCAAAATTCTCTATTAGTGACTAGAGATTGCTTACAGAATTCAGGTACAGTAGAATCGCACAAAAGTTAACCAAATGGTCCCAAGGGCATTTAACTTTTCCGAAATATCGTCGGTGATACTGCAAAACGTTCTATGTCGCCGTGACTAAATTTTTGAAGAAGGAGAAAAAATTATATATATTTTCACTTTTCGCGGTGTTTTTTACATTTTTATAGTATTTATAAAAGCGAAGTTATATATAAAAGCAAAATCTATGTGATTGACAAAAGTGTAAAAAGGTTATTTAGGTGTATTCAGGAAGAAGTGAAAAGTGACATGGAACGTATTGCAGTATCACCGACGATATTAACTTTTCCAGGTGGTTTTTAAATTTGATAGAATACGGTAATAAACATAATTTTTGGGATATAACATATCAAATTTGTTTGAATATCTCAGTTGTAATCATTACAAAGCAGAAATTTAGATTTAATTTACATAAATAAAATTTGCTAGCCATCCATCACTTGCATAAAAATTTTTTCCAGGGTACGTTTTGGCAAATTCAAGCTTAGTTATTGATTTTAAAATTGGACCACTAATTGCACAGTTGCGTTGGTTTTGGTTCAAAATATTCATTTATACATCCTTGACTCGAGAACGGGATATTCCGACTTGTGCAAAGTTTTCTTGGTTGCCAATTCCTGTGTGCTTGCCACTGCCTCCAAAATTTCATATCGTTTTTTCTTTATTTTTGGGATGGCCACTTTAGATACACTATAATCTAATGCCAATCTAATTCCCTAAATACCTTCATCAAGTTTTCTAAAATATCAGCTTTTTGATGTAAATTCAATCTAATTTGTGATGATTTATTCCGCTTTGTTGCCATTTTTATCGCGCAAACTATGTTTACACCACTCAATAGTTCAAACGCCTAACTACATTTGTACCTCGTGACACCGACAATAATTTTTTACACAGAAATTCGGGGAATGCATGCAAATTCCGGGAATACATAGAAACAAGGGGAATGGGCTTGTTTTTGCTGAGAAATAAACGGTTGGATTGGAAAAAAATTCGATAACCTCAGAAAAGTTAACCAAGAGTTAACTTTTTAGAGCCGTACGTGGACGCTCAAATTTGGTTAACTTACCCGAAGGTTTAACTTTCTCGCGAGTTAACTTTTGTGCGATTCTACTGTATTAAGCTAAGGATAGGATAAGCGAGGTATGGAAGTATTATATACACATTTGGTCGATTATTTGGCTGTTTACGTTACACTTTGCATTGACGGGTCATTTCATTACAACTTTGATGGAGATCTAAGTAACTTTTTGGTTAACTTAGAACGTAAGTAAATTGAACTGAATTGCATCTTGATCAGCAAAAATAGGTCTCGGAAAAGCTTAATTTTTGCACTTGTACTTGTTATTTTGCTGAATACTTTTTTGGGTAGGTACTTACGTCGAATTTTTTTTTAGAAAAAAGCTGCAAAATCATGCACACAAATCGCTTAGAATTGGTTGGAATTACTAGCAGAAGTAGCTTATAGATATACTGAATTGCATAATCGACCATATGTGCATAATGAACATTTGACAACAACGAAAACTCACTTTTTTCCATCAAAAATAAATAGCCACGTTTTGTAAATTTCTCCTCCGGTTTCTGCGATAAAAAAACAATACAAGAATTAATTAATATAAAATATATAAAATACGTATGTACAAACATATGTACATACATATAAACATATCCATATGTACATTTACATAACTCCCACACTCACCGTTCTCTTTTCCATATATTTTGTCTTCAACTCGGTGACTTTCTCGCGTGTGCCTTCGAAATTCTCACGAGTCTGTGTGAAAAAAAATATTTTTATGTATTATTTTAATTTTTTTTATACAAAATCATATATTTTTACCTTTTGCACTTTGTGCCGTAAATCTTGCAGGTAATCACGATTATCTTCGGCCTGCTCGTGCGCCGTGTGATAAAACACCAACCAGCCGGAAATGAAGCCGAGCAGAATTTCGACAAATTCAAATTTGATGCGCTCCTGCACTTCCTGTATGCGTAGCACGTAACTCAAGGACTCCTGCACATATTCACGTTCGTGCATACCCAAACTGGCATCAGCCTGGAAGAAAAGGAAAATTATATACATTTATGTAAATATGTGTTTTTAAAAATTTGTATTAGAAATTTTAAAGAAAATTTAACCAAAAATAGTTGTTGAAAGGTTGAAGATTAATTGCATACGAGAATATTGAAATAAATTAACCTCAGCTAAATCAAGCGAGTGCTAAAAGTACTTAGTCATCTCGTTCGCCTAAACATGTGTTCCAGATACGTAAATACCCATTCATTAACAACCGGTAACGGGTTTATTGGGGCCTCTTTTTCCGGTTAAAAAATGGAACTGTAGCCGGTTGTGCCACAAATATATCACATATTATACATATATGTACATATGTATGTATGTATTTATGTATTGAAGTAGTTATGTTAGCTATTCGATAACTATACGACTATTAGCTGACTGCCTCATAATCCCAAGAAAAATATATGTATATCGGAGTTAGGGTGGCACAAATATCCATGGATGCTCGTATTTTCAATCAGGGATGGGCATTATTCCAAATTTAATAATTCAATAACGAAAAAATAAGAATACATTTTTATTCTTCATTCAGAAAATTTTGAATAATGAATAAATTTTTATTCTTCATTCTAATAATGCAGAATAAATAAATTTTGATTCACGTTATTGAATTATTCTTAATAGTCACACAAGTGTATGTTTTTTCTATTTTTTTTTTTCAAAGAGATTTTTCGAATAAGTACTTTTCCGAATCTGAATACTTAACCAAATATAATTAACCGAATATTTTTCCGAATATTTAACAGAATATTTTTCCGAATACGCAAAAACTTAGACGAATATTTTTCCGAATTCATTAACAAATTCGGAAAAATATTCGGCAAAGTATTAGGGAAAGTATTCGGGATCGGTTTCGGATTCGGGAAAGTATTCGAAGAAATATTCGGTCAAGTATTCGGGTTCGGTTTCGGATCGGGAAAGTATTTGGAAAAATATTTGGTTAAGTATTGGGAAAAATATTCGAAAAATATTCGGTCAAGTATTCGTTCTCGGTTTCAGATTCGGGAAACTATTCGGGAAAATATTCGGTTAAATATTCGGGAAAATATTCACTTCGGATTCGGGATAATATTCGGTTCGGACTCGGGAAAGTATTCGAAAAATCACTGAAAAAAAAACCATTCACTTGTGTAACTAGCAAGAATAATTGAATAACGTGAATAAAATTTATTCATTATTCAAAGTTATTCTTCTGAAGATTAAAATTTTATTCGTTATTCAAATTATTTTGGATGAAGAATAAACATTTATTCATTATTCAAGATTATCTGAATGAGGAATGAAGAATTACCTATACATTCAAAATTTTTTTAATGAATAAAATTTATTTTTTATTTGAACAAAAATTCATTCAAAAACGCCAATCCCTGTTTTCAATTACTATTGCAAAAGTTGTCCAAAAAATTTATCATACATACATATAAAAAATGAGTCGAGAGAAGTTAAATTTGGTTTGTTTTGTTTGCTCTAAAACCTTCACTTTTTTCTGAAGGATTCGAATTAGACAAAGGAAAGATTTTATTTTCTTAGTTCCCTGCTATATATCGCTTAATTGTGAAATATCTGGCTATGCGTTTGATAACGATTCTGTAGTGAGTTTCTGTAACTCATATCGATCAATGTTCTCTACTGAAATAGTCGATTTGACGTCATCATGACGTCATTCTCGATGCATGCGTTTCTGTATGAAAATGAGTCGAATGGATCGATAGAACTGACAAATCAGCTGATATGTTCCATTCCAATTCAGTAGGAATGATCGATTAAAGGTGTTTCTGTGAGCAAAATAGTCGATATATTATCTATCAATATACTCGCCAACTTTTTAAACGGTGAGAAAGCTTTCACCGGTCGAAAAAATGGACAAAACAGCCGAATTCAGCCAGAATGTAAGTATATTTTAATTAAAACAAATTATTTATGTATATATGTACATACTATATATTAATGAATATACATTTAAATATATTTAATATATATTTAAAGGATTTGTAGAGTCTCTTAAGGGGCGTCTTTGTACTCCCAAAATGCACACATACACACGTTTCTGCCTGTACATGCGCATTGTCGCTTGTCAAATTAGAAATAGGTCTATATTTACGGCAGCGACAAATGCAACCCTTCTGCCGTGAAGTCGTGCTGGCGTTAAAATGTGTGCGCCCATAAGAACGTGTGCATTTTACTTTTGACAGCTGGCTGCTTTTCGCTCGCCGGTTCGAATGTGCTTAGAGCATTACATTTATTTTGGCGTTTAAGTTCTCGATTGGCGTTTCATTTCCATCACTGTTCCGAATTTTATCGATTAATGCTTGTAGAAACACTCGCTATCGATCAGTAGAGAAGTTTTGATAGAATCGACGTGACGTCATCAAAATAGACAAATCCACTCGATTTCTTACAGAAACTCACTACTGATCTGGAATTCGGTTTCAATTTCGAGTTAAATTTCACTTGCTATTAAATTTTTTCACTAAAAATTGTCTTTTAGGATACCCTAATACGCATAAAAATGATTTATATGTGCAGGTATTTATGCCCAGTTCGCCACTCAGCCCTACCACAATAAATGTAATAAATAAGCTGACCAGCAGAATTATGAAAAAAAAAAAAAATTATAAAGAAACACACACTAAAGACATGTCATGGAATGCTTTCGTTATTGTCAGGATTTTGAGTACTGAAAATCACAAGTTTTTCGTGATAAACTTCGCTTCAAGGTTTATCCAAATAGAGGTTATATTACTTTCGTTTTTATGTGTGTGTTTTCTTTAAAAACGTCAATGTGAAAGAGGAGAGAAATGAATTTCAAGGTAAAAGTTTTCCCAATTGGTTTTGTCTGACATTCACACTTTTTAGTATACATACACAATTCCAATCAGCTTATCTGCCGCGATATCCTTCTTTAGATAATTATTGCTTCGCTTCGAAAGGATTTTTAAACATTTCCTTTTTTTGCATGATTTATAGACAAGACATGAACGAAAAATCGTTCCACAATATATGTTTTAAAGAGCTTTTGTACAGATATTCTACGACGTTTGCCGGAAAGAAAATTCAGTTTGAATTCCTATAATTCCTGGAAGAAAGTGAACTTGGGTCTGTGAAAGCGTACAATATTTCCAATTGACAGCAAACAAAATGAGATAACACAAAAAACACACACCTACAAAAGTCCTTTCTAAATTTAGAATATGGGAAGGAGTAAAAATTTTTCGCAATTGAATTCTACTCTTTTTTAGGAGCTATTTATGAATGTTTCCAACCCGATTTTTGTTCTTTAGCTTGAAATCTTGCGGATATTTTTTGACGATTGACACGTGGCAGTTGAAGAACCACGCATATGTGTTGGATTAAGATATATACAGTAAGTAGCGTTACATCTGACCATAAAAAATTAACTAGAATGTTGATTATGAAAGCGAGTAAGGCGAGCCCGCCATCAACCAAAGCAAAAAGAACCAGCAAACTTAGTTAATACATAAATCAAAATAAAGAAAACGGTGTTGGGCGAAACGGGCGGACGGGCGGTATGGAATGCATATTAAAATTGATCTTTTGACCTTTGACATTGACGATGACGATGACGATGCAGACGACTATGCTGATGGCGATGGTGATGGTGATGATGGTTATATTCGTAATTTCGAAGATGATGACGCCGCTGCAAGAAAGCACAGTCACGCCCCAGTTATTTTATGGTTAAACACAAACACACATATTTATGTACATATATACATAAGTATGTACATACCAGCTAGTTTTAGTTTGTTTGAAAATTGTGGTGAGGTTAATGAGATGAACTAAGAGAAATAATAACAATAAAAACTTTGTTAAGAATGCAGTCAATTACATACATATGTTTTGCTATTGGTCTGCTCGTATACGCTCCACCACCAGTGGTTTTGTAAATGCATAGTACATACATATGTACATTAGGGTGGCCCTTAATTTGAAAAGTGTTCGAACCCCCGATTTCCCCCCCTAAAAATATGTTAATGGTCAAAAAACATAGATATACGAAGTTTTAGGCCGATCAAAAAAGATTTAGAGGACGCTCAAAGAGCATGAAGTTCCAAAAATTACGATTTCTTGCTTTTTTTTATTTATTCCCCTGTATTCTATATATTATAGACAACTTGACATTGTACATATTTTTCGTGAATTTCCCAAGTTATTATCTTTTCAAAATGACTAGGATCTTATAAATCGGTCAATTATTAATAGAGTTACAGAATAAAATAACTGGCGTCTCCCATATTTACAGTGATATTTGTATTGTGAATAAGCTATTTATAATAAACATCGTTGCAATTGTGAGGCGCACTCGCTTATAAGCGATAATTATTTGCGAGCAAAGCCGTATTTAGGGGGGGGGGGTTTGGGTGTTTCAACCCCCCACGAAATTCTGGTAGATATATTTTACTTCTATCATATTCAAAGCTATATGTTGAAAACACTAGTTTACAAATAATTAATTTGAGAAAATACCAAGAATTTCAGGTATAGGGGAGGGCTGGCATGAACCTGCTGAGGTCAAAACCATTTTTTTATGGTTAGGGTTTTGAGATGACGTAATTTTGGGTTTTTTGGTTACAACTTCAATAAAAAATTCTTTTCGCTGAAGTTACAAATACCCGCAAACCGTATCTACTCCGTTCGAAAGATAATTAAAGTACGCTTCTAACGACATACCACTCATAAATTAAATTATGTTACATACATTTTCTAAAATTTTAGCATATTTTCTTATAACTGAATAAAATCATTGCATGGCTGAAAATTCATTACTCGGTTTTATTAGTGTCTGGATTATAACATTTTGTGTGCGTTGTTATAGTCCGATTTCACCTATTTTCAGTACTAACTTTTCAAAGTCAAAATTTTATTGATTTTTTGCGATTATTGAAAAAATTTTGTTTTTATAAGAAGTTGTAAAAATCAGGAAAGTTTTATGCTTTTCAAAATTATTCTGTTTTATTGCAAACATTTTAAGCGTAATATTAAAAAGATTCGATGAATACTTTATTTTTGGCGATTTTTTTTCTAAGTGAAACAAAAAGGATGTTTTATGGTCGAAAAACTCGGCTAGGTGACCCAACTATATGAAAACCACTTCACAGATCAAAGGATATTAGAGGAAGATATAAAGCTTCCCAAGCACTGTTTGCCAGCATAAGACCAACAGTCTCAAAAAAATAAGCTGTTGCTGTTCTGTTTACCAAAACCCAAATTTTACAGAAAAGCGAAAAGATGTGCTTGCTTTGCCATAGAGATGGTAGATTAGTTGGTAGATGCATATTTTATTTACCGTTATTTCAAAAACTTGTTACTGAAGTAAAATATTAACGATTTTTTTTTGTGTTGTCATCGATGTCTGGAGCTCAGCTCTCATTTTTGACCCAAGTGTCAAATAGGCGGTTTTGAAAGGCATCGACGATATGTATTTATAATGTGTGTGTTTGTGAGCGCAGTAGTCAACATTCACTGCTTGCCCAGAATGTTGTACTACAGCTACGGACTACATAGCTTACTACATCAGCTGATGACTGATTTTGTGGCAACGCTCGAAAATGTGAACACAATGGTGTAGCTCAGTGTATCTCATATATGTCATCTTTTTTATATTTTTGTACAGGGGATTCCTTAAATTCCATAAAAAACTTTATTTTTTACAAGTTCAATTCATTTTTCCGTTTCTTCGTCCTTCATTTCGAATTTCCGTCATTAAAAAATTGAGCTGTCACACTGTAGCGCGCTACAAAGTTAAAGTTAACTCTACTTCTACTACAGCCACAACTACACGCGACAGACACAGCTACACATTGTGGGCATTGCAATGCAATTGTACTGTTTTAACTTTTGACAGCTCTTACTACGTACTACAGCCACACCATTCTGGGCAAGCAGTCATCGTTGTTGCTGATGCTCTGCATGCAAAATTGCGATTAAGTATGACTTTGAAATGCATCAGATTCAGTGTGCAGCTGCTGCGTGTTAGGTGATGGTCGTTGGCCTCTGGGTCTATGTGACCTTTTAAGTGCGACACTTAAGCCACTTAATTCGCCACATTTTGGCAAAGATGTTTTAAGCGATACCTGCCGTGCTTTAAACAAAATTTTACGAATTTTAAATCAATTTTGTTTTGTGGTGGAAAGTTTTATTCTTCATTTTTAATTATTACGTTTGAGGAATGCAAATTAAAGCATGCGATATAGTTTTTTCGAGTCTATCATCTACAGCAGGAACCCGGTTTGCTTATGCCAGCACTCACGCTTCTTCAGCTTGCAATTATAAAAAATCACACTCACTTGAAGTACGCCTATATATTCGTACTAAAATCAGTATTATTCAAAATCTATAATACATATCTGTTCCTTGTTAGTTCTAGAGATTTCACCACCCTTAGCTTCAAAATCGTCAGCCTAGTTATAGAAACTACTTATGGTGCTTTTGCAATTCAAGCTTTCTACCTTTCTTATCTTTCTTCGGAAAATCATTTTGTTGTCTGCCTAAGCATGTCATCGGCTGAGTGAAAAATCGTGCTTTTTCAAAAACCTATTTTCCTACTTCGGATGCCGTTTTAGGATATTTTCTTCGAAATAGGGCGTTATTGAACCAATATTTCAATCGGGGTATTTTTGAAATACATACATATTTGTTGAAATAGGGATCCCCCACTCAGCGCAAGAAATTTTCTTGGTTTCACAAAAAAATGCTACAAATCGCCTAAAACGCCTTTCAATATCTTGGCGGTATCGAGGCGGTGGCGTTGAACAATATTGAATATTCCAATTCGTGCTAATCAATTTTATCCACCAAAAAAATAATTGTTTTAGCACTAACAGCCAATTAGTCGCTTAGGGCAAAGTTCAATCGCCTCTTTTCGTTGCTTTGCGTTTTGCTACTTGAACAATACAAAATTGGCAGGCTCGTGTACAAGTACACATTCAAAAGCTAATAAACAAATAAGTATGTAAATAAATACATAATCCTTAAATCCTAAACACTCGTACAGCCGAATTGGCTTGTGAAAGGCCTTTAAGCAGCCATTCAATGGCAGACAATAAGTATAACAAACAAACATGAGAAAAACATGAATAAAAACAAAACATAAGGAACTCGTGCCAACAATGACTTATCAAGTGGCAATTGAAAGCGTTGCCGACCACAAAATGAAAAAAAAAAAAAATATTGGCACACTTGCAGCCAACATCAGCAACATAAGAAACAGCAACAGAAAATCAGCTAATGCAGATTTGATGAGGATAAAGATGGCAGTGGATGCAGTAGGACGCACTCACCAATCAATGGCATACAAAGGTTCAAAGCCCGCACTTAAGGACAATGAACAACGCACTCGATTTGACAGGGAAAGAAAAATGCACTAAGTATGTAATAAGGGACTCTTACAAGTTAATTTTGAAGTAAAAACTTTATATTTTTCAGTTTTTACTTGTAAAGGAAAGAAATTTTATTGTAAAATCGCCAGTTTCATGGGTAAGGCATAAGCAAATATTAGTGGGCTATGCAGTAAACCACCAGAACGGAATAGTAGGAAGGCAAAGTCTAATTCAAAGCAATTATGCCGCTTACGACGGATTTATTTCAATTTCAATTTAATCACATTATGATTAGTACAACAAGATATCCATTTTTTCTAGTACAAAGAAGAAATAGAAAACAGTTTTTCTTAAAATCTAATGCGGCCTTTACAAGGGTCGATTCTTTTCGACTGAGCTATTTGGTTGAACGTGTAAAGGCCGCATAAAACAACATGATCAGATCATTTTTATATTTTATAAATAAACAAATACATACATACATATACATATCGACGCTCCAAACAATACTGTACTAAGTCGACTTAGTACATTTTCCCGTTTTTGGCGTTTTCAAGTAGAGCGGTTCTTAATTTAGATGCTGTCTAATTTTGGTATCAATCGGACAATCCAATCAAAAGTTATAAGCAAAAGTGTACATATAATACAACTCGAGATTTTTACAGAATACAAACTTTGAGAGCTTGCCATGAAAAACCACGTAGCAAATTTTTATTTTTTCTTACGGTTTTATATAAAGCGTACCCTGACTTTGATATTGTCGAGTTTTGGTGTTGATCGTTCAATCCAAACAGAAGTTATAAGTGAAAATATACTTAGCATACAACTGAAGTTTCATATCGAGTTTAAACTTTGAGAGCTTCTCCTGCAAAACACAGTTTTCAGACTTAGTACAGTTTTGTTTGGAAGCGTCGATATATGTATATATATACATATATAAATGAGTCGTGGTTTGTTCGGTCCCTTAAAACTTGAAAACAACTGGATAACTTAATACTTAATTCTGCAAGTTTGTTCGTAAAAAATTTTGTTCTTGGGTTCTTAGAATAACGTCTCGGCAGTGGGCGGCACACCCTCCGAGTGTATTTCTGCCATGAAAAAATTTTTCACAAAAAATACCGTTCGGAGGCGGCGTAAAACTGTAGGTCAACCCAATTAGTAGGAAAAACGATAGTTAAGGAGCACACCTCGAATGGGGAGAGAAGCTCGGCCATAAAATTCGTCAGTTACAATAGTGGCATTGTATTATTATATCATTATAAGCTGGGAAAAACTTTGTCTTTCCCAAGTACCTACTCAGGCATATTTTCCCATTGTACTTAGGGCCTTTAGAAAGAATCAGGTTGTAGGGAAAAGGGTGGGATAATTGAATCAGGGCTCCTCTGCAAACTTCCCACATTCTTTAATAAATCTGAGAAGTTTGTCGTGTGGTAGAGAGTGCGCATCCGCCATACTCAACATCCGACCCGAGAATGCGCTATCTTAGTCTAGCGAAGGCTGGTCAGGTGCAGAGAAAATACTCTGTTCCGTCGTCGTTCTCCTCCTCCAAACAAAATGGGCATAGTGAGCTCTCGATGGGGCCTATGGTGGCCATGTGCTTTGGAGGCACTTTATTGCGATTAGAGCTGGGCGATAAGGATTACGATTACAGGGAACAAGTAAAGAATACCGTCCGGTGATCTAAAAAAAAAACAAAAGTGGGCGTGGTCCGCCTTTTTGGCCTGATTTCAGTGATATACTTCTTTTTTGGCGCAAACGATTTTTGAGGGAGCTAGAGGGGGATGAAGTTTAAAAAACCCTTTTTTTAAAAAGCCAATATCTTCCATAATATTCACTCAATTTTTAAAATTAAGGCATCGTTGGAAAGCTTACTTAAATGCCTTTCATATAATACTTATACATAAATATTTCCCCAAATTCCACACAAATTTTGTAAAAAAGCAAAAAACTTTAATTTTGGTAATTTTTTTGTGTTTTCTTTTTTTTTTGTTGAAATGACCTTATTAACACTATACAAAGTTATTTACATTAAAAAGAACGTTAAATTACCTTTCATTTGATATATAATTTGTTACGAAAATTTTGTTAAAAACGTGCAAAACAATTCTTGTTAGTTATGTATAATATCAAGAAAGCATCTATAGCGCGGACAACAGTAATTTTATACAGAACCCCAAATAGCGTTGGCGGCCTTTGGCCGCGCTTTAAAAAAATAACCCTCAGCGGGCAGAATTCTACTTCCGCAATAGCATCTATGGAGAAACTTTCCAATAATGTCACACGCCCCCAAAAAAACGACTTCTACCGGGGGGTAGGGGAGGGGAAGGTTGTTCTGAATCCGTAAAATTTAGGCGCCGGACGTACCTCGTTTTCGAGGAATTTATGGTTAAAGTTTAGTAACTCTCCATATAAATACGATAGATAAAGAAAAAACTTTTGCGGAGAACAGATTTTGCGTTGGGGCCTTCGGCCGCGCTTATAAAAAATAACCCTCAGCCGCCAGAATTCTCTTTCCGGAGTAATATCTATGGCCCGGTCCACAGTGCTTTTGCGCAGAACACTTTTCTGCGTTGGCGACCTTCGGCCGCGCTTATAAAAAATAACCCTGGGCTACGCCATCCGTCGCCTACCGCCACGGTGATGTCCTTCTGCGTAGTACACCTTTCGTGTGTGAGAAAAGCCTACTGTACAACTTTTTTCATGGTTGCCTGTATACCTAAAACTACTAAAACATCTTTTCATTTCACGATAGCTAATTATATAGAAGTCTTGCTATAGAGAATAGTATATGAAATGAAAGATATTTTTATGCTATTTTAAATGAATATAATTTTTAATATACTTAATAACACAAAAAGAAAAATCACAGTTTTTCCCTAAAAAAAATACCAAAATTTGAGTTTTTTGTTTTTTAACAAAATTTGTAAGGAATTTACGAAAATTTTGATACGTCATATGAAAGGCCTTTAAATAAGCTTTCCAATGATACCTTAATTTTAAAAATTGAGTGAATATTTTGGAAGATATAGGCTTTTTAAAAAAAAATTAAAAAAAAACTTTTTTTTTAACTTCATCCCCCTCTAACTCCCTAAAAAATCGTTTGCGCCAAAAAAGAAGTATGTCACTGAACTCAGGACAAAAAGGCGGACCACGCCCACTTTTTGTTTTTTTTGTAGCTCACCGGACGGTATCCTTTACTTATGCCCGATTACAGTAAAAAACAATATGAAATTACGATTACTGTAATCGTAATTGTCGTTACAAAACATTTTTTTTTTTAGTTTTTAACACGTTTTTAAACACGTTCATACATATTACATGCGTAGCAGTCAACAGTCGTTTATCAAGTGATTTGCAAACGCACTTAAATTTTTCACTATGCATAGAGAGCGCTTGCCTTATACGTGTGAGCAAATCTGTGAGAGAGCAATAAAGTCGCCCACCCCGGGGCTAGGAAAAGAACGTCACTGGTTTAGTATGAAAAAGCAATTTTAATAATTTTTTACACGTAATTCTTAAATTTTGCAATTTAAGATTACCAAAAATAAGGATTACTGTAGGTAATCGTATTTTTGAAAAACGTGAAATTATAATTACTGTAATCGTAATCCTATGTGTAATCGATTACAAATGTAATCTTAACCGCCCATTGCGTTTCATCGCAAAAATATACTTTTACAGAAACATTCTCCTCGGCATAAGCACATAAGTTTATGAAAAACAAAACTGCAATTAAATACATATACATATGTATGCATAACTAATTGCTTATCGTTGACTAGCGATAATAATATTTTCACTTCTATAAAACATATATGTATGTATGTAAATGCATGAACTATGTATAGGGTTGCCAGATACCTTTCCCGAAAAAATCAGTACATTGCCTTCCAACCAAAAAAAAAAAAACAATATATGCGGAGAAAATCGTCTTTATTACTGGCATTTTGTTTTTGTTTCCGTATCGTTAACTGTCAATCATGTTTCTATTTAACGTTCGCGTTGCTTCCTCCTTCCTAATTGTTTCATGGTTATGCCGAGGTTATGCTTACCAGCAAAACACCGATGAAATTCGGACAAATTTTCGTCATCGGTGAGAGGTTGTTAAATCGATGATTAGAGCGCACATACACATCATAACACATTATTACCCCGAAACCTCGGCGTGCTGGGTGTTTGTTTCACCAAGCAAATTTGATCGATGTGAGAGTCCGAAAATTCTCTCACTCGACGGAGTGCACAACAATAATCACACGTTGCTCTTCGAGTATTGTCGTAAGCATAACCACGACATTACAAACGTCAAATGAAAACAGTTGGAAAATTAAAAACAGTGCAGTGGTGATAAAAATTAATTTTTTTAGTGTCGGCTAAAAATCAGTACAAATCAGTACAAAATCCAAAAAATCAGTATTTCTTAAGGTTTTTAAAATCATCAGTACGGGGCACGAAAAATCAGTATTGTACTGATCAAATCAGTACGTCTGGCAACCCTAACTATGTATGAAAAACTACATATGTACATACATACTCGTACGTGCATACAAATAAAATGGTGCAAAAACTGAAAATGAAAATACCGCAAAGAGGATTAGGGAAAATCACAGCTAGTTGCTATGAAAGGTCCTTGAAAGTCTTGCCAGTGGCAGTTGGGTGCAAGGAACTATGAAATAAAAATCAAAGAGCAAATACAAATTGGGTTAGTTTAGGTAATACAATTACATACATATGTATGTAGCTTTGGAGGTTCAAGAGAATTTTCTGTTTTTTGTTAGTTAAAAGTGCATATGTATGTATCTAATATTGTAGACACTGTTTCAAGTATTTTGCCAGTCCTATTAACCTTTTTAATGCTCTTGCAATAATTTCACTTCAATAAATTTTTTGCAAAATATAGGTACCCACATATTTGTACAGCCACTTCAATTACACAAACACATGCACGTACGTATGTACACGCACACAACGTTTATTGCGTTGCTTTGATAACTGTTTTTCCTTGTTTTGCAGATGGTTGCCTCGTTTTACGTTAAAACGCCTAAAAGCATGCTACTCTTTAAGTAAAAGTATTTCTTGC
The DNA here is from genome assembly GCA_960531455.1 of Urophora cardui. NCBI lineage: Eukaryota > Metazoa > Arthropoda > Insecta > Diptera > Tephritidae > Urophora > Urophora cardui. The sequence continues at coordinate 33,536,217 of OY482671.1, forward strand.
CCACAAAAGGTTTATAGTTTTTGTTTAAGAGCATGCAATTTGCTATTTATTTTAACAATTTTATTTGTATCTAATAAATTCAATAGCCAAGTAAATTTTTTTGTGAACAACACGTCACGCCACGCTGTTTCTTCGCGTACACACTGATTTCGTCTTCGTATCCCGTAGAGCGTGGCGCATGGATGACTGGATACGAGCGCCTGGCAAACATTCGTGTGTATTTGTGGGAGTATCGCCGAAATACGAACTACCAACGTATTGGGTAAGCTTACGTGTGAATATGAATTGCATTAGGGTTACCCTAAAAGCATGTTGGAAATGTTTAAACGAAGGAGGAATATAGACAAAATCTATTCAGGCTTGGTGGACAAATAGAAACGTTACAGAGAAAAAAGAATGATTCAAATTAAAAGAAAAGAGCACAAAAAATTAGCAGAAGGTATTTTTAAGTTTCGAGATTAGATAATAATAGGCTTCGATACATATCGCTAGCTTAGAGTGCAATCTGTGTAAGTCCACTTTTATGAAAAAGTGTATTTTTATGCAGAACGCTAGAAACCCCAAATACGCACCACGCTAAACAAGTCTGTGATAGTTGCCATATTTCTACCCGTTGTTATTCAGTGATACGCAAATTGTGTAAGTCCTAAAAGCGAAGAAAATTGTGTAATGCTAGCCACACACCTTGCAATTTTTTATACAACATGAGCATGTTGCGCTGGAAATCGCAACGTTTTTGGGACTGTTGTATGAAGTTGTGTATCGGTTGTACGAAAAATCAAAAAGTTTTGATTTTTTGGCAAGTTGTACAACTTGGTTGCATCGTTTGGGGGCATGTTGTTCAACATTTCATTTTATGAGAATTCTTGAAGTGAACACATCAAATTAAAATAAGTAAAAATAAGCGAATTCAACACAAAAAAAACATAAATATTTGTAGAATAAATAACGCAAAATGTAAAGCTCGCAGGAACCACTTTTTTGCAATTTTTTTTTCTTTTAAATAATCGCACTTTTGCTGTACGTTCTTCTTCTTCCTACAAGCGCAATATTATCCTATTCCATCTTCACTCAAAGTAATTTTTTAGAAAATGAGATTCTACAACAAGGTTGTACAATAAATTGCACCATATGTAGGCAAACAGCCCAACCCGATTGCAACCGAGTTGGGTCAACGGTCGCACCGTGTATGGCTACCATAAGTCCAAAATTTTTTTTTTTTTTTTTTTCATTTCGAAAGTTTTTTATTTTTTGTTTTTTGTCTCTCCTACAAAGTTTGAAAAAAGGAGTTACACAATTTGCACTCTAAGTTAGCGATATGTTTAAGAAAAATAAAAAGACTTGGGGCCGATTTCATAAAGAAATTCTTAAAGCTCCTTTTGTTAAAGGAGCCTTTTAGTTAAAGAGCCATTTAAATGTTTTTTAAAGTGGGAAAGATTTCATAATAATATAATATTAAAAGGCTCCTTTAACGTCAAATGATTGTCATAAATTTAAAAATATTGAAATTTCACATTTGTTTGTTTTCTGAAAATAAATAAATTTTTTGATTGTGGCTTTATTTTTTTTATTTATTTATTTATTTTTTTTTTTTGAAAAAAGAAAAAGAACAGAGAAGCATAATTTTGAAACCTAGTGCAGAAAAAATAGGAAGCGATCATCCAACCATACAACAGGGGAAGAAGATGAGTATTGCATTATAGGGACTCAACAAACAAAATCGGTTCAAAAATTTCAATAAATTTTTGATATTTGATTTTGACAGACTGCAGAAATGAAATTTTTTCTGGCAAAAGGAACCTTTAAATGACTTATATGCCCGTTTTTGGGTATTTAACTTTAAAGGAACTTTTATCTTCAAAAAGACTTTATGAAATCGATCAGCAAATTAAAGGCTCCTTTAGAATTTAAAGGAACTTTTAATTTGATTATGAAATCGGCCCTTGGAATTATTGGGTGAGTTTCTAAGACTGAGCTGTTGTGCAACTGTTGAGTGTTTTTCTTAGAAACGCACTGTTGAGTAATTCCGCTCAGCTCAACAGTTGGCAACTTTTCGCCATTTTTTGCATCACAAATTTTCTTCGCTACTTGAGCTCAACATGTTGTGTAAAGCCAAACAGCTGATAAATTCATCAAACCGTTTCTAAGACGTAGCTGTTTAACTCAACTGCTACACAACTGTTGGCAACTGTTCAGCTCAACAGTTGCGGAGCAGCTTTTTCTTAGAAACTCACCCATTAATAAATACATATTTGCATCATGAAAAGAAAACGAAAAGCACCAACGCCTTAGGATTTCATAGAACAGACCGTATAAGAAAAATCTACCCTAATATGCATGTACATATGTATGTATGTATGTATGTACGAATACTGAAAAATCAAACAAACATACATACATAACTATACAGTTACATATTCCCATTAACGCATAGCTATGCGCATGTAATATATTACAAAATTTATTCTACTTATTCCCTGCATAGAAGAACTTCCGTCGAAGAGACAACAACCAAAGTCAACAAAAACAAAACGGCAAAGGCCGTGGAAAACCAAACGTTCAACGAACGATAAGCAATCCCCTCACGGAAAAAAAAAGTTAGTTGCAAAAATAAATATATTAAAAAGTGATTTATATTCAACTAATTTTAAAGTAGCTTTAAACAAATGCAGCGCGGGACAGTTTCTTGTATATGTACATATTTATATGTAAACACATGTTTTCAGATCTAAGTATGCCAAGATTGTTTTTTCCATTTTTTGGTTACCGTTTTTCAGCTTCACTTCCCATTAAACACTGAAAACGAAATTCTCAAACGGAGAAAATATTGTTTCATATTTATCACTTGAAAATTAACATAAATTCAATTGTTTCTCAAATATTGTTTATCAACTTGAGAACGATTTGCGAAATTTGAGGAAAATTTGTTTCGCATTTTTACCATTTCTTGAATTTCGACATCAAATGCAGGATTAAGTTATTTATATTAAACTACAAATAAAGTAGTTGAAAAGAAACTCAAGATAAAGTTATTTATTTTAAACTACTAGTAAAGTAATTGAAAACAAATGCAGGATAGGGCAATTGACTGCTTGCTATGACATCGCCGTGTTAAAAAAGTCAGTTCATTGCAAAGGAAAAAGTCACATTTTCAATTAGTTGTTATTGAAAATAAAGTAGTTTATAAAGTGATTTAAAATTAATTAAATTTCCTACAGGGTCAAAGCTCGCTCAGCACAAACTGAAACGAAATGTGGAAAAGCAGAGGAAAAACAAAAAAGTGGAAAATCTTACGTTTGTTTCGCAAATCTCGCCATGATATTTCGCAAAAAAAAAACAAGAAGAGAAAATTCAAAGCGAAAACAAAAAGGCACTGACAAGGCAGGAACACTGAAAAACAACCACCTAACCAAAACAACACACGCACACAATGCTGATGGCGAACGGTGTCCGAGATTTGGAGTGGCGGGTGTCATAATGGCAAGTTGCAAATTAATGTAATAATAGCAACAACAACAAGAATAATACGCAACTTAATACATATGTAAAAAAATAGAAATGTAAGGTATTGTGTAAGGATAACAAATAAAAAACGAAGCAAAAAGGAGTACAGAAATATGTACGAGAGAAGCGCAAGTAGTATAGTCACGAAGTTTAAGTAAAGAGAGAGAGAGTAAGAGAATGTGAGAAAGAGTATAAGAAAATGTTTTATGAGACGTTAAAGCAGCTTTGGGAGACAAAAGCTCTTGCATTATGTACGAGACGTATCTCAGGATTGTCAAACGTAAGAAAACGAAATAAAATTAGAGAATTAATAATGGAAAATTAAGAATTAAACGTCAAAAAATAACAATTACAGTCATGACAAACCAAATAAAACAAACTAAAAATAAAACAAAATGAAATGAAATAAAATAAAGTACCTACCTACAATAAAATGGAGTAAAGATAAAATAAAATAAAATTATTATAAAAAAAAAGATTAAAGTAAAAGTATAAGAAAAAACTAAAAAGTGTTACGAAATACAAAAATTAAAAAAAAATATGTACAAAAAATTTAAATTTAAATACATAAGTAAGAGCGTGGCTGTCTTCGTCCGTATCGAAAACTCCATACCTTTCATGAATGGGGAAATAAAAAGTTATAAAGTATAAAGTATAAATGTTTATATCTGCACAATCGGTTATATAGCAGCTACATATATGTTATAGAGGTCCGATTCGGCCGCTTACTGCAAATGAATGATTGCACATAAAAAAAGTGGACATATACCGAATTTCAGTCAGATATCTCAAAAACTGTGGGACTAGTTTGCGTTCACACAGACGGACGGACGGACAGACAGACACGGCTTAATAGACTCAGTTCGTGATTCTGATCATATCGGTTTATATTTTGGCTGGTCCCCCACGCTTTCTTGTGGTACTTTCGACTGTTTTGGCACAAAGTTATAATACCATTTCATGTTCATGAAAAGTATAATTACGATAAGTAAAACAAATTGAAATAGAACTTAAGTTTAAAAGAAAAACGTTTAGTTTCCACTTGTTTTCGATAAAATAAAATAAAAAATGTCCTGTTTATATATGTATGTACATATCGACTGCTGAGAATAAGATCGCCCTATTTCAAAAATTGTTTCAACAAGTAAGGAAGCCTAAGTTCGAGTAGAATCGAACATTAGATACTCAGCTGTATGCTTTCATTGTTTGTTTGCGTTTGTTCGATATAGGGTGTATTTTATATGACACGAGTGCTGCATAAACAGGGCGCAGCCACGCCCATTTTCAAAATTTGTATCAATCATCCAAATAAGCATATAAATATTATTGTTAGTGCAAAATTGCATCCCTCTATGACTTTTAGTTACCCGAGCTTCTCTCCCAATTCGAGGTGTGCTCCTTTTTGTTTTTTCCTACTAATTGGGTGGACCTACAGTTTTATGCCGGCTCCGAACGGCGAATGCATTTTTTGTGAGAAGCTTTTTCATGGCAGAAATACTCTCGGAGGGTATGCCGCCCACTGCCGAGAGGTGACCGCTGCTCTTAAAAAACCCAATAATTGGATTTTTACTAATTAGAAAAATTTGTTTGGCTCGGACCGTGGTTTGAACCCGAGACCTCTGGCATAGCAGGCGAGCACTCTACCCACTGCACCACAGCGGCCAACTAACACATGTTATAAAAGTGTATAAACCAAGTTTCGTCATAATATCTCAGTTATTTGTCGAGTAATAGGCACGTAGATTCCTTTGTATAAAAAGAGGCGGTGCCACGCCCATTTTCCAAACTTTTTTATTTTTTGTTTCCGGTCTATTGTAGAACTCATGTCACAAAATTTCAGTGATAGATCTTTATATTTGACAGAGATATCGCTTAAAATGTTTTTATTAGGTCACTTTATAATACCCATATATAAAAGTGGGCGTGGTCGTCAACCGATTTTGGTAATCTTTCGTCCACACATTTGGCTAAGTAAATATATCACGCGTACCAAATTTCATCGATATATCTTTAACGGTTTCTGAGTTATGGCTTATAAAACTTTCAATATTTGCCCCTTAATAAGTGGGCGTGGCACCGCCCATTTTCCAAAATTTTTATAATTTTTGTTTTATTTCCCTAGTTGGTCTCCTGCCACAAAATTTCAGTGATAGATCTTTATATTTGACAGAGATATCGCTTAAAATGTTTTTATTAGGCCCCTTTATAGTTCCCATATATAAAAGTGGGCGTGGCCGTCAACCGATTTTGATAATTTTTCGCCAAAACATTTGTCTAGGTAAGCAAATTACGCATACCAAATTTCATCGATATATCTTCAACGGTTTCTGAGTTATGACATATAAAACTTTCAATGTTTGACCCTTAATAAGTGGGCGTGGCACCGCCCATTTTCCAAAACTTCAACAAATTTCTTCATAAGGGCCTGAGCTCAATACGTGGGTAAAATTTTATCACTCTAGCTATATTAGTGGCTGAGATACCAAATTTCCGATTTTTTCTATATAGGAAAAGTGGGCGTGGTCATGGTCCGATTTCGCCCATTTTCAATACCAACCGTCCCAGTCTCGATACCAACTTGCATTTCAAATTTCATCAAAATATCTCAATTTTTACGCGAGTTATCCTGCGTACGGACGGACGGACGGACGGACGGACGGACGGACGGACGGACGGACGGACATGGCTCAATCGATTTCTCTTTTCACCCTGATCATTTTGATATATATAAGTCCATATCTATCTCGATTATTTCATTATGTTACAATCCACCGTTATGAAATCAAAATTATAATACTCTGTGTACTAGTACAGCTGAGTATAAAAACGCCCTATTTGAAAAATTGTTTCAATAACGTCCTATTTCAGATTTTGCTTCAAGAACGCCCTATTTGAAAAATTGTTTCAATGACGTCCTATTTCAGACAATTATTCAAAAACGCCCTATTTCAGAGAAATATATGTACGCCCAGTGCAAAAATGCGTTATATTATTTTCTAGCGCAAAAACGAACTTTCGTACAAACAAAAGGCGCGAAACTCGAAGCGCAAAAACATGCCGACAAAACTTTTTAGTTCGTTTTTTCCCCTAAGATAAAAGGGCAAAAACGAACTAATAAGCTTTGTCGACATGTTTTTGCGCTTCGAGTTTTCGCGTCTTTTGTTTGTACGAAAGTTCGTTTTTGCGCTAGAAAATAATATAACGCATTTTTGCACTGGCTTGTACATATATGAAATTTTCTATGAAATAGGGCGTTTTTGAAGAAAAATATGAAATAGGACGTTATTGAAACAATTTTTCAAATAGAGCGTTTTTGAAACAATTTTTGAAATAGGGCGATCTTATTCTCAGCCGTCGATATACATATGTATATGTAAAAAAAAAATAATATAAAATAAGATACTAAAAGACCGAAGATTAAAGTAAAGTATAAGAAAACAAACAAATTTAAATCTAAATCACAATGAGTACAACAAATTGATATAAAAATTAAATTTCAACAAAAATAAGTTGAATTTTCCTCTTACTCTAACAAAGAAAATGGTTTGTACATGCGTATACAACTTGATTTTATGTAAATTAAAAAAAAATTTACATAAGTTTGAAAGAAACTTCCTTAAAACATTTAAAAAAAGTCTGTAAATTAATAAAACTACAATGAATTAAAATTCATATTTTGTTTAATCCAGACCTGTTAAATTCCGATTAAAATTAATAATGATTAATTTTTTTTAATTTTTTAATTTTAATGATTATTTTAATTGTCTTACATTAACCGGACAATTAATAATCGATTAAATTAAAAAAATTGTAAAAAAAATCATGATTACTAACCATTAAAAAAATAATCGGAAATAATCATATAATCACAAAATTTTTTTTAATCGCGTGATTATTTTTAATTGCCCAATTATTTTTAATTGTATGATTATTTTAATTGCTCAATTATTTTTAATTGTATGATTATTTTTAATTGCTCGATTATTTTCAATTGTGCGATTATTTCTTTTGATATGATTATTTTAAATTATTTTTGAAAATTGGTATGTGTAGATATGTTCATATATATATGCATGTATGTGTATTGTATGTGTGCATGAATATGTGTATGTATGTATGTTTTTTTGTTTTTTTTTTAACAAGGAGGAAGCATCGAAAGCCTTTACCACGTCAGTGCGGAACTCTAACCGCACTAAACCTCCTACTGTCATCGTACCGAACCCCGCGGTACTACTGTCGGGAGGTGGGTTGAGCACTAGGCTCGAAAGTCCGTAATAGTCGCGGTATTGCCTTCAGTCTGCCCTAAAATGTTTCACCCATTTATTTTTTATAAAAGTGGTCAGTGTTAGGTGGTCTGTGGAGGCCAAAGCTCCGTACCACGCGCAATGATGCATGCAGGAAGCCGAGCTCCTGTACGTATCCGTTCCACTTGAGGTGGTCATTTTGCCTTGCTTTCTAGCATATGCTTCACGAACGACTCAGCTGTAAAGTCTCCTCCAAATATTCTACGGAGCTTGTTTCTAGATTTGTAAAATCTTGCACACTCAAAGAATACGTGGTGTGCATCGTCTATTGCTTGCCTCCCGCAGTGATCGCACGTTGGGTTCGACTCGTGATTAAAGCAAAAGAGATGGGCCTTGAAACAACCGTGTCGAGATAGGAACTGCGTCAGGTAGAAATCGACTTCGCCGTGTGCTCGTTCCAACCAGCATCTCAAATCTGGTATACATCTATGGGTCCAGCGTCCCTTCGTCGAGTTACCCCATCTAAGCTGCCAGCTATGCATGCTTGCCTCTCTCGCGACGGAACGCTCGACATCGTTCTGTGCAATAATTGCAGCTTCTTTTGCTAAGTAGTATGTCTATAGGGTATAGACTGGCAATAACTAGTGCGCCCTCATCCGATACGGGTATAAACGCACAGCATACTCTCAGCACATGTATGTATGGATGTGCATATGTATGTATGTTTTGTTCACAAGTAAATTTGAAAAAAAAAAAAACAAAAAACCAAAAAAGTAAAAATAATTAATCGATTAATTAATTAATCATGCAATTAAAAAAATCATAGATAATTTGAAATAATCAAATAATTGCATTAATCATGCAATTAAAAAACAATCTAAAATAATTGAAAATAATCAAGTAATTGTGGTAATCATGCAATTAAAAATAATTGAAAATAATCTAAATAATCATGCAATTAAAAATAATTAATCGATTAATTATTTTTTTTTATATAATTTAATTAACTTTTAATCATTAAAAAGGTGAAAATAATCGTAATTAATCATTAAAGAGTTACAACAACAAAACATGCTTTAATTAATAATCATTAGAATTTTTAATCATTAAATAACAGGTCTGGTTTAATCAAAGCATAAACCATGTGTTTGACGGTTTAATAAAAACCTTTCTTACCATAACATTTCGTTCATGGAAGAGCAAAAAAGATGAAAACTCACGGGTTAAAGCGTTATTTACAATACATTTTTTTATTACTAATTTAAATGCATCTGGCAAGCCCTGAAAGCTCTACGTTCTTATGAGCTTTTTAAGTTTATGACCTTAAAAAACGGTGTAAAAAATTTAACAATAAAAGCTTAAGCGAGAAAAGCTTACTTAAAATCCATGCAATTTCTAAAAGCTGAAAGTGAGATATAAATATTTGTATTCCAAACTATGTACAATAAGAGCTTTTCCGAACTTAATTAAGCACTTGAAGCTATCTACTTTAGCATTAAAGTTGATGATACAAAAAGGAATCAGTCGCAATGTAAAAATATGTAATTTTCCACAAGCCCAACATATCGCTTCGACAAATATACAAACATGTGCATACATATGTATGTACGTATTAATGGAAGTACCCTGCAGCTAATATAAGGGACAGTCTCGAAAAATGTACAGTCTAGATCTAGAGAGTTCACAACTAGCTCAGAATCATTTCTAAAGGGATGCAGAGCGGGACAGTTTATTATTGTGCCTTCATGAAAAATTTATGCTTACAGCTATTACTTCAAAGTTGAGCAACAACAAATAGTGGCCGCTGTGGTGCAGTGGGTAGAGTGCTCGCCTGCTATACCAGAGATCTCGGGTTCAATCCCCAGTCCGGACAAACACCAAAAAAATTTTCTAATTAATTAAATCCTAAATATTGGGTTTTTAGAAATAGCAGTCACTTATCGGCAGTGGGCGGCATGCCCTCAGAGTGTATTTCTGCCATGAAAAAGCCTCTCACACAAAATGCATTCGCCGTTCGGAGCCGGCATAAAACTGTAGGTCCACCCAATTGGTAGGAAAAACAAAAGTTAAGGAGCACACCTCGAATTGGGAGAGAAGCTCGGCCATAAAACTCGACAGAGTTACAATAGCGCCAGTGTATTATTATTATTAACAACAAATATTGCACTTTACAATAATGCGCCTTTTTGTTGTCTTTTGCTGGGTAGTACCAAATGGAACTTGGTTAAAGGGCGTACATATAACCAAAGTATTACTTATTACTTGAAATTTGTAGGTGAATGGGGATAATTACACTTTTTATGTGGTTATAAACTCAGTATTTTATAATATAATGCCGCGTTTATTTTCAGTATGCTAAGAGTTCTGCCGGCTGAGGATTATTTTTGTAAAGCACGGCCAAATTATTATGAATTATCCCAGGACTATAAATATAGGAAGTGCATAGTTTACAACGGGTTCCACAGTTCGGCAGAGAGGGATAAATGACAGTTGAAAGAATTGCGTTGGGATTGAACGAAAACCAACCCCGTCTCTTTTGGAACTAGCTCTGCACTAGTCTGGCACCAGCGCTATTTGCTGTAGGGTACTTTCAGCGCTTTTGTATGCAAATAAGTAACATATATACATATACATATATGTATGCATGAATGTGTATAAATGTCTGAGGTCAAAAAATCTCAAACGCTTGAGCAAACCTTAATTCTCAATTTGATAATAAAGATTTTCTCAAACATTTCACTAACGTTTGACATAAATGTGCTTTTTTGTTTGAGAATGCTATCAAGAGTTATTTGAGATGCATTTGAGAACTAATGTTTGAGGTTTGAGAATAAGATCAGTTCTCAAATGCATCTCAAATTGAGAATTAAGAAAAGTGTTTATGGGGATAAATAAGTCAAGTACTGCATTTGTCAACTAATTGACAGTTTGAGTGCTTCATATACATATGTACGTATGTATGTACATACCCAGTAGGCAGGGCCGTGCGCAGGAATTAGCCTTGGGGGGGGTTTTAATTTTGGTTTGCATTCGCATACATTTTTCGCTAAGATAAACATATTTGCTGAAACAGATATCCAGACCCATACACCATAAATTTAAATGTTCCCTAACTTTTCTGAAACTCATTATGATTCATCAAAACCTAGTTAACCAGGTCCTGAATAGTACACGGAAAGAATTTTTTACTAGAATTAATGCCGAGACAAGAAAAATTAGACTTGATTTTGAACTTAGAAAATAATTTCTTAATATCAAGAAAATCCAAGAAAATTGGATTTTAAATAAATAAGTAAAAATTTTCTTGCTTCAAATGAAATTGGATTTTAAATAAATAAGAAAATATTTTCTTGCTTCAAGTAAAATTGGATTTTAAATAAATAAGAAATAATTTACTTAGGATAAGTGTTTTTTTTTCTTGTTTTTTGAAATAAATAATTAAGAAATTATTTTTTTTGTTGCAAGTAAAAGTTTTCTTATACGAGCTTAAGTAAGTAAGAAAATATTAAATATTAAATTAAGTAAATATTTTCTAAAAATATTAAAAACGTAAAAAATAAGGAAAATGAAAACTAATCATGAGGGATTAGAAAGCCATAATTAGTCAACTAGTATTTTCCTAGGACTTGCTTAATGAAATGACATTTTATTTAATATAAATGAAAATGTAAATAGTGAACTCCTTATACCAAATGCTTCACTAACAATCTGAGAATTGCAAAAATATTCAGAAATATGCAAAGCGGATGGCAAATGAAAAAAAATACATGTAACTTTGGAAATGCAAATTCAGCAAGAAAAATTTTACTACGCTCAAGAAAACGTTTTCTTATTTATTTTACATTTTTTTTGCCGTAGTTTGCTGATATGCTCAAAGAACTTTGGTGTTCAAATTGAGCAAGAAATATTTTACTTCGGTCAAGAAAACTTTTTCTTATTTATTTTCAATTTTTTTTCGCTGTATTTGGTTGTTCCAATTCGTCGAAACACAATTTTCTTAAATTCTTCTTGATATTAGCAAAAAGATTTTCTTCATTTAAGTAAATTTAAGAAAAAATGTTCTTATTTATTTAAACATTTTTTTTCAACATTTTTTTTCTATAGATTTTGTTAGTGTTCTTGAATAAGAAAATAATTGTCTCATTTTTGGAAAACTCAATTTCTTATTTCCAGTAATAATTAAGTAAATTTTTCTTATTTCCCTAAAAATTTTCTAAATTGAGTTCAAGAAAGCATTTTTCTTGATCCAAGTATACAAATTTCTTTCCGTGTACTGTTTACAGTACTTGTTAATTGAAACTGCTCACTGTTTTCACAAAATGAACATTTTTTGTTATCAGTACAATTTTTTTAAAAATGCCAAACGAACATATGCTACACAACTTTGTAATTTCGGAAAGCTCCAAGTGCAATTCAAAGTGCCGAACTTGTGAATTGGGCAATCTTATTTTTTGCCACTTTCACCAATTTCTTCTTCCGTAAAATTATTGTAACTAATTTTGTCAAAAATTATGAGTCAAGATTCAATGAAAAATTTATAAACTGTATTTTGAAAATTTTTGCAAAATCATTGCAACTTAGATTTGGTCATGGGGGGGGGTTTTAATCCCCAAAACCCCCCCCCCGTGCGCACGGCCCTGCCAGTAGGCCAAAAGATCTACAAATCATCAAGCAATAAAAGCAAGTATCCTGGCATGAAAAAAAATCGTATCACCTCACAAATGAGCCTAGTGGGTACATATGTATGTATATTTCCTGCTGGGGTTTGACACACGGGATAAGCGCTGAGAAGCTCAGACAGTACGAACAAATATAAAATGAAAAGGATAAATTCTTGTTGGCAGTTTTTCCTAGGATAATAGAGATACATCCACATGTACATTAGGCCGTCTCGCGTTATAGGGAAGCAAAAATAAAGTGCGCCGTACGCCCCCGCATATGATGTCTTTTTGGAAAACATTTCCGGAAAAGCTTTTTATTTTTTTTTGGACGCCGCTAGATGTCGCTAAAATTTATTTTTCTCATATCTTCGGTATTTATAGTCCAATCTCAGAGTTTAATACACCAATGTCTTTGGCTTGAAAGGACGCCTTATACTATGGAATATTATTAACCCAATGTGCGTCATTGGGGTCACTACCACCCAGTATTTATTTTATACCACCCTAATGCAATTTTTTATGCCTGCATGTTAAACGTAGTCTAAAATCATTAATCTTTTGCAAAAGAAGTATTTCGATCGCTTCAGCAGAACCCGAAATAAAACACGTTCAACATTCCGTGGAATATAAGTTTTTCGCTTCCTTTGGTCTTTTAGGTTCATTTTACAAAAATTTCTTCTTAGGAGACCCCTACTGAAATTTTATGGCGAATAATTTTCTAGAATATTTTAACCCTCTATCACCGCCAATAAAGGGTTATTTTGACCCCCTTTTTTAGAAAATCAGGAAAAATAGTATTTTTAAGGTCGCTAGAGGGTTAAAATGTTCTAGAAAATTATTTGGCATAAAATTTTACTATGAGTCTCCTCAGAAAATTTTTCTGTAAAACTAACATAAAAGACCAAAGGAACCGACAAACCTATATTCCTCGGGATGTTGAACGTGTTTTATTTCGGGTTCTGCTGAAGCGATCGAAATACTTCTTTTGCAAAAGATTAATGATTTTTGACTACGTTTAACATGCAGACGTAAAAAAGGTACATTAGGGTGGTATAAACTAAGTACTGGGTGGTAGTGACCCCAATGGCGCACATAGGGTTAATAATATTCTACAGTATAAGCCGCCCTTTCAAGCCAAAGACATTTCTGTATTAAACTTACAGATCGGACTATAAATACCGAAGATATGAGAAAAATACATTTTAGCGACATCTAGCGGCGTCCAAAAAAAAATTAAAAAATTTTCCGGAAATGTTTTCCAAAAAGACATCATATGGAGGGGCGTACGTTGAACTTTATTTTTTGCGATACGGTCTAATGTACATATGTATGAAGATGAGATACGAGTACCTATATATGTACTATGTATTTACATTTGAGGAGCTGTGGTTTTATTTGCTATACTAATCCACGTAGTATTATAAAAATATTACATATCGTCGGTGATACTGCAATACGTTCCATGTCACTTTTCACTTCTTCCTGAATACGCCTAAATAACCTTTTTACACTTTTGTCAATCACATAGATTTTGCTTTTATATATAACTTCGCTTTTATATACATATGTATACTATAAAAATGTAAAAAACACCGTGAAAAGTGAAAATATATATAGTTTTTTTCTCCTTCCTCAAAAATTTTGTCACGGCGACATATCACGTTTTGCAGTATCACCGACGATATGTACATATCAGGGACTTGTAACCAAGGCTGCAAAATAACGTTATTTTTAACAATAAACGAAAAAAAATTCCTTGCAACAAAAACAAAAGCAGAAACAAAATTAATTTGTTGGGGTAAGTGGAAAAAAATTCAACAACTATTTACAGCGAAGGTTGAGTGTATAGCTATTTCACGAAAAACCATTTTCGATCATCAGCACTCCTTTCGGAAGTGGATGCACCGGGGATTGAACCCGAGTCCATTCCATCTTCAGCCGCAATGACCCAACGCATAAACACACTCGGCCATTGAGACTCTGTGCAAGCTGTTGGATTTTCCCCACTTTTGCCTTTTTCAGTTTCAACATTAACGTTAGTGTGTATATGCTTTTGCATAAATTAATTTTGTTTCTCAGTAGAAAAACCATATTTGCAGAACATTAGGATGGACTTGTTATTTTTAGGTACATATATAATATACATATACATATATGTATGTATGGCCGTGGCAACTAACTAGAGTATGGAATAAGACACTTATATTTGTTATATACAACCTTTTTTAAATATTATCGTAAGAGACATTTATTCAAACTAGAGTGCTGCCTACTGTCGAAACTCGACAGTTTTTCTAGAAGTTTTCTTATGACTAGGGTGCAACTATAGTTTTTGTATAATTGTTTGTTGTTATTGTCACTGTTACTATTTTGTTGTTGTTCCTGTTGATGCTGCTCCTTTTGTTGTTACTTTCACTGCTACTATTTTGCTGTTGTTGTTGGTGTTGCTGTCGTTAATCGTTTTCATAATTCTTTTACCTACTTCTTTATTTCTATTTCTGCTCTTTTCTTTCCTCAATTTCTTTCCTACTTATTCTTTCTTATCCTAGTTATTCCTTGACTTTATGTTTTTGTTGTAGTGCTTTTGCTACCTTTTTACGTTTCTACTTCTTTGAAACTACACACCACATCCAGCCAAACTTGCTCAGAATTGCATGGTAAGTTTGGTGAAAACGCACAAAGTCAGCTACATATACTTGCGCATTGAGACAGCTGTGTTGTGTGCAAAAGCATGCAACAACAACCACACGGCAATTTTCCAACGACGATTGTGGACGCATTTTCCAACCAATTTTCATGAAAATTGGCGCAGTTCTATTTTAGAGCAATATCTTTCTAATGATGTTCTTAATTTTAAAATCGGTTCAGTAGTTTCGACGGAGAAGATGGAACAAAATTTATGTTAGCGTATTAATAATATAGATACGCTCATAAAACATTGAGAGCGAAATTATCGTAAGGCACAAAATTATGATTTTTTCGCAAATTTTTTCAAGAAAAAAATTATCAGGTTCAGTATATTAATTAACCATCTAAACGCGTGTTCAATTTCATTTAAATATACCAGTAAAAACAGTAAAAAAAAAACAAAAAAATGCTCTCCTGTAAAATTTGCTTTCGTCCCTTACGATAAAGTCGCATAAAGGGGTCGATATGAAGAAAAATATAAATGGATGACTATTAGGCTTGTCTTTTTTTAATTTTTTTAAATGATATATAAAAATGATTCATATGGATAGGAGGCTCCGTGTAGAAGTCCTGCTCAAAACCTTTCATTTGATACAAACATTGCTCAGAAACATTCAAGGATCATCCGGGTCCTCGTTTTGACCCGTATCTCCAGACCCGACCTAGGAATCATAAGGAATAGAGCTCCCTGTAGACGGCCAGCACAAAACATTTCATTAAATACGCGTAAACTTTACCTGTTTTTCGAAATTACTCGTCGCTACAGAAAAGATGTTTACACATCAAATGTCACAGGTATACATATATATATTATATACCTAAAAATAATAAGTCCATCCTAATGTACGGCAAATATAATATAATACAATGGCGCTATTATAACTCTGACGAGTTTTATGGCCAAGCTTCTCTCCCAATTCGAGGTGTGCTCCTTTTTTTTCTTCCTACTAATAATGTACGGCAAATAGTATTATAATAACACTGGTCGACAAGTTTTTGTTACAGAAATAAAATTATACTTTTGTAAAGGATTTCGGTGCGCTGAATCCGAATCTGAAGTCATCCGAAAAATTAAAACGTTGTCTTCAAGACAAATTGCCGAGCTTTCAATAGCTTTAATCAATTTTTAAAATAATTAAGTAATTTAAAAGATATTGAGGAGTGAATATAGCCAAAAAACGTGTTTTTCGCCCATTTGGGCATGGATATCTAAAAATCTGTACGTACCACAGAAAATCTGACTTCAGATTCGGATTCAGCGCACCGAAATCCTTTAGAAAAGTAGAATTTTATTTCTGTAACAAAAATTTTTTGAAATTTTGTCGACCAGTGTAATTTTTATAGTTTTGCCACTGAGAAACAAAATTAAATTTGGTTTCTGCTTTTGTTTTTGTTGCAAGGAACAAAATTAATTTTGTTTCTGTTACGGATTTTGTTACAAGGAACAGAATTAATTTAGTTTCGTTACAGGTTTTGTTTCTGCTGGAACCGTTTCGGAGTTTTGTTACGACTTTTGTTACAAAGGAGTTTTGTTTCTGTTACAAGGAACAAAATTAATTTAGTTTCGTTACAGGTTTTGTTACTTATTGAAACCGTTACAATCATTTGGTTTCGAATTTAGTTTCTATCCTTTAATGTTTCTTGGAACAGAAACGCCAGAAACGAGAGTTTCGTTTCGTTACGTACAGGATGAGACAATTTAGACATCAAGACATAATAACAAGCCCTTACAGAAAAAAAATATATGGCTCTTACGACATTTTTACGCATAGGGCTCCATATAATCACTTGTATGAAAGGATCGTTTAGGAAAACTCAAGGCAAATAGCAAATTTTCCGTTGAACAAAGAGATCCATGGTAGGTAAGTTGAAATACTTATCAACATTGTCTGCATGCAATTAAAATTAATCACAGAAATTTAAGCGTGCGACTACTAAGAAATACAGATATTTACAATAGCTCTGGACGCCAGTTAAGATGTAGATCCACTTTTTGGTGTTCTTGAAGAATTTTTGAAGATATGTAACACCTGCAAAGACCTTTATTACATATATTCCTGCTTCAGAGCACATCAGAGAGCGATTGGATCGTCAAAATTGTGGTGTGTGTGCAATGCTGGACATTTTTAGCAGCTTCAAATTACATAGAAGATGGTTCAATTGACTCACACTGTAAGACAGAAGAAAATCACAAACATACTTACATAAATAGCATATCGATGCCTTACTTTCTCAACCTCGTATCTTAAATAAGGAAACTTTTCAGGAAACAAAAAAAAACTGTTTATTTTTTTTACCGTCGTTTTTTATGTAAAAATTTTAATGCAATTATAAAGACATGAATTATAACTATGTGCACAATTAAAAATTATATACTTATCTATGTTCGTTTACGCATAAAACGATTTTTTTAAGATACGAGTTTGCTGCATTAACGATAATTTCCTTTTTGAAACTTGATTTATAAGTTACTCGTTTGCTGCACTTATATGCATACAACGAAGATACTTCAAAACTATTAAATAAAAACAATATTTTGCTTAGATTCAATGTTTTATTTGTTAGAGGATATTATAAAAAAAACAAGTAAGGAAGCCTAAGTTCGAGTGGAATCGAGCATTAGATACTCAGCTGTATGCTTTCATTGTTTGTTTGCGTTTGAGGGAAATACGATGTGATTTATATAAAGCGAGTGCTGCATAAAATAGGCGTAGCCACGCCCATTTTCAAAATTTTTATCAGTCATCCAACTAAGCGTATGAATATTATTCTTTGTGCAAAATTTCATTCCTTTATGACTTCTAGTTACAAAGATATCACGTTACAAATTCCTAAAGGGTTTTCCAGAAATTTCTTTGTTGAAAAGTAGGCGTGGTCATAAACCGATTTCGCTAAATTTTTGAGCATGTATTACCACAAGTTATTAAAGTGTACAAACTGATTTTCGTCATAACACCTCAATTATTTGTAGGGTTATAGGCTCAGAAATCTCGTATATTCCTGCTTCTAAAAGTAGGCGGTGCCACGCCCATTTTCCAAAATTTTTGTGTTTTTTATTTTATGTCCATAGTTGGACTCCTTTCATAAAATTTTAATGATATATCTTTATATTTGACAGAGATATCGCTTAAAATGTTTCTATTAGGTCACTTTATAATACACATATATAAAAGTGGGCGTGGTCGTCAACCGATTTTGGCAATTTTTCGTCCAAACATTTGCCTAAGTAAGTATATCACGCGCAATAAATTTCATCGATATATCTTCAACGGTTTCTGAGTTATGACTCATACAACTTTCAATGTTTTCCCCTTAATAAGTGGGCGTGGCACCGCCCATTTTCTAAAATTTTTGTGTTTTTTGTTTTTTGTCCGTAGTTGGACTCCTGCCGCAAAATTTCAGTGATATATCTTTATATTTGACAGAGATATCGCTTAAAATGCTTTATTAGGTCACTTTACAATACACATATATAAAAGTGGGTGTGGCCGTCAACCGATTTTGACAATTTTTCCTCCAAACGTTTACCTAAGTAAGTAAATCACGCATACCAAATTTCATCGATATATCTGCTACGTTTTCCGAGTTGGGGCTTGTAAAAGTTTTACAGTAAAACTTTCAATAGTTGCCACTTAATAAGTGGGCGTGGCACAGCCCATTTTCCAAAATTTCATCAAATTTTTTCATAAGGGCCAGAGCTCAATACGTGGGTAAAATTTTATCACTCTAGCTATATTAGTGGCTGAGATACCAAATTTCCGACTTTTTCTATATAGGAAAAGTGGGCGTGGTCATGGTCCAATTTCGCCCATTTTCAATACCAACCGTCCCAGTCTCGATACCAACTTGCATTCCAAATTTTATCAAAATATCTCAATTTTTGCGCGAGTTAGAGTGTTTACAGTCGAACGGACGGGGGATGACAAAACGATTAATACGCCTTTAAATATACATGTATATTAAGATAAGAGTTTGACGCAGTTATGAAAAAAGCATTGATTGAGATACAAAGATATTTATTCCTATTTTTTTTGCTATAGACACAATCTATTGAGATAGGAATTTGTTGCAGTTATAGAACAGAAAAATAGGAATCGTTTGATATAAAAATCTCAAAATCGCATTTTTTTAAGATACGAGGTTGAGAAAGTAAGGCATCGATATGGGAAATTAATTTTCTACCAAAGCGGTTTTTTTCACCTGCTGACAGAGAGTACTACGTAAAATTGTCGTCCTTGTACTCCGCAGCCCCAAACCAAAAAGGACTTTTGACTCCCTCTAACTTATTTACGATAGCAATCAACCTATTTATGACCTTTTTTCTCTGGAAAAAATGCGGCCGACTACTGAACAGGACAATGTCCAAAAGTACAAAGCTTTCCAGTGAAATGCCTCCACCTCTGCAGTTGGCGAGCCAAATACATACATATGTCATGAACTATGAAACTATTTTGGGCTAATAAAGGTAATTGTGAATAACAAATGAACTGAAATGGGAAATTAAATCGAATTACCTGGAAGCTAGTAGTACAAAGGAATTCAAAAAGCATAGAATGCATACATATATGTATGTATGTAGGTATGCGTATGGAGAATATGAGAAATTATCATCGGATGTGAAAACATCAACAACTAACCTAAAACCTGAATACCAGACACTATTATCGATTTGCTCATTTTCTAGATATTAAACAAACTTTCTTGTTGCACCTTTGGGAAATATACATAAATTCTCGAATTATAAATTTGAACAATTAATTCCCAAATGCTCAATGCAATTCGCAAAATATCATTTCTATGCAAATTTCGGAAATCTGTATGTGCATAAGTGTATAGATATGTATATGTGATTGTGTACTACAGGCTACTTCAGAATTCAAAAAGCATATAAATTCGTTTACATAAGCTTCAGGCTGACAATCACAGTTAAGTCTAGATATTGCCGGCATTAATCCACTTCAACACAATCACAGGTTAAGGAAAATAAAGCAACAACAACACGAAAGAAATCTATAACCCAACAAACACTGAGGTTAGTTATCGATTTGAGAATGACTCGGGAACTAGCCTCATTCTCAAACCTCTAACGTTAGAGGACGACTCGAAAATCTATCGAGAATCATAGCGTTCTCAACCAAAAGGGTACCTAATTCTCAAATCGAGAAAATTATAATTCTCGAATCGAATTCTAATATAGTTCTCTAATGAGATTCTAATCAGAATTTGCAAATACTTCCAATTGAAATGAAAAACAAAGCTTTGTCTCCTTTTACATGATTTTTTCATTGTTTAGATTTTATTAGTGCCAAATTGCATATTACATATATTCGCATGTATGTATATGTTTATCACATTTATAAGAACTGAAATTTAAACAAAACTCAGTCTTATTATTTAAATTAAAGGTACTTCTTGTAATAACTTTTTGGTTGCTTGTTTTTCCGACAGGGTAGGAATATGATGTATTGTGGAACGATTTTCCGTCATCCCTTGTCAAGTTTGGTTTGGCGACAAACCGGTTTCGGCTAATATGCGCCATCTTCAGTGTCTTCTTTCGTTCTGAGTTATTTTCTGTAAGTTCGATAGCATTTATAGTAACTAACTTCCGTCGTTTTGTTCAGGTACTTCGTGTTCATGTGATGTGTTCGTGCATTCGTGCGTTCGGGTGCCGTGTATGTGTGTGTGAGTCTGTGTTGTGTGTTTAGGTATGCAAATCTATTTTTTTGTCATATTTTCATTATTGTACCCTCATTAACCAAGTACGTAAAAGTCCGTTATTGTCCGTTTGTGTGTTGTTTTGTTTATGTCGGTTTTAGGTCTTTTGTCCTCTTTCGGGTATATTAGCTTAAGCGGTTCAAATAATGTATCCGATGCGGTGTTTATTTGTTCATTTATTATTTTACCTACGAATGTTTTTTGTTTGTATATCTCCATATTTTCTAATATGTTAAGTCGTCTTCCTTTATGCTGTATGTGGAGAATTTTAGCTGTTTTTCCTATTTTCATGGGTGTACACTTGTTTTCTGCCATGTGGTTGGCGAAATTTGATTCCACTGTCGTTGATGATTTTCTTATTTTCTTATTGTAATCCCTTATGTGTTCTCGATATCTCGTCTTGATTTGGCGTCCTGTTTGTCCTATATAACTGTTTTGGCATTCGCAAGTCAATTTGTATACGCCTTGTTTGTCAAAGAGGTCTTCCTTATTAATGTTGTTTCGTAGAAGTTTTCCCATATTGTTCCTCGTTTTAAATGCTGCATTAATGTTATATTTTTGGAAAACTTTAGCCAACTTGTAAGATGTTGCTCCGGTATATGATAGGACTGCCCATTTCTTCTCTTCTTTTTCTTTGGTTTCTGACTTTCTAGAATTTATGTTTTTTTGTATTTTCTTCACTAAACTTTTTTGATATCCGTTGTTCTCTGCGATTGTGTATATTGTGCTCAGTTCCTTGTTGTAAGCTTCTTTTTCTAACGGGGTTCGTTCAAGTCGTGTTAATAAATGTCTGAAAGCGGCGTTCTTGTGCTGTTGAGGATGGTTAGATTTATTGTGTATTATTGCATCTGTTGCTGTGGGTTTTCTGTATATTTCGTAAGTAAATTTGTTAGTCTCTTTGCTTATTTTAATTGTTAGGTCCAGGTAGTTGATTTTTCCATTTTTCTCTGTATCCATAGTGAATTTTATATTTTTGTGTTGGCTGTTGAGGTGCTCCAAAATTTGTTCTTCTTTATTTCCCGATATTAGGCAGATGACGTCATCTACATACCTGGCATAAAAATTTACTCCCAAATTTGCCGTCAGTTCTTCCATATAAATTTCCTCCAAATGTTGCATAAATACTTCCATAAGGATAGCTGATGTGGGGCTACCCATGCCTAGTCCGTGAGTTTGTCTGTATATTTTATTGTCAAATTTAAAATAATTCTGGTCCAGGGTTATTCTCAGCGTATTTACTATCTCTGTAGCAATGTCTTTGTTCGTTTTCTCTGTCAGTATTTTAGTTAAAGTTTTTAGTGTTTCTGTCGTTGGTATCGAAGGGTATAGATCCTTCACGTCAAATGATACCAGTTTTGAGTCCTTGGGTACGTTCAGGTTTTTCAGTTTGTTGACTAGTTCCGTCGTGTTTTTGATTGTGTATTTATTGGATAGGTCTAGTTTCTCGGTTAGTAGCTTGTTTAGGTGTTTTGATAGTCTATATCCTGGTGCCGACTTATGGTTTACTATTGGTCGCATAGGTGTTCCTGCTTTGTGGATTTTAGGTAGTGCGATCAATGCCCCGTCACTGATCGCACTACCTAAAATCCACAAAGCAGGAACACCTATGCGACCAATAGTAAACCATAAGTCGGCACCAGGATATAGACTATCAAAACACCTAAACAAGCTACTAACCGAGAAACTAGACCTATCCAATAAATACACAATCAAAAACACGACGGAACTAGTCAACAAACTGAACAACCTGAACGTACCCAAGGACTCAAAACTGGTATCATTTGACGTGAAGGATCTATACCCTTCGATACCAACGACAGAAACACTAAAAACTTTAACTAAAATACTGACAGAGAAAACGAACAAAGACATTGCTACAGAGATAGTAAATACGCTGAGAATAACCCTGGACCAGAATTATTTTAAATTTGACAATAAAATATACAGACAAACTCACGGACTAGGCATGGGTAGCCCCACATCAGCTATCCTTATGGAAGTATTTATGCAACATTTGGAGGAAATTTATATGGAAGAACTGACGGCAAATTTGGGAGTAAATTTTTATGCCAGGTATGTAGATGACGTCATCTGCCTAATATCGGGAAATAAAGAAGAACAAATTTTGGAGCACCTCAACAGCCAACACAAAAATATAAAATTCACTATGGATACAGAGAAAAATGGAAAAATCAACTACCTGGACCTAACAATTAAAATAAACAAAGAGACTAACAAATTTACTTACGAAATATACAGAAAACCCACAGCAACAGATGCAATAATACACAATAAATCTAACCATCCTCAACAGCACAAGAACGCCGCTTTCAGACATTTATTAACACGACTTGAACGAACCCCGTTAGAAAAAGAAGCTTACAACAAGGAACTGAGCACAATATACACAATCGCAGAGAACAACGGATATCAAAAAAGTTTAGTGAAGAAAATACAAAAAAACATAAATTCTAGAAAGTCAGAAACCAAAGAAAAAGAAGAGAAGAAATGGGCAGTCCTATCATATACCGGAGCAACATCTTACAAGTTGGCTAAAGTTTTCCAAAAATATAACATTAATGCAGCATTTAAAACGAGGAACAATATGGGAAAACTTCTACGAAACAACATTAATAAGGAAGACCTCTTTGACAAACAAGGCGTATACAAATTGACTTGCGAATGCCAAAACAGTTATATAGGACAAACAGGACGCCAAATCAAGACGAGATATCGAGAACACATAAGGGATTACAATAAGAAAATAAGAAAATCATCAACGACAGTGGAATCAAATTTCGCCAACCACATGGCAGAAAACAAGTGTACACCCATGAAAATAGGAAAAACAGCTAAAATTCTCCACATACAGCATAAAGGAAGACGACTTAACATATTAGAAAATATGGAGATATACAAACAAAAAACATTCGTAGGTAAAATAATAAATGAACAAATAAACACCGCATCGGATACATTATTTGAACCGCTTAAGCTAATATACCCGAAAGAGGACAAAAGACCTAAAACCGACATAAACAAAACAACACACAAACGGACAATAACGGACTTTTACCTACTTGGTTAATGAGGGTACAATAATGAAAATATGACAAAAAAATAGATTTGCATACCTAAACACACAACACAGACTCACACACACATACACGGCACCCGAACGCACGAATGCACGAACACATCACATGAACACGAAGTACCTGAACAAAACGACGGAAGTTAGTTACTATAAATGCTATCGAACTTACAGAAAATAACTCAGAACGAAAGAAGACACTGAAGATGGCGCATATTAGCCGAAACCGGTTTGTCGCCAAACCAAACTTGACAAGGGATGACGGAAAATCGTTCCACAATACATCGTACTTCTTGTACTTTTTAATGGAAAACATTGTACTACGGTAATATTAACTTTACCATTTTTTAGTATCTAATTTCAATATGTGTATGTATATTCAATATATCACAGAAATATATTGAGAATTGATAAAAGGTGTGAGATTTGGCTCCTTCTCTAATCACTCGCTAATCGAATTCTAGTGTAGTTTTCAACCCTAGTTATCGATTTGAGAATATATAGAGAATTACACTAGTTATCTAAAGTAATCTCGACAAAATTTCTAACGTTAGAGACTGTGTTTGCTGGGAATGAATGATGAAACCAATAACTAAAGACATACAGGCAAACAAGAATTAATACAGACATACATATGACGAACTCAGAGCAAAAACAAACTAAAATCTGGCACAAGAGGATGAGAGTCGATCGATTATAGAATGACTCGAAAACTAACCCTTTTCTCAAACCTCTGCCGGTGAGGGACAACTCGAGTAACAGTGAATATTCACAGAGTTCTCAAATCTAATCTAATTTAGTCTTCACTGCTGGGTCTTAATTGGTTCGAAGGCTAAACGAGAAAAATAAATTCTTACTCTAAATATTACCTAGAATCCCGTTTGCTACCAAAAACTGTAGAATAATGAATGAGGATTTTGTTCTACTGTATACTATATTGCACGACTTTTGCTGAAAAACTTATACATATGGAATTACTGTAATCTGCGATATGACTCAAGGCTTGTGTGAAACCAAATACATATGTATGTATTCTGTTTTCAGTATTTTAAGAGTTACTTAGATTATACATACTACTTTTTGAAACCTTCTATGTACTTTCATGCATTTCATATTCAATGCTGCAGCATTGGCAAGATGCATTCGAAAGCCGAGTCAACGGACGACAAACGAACGATATGAAATAATGTTAGGGTGCGTTTATGTCGGAGCAATAGAAGAAAGAAAGATAGCTGTGCGTGATATACGCTTATCGGAATAGCGCTATTGAGTGTTTATGTCGGAGCAGTGATAAGAGCAATAGTAGCGAAGAGGTCAATAAGCGGAGGTAATAGCGCTGTTCGACCAAAGCATATAGCGCTATTGAGTGTTTATGTCGGAGCTAAGCTAGCAAAGAGTGGAATAGCGCTGTTATCTGCGTATATTGAAGCTATGGTACTAGATTTGTCTTAAGTGTATTGTGGTACTTAAATAAAAATTTTAGAGTAACCGAAAAGGAGAAGAGACGTTGTTATTTTACACATAATAAATATTTACATATATTTCTGCTCCACACATACTTATCTATATATTTAATTTTTTTAATTTGAAAGGTTATATAAAAATTATGTATAAAAAGTAATAAAACACATAAACAATGTCCCTCTTATTCATAAAAAATAAAATAGATTTATAAAATTTTCGAAATCGAAAAATTTTATGAAAATGTCACTTAAAAATTTTTAAAACCTATTTTATTTTTTATGCATGAAGTCGTATATATTTACTTACGTGTGGACTTCATTTCACATGCTACGGCCGTCCACAGTTTATCCAAGACAAGCCTATTGGGATGATTTGGATTTCTTTGATCCCACAAAGGTTGCCTTTTAAAAAAAAAAAACTTGCACTGATGAAAGTTTCTGTGTCCATAATGAATAGCGCTAATCGACTAAAGAAAATCAATGAATTAATTTTCTTCGCTCTTATACTTTGATACGCGCTTATAGCGCGGCTCCGACATAAACAGAAGTACAGAACTCCCATTTACAATTTTCGTTGCTAGTATCACTCTTTCTTCTATTGCTTCGACATAAACACTATACGTGATTTCCGTAAGGTATTTTCTTTGCTATTATCTGTGGTGAGCTTAGCGCTTATCGCAGCTCCGACATAAACAGAAGTACAGAATTCCCGTTTACCCTAAGGGTGCGTTTATGTCGGAGCAATAGAAGAAAGAAAGAAAGATAGCGAAGAAAATTGTAAACGGGAATTCTGTACTTCTGTTTATGTCGGAGCTGCGATAAGCGCTAAGCTCACCACAGATAATAGCAAAGAAAATACCTTACGGAAATCACGTATAGTGTTTATGTCGGAGCAATAGAAGAAAGAGTGATACTAGCAACGAAAATTGTAAATGGGAGTTCTGTACTTCTGTTTATGTCGGAGCAGTGGGTGACTAAAGATATTCACCACATTAGCGCTATTATCATAGCAGAGAAAATACCTTATGGGAAACGCGTGTAGTGTTTATGTCGGAGCAATAGAAGAAAGAGTGGATACTAGCAACGAAAATTGTAAATGGGAGTTCTGTACTTCTGTTTATGTCGGAGCCGCGCTATAAGCGCGTATCAAAGTATAAGAGCGAAGAAAATTAATTCATTGATTTTCTTTAGTCGATTAGCGCTATTCATTATGGACACAGAAACTTTCATCAGTGCAATTTTTTTTTTTTTTAAAAGGCAACCTTTGTGGGATCAAAGAAATCCAAATCATCCCAATAGGCTTGTCTTGGATAAACTGTGGACGGCCGTAGCATGTGAAATGAAGTCCACACGTAAGTAAATATATACGACTTCATGCATAAAAAATAAAATAGGTTTTAAAAATTTTTAAGTGACATTTTCATAAAATTTTTCGATTTCGAAAATTTTATAAATCTATTTTATTTTTTATGAATAAGAGGGACATTGTTTATGTGTTTTATTACTTTTTATACATAATTTTTATATAACCTTTCAAATTAAAAAAATTAAATATATAGATAAGTATGTGTGGAGCAGAAATATATGTAAATATTTACTATGTGTAAAATAACAACGTCTCTTCTCCTTTTCGGTTATTCTAAAATTTTTATTTAAGTACCACAATACACTAAAGACAAATCTAGTACCATAGCTTCAATATACGTAGATAACAGCGCTATTTCACTCTTTGCTAGCTTAGCTCCGACATAAACACTCAATAGCGCTATATGCTTTGGTCGAACAGCGCTATTACCTCCGCTTATTGACCTCTTCGCTACTATTGCTCTTATCACTGCTCCGACATAAACACTCAATAGCGCTATTCCGATAAGCGTATATCACGCACAGCTATCTTTCTTTCTTCTATTGCTCCGATATAAACGCACCCTAAGACAATGTCGCCAAATACAATTAAATCCAAAATAATTTGCGTTTTAAGTGCTTGACAGACACGACAGACAGAGACAGAAAGTCAAGCACAAATTGGAGGCGAGTGAAATTTTTCGAAGGATTTCAAATGGATTGAAATGCAAAAAGCAAAAACAAAAATAAAGAGAAGAGAAAATACACTGAAAAACACAGGAAAAAAAACCAAAAAAAAAAATATAAACAGCAGCCAACATTGGAGAACACGAAAAAATTGAGTTGTAATGAAAGGTGTTTAATATTAAAGGTAAATGGGATTTTGGGGTTAATGTTCCAATGCAAGAGAATCAACCCCCATTAAGTAATGGAAGATACTGAGTCATCATCCAGGCAATAGCCACGGGAGACCCAAACATCACACTCCCACACACCCAACACACACAGACGTGGGATGAATTCTATTTACATATGCCCTATAACTACAAGCAAAAAAAATATGCGCATCAGTAAATGACAAAAAACGAAACGAAAAACGAGTTGCATACCATAAGGGGCAAAAGAGAAAAACACCGTCAGCCATCGCAAGCGAGATGAACGCAAATGCAAAAAAGGTATAACAGAGGTATGAGAAGGAAGAAAGTACAATTTCATTTTTGCATTTAGAGTTTTACAACATTTTTCTGTTATCTTATTTTCTTTATTCACAACATTAACACCTGTTTTACTGAGGGGAAAGAGTGAGCCACCAAAAGGCATTGTGAGCGCATATTTGCCCTAGGGCCTAGGCGAAAACGTTACAATGGACAAACCGTTGGAGAATGGATGCTAAGCAAACTCTGGAAGACCAACTGAAAGCATAGTACGATTGGGTATACACATTTTTTCAATTTTTATTTCTTATTTTCAGCGTCTACAAAAAGGTTTGAGTAAATTTACCTTTAAAAGAAAAAAACAATTTTTTTTCGTAAAAAGACAAACAGTAATATTATGCCCAGCTTTATCTGGAACTGGACCTATTGGAACCATTTTCCATAATTAGTTGGAAACATTCCTTTTTTTGTCGCAGGTACCTATTTTGTATACAAAATCATCGCAATTGCCTCGCCGTGTGCCTGAAAAGAAATTTGCAATGTTACCGCTTCCTAGGGAATGGAAGAAGGCCGGCAATATAAGTTTAGAGCCTGCAAGGCAACAGACATTAAATAATGAAATTGTACAAAAAGCGATCATGAAACACAAAACATCGAAACAAACGCAACAACCATAGCACTGTCGTGCATGAAATGATAAGGAAGCCAATGCCAAAATCAATCCAAAAAATTAAATAAACTAGAAAAAATGTGAATATAGAAAAGTAATAAAGAAAAGAGCGTCAAGTTCATGGAAAAACCTCACGTGGTGCGGAAGACAATACGCTTGGAGAAAACACCAACAACTAAAAAACGACAGACGAAACAAAAGTTGCAGAAAATAGTTGTAAACAAAAATGGAGAAACAAAATCACGAACACACAGAAACAATAACGATACCAACAAACAACCAGACAAAACACAACAAAGTACACGAAATCCGAAATTGGTGCAATGAGTCAAAGGTGGGAGAAGATGCGAGCTGAGAATAATAGCAAGTGTAGCGAGGAATGGTAATGGCAGAGAATAATAATAGGAAGAAAAATAAACAAAACAATGAAAAAACTAAGGAAGAAAAAGAAAATCTATAAACGAAATGGGGTAAATAAATACCTACGCAGGATGGAAGGAAGCAGGAATCGGCATAATGTCCGTGTCCAAACACAGCAACTCTGCCGTGAAATTATCCAACGATTCTCTTTTGTGCCGCTGTTCTGTCTTCCATTTGTCCAAACACATCAACTCGTCGCTAACCAACTTTTGTTCATTATGTTTTGTTCTGGCATTCTTGGAACGCTCTGATTGGTCACTGGCCATAAGAATGACAGCACAAAGCGTGTTGGCCGAGCACCGCCGACTCGGTACCCCCCTCCTTTCCTCGTCGCCTTCTCGCCCACAAACGATCAAAATCGCGGATTACTCAACTTTTTGTCTCCGTGTTTGGACGTCGACATTGTTGCACTCTTGTATATTAAATAAGAAAACGACGATCGGGGTAAGAAGAAATTAAGAAAAAATTATGGAATTGCAAGGTGAGAAGGATGTGCTGCGACAAAAGTAATCAAGAGGGACGATGACGAGAGAAAGTAAGAGAAGCTGTGCAACCAGTGCAACAAATAAAAAATGTACACATACATATACATATATTAAGGTGGAGTGAAAATTTTTATTTGGAAATCCAATTTGTTCCAAAGCCAGAACGGCACCTTTCTCGCCCTGAAATAAGCCTGTAAAATTTTATTGACCTACTCGCATGTTTAGAGGTGCCCCCAGCCCCACAAATATAAAAAAATATCACGATCTGGTACAAATGTGAAATTTCTAAAATTATAAAGTCAAAAAACGAATTATGAGGATTGATAAACATGGCTAAGCTGAGTATTAAAGTCAATATTTTTTTTTGGAAACAACAACAACAAAAGTTATTAAAGGTCAAAGTTTATATTGTGAATTTTTTTAAATTGCAATTACTTAAAAACTGCGTCAGAAGTCAAGAAATTACTATATTTGCATGTGCCACTCGTGAACTAGAAGATTGTTTGATGTCTTGGTTTGTTCGTTTGCAATAAAATGTTTAAAAAATGAGTTTTTGAACTTTTGCTGATAACAAAGATACTCTAGAGTCTAGACTCAAGTTCATTCAAAGTTTAAGACCTAAGGAAGGTTCTATCAGAACCTATGCCAGAACATAAAACAATGGTCTTGTGGGTCAGCGGAGAACCGCCGAAATTTATATTACTTTCAGAATTATAAGCCGTGTGTAGAAGTCCACGTAAGTGGGGAAAGCTTCTGACTGCCATCCACCTGGGGGTGGCCAGAGCGATTCTTTTGCATGCGGAGCAAGCAGCTCACGACTTCCGCGCAGTGTCCTCTGGATAGCCACCGAACACCCGTTTGGTGGTGAACTAAAGTGAGAAGGCGACAACTCGACAAGGCCACTCCGACATATTCGGTTTAAGGGCTTGTTGAGGGGAATAACTGCAGCGTCTGTTCACCAGAAGGTGCGGCTGCGAGCGGGCGTCTGTCTTGGAGCAAGCGGCTCGCTATATAAACGTGTAACAATATACAACTCCCGCAGGGCGGGTTGTGCGTCGGGCTTGGGACCCACCACGTAAAAATCCTATCCAATGAAAACAACAACAAAGCCTCGGATGAGACCACCCCTTTCTGATGACAACCACGGCAAACGTTTAAAGGACTATGATTTGAGGGTAAGCACCTGGAACGTCCGGACCCTTAATTGGGAAGGTGCCTCTGCCCAGCTGGTTGATGTCCTCGAAAGAGTGAAAGCTGACATCACCGCCATACAAGAGATGCGGTGGAAGGGGCAAGGCAAGAAGAAATGTGGGCCTTGCGCTATATATTACAGTGGCCATGCAGAGGAGCGTATATTTGGTGTTGGTTTTGTGGTGGGAAAGAGACTCAGCCGCCGAGTACTGTCGTTCACGCCAGTGAACGAGCGTCTAGCCACCATCCGCATCAAAGCGAGATTTTTCAACATATCTCTCATCTGCGCCCACGCCCCGACGGAAGAGAAGTACGATGCGATCAAAGACACTTTCTATGAGCAGTTAGAGCATTCCTACGACCGCTGCCCCCGTCACGACATTAAGATTGTGCTTGGCGATTTTAATGCCAGGGTGGGTAAGGAAGATATCTTTGGCAGCACAGTCGGAAAATTCAGTCTCCACGACGTAACCAGTCCCAATGGGACGAGGCTGATCGACTTCGCCGTGTCACGAAACATGGTCATTAGCAGTACCAGATTCCAGCACAAAAAAATACACCAAGCCACATGGCTGTCTCCTGATCGAAAAACGCGAAATCAAATTGATCACGTCATGATCGACGGCAGACACAGCTCCAGCATCCTAGATGTGCGCACAATCCGTGGTCCCAATGTCGACTCCGACCACTATCTTGTAGCAGCCAAGGTACGCACCCGCCTCTGTGCAGCAAAGAATGTGCCAACAGGACAGCAAGGAAAGTTTGAAGTCGAAAGGCTGCACATGACGCAGACAGCCAATGAATACACCACTCGGCTCTCACTCCTGCTCTCTGAGAGCAACCCTTCACCAAACGATGTATCTGAGGAATGGGAACACATCGCTCGTTCACTTCGTATCGCCGCTGAGGAATCTATAGGATACAAGCGAGCCCACAAAAACACCTGGTACGACAAGGAATGTCGCGATGCCTCGAAAAGAAAGAACGCCGCCTACAGGGCTACATTGTGTGCGGGCGCAACGCGAAGCGTATGGGAGCGTTATCGAACGGCGAAGAAGGAAGAGAGGCGCCTTTTTCGAAAGAAGAAAAGGGAGGCTGAAAGGCGCGAGTGTGAAGAGCTTGAGATGCTGGCGGGTAGGAACGATGCTCGAAAATTCTATCAAAAAATCAGGCGGATGACTGAAGGTTTCAAGACCGGGGCAAATTCCTGCCGGAATGATAACGGTGATCTGGTAACTGATGTCCAGAGCATACTTAAGTTGTGGAGGGATCACTTCTCCTCCTTGCTAGATAATGGCAACAGTGAAAGTGCGGAAGGAGAAGATGTACGACCCGAATCCCCAATAGCAGATGATGGTAGGCATGTTCCACCACCTGATCATGACGAAGTGCGAATAGCAGTAGCTAGGCTTAAGAATAAAAAGGACCCGGGTGCTGACGGCTTGCCAGCCGAGCTATTCAAACATGGTGGCGAAGAGTTGATAAGGAGCATGCGTCAACTCCTATGCAGAATATGGTCGGACGAGCGCATGCCCGACGATTGGAACTTAAGTGTGCTCTGCCCAATCCACAAAAAAGGAGACTCCACAGTTGTGAGCGCGAGTTACAAAATGCTACATTGAGCAAAATCTACTGGTCACACTTTTTAGTGGTTACATTATGCATGGATCTACTGGAAACGATGATGCCAAGTTTTGGCAACACGATAACCAGCTGTCAAAAGAGAAAAAGCAACGCGAAAATTCTGGGAGAAGTCGGTTTCCGCTGGAGGCTTTTTACCTTGGAGCTGATGCTGAGCGGTTGTGGTTTTTCGTCGAGAAATTTTTATCGAAAAAAGAAACTATATATATGTATATATAATTATATATATTGTTACATGAACTTTTGTTGAAAAAAAACTAAACAGTGATAAGAAACATTGTATATAGAAGTGAAGAACGAAATCAAGCAAACTACAGAAAAAAAAAATGTGCTAAGCCCACTTAAATATATGAAAAAGAAAAAGATTGTTGAAGAAAAAAAAAAAAATCCAAGAAGTGTGCACGTGGGTTAAACGAAAAAAAGAAACTTCTAGGAAAAAACAAAAAACTGAAAATTACGTGCTCATAAAGATAAAGAAAGCGATAAAAATTATTGGACCAAAAACCTTTACCTATGGTGCATTAGCGCACACACATATGTACACGTGGTGAGAATGTGCAATCACATGTGAAAGCGAAAACGAAAAATAATTAAAATATCCACAAACGCTCTTCGAAATTTCGCATAAAAACCCGCTTAATCACAGTCGTCCAAGAAAAAAACTCAAAACGCAGAGAGATGTCGTAGAAATCGTCAGATTTCCTCCTGGCATTCCACGCGGTCCCGAGGAGGCGATATGTAGGAGACGAAGGGACAGTTCAAAGTTCATTTTCCTAGCAGCTTTATTTAATATACATAAGTATCAAATATGCGTCCTATGTAAATTACCAGAAGTAGGGAATTTAGTGTAGATTTTGAAAAAGAAAAAGAAAAATGAGGTTTTTAACCTAGCATACCATATACTCGTACATATATATACATATATATATACATATATCTACATATATATATATACTATATATATATATATATTACACATACATATATCTATAACGAATAGAAAAAAAAATGGAGAAAATAACTCATATGGGCATACATATGTAAAAATATTTTTGCGAAAATTTTTGTGTGGACTTAATCACCCAATGTAACCCCCTGTTTGTATATTTTCACTACGCCACTGGGGTGCGTAAATTTGTAGCGGGAATTGGAGTAAAATCTAATTGGAACAAAATAGTAAACAAAGAGTAAATCTAATTAGAATAAAATATTCCAAATGTACATAGGCACGTAGGTATTTATATATATGTCAAGAGCGACGTAGAGTATTTGTTGTTGTTTTTTTTTGTAAAACCAAACACAGAAAGAAATTATAAATTTATTTCCAATAGCTGAAGAGAGCTCAGCTTCTCTTTCGTCCACGACCATATCACCAGGCGCCTGCTGACATCGATCGGGAGAAGAGCATGTAAGTAAGTTGATTGATTATGTTAATTCTCTTTTAACTATAATACATACTCTCCACGTAGCTATGTAAAGAATTAAATATCTAAATAATTAAATATAATAATATAATACAATGGCGCTATTATAACTCTGACGAGTTTTATGGCCGAGCTTCTCTCCCAATTCGAGGTGTGCTCCTTTTTGTTTTTCCTACTAATTGGGTGGACCTACAGTTTTATGCCGGCTCCGAACGGCGAATGCATTTTTTGTGAGAAGCTTTTTTCATGGCAGAAATACTCTCGGAGGGTATGCCGCCCACTGCCGAGAGGTGACCGCTGCTCTTAAAAAACCCAATAATTGGATTTTTACTAATTAGAAAAATTTGTTTGGCTCGGACCGTGGTTTGAACCCGAGACCTCTGGCATAGCAGGCGAGCACTCTACCCACTGCACCACAGCGGCCACTAATTAAATATGTGCATTTAAAACCGAAAAGAAATTTACATATATATATTTAAGTTAAGAGAAATAAGTACTCTGAAAAAAATACCCGTAGTTAAACCAACAACTTTCGGCTGTTGAATCTCCGTCTTTGATTCAACAGCAAAAGTATTTGTTTTTACAGCAAAGTTTTTGATCCAACAATTTATTCAAAAACGGGCGTTGTTGATTCAAAAACTTGCTTGCCTTTTAAAAATTTTTTGTGAGAAAATATTTTTTTGTGAGAAAACCAACAAAAAAATAATGATGGAGAGAAGATGAAGAGAAAAATCCAAAAAAAAGTTTATTTTTAGCAACAATTTTCTCACCGTTGTTGATTTAAAGGCAAAAGTATTTGACCCAACAGTTTCCGCTGTAAACAAAAATAATGAGAACACATTTTTTTAAAATTTGTTTTTACAATGATTCAAATAATTCATGGATTCCTTTTTAGGAAATGGAAGTATAAATAGGTTACTACAATTCAATATAATGTTGAATGTTCCACTATGTGATGATTGGATAGAATTTCAGGTTGATGTCATGGTTCGAATCCGGAGGAGAATATAAAATAAAGAAGAAAAATCAGAATAAGAAATAAAGATAGCGACCAGTGAATGCTAAGAAGGAGAGAAGAAGAGGAGAACAAGCGGAGGCTACATATTTGCAGTTGGGACCTGGGCGGAGAGAAGATGAAGAGTAAAATGCAAACAAAAATTTATTTTTAGGTGAAAATTTTTTCCAACAATCTCCGTTATTGACTTAAATCAACAACGCTCGCACCTTTGAAACAACAACGGAGCGTTGTTGGGCACATTTCAACTGCGGAAAGTAGTTGATTTAACAGCGAAAGTCTTTAGATTTACAACGTTTTTTTTTTCAGAGTATCATGGGGAAAACCTTTAAAGATTGCATATTGTAATAGCATTGACAGACGGCAGCGATAATCTCGATTACCGCAACACTTAATTCGATTAAAATTTTAGCCTGACAGACGGCAAGTATTGCGGATTAACAAAACAGCTGAAGGAAGGTAGGCGCAGCGGCGAATTCAAAAACTTCTTGTTTTATTTCCAAAGGTAGGGTAATGTCAAAATCAAAACGAAATCACATCATGGTCAATAGAATGGGCGAGTCCCAAACGAGTTCAGATTTCAACCAAGGCGAAATATCATTTTGACATTACACTCTACCAATTACAATAACAAATTACATTCAAAATTTCTGAATTCACTTATGCGCCTACCTTCCTAGATCTGCCTTGGGTTCTTCTTTTTCTTCCCTTTCATTCACAATAGACATTTTTCACCAGGGATGTCATTACAAAATGCTCTAATCCGCTAAAATGTTGAGGACTAGCTCAAGAGATATTCCGGATTACCTCCAGTTAATTCTCAAGTTAAGTCCGAATTAGCTAGATATTCCGGATTATCGCTGTCGTCTGTCAATGCTATAATGCAATTGGCGTCAAACTCCTTTGCCGGATTTGGTTATGTTTTATATTCGTTTTTTTTCTGTTTTCCTCATGCCGCTTAACATAAAGTGAAGATAATCATTTGTTTTGGGTTTATACAGAGATTGTATTTCTGTACATGCATTTATATATATTTAAATCTTATATCCATACGTATGTATGTATGTAAACACGTATGTATTTTGTTTTCCTTTGATTCATTGATTCTAAGGTATGCATTAGGGTGAGCCGAAAATAAGAAAAGTATAGAGTTTGGAGTACATAATTTTAAGTAATAAAGAAAATGGTTAAATAAAGAATTGAAATGTAAGTTGAACTGAATATATGGAAGAGTAAAGTAAAATTTATTTTGTGAGATGGATTAAGCCGTAGGTTTGTATACATGGTTGGGTTGGTGATGCCAAGACGTATCTCTTTATGGATGGGTAGGGAAGAGAAGGAGGCTGTTAAGCAATGGCATTCCTGTGGGGTTTAATTAGAAGATACATATTCCATCCGCGCATTCCGTCCGTTTCAGTTTGGGAAAATTTGGGGAGTTTAAATAGTTTCGTTGTTGTTGTAACTCAAAAGTCGTGCATGAATTTCTTTTGTTGTATAATGAGGTTATTGGTAGTTGAGGGGCGGCAAGTTCCCACCCAATCCGACGAGCTGTTGACCAGGTTTAAACTAGCATGCACAGCCGCCACATCCAGTGACCGAGTGTGACATTATACACGCCAATTATCGTGGGATAAGCCTCCTGAATATCGCATATAAGGTCTTAGCAAGTGTATTGTGCGAAAGACTGAAGCCTATCGTCAACAATCTGATTGGACCTTATCAGTGTGGCTTCAGACCTGGTAAATCTACCATCGACCAGATCTTCACAATACGACAAATACTGGAAAAAACCCATGAAAAAGGAACCGACACACACCATCTCTTTGTCGATTTTAAAGCCGCTTTTGATAGCACGAATAGGAATTGCCTGTATGCCGCAATGTCTGAATTTGGTTTCCCAGCTAAACTTATACGGCTATGCCAAATGACGTTGACTAACACCACCAGCTCCGTCAGAATTGGGAAGGACCTCTCCGAGCCGTTCGAGACCAAACGAGGTTTCAGACAAGGTGACTCTTTCGTGCGACTTCTTCAATTTGATGCTGGAAAAGATAATACGAGCTGCAGAACTTAACCATACAGGAAGCATCTTATATCACAAGAGTGTGCAACTGCTGGCGTACGCCGATGATATCGACATCATTGGCACTAACACTCGCGCCGTATGTTCTGCCTTCTCCAAGCTAGATAAAGAGGCTAAGCAAATGGGTTTGGCGGTCAACGAGGACAAGACGAGGTACCTCCTGTCATCACACAAAGAAACAGCACGCCTTGGCAGCCACGTCAATGTTGATAGCTACAAATTCGAAACTGTTAAGGACTTCGTCTATCTGGGAACCAGCATTAACACCAAGAACGATGTCAGCACGGAGATCCAACGAAGAATCACGCTTGCCAATAAATGCTACTTCGGACTAAGTAGGCGACTGAAAAGTAAAGTCCTCTCTCGACAAACAAAAATCACACTCTACAGGACGCTCATCGTTCCAGTCCTCATGTACGGCGCAGAAGCATGGCCAATTTCAAAATCAGATGAGATGGCACTTGGAGTATTCGAGAGAAAAGTTCTTCGTAAGATTTATGGACCTTTGCGCGTTGGCGTGGGCGAGTATCGACGGAGATTTAACGATGAGCTGTACGAGCTTTACACAGACATCGACATTGTTCAGCGAATAAAGATCCAGCGGCTGCGTTGGGCAGGTCATGTCGTGAGAATGGACGAAGGCGCTCCGGCCAAGAAAGCATTTCTATCGAAACCCGCTGAACGCAAAAGAAAAGGGAGGCCTCCACTGCGTTGGGAAAATCAGGTGGACAGCGATGCTGCCTCCCTAGGTGTTCCCAAGTGGCGCCATGCTGCACGAAACAGAAGCAATTGGCGCGCTCTGTTGGACTCGGCCAGAATCGTCTAGACGGTTAAGCGCCAATCAAGAAGAAGAAACCATAATAACTTTTTTTCAATCATTGAGCTCCAATTTATCATACAAACAACCAAGGATGGAAAATAATCATTATTTTTAAAATTTTGACCAAAAAAATCAGTATGTTCCCACTATCGCAAAATAAATTTGGATATACCACTATATTTATCTCTGTATAATCTGCGGCTATCTGCAAAGATTTTTATTTTAACAGTTTTATCCATAAAAATCGAAAGTAATAATTACAGCCTGAGTTTTATTTTTTCGATCGAAAGTAATTATTATTATGTAATTTTAATTTTTTTGATCACTAATAAGCATTATTCTTGGATTTTAATTGTTTTACTCAAGCATAATTATTATTTCTTGATTTTTACTTTTTGCATCAAAAATAATTATTACACTTGATTTTTATGATTATGTGTAATTTTAATTTTTTTTTTACTCAAGAATAAAAATTATGGTCTGATTTTTATTTTATTATTCATAAAATAAAACTCAAAACGTCATACAGCCTTAACCATTAGGATTTTTGGCTTAAAATTTTGCATGCACACACCTTCTATTTCCGAAGATAAATCGTTGGAAATTTTGTTATAAATGGTGGAGAAAATATGTTGAAGTATGCATGTAATTTGCTTTAAAATTCATACAAAAATGTTACGTATACGCCATGGCAATATGCTCATATATAAAACTAGCTTATATCCTTGGGTTTCACGCCTTGGGTAGATATTAATTTTTTTCTTGCGCAAAATCCTAACTTTTCCATACATAAATCTAAACATACCTTGAAATTCCGGGAATTTGCGCGGTTTTTGGTGTGCGGTTTGGTGGAGAGGATCTAAAAACACGCATCAAATGTGCATATGTCTGAAGATATGCATCAAGTTGCGTCCTAAACGGATTGGCCGATAAATACATCTTACACACACATTGAAATACAATAGAATTTTCTGAAATACAGCTGGAAAGGGTGCATAAAAAATTTAAAGTTGTTCTCTTTTAATTTTTTTTGCATATTTTATAGAAACGCGGCGTGAAACCCAAGGATGTAAACTTGTTTTACATATGAGCGTATTGCCGTGGCGTATACGTAACATTTTTGTATGAATTTTAAAGCAAATTACATGCATACTTAACACCTTTTTTCCACACAAAATTTCCAACGATTTATCTTCGGAAGTAGTTAGAGCAGAATAGAAGGTGTGTGCATGCAAAATTGTAAGCCAAAAATCCTAAAGGTAAAGGCCCAATGCACGCTTGCTTTTCTGGCTTTGTTTGCTTCAGTTCTGCTTCTATAGCCCAATGGTAGCTTTGAACGCTGTCATATTAATTAGCTGAATTGGCAATCCAAAGAAATAAAACAAAAGTTTTGTTTCTTATTAGCTAGCTAGTTTCTTGAATCAAAAAATTAGCAGAATGATGTCCAAAGCGTGAGAGTAACAATTATAGAAAGCTCCAAATTTCAGCTAGTAAAATTTTCACTAGCTGAAATTATTTGCTGCCAAATTAAGAAACAGCTGTTGAAAAATAAATTAATATATATATGATTTTATTACTTTTGAATTTTGCTAAATTTTCAAAATAGAAATAATGAAAATGAAATGTTTTTTTCTAGAAAAAAATAACAATTAACTGAAAAAAATAGCATTAATATAATTTTTTGCTAATGTTTAGTATTTTTCCGTTGATTTCCTGTCCGTTTTGCTCTTTGTGAGCGCAATTCTTTCCATTTTTCTCTTTTCATTTCACTTGACAGTTAGCTGCTAGTTTCCTAAGAAACAACCCTAAAATGTTGACTCGAAGTGCTGAGCAAGTTTTGAGAGTTTTTTCCTCTTCTGCAAATTTTTTCCGTAAAAAATGGGAAAAGGTGATATTTCTTACAATTTTTTAATAATTTGTAATAATTTTCTGTTAGGGAATACACCTAATGCCTAATATTAGCAGCCATATTGGGAATTGAATTGTCAAATATGATGTCAAAGCTTTCAAAGCGCTGTCAAATAGAGAATTGGGCAATTCGAAACTTTGCAGCGCTTCAAGCGCGTGAAGTAAAGCTGACATTTGGCCAACTTTTATACATTTTAGTAGAGCTCAAAATAATTTTGACATTTCTCACAGCCAAGCAAGCAAAGCAAGCGTACATTGGGCCTTTACCTTAATGGTTAAGGCTGTATGACGTTTTGAGTTTTATTTTATGAATAATAAAATAAAAATCAGACCATAATTTTTATTCTTGAGTAAAAAAAATAAAAAATACACATAATCATTATGCCTTGAGGGAAAAAATAAAAATCAAGTATAATAATTATTTTTGATGCAAAAAGTAAAAATCAAGAAATAATAATTATGCTTGAGTAAAACAATTAAAATCCAAGAATAATACTTATTAGTGATCAAAAAAATTAAAATTATATAATAATAATTACTTCCGATCGAAAAAATAACACTTACAAAATAATAATTATGTTTAATCAGAAAAATATAAATCGAAGAATAATGATTATACGGTGATTTATATTATTTCGCTTATAATGATTACCGTCCCTGCAAACAACTCAATTTATTAATGATCAATTGTAAGTAAATTGACCGAAAATTGATAACTATTTGCAACCAGAGGAGTCTCGAAACTCTTTTTTACAAAAACCACCCGCAAAATAGGGCTAACGTAATTCTCAATTTTTAAACAAAATTTTTGTTGTAACCGCATTAACCTTTAAGTGCAAATAGAAAATACTTAGACGTGCTACACTGAAGGAAAAACCAACAAAAAATCTATAAAAACGGCGTCAACTCAACAAAAGGCAGTCATGATAGTCATCCTACCTTAAAAATTGTTGCATCGACAATAATAATTGATATTTTCGTATTTTAACCACATGTCTATTTAATATGACAATGTCCGCTTTAAGTACGGTGACCATCCGTTCTGTTTTTAGCAGAACAGTTCTGTTTTTCAGGCGCTTGTTCTGCGTATTTTTTTTTTCTCTGAAAACCAACAGATTGTTCTGTTTTTTTAAAATGTTCTGTTTTTATACTCAGCTGTACTAGTACACAGAGTATTATAGTTTTAATCACATAACGGTGGATTGTAACAGAATGAAATAATCGAGATAGATATAGACTTATATATATCAAAATGATCAGGGTGAAAAGAGAAATCGATTGAGCCATGTCCGTCCGTCCGTCTGTAAACACTCTAACTCGCGCAAAAATTGAGATATTTCGATGAAATTTGAAATGCAAGTTGGTATCGAGACTGGGACGGTTGGTATTGAAAATGGGCGAAATCGGACCATGACCACGCCCACTTTTCCTATATAGAAAAAATTGTAAATTTGGTATCTCAGCCACTAATATAGCTAGAGCGATGAAATTTTACCCACGTGTTGAGCTCACGCCCCCATGAAGAAATTTGATGAAATTTTGGAAAATGGGCGGTGCCACGCTCACTTATTAAGGGGCAAACATTGAAAGTTTTATGAGTCATAACTCAGAGAAAATTGAAGATATATCATTGAAATTTGGTACGCGTGATATACTTACTTAGGCAAATGTTTGGACGAAAAATTTCCAAAATCGGTTTACGACCACGCCCACTTTTATATATGGGTCTTATAAAGTGACCTAATAAAAACATTTTAAGCGATATCTCTGTCAAATATAAAGATATATCATTAAAATTTTATGGCAGGAGTCTAACTACGAACATAAAACAAAAACCGTAAAAATTTTGGAAAATGGGCGTGGCACCGCCTCTTTTTAGAAGCAGGAATATACGAGATTCCTTAGCCTATAACTCGACAAATAATTTATATATAATGAAGAAACTTGGTGTGTACACTTTTATTGCTTGTGGTAATATATGTTCAAAATTTTAGAGAAATCGGTTTGACGGCCACGCCCACTTTTATATATGGGTATTATAAAGT
Source organism: Urophora cardui (assembly GCA_960531455.1). NCBI lineage: Eukaryota > Metazoa > Arthropoda > Insecta > Diptera > Tephritidae > Urophora > Urophora cardui. Next base: position 33,577,786 of record OY482671.1, read on the forward strand.
GGCCCAATAAAAACATTTTAAGCGATATCTTTGTCAAATGTAAAGATAATTCATTGAAATTTTGTGGCATGATTTCTACAATAGACCGGAAACAAAAAATAGAAACATTTTGGAAAATGGGCGTGGCACCGCCTCCTTTTAGACAAAGGAATCTACGAGATTTCGGAGCCCATAACTCGACAAATAATTGAGATATTATGATGAAACTTGGTTTGTACACTTTTATAACTTGTATTAATAGACACGCAAAAATGTATTGAAATCTGTTTATGACCACGCCTACTTTTTAGCAAAGATATTTCTGGAACACGCTTTGGAAATTTGTAACGTGACATCTTTGTAACTGGAAGTCATAAAGGAATGAAATTTTGCATAAAGCATAATATTCATATGGTTAGTTGGATGACTGATATAAATTTTGAAAATGGGCGTGGCTACGCCCACTTTATGCAGCACTAACTTTATACAAAATCCATCAAACGCAAACAAACAATGAAAGCATACAGCCGAGTATCTAATGTTCGATTCCACTCGAACTTAGGCTTCCTTACTTGTTTGTTCTGTTTTTATCCACTATGCAAATCAAAAATTGTTTTACACCGGCAACCATTTTATGATCAAAATGTATTGTTCCTATCGATATCACTTAGCAATCACTATTAATCAGCTGGTTCAGAAACATGTTCACTTTGAGGTAAGTCTAGTAGTTTTTGTATTTTCGGCATAAACTACAGAAAAATTCAACATAAGAAATGTGGCTTCTGTTTACCCACTGCCAAGCATCTCTTTTTCATAATTACATTACACAAATTGAATCGCAAAATATTTGTATGGTAGAAGTTACTTTACTAATAAAAGACCTTAAATTAAAAATCGCAGAACGATTTTTTACCGATAATGATGAAGAAAATAGTTTCAGAGTTGGAAAAATCAGGAACTGTAGATTTAAGTAAAATAAAAGATCATGCAAAACGTTTTTACATTAATTGCGCTGATTATTTAAATCACTGGCACCAAGCGTATAAAGAGATCGAAGTGATGGAATGGGTGCTTTTGCGTACAGTTTCATCTTGGCATGATGTTGGAAGAAATTTGGTTTATATTTCGGAAAAGAGAACCCAGACTAAAATTAATGACAGCGAATTATTTGATGACTTGACATGTATTAAGAATTATGTGACTCTAAACAAACTAAAAGAATGGGTAAAAGGGCGAAATCTAGTCGATATGAAATGGGTTGAAATATTTCAACATTTTAAGAAAAATGCTATACCTTTTAAAAATATTTTAAAAATAGTAGAATTCAATTTATGTTTACCGCCCCCACTGAAAAGATATTTTCAATTTTAAACAATATATCGACGCTTCCAAACAAAACTGTACTAAGTCTGAAAACTGTGTTTGGCTCTCAAAGTTTAAACTTGATATTAAACTTCAGTTGTATGCTAAGTATATTTTCACTTGTAACTTCTCTTTGGATTGAACGATCAACACCAAAACTTGACAATATCAAAGTTAGGGTACGCTTTATATAAAACCGTAGGAAAAAATAAAAATTTGCCACGTGGTTTTTCATGGCAAGCTCTCAAAGTTTTTATTCTGTAAAAATCTCGAGTTGTATTATATGTACACTTTTGCTCATAACTTTTGATTGGATTGTCCGATTGATACCAAAATTAGACAGCATCTAAATTAAGACACGTAATACTTGAAAACGCCAAAAACGGGAAAATATACTAAGTCGACTTAGTACAGTATTGTTTGCAAGCGTCGATATGGACTGATGAAAAATCAAAAATTCAAATTGAGACTGTGAAATCTATTTTAATAACTACACCATTTCCAGATGGATTTTAGAAAACGTCAACTGGATTAGAAAAGTTGATTGGAAAAACAATTTAAAATTTCCAAAATCCAATTGACTCTTTCTAAAATCCAGTTGCTGCTTTCTAAAATCCACCTGGAAATGGTGTAGATATAACTATGATTTTAATTGCTTAGAATTTAAGAATTACTTACAAAATGAGGAAAATGTAGTTAAACAAATTTATGCCTCAGAAAAATATCAGTAATTTGATATATTTATTAATTGGTTATGTACCTAATACTTGATTGAAATCAAAGCCAGTGAAATGTGATTCATATTTGTGAATATTTTTTGTTCCTATTAATAAAAAAAAATGTTCTGTTTTTTTAATACAAATTTATGGTCACCGTAGCTTTAAGTTGTAAAATGTAGCCATTCCAAATTGGAAATCTTGATGTTGAAATGAAATTGTTAAGTTATTGTTATAACAAACTATTGCTAAATTGGCCATTTTACATTTAAATCAACTGAAAAATATTTACTTTAACTCTAAAAAGGTGTGATTCAACACGAACAATGAAAAATGTAACATTGTCACCGTTCAGAGCTATTTTTACAATCCTCTTTTTCCCTCAGTGTAGAATATAACTTTGCTCGCTAAAAGTGATAAGGACGACGCACTGTTTCAGGAAAATACCATGGATGGCTACACTGTTGCCTAGAAAAAGATCAAAATTGTTGGACTGTGTAATTATGTATATGTAAATTCTTGGTTTTGTATTAGTATATATGTATGTATGTATATTGTATTTGAACATCCATGCATATGAGTGAGTTTTATATGGCATTTATAGCCCTCACTTGCGTTGACATACCCTGCAAAAAGTGGGACCACGTAATATGGTAGTACAGGACCAGGTTACGTTGTGACAGTTCCTAGTTACAGAGGTGGTCCAAATATATGAAAAAAATATGGTTACATTAACATTGCGATGTCATTGGACATGACCACCCCTGCTACACCGCTGCATAACAAAGGACTATATAAAAAACCACCCCATTTGGGCCATATACTAATCTGCTTACAGTGGACCACGTTTTAAACTACATCCCAATACCCTAGACCGAGCCAAATTGCCGACCAACCACGAATTAGTTGGCGGCGAACGACAATTAACATTCGATGTGGTCCGGTGCAGCATAACATGTAACCAAGTCCGTAACCACGTCCCTTCAGACCTACTTTAAAGCCCCGTCCCATTGGACTACCTGGTCCTGAAATTTTTGAAGGGTACTTACATACATACATACATACATGCATGCACAATTATTCACGTCGCTCAAAACATATCAAATTGCCATTGACGTATGCATGTATGTATGTACATACATATGTACAATTAAATAAATCTGTCAGCATAAATTAAAATACGATAGCATATACACTCATATGTACATATGTATGCAATGCACAACAGAGAGTAATCAAAGTGCATTTAAAACAAAAAAGGCCACAAAACCAACGTAAATTAAAAATCGATAAAGAAAAAAATGCAATACTAAAAACATTGACCTCGCAATTAAAAATCGACTGAGTGATTGTTGTCATTTGCGAGCGCGAAAACAAAATAAAACTAAATATTGCTGACGTTCTCCAAATATTTTCGCCAACTTCTTTTTTTTTTTTGTTTGTGTGAACGTTCAATGAACTCGCCGATGGCCGATGCTTGCAACCACCCTGCAAAAAATGCGATTAATCCGGGACGTGTCCGGGATCAATCGCAAGGGGGTAGGCGACTAATACAATTTTAAATCCCTTTATATGGAGCGAATTGATCGCATTTGTTCGAGCATGTCCTATGAAGAGACTAATTGTTCAATTTGTATACCCGAATGGGTACAAATGTAGATCAATCGCTTACATCCCGAACGGGTACAAATCTAGATCAATCGCTTTTATCTCGAACGGGTACAAATGTAGATTAATCGCTTTAATCCGGAACGGGTACAAATTTAGATCAATCGCTTTTATCCCGAACGGGTACAAATTTAGATCAATCGCTTTCATCCAAAGTTGTATGCCAAGGCTACTTTTTATGAAAAAGTCTATAAATTATAAATTGTTATATACATATATTAGAAGAAAGTTTATATTATTGTCATTAATAAAATATTTCATAATCAGAATACCCAGAAAACTTAGAGATTCAAGTCAGCAATGCTTTGTTGCAAATTGATTGACTGTCTATCCCTCGTATTAGAGGTCGGAAACTATCGATAGTCAGCACCATCGATAGTGTACGATAGTTTTTTGCAAACTATCGATAGTATATCGATAGTTGACGATAGTTTCGGGTGATTTGGGAGAGCCTACGGCTACGCTCACACTGTAACCGCCTTTTGCCGTCCGGCAGCAAACACATCCACAAACACATCTGTTTTAAATGAGCTCACCCGATTTCACCCGAATGTAAACAAACTTTGCCCAATACATGAAGGTAATAGAAGATGATCCAATAAAACTTTTTTCAGTACATTGTTTTGTTTTATTTATTTATTAGCCATTTATTCTTGTTCAAAAAAATTAATATATTAACCAGAGGCCATAACAATTACAACAAATAAATATAAAAATCACTTGATAACAATTATTGAGCAATGGAAAAATTTTTCCATCATCAATAACAATTACTCAAAGATCGATATTTTTTCGATCAGATCATAATTGCTATGAGCAATTGATATTTTTTCGATCTTCCGTAACAATTACTGGATGATGGATATTTTTAGATCAGTTCATAATTAATTAAGACTCGACCAAATGATAGCCCTAGCCAAGCGCTTTCATTTGATACCCATTTTGCGGTGTTCGGTATTCTATATTCGTATTACGTATCCATATTTATCCGCTTTTCCACAATTATGAGCAGTTATCGATAAATTTATCGAAATATATCGTAGTCCAAATAAAACCTGGGACCATCCCCTTTCGTTTGATACCCATATTGTAGTGTAATTTTAATGTTTTTGGGTAATCACATTTTAATCGACCATGCGACTAGAACGCATAGTCGTGTTTATGTTGCTTTGACTACTTGCTAGTCAGCAATTCAAACCCTGCATGGAATAGTTACCGTTTTTTTGGTGCCAAGTGGTCACATTTCAAATTTTCAATAAACTATCGATAGTTCAAACGATAGTCGAAAACCATCGATAGTGTAAACGATGTTCAGAAACCATCGATAGTGACGATAGTGCCATCGATAGTTTCCGACCACTACCTCGTATGCACATTAACATAACATTTTATACATATGTACGATGGTGTAACTACTCTTTTTGTCAGCATCCTTTTCCCATTTCGCAACCATTCACGGCTTCATCATCCTTTTAACTGACAGATGAAAGCTTCAAGTCTCAAGTGCGCGTAAAGAAGTAATTTATCTGCTCAGTTTGTTTCCTCGCTTAGACTAAGAACAAAATTCAAAAGAATGAAGTGTGTTGAACCAAAAAGGGCAGAAAATGCTTGTCAAAAGTATAAAAGAGTTAAGCATGTATGTCCCTAGTAAAAGAAGATTGGAAATATGACGGAGAGGAAGAGACAGTCTGAGTGGGCGGTGTGGTGTTCCAAGCGATATTTTATCGGCTTTTGATTACTTTATCGTTGTGGGAAAAGTTTAATTAGAAAGCAGTATTATTATGTATGTATTTGTATTTTTCCTCCCGTAGTCAGGAAAGCGATAAGTTTTCATTAATAAAAAAATAACTCTTAATTGTTTTGCTTATACAATTTCCATTGCAGTTGGCCTAATGACCGCATTTCCCAATGTAAGCACTTCAAAAACAGATGATGACATATGTACATACAAACACGTGGAAAATGCAGGCGCCACAAGCACAGTGGGCTGTTTTCGGCAAAAAATTGTTTACTGAGCTGATAAGCTTTGGTGAGGATGCTGCCTCTTCAATAATATGTGAAATATTTCGCAGATAGAGAAACACCTGTAGACCAGATCCCGGCAATATTATGACAGTTTGTGTGGGAGAGCGCAGAGCGATTTGCGCTATATTGGTTAAAGAGTGTGTGATGTTTCTTACTTACTCACATGAGTCAAAATGCTTATGTTCAGCATTTAAAAGAGAAGTATTTATTTCTATTAAAAGGATTGACAACACCACCTGTAGTATTAAACATTTGTGAACACGGAAAATTGGATAACAAGAGGATTTTTCCACATAAAATATTTAATCCGTTCAGAACCACACGCAGTGATAAGATTTCATCATGAAAACACAATTACTTCGATATTCTCCTCTCATACTTGATACACAGTGCTTAATTAGAAGTGTAAAAAGGAGATGGAGAGAAACAAAGAGGAAAAACAGCATTAGATGAAACAGCAAAAGCTACTAATTGCACAACAACAACAGCAAGAAAGCCCGGAGACACGTTAAGAAGGTGTGAAGAAAAATGTGAGAAATTCGAGTTAACTGCAAAATGCAGGCGAGAAGCGATCGCTGAAACTTGCATAGACACTTATTTATATGTACATATGTATACATACATAATTACATGAGTAAATGCATTTAACCATTTTTGTTTATGAAAACAGTAAGGTTGTTCTCTGCGTCTAATATTTTTGCCGAGATATCATGATATCTTGAGAAATTTGCCACACAGAGAGAGCGCACCTTTAAGAAAATAAAATTCTAACTGACTTCATTGTGAACTAGCATGTTAGTCATATTCTTTCCACTCTTTATACAACTGTTGTCGCTTTGCTTTGCTTGCTTCGATTTCGAATTAATTAATTTTTTATCTGAATAAAATAAAATACTTAAAAAAAAGAACTAGAAACATAAATTGAAACTCACTTCTCATAGAAGACCATTGTGAATGTAATAACATGGTTGCATTTCCCGTGATATTTTTCTCATGATATCACATATCACGGGTTGGGGTATGAGAAATTTGCCGAAGCTCCAAATTTGACAAGACGTGTATTTTGTTGTTGTGCTCGGCAAATTTATCACTTATGTCATCTCGGCAAATTTCCCAGGCCAAAATCACAGAGAGAGAGAACAACCTTAGTTACATCAGCCATTCATTCAGCTTTTTCACTTTGTTCAACTAATGCCGCCCACTAACCTTACAATTTATCGTACTACACTGTCGTACGATAAATCGCATTCTTCGCCACCAACGTTCCAACCTCAACGTACGATTTATCGTCAAACATCATTTTTACCGACGCTTTTTAGAGCAAAAAACAAGCCAATGCTACGGATTGTGCTGGCTCTACACGTAATAATTGAAATGCTAATTTTTGTACTATAAAAATATACAAGTTAAATGTTTACATTTTTCGCACTTAATATTGCACATTTTGGCAATATTTTTGTAGCAATTTATTAAAGTTTATCACTTTTATTTCTTATTTCCAACGCGATGCGCGCGATGCTTTCACTTCAGCGAGAAAAAAATTATGAAGTTTGTCAAACATATCCACTAACCTTCCAATTTGTTGTACAACGCGACAAAATATCAAAATCGTTTGATCTTCATCCAACTTGCAGTCAAACTTGTGCAACAAGCCAACTAACGTGACGATTTGTTGTACAACGAGGCCAGGTCGTACGATAAATTGCATGGTTAGTGTGCTGCATTACGTTGTTGTTGTTGCTTTAGTTTTTAAGCATCGTTTCGTGTTTGAAAATAAATTCATTTATCTTTTTGTTGTTTTTGCCTTTGTTACTTGCTTATATGTATGTTAGATAACGTGCATTTGGTTTCCCTACAAAACTTATACGGCTATGCACCGTCATAATTGGGAAGGACCTCTCCGAGCCGTTCGAGACCAAACGAGGTTTCAGACAAGGTGACTCCCTTTCGTGTGACTTCTTCAACTTGATGTTGGAAAAGATAATACGAGCTGCAGACCTCCACCGTACAGGAAGCATCTTATATCACAAGAGTGTGCAACTGTTGGCGTATGCCGATCACATCGACACCATTGGCACTAACACGTGCACCGTATGTTCTGCCTTCTCCAAGCTGGATAAAGAGGCTAAGAAAATGGGTTTGGCGCTCAACGAGGACAAGACGAAGTACCTCCTGTCATCACACAAAGAAACAGCACGCCTTGGCAGCCACGTCAATGTTGATAGCTACAAATTCGAAACTGTTAAGGACTTCGTCTATTTGGGAACCAGCATTAACACCAAGAATGATGTCAGCACGGAGATCCAACGAAGAATCACGCTTGCCAATAAATGCTACTTTGGACTAAGTAGGCAAGTGAAAAGTAAAGTCCTCTCTCGACGAACAAAAATCACACTCTACAGGACGCTCATCTCTCCAGTCCTCATGGCGCTTGGAGTATTCGAGAGCAAAGTTCTTCGGAGGATTTATGGACCTTTGCGCGTTGGCGAGGGCGAGTATCGACGGAGATTTAACAATGAGCTGTATGAGCTGTACGCAGACATCGACATTGTTCAGCGAATAAAGATCCAGCGGCTGCGTTGGGGCAGGCCATGTCGTGAGAATGGATGAAGGTGCTCCGGCCAAGAAAGTATTTCTATCGAAACTAGCAAAAGAAAGGGGAGACCTCCATTGCTTTGGGAAGATCAGGTGGACAGCGATGCTGACTCCCTAGGTATTCCCACGTGGCGCCCTGCTGCACGAACCAGAAATAGCTGGCGCGCTTTATTGGACCCGGCCAGAATCGTCTCGAAGGTTACGTGCCAATTAAGTAAGTAAGTAAAATTTGCTGTATAGCACAAAGTTTCGTCTCTCTGGGTAAAATTGGTTGTTCTGGGAGAAATTCTACATGACATTATGTGAATTCTTCTGTGAAGTTAATTTCCTAGTTCAATTTGTTAATAAAACGCGCATTCCATCTGCCTGATAGATATCATTCGGAGTCAACATAAAACTCTCTATTCGTTCTACGCACTCAGCATTAAAGCGAATCAGCCACCACTGTATAGACAAGCAATCGGCTAGTAGATAATTGTAAATGTAACAAATTCCACGAAAATGATGCAAAATATTCACAAACAATTACACAACAGCGCACATTCTGTGCAGGCTGTTAGTAGAGCACAAGCAACAATGCCTCCAACCCACAATCCAGAGCGGAACGGCCAGTAACAACAACAAAACAAACGATCAATTCAATGAACGATGGAGTGCACAAACACACAAATCATCTAGCCCATGCATCTATCGATCGCGCGTGTTCCGTGTGGGCTACACATTTGGAGCGCCTAGCACCACCTCCCTCCCCGCACATTTGGAGCGACGGTCTCGCCATTTACTGTGCGCCTCACTACACTCCAATGCAACGTTGCGTCGCCACTTCACGCCGCACAGTTCATCATTCAGTTGTAATCAAAAATCAATTCAACTAAAATACAATAACAACAAACGACGGAAAGAATACAACAACAAAAAAGAACAAATTTAGCTAGTTGTTAATGTAAACAAGTATTTATGATATTAACAACAATAGTCGCGGCCCACAACCGATCATAGTTCGATACGGAGGATGAAGCAAGCAAGTGTATTTCTTAACAGATTTTCGCTGTTGTTGTTCACATTATTCAATATGCATGTATGTAGATATGTATGTATAGTTAACGGATAAACAGGTGCAATGAGCGGAATACTTATGTACATATTTACATTAGGGTAATCCTTAAACATATCAAATTAGCGATTTTCTTCGGTCTCAAACCATACATCGGTAACAGTCAAACAGTCAAAGATACCACATATAAATGTTGTTACTGATCGGAGATTGATAAAGGCTGTCGCACAGGGGTGCAAGTTTAGCTTACCATATGGACCCCTTGTGCGACACTCCTTAACCGTTTCCGATCGGTACCAAAATTTATATTTGGTAGCCTTGGGTACAAGACTATCGATTTTGGTCATTAGATATCCAAACCAAATCAAACTTAAATTTTTGAGTCAAAATGGCGCCTTGTGTGCTAATTGGGCCCGGCTAAAGCCAGGCAGCACAGCAACCAACCAACCAACCATAGAGTTTTCTGAACTTTGGTCCCTGTGAGGCAATCCTTAACCGTTTCCGATCGGGAAAAAAATGTGTATGTGGTATCTTCGACTATATTAATATAGACCTAGGGGATAAGGTTGGGGAAATATGTTATACAATTTGTCTCCATACATTTGGGGACCACCCTAATGTACATACATTGTATATATAACATAGATGGCCATCCCATAGGCACGAGTGCCAATTTTTTCTCTTCTGCTTTCACACGTACACAAGATGAGCTTCACTGCTAACGCACACATATAAGCATTTTGTATGAACCAGTGATTCCGACACTACGGTTTTGTTGTGATCGTGCTCATTCGACGCGCTACTTTCAAGTAATCAGGTTGCTGCGAAAAATGCTTAACTTAAATTGGGAAATAGATTTCTTAGTAATTAGCAATGGGGAAAAGGGGCAAAATGTTTGGTGTGTCATAGTGATATCGCCCGGGCGACCAATTTTTTGTCGGACCCCATTATAGGACAATTTATGCCAGGGATTATGATGGCGTATTAAATATGGAGAGAGAAAGCTTGGTTTTGCGATCAAAAGGAGCGTTGAAAGCAGAACTTTCCAATACGATTACACTAAGCCGTTTAGCGTTACGGTCGAAAAAATTTACTTATCGCACTATTTGCATTATAAAAAGTCCCTTCTACTTAAAATTCCCTTTTCCACATAAATTGGAAATGTTGGCAATATTGTTTTGACGAGACGCGTGAGCGAATTATTCTCCACATTCTCTCATCGCTTCATAAAATTGAAATGTTTGAATGTGGTAATTTTGGCCATCTATGATATATAACATTTATTACATATTTTTTCGTTCATAGAAAATTTAGACGATCTACATATGTACATATGTACATATGTATGCAGGATACAGAAACCATTAAAAATCAAATATGACCAAGCACTTTTACAACAACTGAGCTTACAACATGACAACAAGAATAAAGAGGATTTAAGTAGGTAGGCATAAGTTTTTATGATACCAAGACAGGATCCACCAATACAGGTCGGCTCTTCAGATCAGCTGACTTCTTCTTTTTCTTCAACAGCTATCCAATTTCTCTGCTTCTGCATATTCTATACATACATTCGTGTTTACTATTGGTCAAATTCTTCGTTCTCTGAGTTTCTCCATCATTCGCTTGTGAGCTGAATGTCAAATTATTTCGTTCTCCTTTCAGTTTTGACATTCCGTTTGACATTCAGCTCATGGCATGTTTGTGTGTATGTACCATGGACCGACCTGGTAATTGGATCATGATACCAAGAGATTAAGTCAATTTGTACAAATTAGAAAAGCTGAGATTTTCATATGACATAAATCAGGGCTGCTCAACGCTCTCGTATTGAAAGTACAAAACTCAATACATCTACAAATTTTGTATATGCACTGGAAAATTTTTTTGCTCATTTAATTTTTTTATGAATTCCAATAAAATATTATTTTAGAATTTATTTTCAAATGGTAGTATCAAATACATAAAATTTTTTTTTATTTTTTATATGAAAATTTGTTGAATACAAATTTTTTACAGTGCTTTCATTTTTTGAATTTTTATTTCATTACAAATTTGTTTTTGTAAATTTCGATTTCTTATGGCAGTGCTCGAGCTCCTATACAAAGTGCCTTTGCTCTGCACATTCAATATGCTTCATAGGCACATTCATATGGGCTAATCCTGAAAAAGTCAACCAAGAGCATGAAATTTAAAATGGTCCGAACTTTTTTTTTTGGTATTTATTAGTAAAGATAATACATGTATATCTTAGAAAAACAAGCATTTTCTATTCGTTCTTAAACTCGAGCTGAGAAAAATCGCCAAAAAAATAATTTTCACTAAGGCTTTTTTATTAGCAAAGTATCATTTTTTTTCTTCGCGGGTTTAGTTTATTGAAAAGAGAGTTATATTATTGTTACACGCTCTTATCATTCTACATAGAACGTAATTTAATTTAAGAGTATAAAATTTGCGAAGCTAGTAAGAATAAAGGAGTTTTTTTACTTTAAAAATTCGCTTATCCTTTTGTCGCGTGCGTTACCAAAAAACTATATAAATAGTTATTAAATCTAGGAAACCACGTGAAATAAAAAGAAATTTCAGTGACAAAGTAAGTTTGTGTACCTTTTTCCAAAAACAAAGTCAGTGTTGTCCGAAAGCTGAATGTTACAACTTTATGTGGGTTTTAAATTTGTCGCGTGCGTTACCGTAAGTGAAAAAATTCAATCTATATATGTATATAAAAATTGATCACTATTTCCTTGGTTATCGCATCACGCCTGAACGGATGGAACGATTTCGATAATTCTTTTTTTGTTGTGTTTAGTATTGTCTGGAGAACGTTCTATTGGAAAATAATTTCAAAAAAGTTAAAAGGGCGTGGCACCTCCCATACAAACAAAACGTTTTATACTGTATACGTATTTCTGAAAATATTCTTTGTAAGGCTTAGAACTTGGGACGATATAATTCGTGATTCCAAGTTCACAAATAGAGATGAGCGTTATTACAAAAAGGGGCGTGGCACCTCCCATATACCCCAAATTTTTTATACTCAATATCTCTGGAAGTGTTCATGGTTGGACACTGGGAATTGGTACAGAGATAAACAATATCAATACCATACTTACGAAAGAAAAGGGGGCGTGGCATCTCCGATACAAACTTAATCTCTCTAAGTTATGGAAAAGTGTTCCAAACATTATCGGAATTAAAAGTTTGCATTGGGTTCATACATCGATGGCGACTTTATTGAGGTTGCTCGAACAGCTTATTCGCCGAAGAAGAAAATTAAAGTACAACGTACCTAGTTTTAAGTTATCTTTTATTTATTCTATCAAAATACTTTAAATGTACTTTTTTACTCATTGTTTGCTAAAAATTCATTAAAAATGAGAATTTAAAAAAATTTGTTTTATATTTTTTTTATTGGGAAATTTTGTCGCGTGCGTTACTGTCGCGTGAGTACTACTATTATAGTTCATAAACAAAATTAGAGAAATACTTTTAAATTTCGTAAATCTACGAACCTAGGGTATTCTTCGAACTTCATTTCCTCATTTTAAGTAAATATGTTATCGTGCAAAATTCGCAAAATTTTGCATACTTCCAGACGCTTTAAAAAAAGCTTCTATTTTTTGTCGCGTGCGTTACCGCTATAAATTTGCGTATATATCAGAACTTAACTGTTACTCCAGCATAAATTTTCTCGTGAATGTAGACCTCTGGTAGTGCTTTGCATTAAATAAAATAAACATGTAATCCTCTCGTTGTTTCCCTCCTTTAGCATTGATTATATGCGTACGAATGTCGCGTGCGTTACCCAGGATTAGCCCATATAAAATTTTTTTTATATCTGAGTGCTTATGGGAGTGCAAAGAAAATTTTATTTTCATATTTGAAGTGAAAATATGTATCTGTGCCTGCGATTCGGAACAAAACAAAAACAATTGCGCTTTGAGTGCCTATGAGGTGAGCAGCCCTGACATAAATAAACAAAATTTGATAACATTTTCCAGTTTTTATACTATGACGGAAGTATGTCTCAGTGCGATGTCCTTGGATTGACCAATGATGGCCGGGGTCATAAATCACCAAAAATAAATATTAGATCATGCACAAAGTTTTCGAAAGATAATGTGATAGGAAGTACCAGAAGACCAGTAGAAGCTAGTTGTTACTCCAGTGTGGTCTGGGAACAGTACGGATTTATAACTAACGAACGACCGACATTCAGGCTGCATTTAGGAAAATATCTAGGCATTATTTTTTGCTGGATTCCTCCAAACTAAGCCTAAATAGAGTTGAATATAAGATCTAGATTTAGAGACTATCCCTCTCAGCCTCTTGGAGATTATGAAATAAATACTCACATTCACTACCGTGGACCACTAACTTGCATTACTAATATGAGTAGATTTATATGATCAGTAGCCGCAACATTAGATAACAACAACAAGAAATTAACGCAATACAACAATTTTTCAAGCAATAAAAAATTACACAAATCAATCAAACTGCGAAAGCGAAGTGCGCCATAGTGCAGAGTGCAATAGATTTACTTTGGGGGCGGATTTTATGGCGGCATAATAGAAAGCAAAACGAGAAAGAGCAAGAGAGCGGAACTAATAGTTAGAAATGCATATTCCAACCAACTAATGGCAATAAGCCTTAATAAACTTTCCACTTACATATGTATGTATAACCGTTACACACGACCAAAAGCTGCCGGCATAGGCTTAGAGTACATCTCAGACGCCAACGGCGGTTATGGTGGTTTTAAGGCGGTGTTGGAGCGGCCAAAGCGATTACCTCTGGACATTAGCAAAACGAATGAGCCAAGCGGGAACGGTTGCCGCCGGTTTTCGATGTGGTGTGTATATATACAAACATATAAACATAGGCATGTTCCCAAACAAGCAGCAATCGGCGCGAATGATAAAGTGACTGAAGAACCAAAAAAACAAGTTCAAGTGTATCAATTTTCTACAATAGACTAACGTCAAAGGCATTGGGCGTGGTACGGCAGTAAAGCAGCAGAGCATTTCGGTCTAAAACACACATAATTCAAGTGGATGTTAACAAACCGATACATTTAACCTCAAACAACAGCATAAGAATGAGCGCGCGACGGCAACATACATAAGTGGCAACAAAGCTCTTAAATGTAAAACAATTGCTCGAAAATTGAAAACAACATGTACTTACAACATACATACATATCGTCGGTGCCCTGCCAGAAACACGAATGTGAAATTTTTTCTAAGTGCGATATCTGCTCTTCATCGGGTATATATTGATATAATAACAATTAATATTTGTATATATGCTTATGTACATACAAGTACATATTATATATGTATGTTTACGCAAGAATTTATAGCAATATTAATTGTTATTACATCAATATATACCCGATAAAGAGCAGACATCGTACTTAGAAAAAATTTCACATTCCTGTTTCTGGCAGAAGACCGACGATATGTACATATGTATGTATATCTGACGGGAATAAAAAAACTTCGTTAAATTATTCGAAAGTCTAATTTGCTTAGGCCATCATGAGAATACGATAAAATGGAACCACACGGATCGCAGTTCTGGCGAGTAGTGTGATCGGTAACGAGCAGCGTTATCCCAAGCAGAAAAGAAGGCTTACTTATGATTATTTTCATCTAGCACCCTTAAGGGGAAAAGCTCACAAGCCTTTCCAACTATAAATGAAAGAATAACCTTTGCGAAAATAGTACATCTCGAAGAAGTAAACTTTTTAGCGATTGAACTCGTTAGGTCATATCAAACTCCTGAAAAAATTTCTTTGAATCTTGATACGAAATGAATGCCCGACATGTAAATCGGAGCTTGGCAAAAGAAGATGATCTGCTGTTGGAATTAAACACTTTTTGAGGACAAACGTAGAGGTTGTACAACCAAAAAAATCCAGCGACAAGGGCATGTTATGCAATTGACAGACAATGCGACCCGTTCTTGGCCTTAGAGAAAAGAAGAAAGTTGCTTTGGAAAGCGCCAGTTACCTTAGGAGAAATATTTTTGTTTTTAACACACCGAATAGTTGTTTCACCCCACGGATATGCACATGGATTTTCTAAATGTTTATCGTGTTCGAATATGCTACGCCAGTATGTGGCATAAATCCAGCCCACGGAGGGCTTGCAAGGGCTGTTGTCCGGTCGATTAGGTCCCCTCAATGCCCGATCCAGGGGGGCAGGTGCGAGACGCCCTCAATCATGGTGTGGCGCTGTTGGAGGGTCTCAAATAGATCGGAATACCCCCAATCATTCGGCGCTAGATCGAGGACCTTTGGAATTGTCGGACGGTGACGGGTGGGTGGGGAGATTTTGACGATGTCCAGGAGTGCACATAGGGGCACCACACAAGGGGTAGTACTCTCATCCCGGTTGTGGAATCTAGTGGTTATTAATACACAAAATACTCTTCGTAAATACACAAAATACTAAAACTTGCGAAGTTTTGCATTCCATGTCTAGTATAACGCATCCAATACGGTGTTGGTAACACTAAGGACCATATTTGGTCTATGTTAAGGATCACTGTATACGGCCAACCTAATCTAACCTCTGAGAAGTCTAAGAATTCGAACTGAAAAACTCGAAAACATCAAGGTCAAAACAAGTTCTTGGCAGACACGTCTTAACGACCATTAACGAAGATGTTTCAGAATATAAATCGGCTAGACAAAATGAGGCTAATAAATCAATGATAAAAAGAATTAATTTATGGATCCCATTGTAACTCAGTGTCAAGGGCACAATATTAAAGGCCTTGCCAACCGATAACCTCCTTCTGTATGCAACAGCACTGCGTGATGATGGGCGTGGAAAGATAGTTGACCCCCAAAACTATGCAATATGTACTACCAAACACTTACACAGAATTTGCAAATGAACATTGTAACTGTTACTAAGCGAAAATCAATGTTGCAAGTACATCTGTATCTACATATATACATACATATTATTTACACACATACATACATAGTTGCTGTGGAGGAAGGGAGCCATCTTTACAGCTTAATATGTACATATGTGAGGTTTAACGGATTTAGAAAAATGCGTAGCAGACATAGACATATATATGTATGTGCAATAATAGCCTCCTTTTTGCACACAAGTTCGAAAAACACACTAGCTAGCTTAGTGAATGACATGAAAAGCAACAACAATAGACCAACCAGCTAGTGATGTTGAGCGCGTTGAGCTGAAAGCGCTTAGCCGCTTGTCGATCTGAACAGCAGTGTTGCCAAGTAAAAGAATGCAGCTATTTTGAATCAGGGATGGAAAATGGGTTTTCTGATTTTGTACTAATTGAGCAAGCAAAATGTACCAAATCAAAGGAAAAGGTACCATCATTTTTGGTAGCATATTTTTTCTAAGGACTTATACTAATCCCAAATTATATCTTCTTCTTTAGCCATTCAAAATATTATTACAAAATCTTTCCTCTAAAAATAACATTATAAAAGCTTAAATTCATATAAATTTTTTATTAAATAAAAAGTTACTTAAACTAAAATTATTTTAAATACACAGTCCCATTCAATGCAAAAATATTTCACAAAACAAAAACGTTTTAGGTATATACTCAAATTTCTAAATTTTTTAAGGCTCTCATGTTCTGCTAAAGTTCTAAACTCAGCATTTACTACGTTTATACGTTGGCAAATTCATGAAATCATTTCATGAATTTTCGCTGCATAAACAAATTTTCATGAATTTAATTGTTCACAAAAATTATTCATGAATTTCGCCATGTAAAATATTGAAGTACAAGTCCGGCAACGCCAAACCAACAGCTGTTCATTCAGTCAAGGCAGATTTAACAGGTAGGCTCGGGGGCGAATTCAGAAATGTCCAATGTATTTTGTTATTGTAATTGGTAGTGTAATGTCAAAATTATATTTCGCCGTGGTTAAATTCTGAATTCGCTTAGATTTTGACATTACACACTACCTTTGTAAATAAAAAAAGTAGTTTCAGAATTCGCCACCGAGTCTACCTTGTAAATCTGCCTTGACAGCTGATGTCGTTAGAACGTTGCCACTTTTTAAAAAAAAACTGAATTTCATGAGTTCATCATAAATGCTGCATAAACGAGACCATTTTCGAATTCATGAAATTAAGAGTTCACGAATTCTGCCGTATAAACATAGTAATTAATTTGCTCTATTTTGTCAAATTCACGCTTTGGAAATAACTCTAAAATCAAAGGTACAATACTATTTGTTTCGTTTTAATAGATTTGGGATACAGTGATGTATTATTTGACAAAAATCTACCACATATGTCAGCGTAGTACCTATGTACTTTTGGCTACCGGAATGTACCAAAAAAAGTACAATTGTACCACATTTTCCATCCCTGTTTTGAATAGAAAAATTCCACTCGCATATATTCTTGTAGCATAAATATCAACCAATCGTATTCTTTTATGCAGACGCTACACCAGCGGACTCTACCGGTAACTACCTCAACATAACCGAAATCCGCTGGTGAATGGCAAAAATTTGAATCCGTCCGTAGCGCTCTAACGTGAAGTGCTTATATAAAACTAACTACACAGAGAAAAAAGTACTATTTTCACATGTAAAAAGAATCAACCAGATTTTTGGTAAATATTACAATGCCGATTTTTTTTATATTAAAATCAAAATATTATGAACTATAAAATATTTAACTGAACTCAAACTTATTCCGATGAACCAATTTTGAGTTATTTTTTGTTTCTAAAACGAGATATTGCATAAAATCGGAAAACGCTGGTTGATTTCATTTTTAATATAAAACAAGTAAGGAAGCCTAAGTTCGAGTGGAATCGAACATTAGATACTCAGCTGTATGCTTTCATTGTTTGTTTGCGTTTGTTCGATATAGGGTGTATTTTATATGAAACGAGTGCTGCATAAACAGGGCGCAGCCACGCCCATTTTCAAAATTTGTATCAATCATCCAAATAAGAATATAAATACAGTGCCGTAGCGAGCTTTTTTGGCGCCCGAGGCAAGCTTGATATTCCCGCGCCCTCTGTTCAAAATGCAGGACAACAAAACTTGTTCTATATAAGAATAAATGGCAAATTTTTGATGTGTAAACATCTTTGCTGTAGCTACGAGTAACTTCAAAAAAGGTAAAGTTTACGCGTAAATGTGTAAACCGTAAATGACCTTTGTGTTAGTGCGCTGCTGCGTCCGTGTGAATCGCTTGGCATTGTCAGTGGTAGGTAGGTAGA
Source organism: Urophora cardui (assembly GCA_960531455.1). Lineage (NCBI taxonomy): Eukaryota > Metazoa > Arthropoda > Insecta > Diptera > Tephritidae > Urophora > Urophora cardui. Next base: position 33,596,434 of record OY482671.1, read on the forward strand.
TAGACATGTACTTACAAATGCTTGCATGCATAGCCGTGCAAATGCAACAATAGCACAAATAGGCAAAATAAAAGGGACCAACCTGTTTGAACATGTACGCAAATGTATGGATATGCATACCTCTCTAATTTTCTGAGAAATATTGGTATCAAATGAAAGGTTTTGAGGAAGCCTTCTACATGGAGCTTTATGGTTCCTAGGTCGGGTTCAGAGATATGGGTCAAATCGGGGATCCGGATATTCTTGCATGTTTCTGAGCAATATTGGTATCAAATGAAAGGTTTTGAGGAGGCCTTCTACATGGAGCTCTATTCTTTATGATTCCTACGTCGGGTCCGGAGATATGGGTCAAAACGGCGACAAGGATATTCTTGCATGTTTCTGAGAAATATTGGTATCAAATGAAAGGTTTTGAGCAGGCCTTCTACATGGAGCTCTATTCTTTATGATTCCTAGCTCGGGTCGGGAGATATGGGTCAAAACGGGGACCCGAATATTCTTGCATGTTTCTGAGAAATATTGGTATCAAATGAAAGGTTTTGAGCAGGCCTTCTACATGGAGCTCTATTCTTTATGATTCCTAGGACGGGTCCCGAGACATGGGTCAAAACGAGGACCCGGATGATCTTGCATGTTTCTGAGCAATATTGCTATCTAATGAAAGGGTTTGAGCAGGGCTTCTACAGGGAGTCCTATTCTTTATGATTTCTAGGTCGGGTCCCGAGATATGAGTCAAAACGAGCACCCGGATGATCTTGCATGTTTCTAAGCAATATTGGTATCTAATGAAAGGTTTTGAGCTGGCCTTCTACAGGGAGCTCTATTCTTTATGATTCCTAGGTCGGGTCCCGGGATATGGGTCAAAACGAGGACCCGGATGATCTTGCATGTTTCTGAGCAATATTGGTATCAAATAAAATGTTTTGAGAAGGACTTCGATATGAAGCTCTTTTAATTGTGACCCCTAGGCCGGGTTTCCAGATAAGGGTCAAAACGAGGACCCGAATGATCCTTGAATGTTTCTGAGCAATATTGGTATCAAATGAAAGGTGTTGAGCGAGGCTTTCATATAGAGCTCTATTCTTTATGATTCCTAGGCGGGGTCTCCGGATGATCCTTGAATATTTCTGAGCGATATTGGTATCAAATGAAAGGTTTTGAGCAGGACTTCAACACGGAGTCCCAAGATCAAACGTGGACCCGCATGATCTTGCATATTTCTGAGCAAAACAAATCAATATCAGAAATCAAAAATTAAAAATCAAAAGCCAAACAACAAAACAAACAAAAACAACAAAATGTAGCAGTGAAAATGACAACAAAAAATTATAAAAACGATAGTCGCATTTTAATCCATAGAAAACCAGGGAAAAAAGGAATAAGGGAAAGGGTATAAAAATCCGATTTCGAAACTGTTTACACATCAATGTTCATGAGTACTCCTTACTCACGCTTTCTTTTTTTTTGAACAAATTATTCATGCATATATACATATATTTTTAATACTGTAGCATTCACCATATAATACTGTGTTAAAAAAATGTTCTTCTAACATTTACAAGTGAATTTTTCTTGACTTAATAGAAGCGAATTCGTTAATAATATCGTCGAAATCAATTTTACTGGCAATTTCGTTTTCTATCGATAAAATAGCCAAGTTCGACACTCTTTCTTGGCCCATTGTTGAGTTTGCTAAAGCTACGTTCACACGTAGCGATTGTTACAGGAATCGTCGAAAAAATTCTGAAAGTAGTTTCAACGTTTGGGTATGATGCTTTTAAACCATAATCTTGAATAATTTGGAGTAGTTCTATAACAGTGGTGGATTCGAGACGATCCGAAATCATTGGCCACATCCATTACACAGGCCGACAAGAAATTTGACCATAAACCAGACCATACTTTCCTAAAAGTTTTCGATGCGCTGAATTCAAATCTGGACGCAGAATTGCTCCATCATATCAGGATTTTGAGATATCCTAACCTAAATGTGCAAAAACATCGTTTTTGCCTATTTTGAGGTTATATATATACGACAGATTTTATTTTTTTTTTAAAGCACACATAGCATCTTAAAGAAGAAGTATTTCTCTTACGAATGGCATTGAGTTTGCTCAAATATCTTTTTTTTTCGCTAAGATAGAGCAATTTAAAGTTTATGTGTTAATAGTTTGTGGGATTGTGTTTTGAGGACTTGTGGGGTTTAAGCATTTATAAACTTTAAATTGCTCTATCTTAGCGAAAAAAAAGATATTTGAGCAAACTCAACGCCATTCGTAAGAGAAAGACTTCTTCTTTAAGATGCTGTATGCGCTTTAAAAAAAAAATCTGTCGTTTATATATAACCTCAAAAATAGGCAAAAACGGTGTTTTTGCACATTTAGGTTAGGATATCTCAAATTCAGCGCATCGAAAACCTTTAGGAAAGTATGGTCTGGTTTATGGTAAAAAAAATCGGTCTCATTTTGTCGGCCTGTGTTATCTTTTTATACCTCCAGGCGATTTCAACTATGAACCTATCAACTGCCTCGTTGATGTCAATGCGAAACTTTTCATTATCCGGAATTTCGGGTGCGTCGTCTTCTCCTTCATACAATTCCAATTTTTTCTTCTTCCTTGACCGCTTGCTGACACTGCTCGCTAGTAGACTAGTAGCTAATATAGAAATACGCTTAAAATTTTCTTTGAATTCTGTGTCGCGAAGTTCTTGTAGTGAATTTTTCAAACCCTGAATCAAATGTGCAGCTTTTTCCAAAGTCAAACTTTTCGTTCGCAAGGCTTTCGTAACGCGATCAACCGGACTTAATATCTGATGCCAGACGTCGAGGAAAAGAAGAAACCCTAAATCAATATTTTTGATCAGATTTTCGCCAGATGATTTGTTGTCAGGATTATTTGGATAGGCGATTATATCTTGAATTACTCCAAGAACTGCTTCAATTTGGGAATTCAATGATTTTACGGCATTAGCTTTTGATGCCCATCGTGTGTCCGAGTGCCCTAATCAAAAGCAAGATAATGAAAATTCGTGCAATTTTTTAAACACTGGTTACATTCCTAGCGACGCGAAAGGGTTGCGCAATCGACCAATCAGCTATGTAATTATTCGGACGTAAGTAGCTGGTTGTTGACAAACAGGTGTCGCCGCTATATGCATATACAGTCGACTCCCTAATATTATCCTACATTAATGTTATAAGAAATGTTCTATTTATCGAGATTTCTTGCTCTTATTACATTACCTTGCCAGTTTTTGCAAATGTACGTACCTTTTTTTTGTACATGCACGCATGAGCGCGCTTTATCGGTAATCACAACTTTCAAATAAATGTATGAATTAAACTACTATCATAAGCATTCTAATTTAAATATTCATTCAATTTCACTACATTAAAAATAAAGGGCGCCCATATACATACATACCTATTACTTTTGAAAAAATTTTACAAATCTGATGATCAAGTGAGAACCTTGCGGGTTCCTGGCAAACGAACGCCTATTTTTTCATTATGTTTTTTCAAAATACTTCTGCGAAATTTTGTTTAATATTACCGAAATTCAGCGCCCTTCTCTATTGGCGCCCGAGGCAAATGCCTCGGTTGCCACACCCTCGCTACGGCTCTGTATAAATATTATTGTTAGTGCAAAATTGCATCCCTCTATGACTTCTAGTTATAAAGATGTCACGTTACAAATTCCAAAAGGGTGTTCCAGAAATATCTTTGTTAAAAAGTAGGCGTGGTCATAAACCGATTTCAATACATTTTTGCGTGTCTATTAACACATGTTATAAAAGTGTATAAACCAAGTTTCGACATAATATCTCAGTTATTTGTCGAGTAATAGGCTCGTAGATTCCTTTGTATAAAAAGAGGCGGTGCCACGCCCATTTTCCAAACTTTTTTATTTTTATATTTATATGGCCGTTTTAATTCTAATAATTATTTTATGTGAATTTAAATGAGCTATTGGCCATTTTTTAATGAAGAAAAATTGAAAAAATTTTTTGGTAGAAGTTATGGATCCATTTCGGAGATCACCACATCCCCTCATCAGACTTCTTCAAGCGGCCTCAACCGAGAATCGAACTTAAGTCGTTCGATTGGTAGTCCATTGTCTATACCATTGAGCTACCACCGCCGTTAGCTTTGTTTCGCTTAAATTTCAATTTTCCTTCCATTACAATCCACATACCAACAACAGTAGCTTAATGACACTCTGCCTTTGCTACCTAGTATGTTGGTGCGATTGTGCGTTTGGTTTGTACAAAGTTCTAAAGCTATTAACAAGCAAAGCTTTTGTACAGGCAATGCTTGTTATTGTTTTCACTTTTTTGTTTTTCGGCAGGCTCTCCGATATACATATTTATGTTTGTATTTATATGGCCGTTTTAATTCTAATAATTATTTTATGTGAATTTAAATGAGCTATTGGCCATTTTTTAATGAAGAAAAATTGAAAAGAAGAAGTCTGATGAGGGGATGTGGTGATCTCCGAAATGGATCCATAACTTCTACCAAAAAATTTTTTCAATTTTTCTTCATTAAAAAATGGCCAATAGCTCATTTAAATTCACATAAAATAATTATTAGAATTAAAACGGCCATATAAATACAAACATAAATATGTATATCGGAGAGCCTGCCGAAAAACAAAAAAGTGAAAACAATAACAAGCATTGCCTGTACAAAAGCTTTGCTTGTTAATAGCTTTAGAACTTTGTACAAACCAAACGCACAATCGCACCAACATACTAGGTAGCAAAGGCAGAGTGTCATTAAGCTACTGTTGTTGGTATGTGGATTGTAATGGAAGGAAAATTGAAATTTAAGCGAAACAAAGCTGACGGCGGTGGTAGCTCAATGGTATAGACAATGGACTACCAATCGAACGACTTAAGTTCGATTCTCGGTTGAGGCCGCTTGAAGAAGTCTGATGAGGGGATGTGGTGATCTCCGAAATGGATCCATAACTTCTACCAAAAAATTTTTTAAATTTTTCTTCATTAAAAAATGGCCAATAGCTCATTTAAATTCACATAAAATAATTATTAGAATTAAAACGGCCATATAAATACAAACATAAATATGTATATCGGAGAGCCTGCCGAAAAACAAAAAAGTGAAAACAATAACAAGCATTGCCTGTACAAAAGCTTTGCTTGTTAATAGCTTTAGAACTTTGTACAAACCAAACGCACAATCGCACCAACATACTAGGTAGCAAAGGCAGAGTGTCATTAAGCTACTGTTGTTGGTATGTGGATTGTAATGGAAGGAAAATTGAAATTTAAGCGAAACAAAGCTGACGGCGGTGGTAGCTCAATGGTATAGACAATGGACTACCAATCGAACGACTTAAGTTCGATTCTCGGTTGAGGCCGCTTGAAGAAGTCTGATGAGGGGATGTGGTGATCTCCGAAATGGATCCATAACTTCTACCAAAAAATTTTTTCAATTTTTCTTCATTAAAAAATGGCCAATAGCTCATTTAAATTCACATAAAATAATTATTAGAATTAAAACGGCCATATAAATACAAACATAAATATGTATATCGGAGAGCCTGCCGAAAAACAAAAAAGTGAAAACAATAACAAGCATTGCCTGTACAAAAGCTTTGCTTGTTAATAGCTTTAGAACTTTGTACAAACCAAACGCACAATCGCACCAACATACTAGGTAGCAAAGGCAGAGTGTCATTAAGCTACTGTTGTTGGTATGTGGATTGTAATGGAAGGAAAATTGAAATTTAAGCGAAACAAAGCTGACGGCGGTGGTAGCTCAATGGTATAGACAATGGACTACCAATCGAACGACTTAAGTTCGATTCTCGGTTGAGGCCGCTTGAAGAAGTCTGATGAGGGGATGTGGTGATCTCCGAAATGGATCCATAACTTCTACCAAAAAATTTTTTAAATTTTTCTTCATTAAAAAATGGCCAATAGCTCATTTAAATTCACATAAAATAATTATTAGAATTAAAACGGCCATATAAATACAAACATAAATATGTATATCGGAGAGCCTGCCGAAAAACAAAAAAGTGAAAACAATAACAAGCATTGCCTGTACAAAAGCTTTGCTTGTTAATAGCTTTAGAACTTTGTACAAACCAAACGCACAATCGCACCAACATACTAGGTAGCAAAGGCAGAGTGTCATTAAGCTACTGTTGTTGGTATGTGGATTGTAATGGAAGGAAAATTGAAATTTAAGCGAAACAAAGCTGACGGCGGTGGTAGCTCAATGGTATAGACAATGGACTACCAATCGAACGACTTAAGTTCGATTCTCGGTTGAGGCCGCTTGAAGAAGTCTGATGAGGGGATGTGGTGATCTCCGAAATGGATCCATAACTTCTACCAAAAAATTTTTTCAATTTTTCTTCATTAAAAAATGGCCAATAGCTCATTTAAATTCACATAAAATAATTATTAGAATTAAAACGGCCATATAAATACAAACATAAATATGTATATCGGAGAGCCTGCCGAAAAACAAAAAAGTGAAAACAATAACAAGCATTGCCTGTACAAAAGCTTTGCTTGTTAATAGCTTTAGAACTTTGTACAAACCAAACGCACAATCGCACCAACATACTAGGTAGCAAAGGCAGAGTGTCATTAAGCTACTGTTGTTGGTATGTGGATTGTAATGGAAGGAAAATTGAAATTTAAGCGAAACAAAGCTGACGGCGGTGGTAGCTCAATGGTATAGACAATGGACTACCAATCGAACGACTTAAGTTCGATTCTCGGTTGAGGCCGCTTGAAGAAGTCTGATGAGGGGATGTGGTGATCTCCGAAATGGATCCATAACTTCTACCAAAAAATTTTTTCAATTTTTCTTCATTAAAAAATGGCCAATAGCTCATTTAAATTCACATAAAATAATTATTAGAATTAAAACGGCCATATAAATACAAACATAAATATGTATATCGGAGAGCCTGCCGAAAAACAAAAAAGTGAAAACAATAACAAGCATTGCCTGTACAAAAGCTTTGCTTGTTAATAGCTTTAGAACTTTGTACAAACCAAACGCACAATCGCACCAACATACTAGGTAGCAAAGGCAGAGTGTCATTAAGCTACTGTTGTTGGTATGTGGATTGTAATGGAAGGAAAATTGAAATTTAAGCGAAACAAAGCTGACGGCGGTGGTAGCTCAATGGTATAGACAATGGACTACCAATCGAACGACTTAAGTTCGATTCTCGGTTGAGGCCGCTTGAAGAAGTCTGATGAGGGGATGTGGTGATCTCCGAAATGGATCCATAACTTCTACCAAAAAATTTTTTCAATTTTTCTTCATTAAAAAATGGCCAATAGCTCATTTAAATTCACATAAAATAATTATTAGAATTAAAACGGCCATATAAATACAAACATAAATATGTATATCGGAGAGCCTGCCGAAAAACAAAAAAGTGAAAACAATAACAAGCATTGCCTGTACAAAAGCTTTGCTTGTTAATAGCTTTAGAACTTTGTACAAACCAAACGCACAATCGCACCAACATACTAGGTAGCAAAGGCAGAGTGTCATTAAGCTACTGTTGTTGGTATGTGGATTGTAATGGAAGGAAAATTGAAATTTAAGCGAAACAAAGCTGACGGCGGTGGTAGCTCAATGGTATAGACAATGGACTACCAATCGAACGACTTAAGTTCGATTCTCGGTTGAGGCCGCTTGAAGAAGTCTGATGAGGGGATGTGGTGATCTCCGAAATGGATCCATAACTTCTACCAAAAAATTTTTTCAATTTTTCTTCATTAAAAAATGGCCAATAGCTCATTTAAATTCACATAAAATAATTATTAGAATTAAAACGGCCATATAAATACAAACATAAATATGTATATCGGAGAGCCTGCCGAAAAACAAAAAAGTGAAAACAATAACAAGCATTGCCTGTACAAAAGCTTTGCTTGTTAATAGCTTTAGAACTTTGTACAAACCAAACGCACAATCGCACCAACATACTAGGTAGCAAAGGCAGAGTGTCATTAAGCTACTGTTGTTGGTATGTGGATTGTAATGGAAGGAAAATTGAAATTTAAGCGAAACAAAGCTGACGGCGGTGGTAGCTCAATGGTATAGACAATGGACTACCAATCGAACGACTTAAGTTCGATTCTCGGTTGAGGCCGCTTGAAGAAGTCTGATGAGGGGATGTGGTGATCTCCGAAATGGATCCATAACTTCTACCAAAAAATTTTTTCAATTTTTCTTCATTAAAAAATGGCCAATAGCTCATTTAAATTCACATAAAATAATTATTAGAATTAAAACGGCCATATAAATACAAACATAAATATGTATATCGGAGAGCCTGCCGAAAAACAAAAAAGTGAAAACAATAACAAGCATTGCCTGTACAAAAGCTTTGCTTGTTAATAGCTTTAGAACTTTGTACAAACCAAACGCACAATCGCACCAACATACTAGGTAGCAAAGGCAGAGTGTCATTAAGCTACTGTTGTTGGTATGTGGATTGTAATGGAAGGAAAATTGAAATTTAAGCGAAACAAAGCTGACGGCGGTGGTAGCTCAATGGTATAGACAATGGACTACCAATCGAACGACTTAAGTTCGATTCTCGGTTGAGGCCGCTTGAAGAAGTCTGATGAGGGGATGTGGTGATCTCCGAAATGGATCCATAACTTCTACCAAAAAATTTTTTCAATTTTTCTTCATTAAAAAATGGCCAATAGCTCATTTAAATTCACATAAAATAATTATTAGAATTAAAACGGCCATATAAATACAAACATAAATATGTATATCGGAGAGCCTGCCGAAAAACAAAAAAGTGAAAACAATAACAAGCATTGCCTGTACAAAAGCTTTGCTTGTTAATAGCTTTAGAACTTTGTACAAACCAAACGCACAATCGCACCAACATACTAGGTAGCAAAGGCAGAGTGTCATTAAGCTACTGTTGTTGGTATGTGGATTGTAATGGAAGGAAAATTGAAATTTAAGCGAAACAAAGCTGACGGCGGTGGTAGCTCAATGGTATAGACAATGGACTACCAATCGAACGACTTAAGTTCGATTCTCGGTTGAGGCCGCTTGAAGAAGTCTGATGAGGGGATGTGGTGATCTCCGAAATGGATCCATAACTTCTACCAAAAAATTTTTTCAATTTTTCTTCATTAAAAAATGGCCAATAACTCATTTAAATTCACATAAAATTATTTTTTATTTTTTGTTTCCGGTCTATTGTAAAACTCATGTCACAAAATTTCAATGAATTATCTTTATATTTCACAGATATCGCTTAAAATGGTTTTATTAGGTCACTTTATAATACCCATATATAAAAGTGGGCGTGGTCGTCAACCGATTTTGGTAATTTTTCGTCCACACATTTAGCTAAGTAAATATATCACGCGTACCAAATTTCATCGATATATCTTTAACGGTTTCAGTGATAGATCTTTATATTTGACAGAGATATCGCTTAAAATGGTTTTATTAGGTCACTTTATAATACCCATATATAAAAGTGGGCGTGGCCGTCAACCGATTTTGATAATTTTTCGTCAAAACATTTGTCTAAGTAAGCAAATTATAATATAATAATAATATAATAATACAATGGCGCTATTATAACTCTGACGAGTTTTATGGCCGAGCTTTCTCCCAATTCGAGGTGTGCTCCTTTTTGTTTTTCCTACTAATTGGGCGGACCTACAGTTTTATGCCGGCTCCGAACGGCGAATGCATTTTTTGTGTGAAGCTTTTTCATGGCAGAAATACTCTCGAAGGGTATGCCGCCCACTGCCGAGAGGTGACCGCTGCTCTTAAAAAATCCAATAATCGGATTTTTACTAATTAGAAAAATTTTTTGGTGTTTGGCTCGGACCGTGGTTTGAACCCGAGACCTCTGGCATAGCAGGCGAGCACTCTACCCACTGCACCACAGCGGACCACCAGTAAGCAAATTACGCATACCAAATTTCATCGATATATCTTCAACGGTTTCTGAGCTATGACATATAAAGCATTCAATGTTTGACCCTTAATAAGTGGGCGTGGCACCGCCCATTTTCCAAAACTTCACCAAATTTCTTCATAAGGGCCTGAGCTCAATACGTGGGTAAAATTTTATCGCTCTAGCTATATTAGTGCCTGAGATACCAAATTTCCGATTTTTTCTATATAGGAAAAGTGGGCGTGGTCATGGTCCGATTTCGCCCATTTTCAATACCAACCGTCCCAGTCTCGATACCAACTTGCATTTCAAATTTCATCAAAATATCTAAATTTTTGCGCGAGTTAGAGTGTTTACAGACGGACGGACGGACATGGCTCAATCGATTTCTCTTTTCACCCTGATCATTTTGATATATATAAGTCCATATCTATCTCGATTATTTCATTATGTTACAATCCACCGTTATGAAATCAAAACTATTATACTCTGTGTACTAGTACAGCTGAGTATAATAGTACTATTAACCAATTTTTGGTTGATTCTTTTCTCAGTGTAGCAAGTTGGGCGTTCTTTTGCAGGTCGCTTAATAGGAAAATCGACGAATGCATAAATGGTTGGTAATTTTGCCGCTTGAGGTAGGTACAAAAGGAGGACAAAAGAAATACATAATGAAATCCGTGAAGCCTGTAGAAATAGCAGAGCAAATGCTAATATTAACCAATAAGAAATTGGTAAACGATCTCCTGGATTACGGAAAGAAAAACACAGTGACTGAAAAGTCACAGTCACACCTTTTCTGCAAAAATCACGGGATCGACCATCTCTATTCCAGCTCCAGAAAACTATTTTCATAATCAAATATTTTCCGGCAGTGTCACCACTCATACATGCATACACATCCTTACACGCACGAATATATACTTTGTGGGTTTGTGGGTGGTATGTACATATGGGTAAGTATGCAACCTGAGTGCATGTACGAGTATAGTGACTGAGAATACTCCGGGAACCGGCGATGAACAAACGTATGCAATGACCAACTTTTATATAGATACATACATATGTACATGCATCCACCTATATATTTACCCTCGTTGGTTGGAGCATATACAGTAAGTAAAAGCCGAGTGTATATATTTACACCAAGGTAAATACATTTGGGCGGGAAAATGCACATGCTATGTTGCTGTTGACATTGCAACTATATAAAAATTCCACCATATTCCGGCATAGACACACACACAAATATGTATGCATAAATATTTACTCACTGGGTAGTACCCAGCAAAAAATCTATGCCTTATGCCGAGCAACACCAAAAAAAAAGATTTTCTAATTAGTAAAAATCCAATTATTGGGTTTTTTAAGAGCAGCGGTCACCTCTCGGCAGTGGACGGCATACCCTCCGAGTGTATTTCTGCCATGAAAAGCTTCTCACAAAAAAATGCATTCGCCGTTCGGAGCCGGCATAAAACTGTAGGTCCAGCCAATTAGTAGGAAAAACAAAAGGAGCACATCTCGAATTGGAAGAGAAGCTCAGCCATAAAACTCGTCAGAGTGATAATAGCGCCATTATATTATTATTATTATGTATGTATGTATGTACATATATACAAAATAAGCACATTTATATTGTAAAATTATCTGTCTAAAAAATTTTTCAATGAATATTCGATTTTTGAAAATCGATTTCCTACATTACTCGAGTAGTCGAAGGAAAGCAATTATTCGAATAATTGAGGCAAGGCGACTAATCGAATACCATTAACCGACTTTTTAGCAAGTGAACGGTTATGAATCGATTAATCGGTTAACCGAATATTCGAATAGTCGAATAATTTTAAGAGCCCTAATTTATACCTTATAAATATTTTAATAATAAGGTGTTTTTTGTTTAGCTGCATAATTCACATTTTTTGCTCGATTTAAACGTTGCGGCAAAAATATATTCTGCTAGGGTTGAAACGTTATTATTCATACATTTATATGTGTACATACATATATAGCTATATATCGGAATGAGATAAGCGCGCGCTTAACCGCTTAACACTTCATTGCATGTCAGTTGAAAATGGACTGAGGCGACAATACGCAATTTTTACGCTCGCCACATATTTTAGTTTGCTCATAAAAACTCAATTCCCTTTCTCTCTGTTTGGTATGTGTTAAAATAAAGTATTAAAATATTTGGAGCAGAGAGAATGAGTGCAAGCAGCGGTGCCTGCGTATTCCAGTTCAACAACTTAGCTTCAACTCAGGCTTACAAGTCTGTTTGCTGGGTACATAAGGGAATGTACATACATACATACATAGTTTTCATTCAACTTTATGTGCGCATAAAATAGTTTCTCAGTTGCTCGGCAATACGTAATGCAATTTTTTGTTGGTGCAGGTCATGGAACTCTAGCGACAGCGAAACAACTACAACATATTTACTATTTTCTGTCTGCCACGTACAACGGTGGCGCACAGTGGTTCAGCCGCGGAAAAAATTCATTTTTTTCAATACCTAATTTTCAGATTCTAATGATGTAGTCTTATAAAAAAATGTCCAAATATGAAGAATTCATGACTACTTTGCAAAAAGTTGATTTTTTTTACAAAATAATGGTATCAGAAGTCAGAAAAATTTTATTCAACAAAAACTGCTTGAAATGTTTGCTAACTTTAGCTATAAATTTTCCTTATAACTTATATCTCTATTGTCCCTGTTGTGAGTTTAAAAGAAAATATAGCACTTCCTTGACTAATTAAAGAAAAAATCAGTGCAATCGGCCAAATATTAAAAAAAATATAGGCCAGCAAAAATGGTACTTCAAAAATGCTACCATTTCTAATTTCGATGGACAAAAAGTTTGTGTGCTACAGCGTGCTACACTCGCTAACTGTAATAAAATGAAAGTTTGGAATGTTTTCTATCGATTTCTGTAAAAAGTTTTTTCCCATATTTTCCCCAATCGATGTAAACTTGATTTAAATGTCGAAAGTCCCATCAAATTTTGATAAAATTGACAAAATGTAGCATGCTTTTAGGCTCATGCGTATATATGAACGTTTACATCTTATGTGACATTTTTGTTTACGAATATGAAGGCACAGAGAGGATTAGATAAAAATGCAGATTGGTAAATTATACACCTAATTTGTTAGAATCAATGGTAATGCAAACAAAAATAACGGTAAACACATTCGTCATAACATTGCGGTTTGCAAACAACAATAGCAACAAACACATTTGTTTAAACATTTTACCAGCTTATTTTAAGGTATTAGATGAAAAAAAAAATGTTATCCCGACGAAATTGTAGTAACAGACACATACATATGCTGCTGTTAATTTGCAAAGTTAACTTGATCACACAACAAGAAGACTTATTGATACTTTCTCAGCAGAAAAGTTGAACACCTTATCATGTTCTGAGTTAACCCTTACTAGTAAATGGGACTTAGGATTTATAGGCTTATGTTTTCTAGGAAAAGTGATAGAATTTCTACCAATACAGATGTTATTAATCGATTACTGGCAAGTTCTGGTCATTATATAAAGTCCATAAGACGACAACCCAACAAAAAGTGTGTGGAATTGGATTTTGTTGCCAAGGATATGCTAAATAATTAAAAATTTTTCTTATATTTGCTTTTTTTTTTCTTTCCATATATATATACATAGTTATATTTTCGATTATATGTATTATTAATATAATCATTAAGTACATCAAATTTTTACAAGGGCTCTTTTCAGTTACTGAACACGGTAGGCAGGAAGCGACGATAGGTTGCATGAAAATGTCGAGAAAAAAGGAAAGTGGGGTTGTGTTATGTGATGTTTATAGATGAAACATCCGTTGAAATTAAAATCCGAGCTGCTCCTTTTTCAAGGATATCCACATTTTTTGTTTTTTTTGAAAGGATCAAATATTGAGGAAATCGAAAATTCGCCACCGTCCAAATTTTTCCTATTTCAATACATTATTTGGTCGCTAAGGGATACAAAAAAAGGTATTAAAAAGAAAAAAGGACACCTGTAGTGGAAAAATCCAATGTGAACAGGACCTAAAGGATAACCACTGAAATATAAAATAACACAAAAAGTACCCACTTTAATTTGCGTATAACTCCTAAAATGTTAACTCTACGTGAAAATTCCTTATAATATGTTTCATTCAGAATAAATGAGGGAATATTTCTTTGATATACAATTTTGTTGTACCTGCAGTGGTTAATGCACTTTGGTCCATCTAAAGTAAAAATTTCAAAAAAAAAGTACTTTTTTTATGGTGTTATTTTAAGTTCAAATATTTTTCTAGTTTATGTAAATATTTTAATCTAATGATCCAATTCTCATTCTTACATATCTATACGTTAATATTAAAAAGAATTAGAGCTGAAATACGCGCTAGGGGTGCACGGTGGGCGGTAAGCAACAAAAGGTTGCATGAAAATATCGAAAAAACGATCGCCGGCTAAAAACTTACGTAAAATGATATTCTAATATACTTCATAAACACACAGCAAGCGTGAATAAAATCTCAAACATTTTTTTTTAAACGAAAATTAGTACCAGCACACAGCTAGGCACATATTCGTTGGGCCATCGTTTTTACGATATTCCCATGCAACCTATTGTTGCTTCCCGCCCACCGTGCACAGCTGGCGCGTATCTCAGCTCTAACTCTTTTTTAGTATTAACGTATAGATATGTAGGAATGAGAGTTGGATCATTAGATTAAAATATTTACATAAACTACAAAAATATTTGAACTTAAAATAGCACTATAAAAAAAACGTACTTTTTTTTAATTTTTCACTTTAGATGCACAAAAGTACATTAAGCACTGCAGGTACATCAAAATTGTATATTAAAGAAATATTTCTTTATTTATTCTGAATGAAACATATAATAAGGAATTTTCACGTAGAGTTAACATTTTAGGAGTTATACGCAAATTAAAGTGGGTACTTTTTGTGTTATTTTATATTTCAGTGGTTATCCTTTAGGTCCTGTTCACATTGGATTTTTCCACTACATGTGTCCTTTTTTCTTTTAAATACCTTTTTTTGTATCCCTTAGCGACCAAATAATGTATTGAAATCGGAAAAATTTGGACGGTGGCGAATTTTCGATTTCCTCAATATTTGATCCTTTCAAAAAAAACAAAAAATGTGGATATCCTTGAAAAAGGAGCAGCTCGGATTTTAATTTCAACGGATGTTTCATCTATAAACATCACATAACACAACCCCACTTTCCTTTTTTCTCGACATTTTCATGCAACCTATCGTCGCTTCCTGCCTACCGTGTGAAAATGTACATCTTCATTTGTTTTTGAATAAAAGGTGTAGAAAAAGTGGGCGTGGTTGTTTGCCAATCACGCCTATATCTGGTATTGTCGATATATTTCATGACAGTAACTTATGCGCCAAGTTTCGTGAAGATATCTTAATTTTTTGAGCTGAAATTTAAATTTTTCTTTAAAAATTTTTACTATAGGTCCAGGGGAGGTACCCCTAGGGAGTGGCCGATTTCAAAAATTGTTGGTGCTGTCAATGCCTTTAATGAGGGTAACTCATGTACCAAGTTTCGTGAAGATATTTTAATTTTTTTTTAGCTGAAACCAAAATTTGTATTTAAATCATTTTTTTATAGGTCCAAGGGAGGTACCCCTAGGGGTTGACCGATTTCAACCATTTTTTGAAAATTTCTTAATTAGCTCACATATAACCTCTGTGCAAAATTTCAATGGCCTAGGACCACGCCTTCTATTTTTTTCCGCAAAATGTATGGAGCCGAACCACTGTGTGGCGCGGCAATTGAGTTTGTGTGCGTGTTCGTGTAAGTTTTTGGTATGTATGTTTGTGCAGAAATTGGAAAATGGAAAATGAGAAAAGTTCAAGTGAATGGCCAAGGAGAAATAAGTCTGTTGCTGCGGCTGAAAATCGGAAAAACGAAAGCGGCAACGCGAGGGACAAAAGTAATTGTTAGTAAGCAGCCGTCGGCTAACGACCCAAATGAAATGAATTTCGTATTTATTGCATTTTCCGTTTCAACTCTTTCATAGAGATTGCTTTTGTCAAAACTTTGTGGGCACTCAGAAAAATTAAATGATGAATATATTATGAAAAAAAATAAATAATACATACATGCATGTCTGTACATAATTGATGAATTGCTATTAAATTAAATTGTAATAAAATGATAAAAAATAACAAAATAATCATAATTTTAATATAAAATAAAAAAACAAAATTAATTAAAATTTGTATGATGAAATTATAAAGTGGGTAAATATTATGTTAAGACATAACAAATAAATAAATGTAAAAAAAAGAAATTAAACAATTATTTAACATTTGAGAAATTAAAAAAAGAAAAAAAAAACTACCTACATTACTATCATTATACTAAAAAAACACAAAAAACTGTCTATAGAGTCAATTTTAAATCAATATGAATACAAGAGAGAAATTTCGCGCCAATTACATACATAGATAATGTGATATTTAGTAAGGCTAAGTCTATCTTTACAGAGTTAACGTAAGATAAGTGGAGACGACTCATTAAACTGTAAGCGAACACAAAGTTCCTATCCTACTCTGTGTCACTCTATGGTTATGAATTAATGTTCCTATGAAAAAAAAAAAAAAAACAAAAACAAATGTACGTAAAATCAATTATTTTAAAAATTGCAGGCTTTTTCTCAACATCTCAGGCAGCCCAATCGCCGTTTTGTTCAACTTCGAAAGCAAATATTTTAAAAGACTTTGTTCAGAAGGAAGTGATTTCGTAAACTTTATATTGTATACATTTTTTCGCAGTGCCTTTTACAATTAACATACATACATATCTGTGGACATTTGAAAGAACAACCTAAGTCGACCTAGGTGCATTTTCAGATTTTTTTATCATAAATATACATTTTAAAATACGCTTCTTTCTGTCTAATCGGTGTTACGATATCATTTCGGGTTCAGGAGATATGATGAATCGAAAATCATCTTAAGTCTATATTTTTCACAAATGCTTTTACCAAAGCAACTTAACTTAAGATAAGATAGAAGTGATAAGAAAAATTGCAAGAATTCCTCTTGAAAAAAGAACCTAATTTAATTTAGGTGGCATATTTTTTTCAATATGCTTTTGAAAAACCAACCTAATTAGCAACTTAAGTCGATTTTCTATCATATTTTAGTTTGCCAAATGAACTTAATTCCAATTAGGAGGCTAAAATTCTATAAAATTTTGATGAAGATCAATTTGAAAAAAGAACCTAAATTGAGATAAGTTGGTGTTTTTTTTTCAAAAAACAATTTGGAAAAAGCACTTATTTTATTTGAAATCCATTTAAACAAAAACCGTAACGCCAAGAAATAAAAATTCAATTTAAAATGAACAAGAGAAGATTGTTTTATCATGCCACGTTCTTACTTCTATGAAAATATATGATGGAAAGGCTCTGTGCACTTGCAAAACTGTTTTTTGCTCTCCTGTAAAATTGCGAATTTAGACTTAGGTTGCTTTTCCAAATGTCCACAGATATGTATGCATTAACTTAAAGAAATAGAAGGATATTGTCATTATGAACATTTGTGTGGATGGAAAGAAAATAGCAAAAAATTTCCACTGTATCGAAGCGGCAATCCCTTTCTATTAAATCCGCCGCTTTCTGCATACACCACTCTTCGTTCTAACTTTTACCTTAAACTATAATCCTTACTTCAAGCACACACATACAAGCACACACATAGACATACTCGTACCTACACGCTAGGCAACTCACCTCCTGTATCGTATTCTCGGGCTTTTTTGTTGACATATTCAGGAAACGTTCTTGCGTCTGACAAAATTTTTCCGTTTTCTTATCGAATTTCTTCTTATTCTCCTTAACGCCGCCAATATGTTTCTTTCGAAATTCCTCCAATGGCATTATAATATGTTGATCCGCCAGCGTCAGCTGTGAAATTGTGCAAAAAAGTAGTGTTATTAGTTTGGAGATAAACCTACATACATATGTATGTATGTATGTATGTAATAAAAAATATTTGTGGACAAATTCCAGTAAAACCCTCTTGGTTAGTATTTCTTTGCCGTTGGTTTAAAAAAAAAAATTATTTCCGATAGGTAGGTAATTCCTATTAGGAATGTGATGTAATGTGGAACGATTTTCCATCGCTCCTTGTCAAATGTGGTTTGGACACATGTCCGCTCTTCCACTGAACCGGCAAATCTCTGCCTTTGGTTGCCAACTAAAAGTCTCTAGCATATGTACATAATATTATCGACTTGCAGTAAATATTGCTATTATTATAAGCAGACATACCATTTTTTCTCGCTCATCTTCGATGGTTCCAATTATGGCCGCAAAATGTTTCAGACTTTCACAAATGACATTCTCGTCATCCGTCTGCGCTGTGCCGATGCATTCGAAATTGAAATCGTCCAGCAGGTGAGCCAATTGTTTCATGCGGGTTGACAACACTGCAAATAAAATGAGGAGAAAATTAAAAGGGAATTAATATTTTGGTGGTTTCAGGTACATAAATAACTTTTTGATAGTAAAACAGGTTTTTTCTTTTAAATAAAACTCGAAGGTTTAAAAAAACATAAAAACTGAAAGAACGATTAAAATGTCTGCATATAAGAGTTTAACAGAGATAAGGATTCATTGTCCTGTTTTCGCAAAATAATTATACGACAGCCGTCGGCAGGTAACACTATTGCCGAAGCTGAATATTTCAATTGAAGTCTTACGAGCTTCGACTAAATAAGATCAATATACATATTTTGTGTTTCATCTATCATCAGATACAGATACCATTTTAATGGCACCAGAATCCATAGCATGTGAAGTCGTTGACCATTTCTTAAACAGACATGGGCATCTGCAATTACAAAATTTTTCAATTACAATTACTTGTAATTGTAATTTAAAAATTTCCAATTACAATTACTTGTAATTATAATTGAAAAACTTCAGATACAATTACATGTAATTGTCATCGAAAAGGTATCAATTACAGGTAATTGTGAATGAAATGCATCAATTACATGTAAGTCTTCTGTTATGATCCACCCACTTTGATTGATTTTTATGCTCAAAATAACTATGTATGCTCTTAGATGTAGGTATGTATTAGCTTAGGGATGCGCCAATACCCAAAAAAGTTAACTAATTACATGTAATTGAACACTATTCGGTAACAATTACATGTAATTGAATACTACTGAGTTATTTCAATAGCAGCATTTCAATTACAATCGGAAAAATGTAATTGGAAAATTTTCCATTACAATTACTTGTACTTTGTAATTGAAAAATATCAATTACAATTACAAGTAATTTTAATTGTTGTATGTAATCAATTACAAAATGTAATTGAGTATGCCCATGTCTGTTCTTAAATACCATTCATTCAAATGCCTACTTACGAGATGTAGGTTATCAGGCCCGCAGAGAGCCGAGCCGGGCCCCTGGGACAGTTCGCGTTTACGGGCCCCCCTAAAAAATAAATTCAATCTAGTAAAAAAATAACATACAAAAATTTTTCAATTCACATTGTCAGTTTTATTTCATATAAAATAAGATTTACTAGAGCACTTACATATAGGGTCTACACTGAGAGAAAAAAAATATATGGAGGGGTCAAAGAAATTGTTTACTTATTTTGAACACTACTTTCTTTGTTTTGAGTAAATTTTCCTTAAAACATGTTAAAAGGTTTATAAAATATTGTTGTTACATGCGTTACCATGGTTTCATATACTTGTTTTGAAAAAATTCATACATTAAAATAATGAAAAATTCTTTAAGCGCCATTACATTCCCAACTTTCCTTGTTTTGAAGACTTGATTTCTTTAATTTTGAGAAATTAAATTCCCATACAAATTCCCATGGCAACGAATTTGTTTGAATGTTTTTTTATGTTTTTTCCACATTTTTGAGAAAATTTACACAAAACAAAGAAAATTTTGTATTGGGACGCGTGTTCAAAATAAGGAAAATTATGTCTTTGATCGAGATAAATTTTTTTTTTGAGTGTATGCACTAGACATATACGCCGCCGATTGACGCCGCCGCCGCCGCGCCGATTACCTTCATAATCGGCCGCCGCCGCCATAATCCGTGAAATCGGCGTATCGGCGCGGCGGCGTGCGCTAGCGCGCCATACCTGTATGGAGCGAGATGTGTACATATTTTCCTAGTTTTGCTAACTGCTAAAGTTCTTCAAAATTAAAAAAAAAAAAAAGGAACCAATCGACGTGTTTTGACCTTAGGAACACGAAGCTGGATGCGAAAATGTTTTATTTTTTGCCGGTTAAAAGTTATTAAAAAAACTTTGGCTGTTCCCTACTTTACTAGCCTCAGTCGTAAAGAATTTAAGACTGGAAAATTTCAGTTCGTTGGCTTACATAATTTTTTCTCAGATACGGAACTTTTCTGGGAGCTCTTCCATTTAGTCCTACTTATCGAGATCTGTTGCTAATTGTTCTACTCAAAACTGCACCATTTCAACCATCCTTGATATCATGAGATGCCGAAAATGATCCCAAACACGCCTCCAGAATCGAAAACTCATAGTTTGAACGTGAAAAAGTTGCTGTTTTTGAGTAGCCCTCACAGTTGTCGAACCTCAACCCT
Organism: Urophora cardui; assembly: GCA_960531455.1. Lineage (NCBI taxonomy): Eukaryota > Metazoa > Arthropoda > Insecta > Diptera > Tephritidae > Urophora > Urophora cardui. The sequence goes on from OY482671.1 coordinate 33,617,020, forward strand.
ATAGGGAATATTAAAGAAGACGATGGGGGATCAAAAATGGAAAAATAAGCAAGAGTTATGAAAAAAAAATTAAAGAAGCTTGGTACTTAATACCAGTTGCAAATTGCGCTGATTTGGTGAACCCTATGCCACGAAGAAGTAAGGAAGTTATAAAAAATAAAGGAGCTTCAACTAAACATTAGTTTAAATCTAGCTGCAGCAGTAATATTGTAGTTTATTTGAAAAAACAATCGAATTTAAAGTTTGTCCCTATTATTATTTCCAACTTAAATTATACATTTCATTATTTTTATTCATAAAAATTAAATTATTATACAAAAACCACCCCAGAGTCATTGAAGCATGTCCTCTCCGTGTAAGCATCAATATATGGTAATTATTATTTGGTCTTAAAATTAAATAAATGGAGAATTGCAAAATTTTGTCCCTATTATTTTTTCCAACACTGTATATACATATATTTATTTTATATATATATAAATATGTACATATGTAAATATATGTATGCATGTTTATTATCATACAAAATAAGCAAATGAATTTAAATTTACCCTTACATATGGATTTGTGTATATTATTTAATATTTATTTTCTTTATTTTATATTTTAGTTTATGTAACAATTGTTTTTTGCTGTTAATAAAAAAGTTTCAACTATTTAAGGTGGAAATGAGTTCATTTATTCCATTCAGCCAGCGATATTAAGGTAACTAAATAAAATTAATATTTGAATAAGGATTGTGATTTGTAGATTTGGGGCAGGCGCGCCGGCGCGAAAAAGCACGCCGGCGTCGCCGCCGCCGCCGAAATGTTTTTGGAATAGCGCCGCCGCCGCCGGAATCACTGTCACGTCTGATTCAAGAGTCAGTTTAGGTGTATTAGTGAAAATGCGCATGTAGTAGTTACACCGACATGACTCTGGCATGACTCAAGAAATTCAAAATTAGTTTGATATTTTGCTGTGACTCGCCTGTCAAATTTTGTCAGTTAATTTCCAAACCGTTTAAAAAATAAATAACGAAAAGAAAAAATATATTTTATTTTCAAAAATGTTTGCCAATAAGTTCGATATTGAGGAAGATACAATTTTTTTTACTTGAATTCATCGACGTATACAGGTCGTCTGAGATATTCATTTCGAACCTTCTGCAATGAAAACTATTCACAAATAAATGACGCAAGTGAGCCCAGAATGACAGCGAGTCAACACGTACACAGATTACTCGCGAGTCAGACGCACTGTGTATAGACCCCAATACATACATAAATGAAATGTTAGATCTCATTGTTGGATTTGCTTACATTAACTTTTTTAAATACATTTTAAGAGCTTGAATTAGTGATGGGCGAGTCCGAGATGTTTTATTCGATTCTCTCGATTGTTGAAACATCTCGAATGCTCTCGATGGTTTTCATTCGTATTCGAGTCAAGTCGTAAATGGCCGTCAGTCGAAACAATCGCTAAAACATCTCGGACTCGCCAACGATTCCTCTCGTTTTCAAAGCAACCCTACAACATCTCGGACTCGCTGCAAAAAATACATATGTAATAATTGTTGTTGCCGCTTGAATATTAAAATTGCTTTACAAAACATACGGAGTGGTACAAATCTATTGCCGTTGTTGCTACTCGTAAAATTCATTTGTTTCATAAGCGTATCACTTCAGAAAATTTATTAATGTTTAAATAATTAATTATTATTATTATGCACGACACTGTTTTAGTTGTGATTGCAATAATGCAGCGTCTATGTATAGCATATTTTTCAATTTGGTTAATTTATTTATGTATTTGCCTCACTTCCATTAAAAATCCTACTTTCTTTATCAACAAACCTCATTCAGTTTATTTTATCAACTAAAACATATCATCAAAACAACAGCCGGCCCGCCGACTCGGAACAATCGCAAAAACATCTCGCTTGTGTAGTCGAGATGTCATCGAAACAACCTACGACTCGCCGACTCGGAACAATCGCAAAAACATCTCGCTTGTGTAGTCGAGATGTCATCGAAACAACCTCCGACTCGCCGACTCGGAACAATCGCAAAAACATCTCGCTTGTGTAGTCGAGGAGCGAGTCAACTTTTGACTCGATTGTGATTTTGCAACGATGGCGATTCTCTCGATTGTCTAAACATCTCGGACTCGCCCAGCACTAGCTTGAATCATCCAAGGAAAACCTTCCGTGCTTTTTGGCCTGCGAATATAGAAATTACTGAGTCAAAACTAATGCTGCGAGCAAGGCTGGACGCCAATGCCAATGTTCCAAGGCTTGTCAAGCTATTTTGGCTCATAGTAGAACGCAAAAAATTTTTCAGGCGAGACAATAGACTGAAAGAACGCTCCCCTTCAGCCACACTAACGGGAAGTGTGCAAACTATTCATAATGCTATGCAGATGTTAGGAAATAATACTTCCATCTTCAAGTTATGAAGTTTGTTCAGAAGTTGTAATGGTGGCAGCGAATCACATCCCAAATTTGTTAAGTGGATGGCTTTGAGATAAATTATTTCATCTATGTATTAGATCCGTAGAAATATCTATGCCATAAATCGTGCAGAATGCCGTTGCCTTTTCTCTGAGCTCTTCTTCCGACAGATCCTGATACTTCCACAAAAAACTAAATTTAATCGCAATGTCAGTTTATTTATTTAATCCTTCTTGCACTTGTTCCTGGTAATAACTCTAGTATCTAACTATAAAATCATGGAAATAATAGTAGATAGATAATGGTATTGTTTTTAATAATTTTTTAAATTTTGTATACCTTAACTCTTTGAAATCAATTTAAACAGGGTTACCAACATTTTTCATTTAAAAAGTAAATATTTCTGAGAAGCTTGGTTCACCACCTTACCAATTGCGGTACTTTGGAAACTCTAAGTCAAAGTCGATTTTCCTCAATTTCAACTCACTTTTCTAGGATTTGCCCATGTATAAACAAGGTAAATAATATTTGATTGGATGCTTATAATTTTAGTTTGGCGATTTGGTTAAGTTAAAAACTTCAATTTTAAAACAATTTTTTGTAGCAACAAAATATCTATGTATGTATCTATGAAATCCTAGTTCGAGTACTGTCAATACTGCTTTGCCTTTCCGGGCCCCCAAAAACCTTCCGGGCCCCAGGGCGATTGCCCTGGCTGCCCCCCCCTCTCCGCGGCCCTGTAGGTTATACTTACTTAGTGCAATATACATTAATACATATGTATGTATGTAAACTCATGTGTACGTAAAGAAGTGAAATCTTACGCAATTGCGAGCAAAACATATTTCATTAGTATTGTAAAATTTATTCAAAACAATATGAGCCTGCCTGTGCGGTACGTGAGTATTTTGTTCCAGATAAAAGTTAATTTATGGACATACTTATATATCTACATCTATACACGTGCGATATACATAAATAGGTACATATTTTGCATCGAAGCGGTAGGCCCGATTATAATGCGAGGAAAGCCTCTCGAAACACTTTAAAATCTAAGTATTTACATCTAAATCTACATACATAGGGTGTCTCAAGAAGACTTACAAAAAAATACCCAAGAAAAATATACCTATGAAGCAAAGTACTTAAGTATGTATATACACTTGTATGTCAATATGTAAGGTTTTCAGTAATTAAACGCGCAGGTCGGTTCCGCTTCGTTATAACTAGCGGCAATTAGAAACACCAAAGGGAGACCAAATCATTATCTACCAGATCTTTCTTCTAACACACAAAGTGGAAGCCTCCCTCTCAATCATGATTCAACAATAAAGGTTTTCGCATGACGACATACCTTCATACATAGTGGGGCCAGAAGTGTCATGCAAAGAGGAATGTAGAAGAATTTGACAGATGTGGCCCCTATGGAAATGCTAGGGTGCGTGTGTGTGTGGAATATGTCAACAAAAAAATGCTTGTGTTCGTGTGTTTATGAAGATTGAAGAAGAAGTCAGCTGATCTTATGCATTCTCCTTTATTGTTCCTCCATGCTCTCAATCTTTTTCTTCTAAAATCAAGGTTGCTTGATTGTAATTTCTTCATGCACCATCGTCTGATTAAAACTAAAATATGTAGGTAGCTCTCAGTTCACCCTCGCAAGATAAACATAGCGAAGTATTCTATATGGAACTTAGTTCACATTTTATCCGGCAGTGTAATATTTCCGAACTGACAATTCTTAACTATTCTCTAATTGAGAGCGATGGTGGAATACTACAGTATAATTCGATTGGAAACTGATTAGAGAAAGAGCCAAATCTCAATTTCCACAAAATAAATACAAATTACCATTACAATTGCATTACAGAAATATATTTCGATTGCATAATTATAATAATTATTTATATTAACTTTGGTTCGAGAACGCTATGATTATCCATATGATTTCTCGAGTCGTCCTCTAACGTTGGAGATTTGAGGAAAGGACTACACCATTTCCTGATGGATTTTAGAATAGTCAAACCGATTTACGTTTTTCAAAATACATTTGACACTTTCTAAAATCTAGTTGATGCTTTCTAAAGTCCACTTGGAAATGGTGTAGCTCTCGAGTCGTTTTCTAATCGATATCTAACCTCAGTGTTATTCGTTGGGTTTACTATCTCCGTCAATCCTATCAATTATAAGCATATAAAAGGACCAAAAACAGCTGATCATTTTCTAGGTCTTCGATCTTCAAAGCTAAAATTTTAGGTATCATTATTTAGGAACCGAAATTGTCTACTTTGTAAACACCCTTAAAGGCAGATCGCAACATAATGGAGTATTTCTTTTTTTGTTAACATTACTACTATAATCGTGCTCTATTTATGCATGTTCCGCTGTACCACATGCACATATGCATCCGTTTGTGAAAAAATGAAAAGAGTCCCAATAATAAGACGGGGCGTGGCAGTGTGTGGCACAGGTGAGATTGTCAAGTTGACCTAATTTGGAGTGTGTGTGTCTCGGATTGAAGCTGTTCTTGATTGTATGTACATATGTACATATTTTTTAATTTCATGTTTTTCAGTTCTTTTGTGTTTTCGTCATATTTAATTCTGACAAGATGTATGTAGTACTCTGAAAAAAAAAACGTTGTAAATCTTAAGACTTTCGCTGTTAAATCAACTACTTTCCGCATTTGAAATGTACCCAACAGGGTAGGAAGAAACTCAGAGTATGAGTGAGTGAGTGAGTGAGGAATGTCAGCCCCACGGCATGGTGATGAGTGGCCGTTTGCGTTTCTCACTCATCTAGAAAGCAGAGTGAGAGTTTTTTTGTTTCTTCACTCATTTCGAATGAGTGATGAAGAAATGCGGCGCTCACGCTGCGTGTGAGGTGAGCCGTCGTAGGGTTTCTCTTCTCTTTGTGTAATGCGTGTGAGCGTGTGGCTGAGTGCGCAGAAACTCAGTAAATATTACATACCCCCGGGATGGCCCCAGGTTTCATTTGAACTTCGATATATATCGATAAATTTATCGATAACTGAGTTATCGGTCAAAATGCGATTGCCCAAAAACCTTAATATTACCTTACAATATGGGTATCAAACGAAAGGGGATGGCCCCGGGTTTCATTTGAGCTTCGATATATTTCGATAAATTTATCGATAACTGAGTTATCGGTCAAATTACGATTGCACAAAAACCTTAATATTACCTTACAATATGGGTATCAAACGAAAGGGGATGGCCCCAGGTTTCATTTTAACTTCGATATATTTCGATAAATTTATCGATAGCTGAGTTATCGGTCAAAATGCGATTTCGCAAAAACCTTAATATTACCCTTCAATATGGGCATCAAACGAAAGGGGATGGTCCCAGGTTTCATTTGGACTTCGATATATTTCGATAAATTTATCGATAACTGAGTTATCGGTCAAAATGCGATTGCCCAAAAACTTTAATATTACCCTACAATATGGGTATCAAACGAAAGGGGATGGCCCCGGGTTTCATTTGAGCTTCGATATATTTCGATAAATTTATCGATAACTGAGTTATCGGTCAAAATACGATTGCACAAAAACCTTAATATTACCTTACAATATGGGTATCAAACGAAAGGGGATGGCCCCAGGTTTCATTTTAACTTCGATATATTTCGATAAATTTATCGATAAGTGAGTTATCGGTCAAAATTCGATTGCCCAAAAACCTTAATATTACCCTACAATATGGGTATCAAACGAAAGGGGATGGCCCCAGGTTTCATTTGAACTTCGATGTATTTCGATAAATTTATCGCTAACTGATTTATCGGTCACAATCTGATTGCACAAAAACCTTAATATTACCTTACAATATAGGCATCAAACGAAAGGGGATGGCCCCGGGTTTCATTTTAACTTCGATATATTTCGATAAATTTATCGATAACTGAGTTATCGGTCAAAATGCGATTGCCCAAAAACCTTAATATTACCCTACAATATGGGTATCAAACGAAAGGGGATGGCCCCAGGTTTCATTTTAACTTCGATATATTTCGATAAATTTATCGATAACTGAGTTATCGGTCAAAATCTGATTGCACAAAAACCTTAATATTACCTTACAATATGGGTATCAAACGAAAGGGGATGGCCCCGGGTTTCATTTTAGCTTCGATATATTTCGATAAATTTATCGATAACTGAGTTATCGGTCAAAATGCGATTGCACAAAAACCTTAATATTACCTTACAATATGGGTATCAAACGAAAGGGGATGGCCCCAGGTTTCATTTGAACTTCGATATATTTCGATAAATTTATCTATAACTGAGTTATCGGTCAAAATGCGATTGCCCAAAAACCTTAATATTACCCTACAATATGGGTATCAAACGAAAGCGGATGGCCCCAGGTTTCATTTGAACTTCGATATATTTCGATAAATTTATCGATAACTGAGTTATCGGTCAAAATTCGATTGCCCAAAAACCTTAATAGTACCTTACAATATGGGTATCAAACGAAAGGGGATGGCGATCTCATTTAGAGATGGAAATTTGTAGAATCCGGGTATTGGTTAACCACGGAATATTTCTGAGCAATACTGGTATCAAATGAAGGAGCATTCCATGGTTTGTACGGAACAAATTGTACGAATTTTTACAGTTTTCGATTTGAATTAAAGGCACACCAAAATGTTAACCAACAGAATATCTGGTGCATTATTACTGTTTGATAAAACTTATTAAAAGCAGAAACTTGCTTTTGAAATATTCGTGTATGTATGAAAAATCTTAAATAAGTTAGGTATGTGTTTGTACGGGACAGGGCTGGTCTACCATGATCAGCGTTGCCACTTAAAAAATTTAAAATTTACCAAAATACAAAATAAAAGTAACCAAACCAGAAACAGGTAACCAAAATAAATTAACAATATAGGCTCCATTGACGTTAGAGCTATTTATTTGAAAACAAAACAATATATACGGTTAACAAAACTAAAATATATCAATTGTTTTTCATCTTTAAGTCTTAAACAGATCCAACGTCATCTCGAGCGAAATATCACCCGGTCGTAGCGTTCTATCAACCTTTAAAAACAGCTATACACTCAACATTCGCTGGAAAGTGGTTGAATTTTTTCCATTTACCCCCAACAATAAATTATTTGGAATTTGATAAAAGAAAAAAAATACAACAAAACAATTTGGATAACAAATATTTTATAGTTTGGAAAAACTAAAATCGTATTCCTCAAAATTTAATGTAACCATCGTGTGCTCAATACATGGACCTTGAAGGTAACCAAAATCGGCCGAAAGTAACCACGTAACCAAACGAAAAAATTGTAACCAATTTTGGTAAAAAGTAACCAAAGTGGCAACGCTGACCATGATCCTTGGTTTATGCGAACCAGGAGCAATTTTTGGCAAATTATTTGTATTAGAAAAAAATAAAAAAGTAAATGTGGTAGCACTAATACAGTGGTCGGCGAAATCTGAAATGAGGTTGTGTTGGTGAGAACAAAACAAGTTCTTCGCATGCGCACCCCAGTAGGAAATTAATCCGCTTCAAGTGGAATATATGTACATACGTATACATATGTAGAACGGACATTTTTGGTTTTTTTGTTGTTTTTATTTTTTGCTTTTGAAAGGAAAAGAACTTTTTAATGAAAAAAAATATCTCTTCTGAAAAAAATTAAAGGGTAGTTGGGTAAAACAGAGTGTTTGGAAGACAAAAGTCATCCAAACAAGAGTACAAAAACTGTTTGTGAAACACTTCGCAATGCCTTTAATCATTTATATTATTTTTAAATACTTTATAGCAAAAAAGGCATTGCATATGGCCGACGGCATTTCCATCATATAAAATTTCTCGCCGGGCATTTTATTTGTGGACATACATACATACATTACCTGTATAAAGTCAATGCTTGCGTTCAACCACGAAGCGACGTAGTCAGGCGCAATGTTTATCGTTCGACAGTTGGCAAACGACTGATGAAGAGAGTAAGAATACGTGTGAATCGACTTCCCACAATTGTGGTATGGGCTGCCTATCAGGGCACTAATATCAAGTTTTATTCAAACAGAAAAAATATTAGAAATAAGGTTATTCCAAATGAACTAAAAATGCTGTAATGTAATTTTTTACATTGTATGTACGGGACAAATGGTATAAATATTTACAATTTACAGACAAGCCAAAAGGTTATCAAACAAAGTTTCTGGCACATCAATATTGTGTGGCCAATTTCTAAACAAAAGCAGAAGCTTGCATTTGAAAAACTGGTATATGTGTGAGAAATCAAAATGTTTGTACGGGACAAATTTACCATTTCGGATGGAATGCTCCTGAAAGATGTTGAGCAGGGCTTTCACATAGGATGTACTGATTATTATTCCTAGGTCGGGTACCCAGCTATGGGTCGAAGGTATACTATTTTTTGCGATTTTTCTGAAACCATCAGCTTTTTATTTGTATATGATATCTTACTTCATTTTGGTTTAAAAAATTTAATAAAAACAAAACAAAGTAACAAGCTTAGACGTCATTTTACTTCAGATTTTTTCGTTATACATAATTACTCTTATAGGCGAATTCTGTAACTCCGTCTCATCCATATCATATCACCATATCATCTCAAGTCACTAAATTTGAGATTTGAGACATGAGACATTTTTAGTGACTTGAGCCAATTTTGGTATTCAGCAACCGGCAGTCACTAAAAATTTCACCAAAGACTGTGGTGAAAATGTACTGACACTGTTTGAGATAACAAAATAATTTAAAGAATACTCACTAATCGATTACATACGAAAAGAGATTTTGGAAATGAATTTATGAGCAATATATTGCATTAAAAAAATAAAGCGTATCATTTCTACTGAACACTTATAAAAATAGTTATGAATATAATATTTTATAAGTGTTTTACCTGAACCGATTCGCAAAAAAATCATGTAACGTAAAACATTGAAATATCGATAAATGTCGTATCTCATCACCATTTACACTTGATGGAAATGGCGGAAAAAAGTAAGTTAGCAAAACCAGAAAAATTTTATTATTTTGCTAATTTCATACAAATAAGCTTGTTTTATTACAGAAAATAGCAAGCGAACAAGCAAAGAGCAAACAAATTGTAAGTTTTTATAAATTTTGATGCTTTATTTAGTTCACCTCAATATTTTATTTATTCTGTGACCTCCTCGCCACCAGGTCACTAATTAGTGACGTATTTTTTGAGACTTGAGACGTGAGATCGCTTACAGAATACCAAATTGTCTCAAAATCAATCTCACCACGAAAAAGTCTCCAAAAGTCTCTATCAGTGACTAGAGATTGCTTACAGAATTCCGGTATTAATGTAATAAGTCAATTTCCATCACGTGTACTGTGCTACATGCGGGTTTTTTTTCTCAGAACATATTTACAAAGATTATGATATTTCTAGCTGTATTATATAGGAAAGAGTTCAAATTAATATAGTACTGCTTTTTTGGCATAAAGGCTTTGTTCACAAACTCAGTTTGAAGCGCAACCTGCTTTTGTAGTAGAAGCAGAGCGTTCATAAACGTAAATTTTGCATGAAGCATCGCTCATCACAATCATCAAAAAAATAATTACTGCCGCTGTTGCGTTTCATGCTGCGTTTCTGAACATACCCAAAATGTGCTTAGTTTCTACAACAAAAGCATATAAAGTGACACAAAAAATTTGGTCGATATATCGTGCAAAATTAGTTATCGATAAATTTATTGAAATATATCGAAGTCCAAATTAAACCTGGGGCCATACCCTTTCGTTTGATACCCATATTGTAAGGTAATATTAAGGTTTTTGTGCAATCGCATTTTGACCGATAACTCAGTTATCGATAAATTTATCGAAATATATCGAAGTTCAAATGAAACCTGGGGCCATCCCCTTTCGTTCCATACCCATATTGTAAGGTAATATTAAGGTCTTTGTGCAATCGCATTTTGACCGATAACTCAGTTATCGATAAATTTATCGAAATATATCGAAGTTCAAATGAAGCCCGGGGCCATCCCCTTTCGTTTGAAACCCATATTGTAAGGTAATATTAAGGTTTTTGTGATATCGCATTTTGACCGATAACTCAGTTATCGATAAATTTATAGAAATATATCGAAGTTCAAATGAAGCCTGGGGCCATCCCCTTTCGTTTGATACCCATATTGTAAGGTAATATTAAGGTTTTTGTGCATTCGCATTTTGACCGATAACTCAGTTATCGATAAATTTATCGAAATGTATCGAAGTTAAAATGAAGCCTGGGGCCATCCCCTTTCGTTTGATACCCATATTATAAGGTAGTATTAAGGTTTTTGTTCATTCGCATTTTGACCGATAACTCAGTTATCGATAAATTTATCGAAATATATCGAAGTTCAAATTAAACCTGGGGCCATCCCCTTTCGTTTGAAACCCATATTGTAAGGTAATATTAAGGTTTTTGTGATATCGCATTTTGACCGATAACTCAGTTATCGATAAATTTATAGAAATATATCGAAGTTAAAATGAAACCTGGGGCCATCCCCTTTCGTTTGATACCCATATTGTAAGGTAATATTAAGGTTTTTGTGATATCGCATTTTGACCGATAACTCAGTTATCGATAAATTTATCGAAATATATCGAAGTTCAAATGAAGCCTGGGGCCATCCCCTTTCGTTTGATACCCATATTATAAGGTAGTATTAAGGTTTTTGTTCATTCGCATTTTGACCGATAACTCAGTTATCGATAAATTTATCGAAATATATCGAAGTTCAAATTAAACCTGGGGCCATCCCCTTTCGTTTGAAACCCATATTGTAAGGTAATATTAAGGTTTTTGTGCATTCGCATTTTGACCGATAACTCAGTTATCGATAAATTTATCGAAATGTATCGAAGTTCAAATGAAGCCTGGGGCCATCCCCTTTTGTTTGATACCCATATTGGAAGGTAATATTAAGGTTTTTGTGCAATCGTATTTTGACCGATAACTCAGTTATCGATAAATTTATCGAAATATATCGAAGTTAAAATGAAACCTGGGGCCATCCCCTTTCGTTTGATACCCATATTGTAAGGTAATATTAAGGTTTTTGTGCAATCGTATTTTGACCGATAACTCAGTTATCGATAAATTTATCGAAATATATCTAAGCTAAAATGAAACCCGGGGCCATCCCCTTTCGTTTGATACCCATATTGTAAGGTAATATTAAGGTTTTTGTGCAATCAGATTTTGACCGATAACTCAGTTATCGATAAATTTATCGAAATATATCGAAGTCCAAATGAAACCTGGGGCCATCCCCTTTCGTTTGATGCCCATATTGAAGGGTAATATTAAAGTTTTTGTGCAATCAGATTTTGACCGATAACTCAGTTATCGATAAATTTATCGAAATATATCGAAGTTCAAATGAAACCTGGGGCCATCCCCTTTCGTTTTATACCCATATTGTAAGGTAATATTAAAGTTTTTGTGCAATCAGATTTTGACCGATAACTCAGTTATCGATAAATTTATCGAAATATGTCGAAATTAAAATGAAACCTGGGGCCATCCCCTTTCGTTTGATACCCATATTGTATATGCGTGCAGTGTACACTAGGCCGTCTCGCGTTATAGGGACGCAAAAATAAAGTTCGCCGTACGCCCCCGCATATGATGTCTTTTTGGAAAACATTTCCGGAAAAGTTTTTTATTTCTTTTTTGGACGCCGCTAGATGTCGCTAAAATTTATTTTTCTCATATCTTCGGTATTTATAGTCCGATCTTTATGTTTAATACACCATTGTCTTTGGCTTGAAAGGATGCCTTATACTGTGGAATATTATTAACCCTATGTGTGTCATTGGGGTCACTACCACCCAGTACTTAGTTTATACCACACTAATGTACCTTTTTTATGTCTGCATGTTAAACGTAGACAAAAATCATTAATCTTTTGCAAAATAAGTATTTCGATCGCTTGAGCAGAACCCGAAATAAAACACGTTTAACATTCTGAAGAATATAGGTTTTTCGGTTCCTTTGGTCTTTTAGGTTAATTTTGCAGAAAAATGTTCTGAGACCCCTAGTAAAATTTTATGCCAAATAATTTTCTAGAACATTTTAACCCTCTAGCGACCCTAAAAATACTATTTTTCCTGATTTTCTAAAAAAAAGGGGGTCAAAATAACCCTTTATTGGCGTTGATAGAGGGTTAACATGTTCTAGAAAATTATTCGCCATAAAATTTCAGTAGGGGTCTCCTCAGAAGAAATATTTGTAAAATGAACCTAAAAGACCAAAGGAAGCGAAAAACATATATTCCTCGGAATATTGAACGTGTTTTATTTCGGGTTCTGCTCAAGCGATCGAAATACTTATTTTGCAAAATATTAATCATTTTTGACTACGTTTAACATGCAGACATAAAAAAGGTACATTAGGGTGCTATAAACTAAGTTCTTGGTTGGTAGTGACCCCAATGACGCACATAGGGTTAATAATATTCCATAGTATAAGCCGCCCTTTTTAAGTCAAAGATATTGGTGTATTAAACTTAGATATCGGACTATAAATACCGAAGATATGAGAAAAATAAATTTTAGCGACATCTAGCGGCGTCCAAAAAAAATTAAAATATTTTCCGGAAATGTTTTCCAAAAAGACATCATATGCGGGGGCGTACGGCGAACTTTATTTTTTGCGATACGGTCTAGTGTGCACACCGCAGAGAATAAACAAATTTGTAGTACATACTACATACTTACTACAGACGGTTGGCTGCGTCATCGCCAAGCTATGAGGCGTCGTTCATATTCCTCACTCACTCAGAGTATCAAATGAGGCCGCAGCTGAGGAGAGGCGACGTTACTAGCGTGCCTCATTTTGGCTGCACACTCTGCTGCCACTCACGCAGAGCGCTCACGCTAATGTGTGGCCTCTGTTGTTTATACGCTCAGAGGCCACTAGCCATGGGTAATGGCGCAATTTTTTTGGCGCTGATACAATAACGCCAGCGCCAACCGTGGCGCCAACTCACGGTACTGGCGCAATAACACCTTTAGTGCAATTGTCATCGAATAATCGATAAAAACATTTTTTCGGGTGCGTTCAGCTGGACCCCCCACTCAATGGATTTGAAAATTGATAGGCTAGGATTTATGTGCTTTTTATGTGCTAATTTCGTCCCCCAACAAAAAATTTTGTGCTCGAATTTTAAGGGTATTTTTTAAAAAATCAAAAGTGGGGGGTCCAGGTGAACGTTCACCTAGACCCCCCCCTCAATGGATCAAGATGGTAATAACATAAAATGAATTAGATATTTATGTGCTAATTTCGTCCCCCAACAAAAAATTTTGTGCTCGAATTTTAAGGGTATTTTTTAAAAAATCGAAAGTGGGGGGTCCAGGTGAACGTTCACCTAGACCCCCCCCTCAATGGATCAAGATGGTAATAACATAAAATGAATTAGATATTTATGTGCTAATTTCGTCCCACAAAATTTTTTTTTTTTTTTGCTTAAATTAAAAAAAAAATTTCACTTGGGAAGTGGGAGATAGGTGAACAGTGTACAAAACCAACTATATAATCTATAGTTAATATAATATTGATGTACTAATTACCTACACCAACAAAAAAAAGTTTTTTTTTTTTAAATAAAAGACTATTTAGTATTTTTCTTATCTTAACTGCATGTTTGCTTGCATGTATGCACATATGTACATACATGTGTATATATGTACATCCATATGTAGCCGGCTCCTTTTTGCATTGCATACTTTGCGGAGAAACGTGTGTACATACATGTGTATGTGTGTATGAGAGCTTTCATATGACATTAAAAGTGGGAGCTGAGATTATCAAAATTGTAATATTATATTATGGACACAATATTTATGTGCTAATTTCGTCCCCGAGGAAATTTTATTTTTCCAACGTTTTATATGAGTTTTCATATGACTCCAAAAGTGGGGGGTCTGGATGCAACTTCTACCCTATGTTATGTATCAAGATATTGATAGTATAATATGAATACAATATTTATGTGCTAATTTCGTCCCCGAGGAAATTTTATTTTTCCAACGTTTTATATGAGTTTTCACATGACTCCAAAAGTGGGGGGTCTGGATGCAACTTCTACCCTATGTTATGTATCAAGATATTGATAGTATAATATGAATACAATATTTATGTGCTAATTTCGTCCCCGAGGAAATTTTATTTTTCCAACGTTTTATATGAGTTTTCATATGACTCCAAAAGTGGGGGGTCTGGATGCAACTTCTACCTTATGTTATGTATCAAGATATTGATAGTATAATATGAATACAATATTTATGTGCTAATTTCGTCCCCGAGGAAATTTTATTTTTCCAACGTTTTATATGAGTTTTCACATGACTTCAAAAGTGGGGGGTCTGGATGCAACTTCTACCCTATGTTATGTATCAAGATATTGATAGTATAATATGAATACAATATTTATGTGCTAATTTCGTCCCCGAGGAAATTTTATTTTTCCAACGTTTTATATGAGTTTTCATATGACTCCAAAAGTGGGGGGTCTGGATGCAACTTCTACCTTATGTTATGTATCAAGATATTGATAGTATAATATGAATACAATATTTATGTGCTAATTTCGTCCCCGAGGAAATTTTATTTTTCCAACGTTTTATATGAGTTTTCATATGACTCCAAAAGTGGGGGGTCTGGATGCAACTTCTACCTTATGTTATGTATCAAGATATTGATAGTATAATATGAATACAATATTTATGTGCTAATTTCGTCCCCGAGGAAATTTTATTTTTCCAACGTTTTATATGAGTTTTCACATGACTCCAAAAGTGGGGGGTCTGGATGCAACTTCTACCCTATGTTATGTATCAAGATATTGATAGTATAATATGAATACAATATTTATGTGCTAATTTCGTCCCCGAGGAAATTTTATTTTTCCAACGTTTTATATGAGTTTTCATATGACTCCAAAAGTGGGGGGTCTGGATGCAACTTCTACCTTATGTTATGTATCAAGATATTGATAGTATAATATGAATACAATATTTATGTGCTAATTTCGTCCCCGAGGAAATTTTATTTTTCCAACGTTTTATATGAGTTTTCACATGACTCCAAAAGTGGGGGGTCTGGATGCAACTTCTACCCTATGTTATGTATCAAGATATTGATAGTATAATATGAATACAATATTTATGTGCTAATTTCGTCCCCGAGGAAATTTTATTTTTCCAACGTTTTATATGAGTTTTCACATGACTCCAAAAGTGGGGGGTGGAAATTAGCACATAAATATCTAATTCATTTTTTGTTATTACCATCTTGATCCATTGAGGGGGGGGTCTAGGTGAACGTTCACCTGGACCCCCCACTTTCGATTTTTTAAAAAAATACCCTTAAAATTCGAGCACAAAATTTTTTGTTGGGGGACGAAATTAGCACATAAATATCTAATTCATTTTATGTTATTACCATCTTGATCCATTGAGGGGGGGGTCTAGGTGAACGTTCACCTGGACCCCCCACTTTTGGAGTCATATGAAAACTCATATAAAACGTTGGAAAAATAAAATTTCCTCGGGGACGAAATTAGCACATAAATATTGTATTCATATTATACTATCAATATCTTGATACATAACATAAGGTAGAAGTTGCGTCCAGACCCCCCACTTTTGGAGTCATATGAAAACTCATATAAAACGTTGGAAAAATAAAATTTCCTCGGGGACGAAATTAGCACATAAATATTGTATTCATATTATAGTATCAATATCTTGATACATAACATAGGGTAGAAGTTGCATCCAGACCCCCCACTTTTGAAGTCATATGAAAACTCATATAAAACGTTGGAAAAATAAAATTTCCTCGGGGACGAAATTAGCACATAAATATTGTATTCATATTATACTATCAATATCTTGATACATAACATAGGGTAGAAGTTGCATCCAGACCCCCCACTTTTGGAGTCATATGAAAACTCATATAAAACGTTGGAAAAATAAAATTTCCTCGGGGACGAAATTAGCACATAAATATTGTATTCATATTATACTATCAATATCTTGATACATAACATAGGGTAGAAGTTGCATCCAGACCCCCCACTTTTGGAGTCATGTGAAAACTCATATAAAACGTTGGAAAAATAAAATTTCCTCGGGGACGAAATTAGCACATAAATATTGTATTCATATTATACTATCAATATCTTGATACATAACATAAGGTAGAAGTTGCATCCAGACCCCCCACTTTTGGAGTCATATGAAAACTCATATAAAACGTTGGAAAAATAAAATTTCCTCGGGGACGAAATTAGCACATAAATATTGTATTCATATTATACTATCAATATCTTGATACATAACATAGGGTAGAAGTTGCATCCAGACCCCCCACTTTTGGAGTCATATGAAAACTCATATAAAACGTTGGAAAAATAAAATTTCCTCGGGGACGAAATTAGCACATAAATATTGTGTCCATAATATAATATTACAATTTTGATAATCTCAGCTCCCACTTTTAATGTCATATGAAAGCTCTCATACACACATACACATGTATGTACACACGTGACTCCGCAATGTATGCAATGCAAAAAGGAGCCGGCTACATATGGATGTACATATATACACATGTATGTATGTGCATACATGCAAGCAAACATGCAGTTAAGATAAGAAAAATACTAAATACTCTTTTATTTAAAAAAAACTTTTTTTTGTTGGTGTAGGTAATTAGTACATCAATATTATATTAACTATAGATTATATAGTTGGTTTTGTACACTGTTCACCTATCTCCCACTTCCCAAGTGAAATTTTTTTTTTAATTTAAGCAAAAAAAAAAAAATTTGTGGGACGAAATTAGCACATAAATATCTAATTCATTTTTTGTTATTACCATCTTGATCCATTGAGGGGGGGGTCTAGGTGAACGTTCACCTGGACCCCCCACTTTCGATTTTTTAAAAAAATACCCTTAAAATTCGAGCACAAAATTTTTTGTTGGGGGACGAAATTAGCACATAAATATCTAATTCATTTTATGTTATTACCATCTTGATCCATTGAGGGGGGGGTCTAGGTGAACGTTCACCTGGACCCCCCACTTTTGGAGTCATATGAAAACTCATATAAAACGTTGGAAAAATAAAATTTCCTCGGGGACGAAATTAGCACATAAATATTGTATTCATATTATACTATCAATATCTTGATACATAACATAGGGTAGAAGTTGCATCCAGACCCCCCACTTTTGAAGTCATATGAAAACTCATATAAAACGTTGGAAAAATAAAATTTCCTCGGGGACGAAATTAGCACATAAATATTGTATTCATATTATACTATCAATATCTTGATACATAACATAGGGTAGAAGTTGCATCCAGACCCCCCACTTTTGGAGTCATGTGAAAACTCATATAAAACGTTGGAAAAATAAAATTTCCTCGGGGACGAAATTAGCACATAAATATTGTATTCATATTCTACTATCAATATCTTGATACATAACATAGGGTAGAAGTTGCATCCAGACCCCCCACTTTTGGAGTCATATGAAAACTCATATAAAACGTTGGAAAAATAAAATTTCCTCGGGGACGAAATTAGCACATAAATATTGTGTCCATAATATAATATTACAATTTTGATAATCTCAGCTCCCACTTTTAATGTCATATAAAAGCTCTCATACACACATACACATGTATGTACACACGTTTCTCCGCAATGTATGCAATGCAAAAAGGAGCCGGCTACATATGGATGTACATATATACACATGTATGTATGTGCATACAAGCAAGCAAACATGCAGTTAAGATAAGAAAAATACAAAATACTCTTTTATTTAAAAAAAACTTTTTTTTTGTTGGTGTAGGTAATTAGTACATCAATATTATATTAACTATAGATTATATAGTTGGTTTTGTACACTGTTCACCTATCTCCCACTTCCCAAGTGAATTTTTTTTTTTAATTTAAGCAAAAAAAAAAATTTTGTGGGACGAAATTAGCACATAAATATCTAATTCATTTTATGTTATTACCATCTTGATCCATTGAGGGGGGGGTCTAGGTGAACGTTCACCTGGACCCCCCACTTTTGATTTTTTAAAAAACACCCTTAAAATTCGAGCACAAAATTTTTTGTTGGGGGACGAAATTAGCACATAAATATTGTATTCATATTATACTATCAATATCTTGATACATAACATAGGGTAGAAGTTGCATCCAGACCCCCCACTTTTGGAGTCATGTGAAAACTCATATAAAACGTTGGAAAAATAAAATTTCCTCGGGGACGAAATTAGCACAGAAATATTGTATTCATATTATACTATCAATATCTTGATACATAACATAAGGTAGAAGTTGCGTCCAGACCCCCCACTTTTGGAGTCATATGAAAACTCATATAAAACGTTGGAAAAATAAAATTTCCTCGGGGACGAAATTAGCACATAAATATTGTATTCATATTATAGTATCAATATCTTGATACATAACATAGGGTAGAAGTTGCATCCAGACCCCCCACTTTTGAAGTCATATGAAAACTCATATAAAACGTTGGAAAAATAAAATTTCCTCGGGGACGAAATTAGCACATAAATATTGTATTCATATTATACTATCAATATCTTGATACATAACATAGGGTAGAAGTTGCATCCAGACCCCCCACTTTTGGAGTCATATGAAAACTCATATAAAACGTTGGAAAAATAAAATTTCCTCGGGGACGAAATTAGCACATAAATATTGTATTCATATTATACTATCAATATCTTGATACATAACATAGGGTAGAAGTTGCATCCAGACCCCCCACTTTTGGAGTCATATGAAAACTCATATAAAACGTTGGAAAAATAAAATTTCCTCGGGGACGAAATTAGCACATAAATATTGTATTCATATTATACTATCAATATCTTGATACATAACATAGGGTAGAAGTTGCATCCAGACCCCCCACTTTTGAAGTCATATGAAAACTCATATAAAACGTTGGAAAAATAAAATTTCCTCGGGGACGAAATTAGCACATAAATATTGTATTCATATTATACTATCAATATCTTGATACATAACATAGGGTAGAAGTTGCATCCAGACCCCCCACTTTTGGAGTCATATGAAAACTCATATAAAACGTTGGAAAAATAAAATTTCCTCGGGGACGAAATTAGCACATAAATATTGTATTCATATTATACTATCAATATCTTGATACATAACATAGGGTAGAAGTTGCGTCCAGACCCCCCACTTTTGGAGTCATATGAAAACTCATATAAAACGTTGGAAAAATAAAATTTCCTCGGGGACGAAATTAGCACATAAATATTGTATTCATATTATACTATCAATATCTTGATACATAACATAGGGTAGAAGTTGCATCCAGACCCCCCACTTTTGGAGTCATGTGAAAACTCATATAAAACGTTGGAAAAATAAAATTTCCTCGGGGACGAAATTAGCACATAAATATTGTATTCATATTATACTATCAATATCTTGATACATAACATAAGGTAGAAGTTGCATCCAGACCCCCCACTTTTGGAGTCATATGAAAACTCATATAAAACGTTGGAAAAATAAAATTTCCTCGGGGACGAAATTAGCACATAAATATTGTATTCATATTATACTATCAATATCTTGATACATAACATAGGGTAGAAGTTGCATCCAGACCCCCCACTTTTGAAGTCATGTGAAAACTCATATAAAACGTTGGAAAAATAAAATTTCCTCGGGGACGAAATTAGCACATAAATATTGTATTCATATTATACTATCAATATCTTGATACATAACATAAGGTAGAAGTTGCATCCAGACCCCCCACTTTTGGAGTCATATGAAAACTCATATAAAACGTTGGAAAAATAAAATTTCCTCGGGGACGAAATTAGCACATAAATATTGTATTCATATTATACTATCAATATCTTGATACATAACATAGGGTAGAAGTTGCATCCAGACCCCCCACTTTTGGAGTCATGTGAAAACTCATATAAAACGTTGGAAAAATAAAATTTCCTCGGGGACGAAATTAGCACATAAATATTGTATTCATATTATACTATCAATATCTTGATACATAACATAGGGTAGAAGTTGCATCCAGACCCCCCACTTTTGGAGTCATATGAAAACTCATATAAAACGTTGGAAAAATAAAATTTCCTCGGGGACGAAATTAGCACATAAATATTGTGTCCATAATATAATATTACAATTTTGATAATCTCAGCTCCCACTTTTAATGTCATATGAAAGCTCTCATACACACATACACATGTATGTACACACGTTTCTCCGCAAAGTATGCAATGCAAAAAGGAGCCGGCTACATATGGATGTACATATATACACATGTATGTACATATGTGCATACAT
Source organism: Urophora cardui (assembly GCA_960531455.1). Taxonomy (NCBI): domain Eukaryota; kingdom Metazoa; phylum Arthropoda; class Insecta; order Diptera; family Tephritidae; genus Urophora; species Urophora cardui. Next base: position 33,637,921 of record OY482671.1, read on the forward strand.
GCAAGCAAACATGCAGTTAAGATAAGAAAAATACTAAATAGTCTTTTATTTAAAAAAAAAAAACTTTTTTTTGTTGGTGTAGGTAATTAGTACATCAATATTATATTAACTATAGATTATATAGTTGGTTTTGTACACTGTTCACCTATCTCCCACTTCCCAAGTGAAATTTTTTTTTTAATTTAAGCAAAAAAAAAAAAAAATTTTGTGGGACGAAATTAGCACATAAATATCTAATTCATTTTATGTTATTACCATCTTGATCCATTGAGGGGGGGGTCTAGGTGAACGTTCACCTGGACCCCCCACTTTCGATTTTTTAAAAAATACCCTTAAAATTCGAGCACAAAATTTTTTGTTGGGGGACGAAATTAGCACATAAATATCTAATTCATTTTATGTTATTACCATCTTGATCCATTGAGGGGGGGGTCTAGGTGAACGTTCACCTGGACCCCCCACTTTTGATTTTTTAAAAAATACCCTTAAAATTCGAGCACAAAATTTTTTGTTGGGGGACGAAATTAGCACATAAAAAGCACATAAATCCTAGCCTATCAATTTTCAAATCCATTGAGTGGGGGGTCCAGCTGAACGCACCCCATTTTTTCGCTTGTTACTGTTTACCATCCCCATTTTATTTCTTTTGGCGCAATTCTGCTTACATATACGAGGGCACAATTAATTTTAATTTTCATAATCATTTGGAAAAATATTCCGTATATATGTGAAAATATGCTGGAAATTAGAGTCACTTAGATCACTATCAGGCACACATAATTGTGACGTTGTCATACGTATACATATACTATGATGCTGTTATTGGCGTTGTGGTTGCGCCATTTTACACTTGCGCTATATTGGAGCTGGTGTTAGCGCACGAAATTGAGTCAGTGTTATATTGCAATAGCGCATCATTGAGTTGGCGCTACATTGAGTTGGCGCTATACTGAGTTGGCGCTACATTGAGTTGGCGCTATATTGAGTTGGCGCATTTCCCAAATCGGGGTTAGCGCAATAACACCAGGGTTGGTGTTAGCGCAATTGCGCCGCGCAGCGCAGTGTTACCCATGCCTAGAGGCCACTCATGCAGCTGCACCCTCATGAGTGAAGTATGTGTGAGTGAGGAGCCAAAATGAGGCAAATCCGAACCCTGGTACCCAACAACGCTCAGTTGTTGTTTTAAAGGTACGAGCATTGTTGATTTAAGTCAGCCACGGAAGATCAAATACTTTTGCCTTTAAATTAACAACGGAGACTGTTCGAAAACATTTTCACCACCTCTTCTTCTCTCCTTCTTAGCATTCACTGGTTGCTATCTTTATTTCTTATTCTGCTTTTTCTTCTTTATTTTATATTCTCCTCCGGCTTCGAACCATGACATCAATCTGAAATTCTATCCAATCATCACATAGTGGAACATTCAACAATATATTAAATTTAAAACATCCTTTTGTACTTCCCCTTTCCCGAAAAAGCATCTATGAATTATACGAATCATTGTAAAAACAAAATTAAAAAAAAATTGTTCTCATTAGCAGCGTTGCCGTTTTAGCCATTTAGTGGCTAGATTTAGCCACCGCCGTGTTTTTTTTTGCCACCAAAATTTCGGTTTTGCCACTAGCCACGTTTTTAGCCACCGCTTGTAATGAATCAAGGCAGATATACGTATGTATTGAACCATAATTTTGCCCATAGGAAGGATGTGGTAACGCTAATTCAATTCAGCGATTATCACAAATCAATTTATGTGTTAAAAAACAAAACAAGTTACGCAACTATCGATAAATGCATGCTAGTGGAATAGTAGGCTGTCGATGAAAGTCCGTATAAGGATCTAACTGACTTTGTATATTGTTTGCTAGCAACGCCGAAGTGGAAAGAACCTTTTCCGTAATGAATATTGTCAAAATCAAAACAAAACGAATCATACAATGTTGAATGCAATTTTAACTATAAGGTATGGCTTAAAGAATGTAAAACAATGTTGCAATGAATTCGAAATAACAGAAAATCTCATTAACTTAATGAAGAAAGAATTAATTTATGAAGAGAAACAGTCAATTAGTGATGACGACATAATGATAGATATTGAATGTGATATCTAATTTTTTTAGATATAGTTAAGTACATACTATGTATGTATGTATGAATATTTTATTTTTACACAAATTTATGAGGGGGGGGGGGTAGTATAGATCCCTAAAATGTAAAACATAGGGTTCGGAAATGTATAGTTTATTAATAATAAATCGGTAAAGGTGAAAATTTCACTCTAATACACTTTATAATGCACTTATAATAACACTAATTTATTTAAAATGTTTTATTATATAAAATTTAAGAAACTTAACATAAACGACATTGTTTTTATTCATTGTAATGTATTCGTGTACACTTTTCTGCGTTGGCGGCCTTCGGCCGCGCTTATAAAAAATAACCCTGGGCTACGCCATCCAAATCCGGACGTGTGTCATAACCGTGGCTACCGCCACGGTGATGTCCTTCTGCGTAATACACCCTTCAGCGTAGGCGGACTTCGCATTTATTTATTAATTTCATTTATTTAGATGACATTTTCACCGCTTTATTATTAATAAACTATACATTACAATTTTTAGCCACCACTTTTAGCCACGAACCAAATTTTTTAGTCATATTTAGCCACAAATTAATTCAAATCTGGCCACCACGAAAATTTTTCAACGGCAACGCTGCTCATTAGTTTTGTTACCAACGGAAGCTGTTGGATCAAATACTTTTGCCTTTAAATCAAAAACGGGGTCTTTTGGAGAAAATTTTCTGCTAAAAATAAACTTTTGTTTGGATTTTTCTCTTCATCTTCTCTCCATCATTATTGTTTTTGTTGGTTTTCTCACAAACAAATTTTTAAAACCAAGCAAGTTTTTGAATTAACAGCGCCTGTTTTTGTATCAATTGTTGGATCAAAAACTTTGCTGTAAAAACAAATACTCTTGCTCTTGAATCAACGACGGAGATTCAACAGCCGAAAGTTTTTGATTTAACTACGGGTGTTTTTTTCAGAGTATGTATTAACATACGTGTGTGTAATTCTCGTTGTTGTTCTTATATTTTTAATAAAACGTTTAAGCAAGGCACTCCCTTTGATGCTGTAAACCGCTGATCTTCAACCGATCTAGCGATTGTGTCTTCCCAACAGCCGTGGGGCATTTTACGTGCCGCGAAAGAAATCACAACGCCAGAAAGTAAAGACCATGAAGGGGAATTATACGTACATATATAAGCCCTATACAAGTTTTAATAAAAGAATTTAAATTAAATGGTCCAAAAAAGAGACACAACCAGAAAATTACGCCAATGCGGTGACTTCACTGCCCGAGGCATTTTGAATTGGCTGGCATTGCGAAAGAAATGCCTCACTTTTACACGAATGAGCATACATACATATGTATGTATGTTTGTATGTGGCTACTGTGAAAGAAACATCTTTAGACAAAGCTTCCTTCTTCCACGTACCCCGAGATATTAGCTGTAATCTGGAGAAGAACAGTATTAAGCTAAATTTGCATTGAGTTACCGAGTGACTATAAGTGGGACGAGTTTAAATAATATTCTACGTAAATTATGTATTACAAAAATAAATCTTAAAAACATTATTCTACAAACTTAAATGAAGTTTTTCGCTTATTTACAACTTTTCAATTATTTTTTCCTCTGAGAGGGAGAGAGGGTAGTCCTTATGGCCTGATTACATCAACACAGCAAAATCAGCCTTATTATAAGCCTTTGTCCATACAACTTAAGTATTTTCATAAGCCTTAGCATCTTCTGAAATAAACCTTAAACAAGTCGTAGATTTTTAGAGAAGATATTTGAAAAATTTTGATTTAAGATTCATCACGGTGGGCAGGAGGCGACGATAGGTTGCATGAAAATATCGACAACAAAGGAAAGTGGGGTTGTGTTATGTGATGTTTTGTTCCGTTGAAATTAAAATTCGAGCTGCCCCTTTTTCAAGGATATTCACATTTTTTTTTTTTGTTTTTTTTTTTTTTTGAAAGGGTCAAATATTGACGAAATCGAAAATTCGTCAAACTGCAAATTTTTCCGATTTCAGTACATTATCTGGTAGCTAAAGGATACAAGAAAAGGTATTAAAAAGAAAACAGGACACCTGTAGTGAAAAAATCCAATGTGAACAGGACCTAAAGGATAACCACTGAAATATAAAATAACACAAAAAGTACCCACTTTAATTTGCGTATAACTCCTTAAATGTTAACTCTACGTGAAAATTATATGTTTCATTCAGAATAAATAAAGGAATATTTCTTTAATATACAATTTGGATGTACCTGCAGTGCTTAATGTACTTTGGTGCACCTAAAGTTAAAATTTCAAAAAAATTACGTTATTTTTTTGGTGCTATTTTAAGTTCAAATATTTTTCTAGTTTATGTAAATATTTTAATCTAATGATCCAACTCTCATTCCTACATATCTATACGTTAATAACCAAATAAAGTTAGAGCTGAGATGTGCGCTAGCTGTGCACGGTGGGCGGTAAGCAACAATAGGTTGCATGAAAATGTCGAAAAAACGATCAAATTAAGGGGAATAAAAATACGTATCGAATGGTATAAAAATATTCGAAATCGGGTCAGTAGTTTTTAAGTATGGAATTGCAATTTAAAAAATGCATAATATAAACTTTGACCTTTAATAACTTTCGTTGTTCTTGTTTCCAAAAAAAAACTTCGCTTCAATACTCAGCTTAGCCATGTTTATCATTCCTCTTACTTGGTTTTATGATTTTATAATTTTCAAAATTTCATATTTGTACCATATCGTGGGCACCTCTAAACATGCGAGTAGGTCAATAAAATTTTACAGACTTATTTCTGGGCTAGAAAGGTTCCGTTCTGGCTTTGGAACAAATTGAATTTCCAAAAAAAATTTCACTCCACCTTAATATATACATAGTTGATAATTTAATTAGATCTACTGTGCTTGCTTATTATTACTACTATGTACATATTAATTTTGTTTTATTTTTTTTCTTGTTTTCGTTTTGTTTCTCATTTTTTTATTCCATTTTCCGTTCTATTGTTTTCCTTTTTTGCTGTTATTTATTTAATTTTTTTCTACAACTTCTCACTTACAATTCTCCGCATTAAATATTTTCAAGGTCATATTGTCTTTTACAACAACTACAGTAATTTAGTAGGCAAAATAAATATAAATTAAAAAACACGATATCAAAATGAACAATTCAGCAATACTATGTATAAAGTACATATATATCAACATACATATAAACATACTTAAGTATAAATAATACTTCACTTTACCAATACTTTCGTTGACGTGTAATTTTACGAGGGTGACCAAGCATTCAGTAGTGACATTACCATCGGCTTTACCAAGTTATTTCTACAGTTGAGTAAATGTGTAAATAAGAAAAACAACTTCATACGAGTAATAGGACTTGAAAAATCTGGTTCTGTTGTTCGAAATTCATTAAGAGACTCTCATCCAAATTGGAAGTTATTCGCTATTTATTCACTAAAATGCAAATCGCGCAATTGTGCATAAATGAAAATATTTATTTTTTATATTTTGGAATAAGCGGAAAAATCCAATTAGCTCATACAGCGATGGTAGATGTGATAGCTATTTCGTCAGCTGCCAACCATTATTCAACACTTGCATAGCAGATGTACGAAAATCGTACACTAAGTGAGGTTAGATTGAATAGAGCAATGGCATATATAAGTGAAAAATCCAACAGCTCAGCAGGACCATCGGTAGCCGCAGTGCTTAGCGTTTCGCTAATATTCGACTACTGATGGTTGGAGCGTAGGTTCAAAGCCTGGTGTGCTCCCGAGAAGATGTCTGATGATGAAGAAAGTGGTTTTTCTTCGAAATAGCTATCACATCTACCATCGCTGTATGAGCTAATTGGATTTTTCCGCTTATTCCAAAGTATAAAAATTAAAATTAAAAATAATAATTTCGTGCTAGACACTAACATACCTAATAATGAAAATATTTAATTTTAATTTAACTTAGATAATACGATAAATGTTAGAAATTGCCTTTCTCTAGCACCTCGCCATCAAATTTATCCTTATCTAAAAACTAGTATTTGTCGATCAAAAGCTACCTAAGATAACAGATCAAGCCAGATTTTCAAGAAATCAGTAGATCATAAATTGTAAGAGAAGTGCCTTTACAGCAACCAAACTTAATTCTATTTATTGTTATTTTAAATAAAGTGCTGGCTATTCGGCATATTCATATTTAGAAAATTTTTGGGGTATAACTTCTTAAACTTCCTAAGCAACCAAAGACACGTAACTTCGCAGCATTTGTATTCATATTGACTGTCCCTGGTTGTTTATATATATACATATAGACGATTTGAGGTATACTTTCCCACTTACACTTTTTTGTCTAATTAATTCTTGTATGTATACACAAACCTCAGAAACGGTCAATACAACGTAATAAAAATAAGCCAATGTAACATTTAATTTCCCCCACTCCTTAGTATGACCGAAGACAGCCGCGTGTTTACTTGCTTGGATTAGTAAAGCACCAAACAGATTGTGCAGCCCTCGTATTCACCTACAGGCGTACATATGTTTGTGCATATGTACATGCATACTCATTCCTTTCCTATCTCTATCTCTCTATGACATACATATGAATGCTGCTGATCTCTGTTTTCCGCCAACTGTTTTTCTATGTTAAAAACATATTTCTAATATTGATGTTTTCTTAATTAATTATAGTGCCCTATCTTCTGTTCGTCAATAAAGCGCTTATTTTGTGGCATTAAATGAAATGAATTGATATATGTGGTCATTCAAATGATCGATTTTCTTCGGTCTCACCCCCTAGATCGGTAACAGCACAGCCGAAGATATCACATATGAATTTTGGTCCCAATCGGAGATAGTTAAAGGGTGTCGCACAGGGGTCAAATTTCAGAAAACTCTATGGGGATTCAAAAAATTAAATTAATTTTTATTATATCTAATGCCCGAAATCGATAGTCTTGTACTCAAAGATACCAAATATAAATTTTGGCTCCCATCGGACTCGGTTAAGGGGTGTCACACAGGGGTTAAAGTTGATATTACCATATGTAAGTGACACCACTTAGCCGTCTCCGATCGGGACAAAAATTTATATGTGTTATCTTCGTCTATATTAGCATTGACCTAGGGGGTGAGGTTCACGAAATATGATATACATTTGCCTCCATGCATTTGGGGATCGCCCTAATGCACATATGTATGTAACCAGGGACTGAAAATAACGGTTATTTCTTTCTAGTGTGGTGAAAAGGTTACGCAAAAATAACCTTTATCTTCTTTTGGTCCATAATAACCATTGTAAAGACCAGAAAACCGTTTTGGGCCTGAATAACCGTTATGGCAACCAAAAAAGTGTTTTGGGTTTGAATAACCGTTATGGCATCTAAAAAACTGTTTTATTCAGATTTTTTTTTTTTTTGGTCAGCTATAAAAATCAAGCCTATTTATTTGTCAATATTTCTGGACGATATTGGTATCAAATGAAAGGTGTTGAGCAGGGCTTTTACATAGAGGTGTATTTGTTAAGATTCGTAGGTCGGGTTCCCAGTTATGGGTAAAAAGTGGACCCGGATGCCCTGGAATGTTTTAAGCAATATTGGTATAAAATGAAAAGAGGTAATCAGAGCTACAATCCCTGCTCAACACCTTTCATTTGATTCCAATATCGTCCAGAAATATTGACAAATAAATTGGCTGGATTTTTATAGCTGACCAAAAAAAATAAAAATCTGAATAACGGTTATTCAGGCCCAAAACAGTTTTTTGGTTGCCATAACGGTTATTCAAGCCCAAAACACTTTTTTGGTTGCCATAACAGTAGTTATTCAGGCCCAAAACGGTTTTTTGGTTTTTATAATGGTTATTAAGGACCAAAAAATTTTTTTCTCATGATAGTGGTTAAATATGACTTTTAGCCCATTTCTCTTATAACCGTTACGTCCCTGTATGTAACTATTTACATATATTATATTTCCAATTACTTACAATAGCCGAGTGCCTGAGGGTGCGGTTAGTGAAGAACGTGTAGACCACTCGCTTACGTAATCGTTGCGTTAAAAATCCAAACTCATTTGATTTCTGCGATACTGGCGTCACTGTCATCCGTCATTGAGTAATCGTTTACATACAGCTCCTATAGAATAGATCGGATCAGCTGACGCGATATACGGGCTCGCGTCGTTGACGCTATTATAGTTATGCCAGTCACCGACGTAAGAACGTACCCCGTGTCAGCTGACACGACCTACATATTTTATGGGATTACATTGTTAACGAAACTCATCAACGCATGACGGTGACGTCACGTTGCCCCTAGCAGCAGTTTGATATAAACATACGGCCAGTACGGAAGAGAGCTCAGTCGGTGAATGGGTAAACTATGCATTAGTGCGAGAACTGAGAACTCAACACCAACTATCGGGTTTGAGGGAAGAACTAGCGGGGAAAAATATCAACACGAAAGCGATAGTGAGAAAATAAAGCAGAAAAAAAGACATTTGGATACTCACTCGATCATACACATACATAACTGTTACATACACTGAAAAAAAAAACAATTTTTTCCTTATTTGGAACACGCGTTCCAATAAATTATTTCCTTTGTTTTGCGTAAACTTTCCCAAAAATGTGTAAAAGACATTCAAACACATTGGTTGACATGGTGATTTGTATGAGAATTCAACTTATCAAAATTAAAGAAAACCAAATCTTCTAAATAAAGTCAAGTTGGGAAAGAAATGACGCTTAAAAAATGTTTCCTTATTTTTACATGCTTTAGGGAAAATTTACTCAAAACAAAGAAAATAGTGATCAAAATATTTCTTTGAACCCTCCATATACATACATACATATATATTTTTTTCTTAGTGTATGTACTTACACATACACCCTTCCATACTTTTACCCAATAAACACAACGGATTCGCCTCGAATTCGCTTTCTCTGATTATATAATCGCGGCAATAGTTCGCGGCGATAGATCGGCGAATCCGAATTCGTAGGAATGTCTCCTATCAATAGCGATTCGAGAATTTCTTCATTCTCGGATCGCTGGCGATTCGAATTTTTTATCATTAGCGATTCGAGAATTTTTAATTTCTCTGATTGCTGGCGATTCGAAAATTTGTACATTCTCGGATCGTTGGCGATTCGAATTTTTTACATTAGGTCAATTCCATTGTGACGGGTGTGACCATGATACTCATAATTTTCGCTATAATTTTGAAATGGAAAGCTTGCATTTCAAAAAAAGGCCGTTATTCCCAGCAATGGGAAAGTTAAAAACGGTGGATAGCAGGTATATACTTGAAGGACACCATTTCCGACCAGAGTGCCCATTAGAAAGCTGGGACGGGTGTGACCTTATATAATTGAGCTTTCAAAAAATCCCACTTTGCATATAAATTTTGTAAAACTTTTCACAGAACGCATATAAAAAATTTAGTCCAGCACGTTGTTCAAAGTCTTTTTGATTGTATAGCATACTTACTATTTTGAAATTCACGTTTTTCTTGCGAAAACCCTGTTTAAAAAATTGGACGGGTGTGACCTCTCTATGTGACGGGTGTGACCCAGTACCAAAATTCAAAATTTTTGATGAACTAAAAGTTTTTATTGACTTCATTTATAACTCGTAATATGAAAAAAAGTAACATAACATTGTTTTCTCGCTATCATAAAACTCACATTATTCCAAAGGTGTATGTTTTAGGAAAATTTGTTTAAATTCAGATAAATATGAATCGCAAGCATACACAGAGGCCGCATCTGCTCTTTTAAAGTTGTGCATTTTTTGAATATTCTTTATTAATTTTACGTTTTCCCACCTTGCGTTCAAGAAATTACTGTCGCGCACAACATCGTCTTTTGATGCGTAAAAAACGTCGATCTTATTAAGTTTCTTTGTTTCAACTAGATATTGGAAACAGTCAACGGGTGTTTTCATAAAATATTCTCCAGCCTTAATGCCCGTACTTAAGGTTCTTTTTACAGCTGCAGCTATTCCATCTACAGCGCCTTTACCATGGCCTGTAGCGAAAAAATTCCAAGTCATTTCTAATCCAAAATCCTCAGGAGCATGGCAAATGTTAAAAATATTGTATCGATTTTTAAACTGAGATGCGCAGTTTTATCTGTTATCATGTTTTTAGCATCCCTCCTTCTTTTATCTACTACTTTCTCTTTAGCTAGATGCAATTCATATTTTTCTTTGTTTTCTTTAAGCTTCTTCCTCTGTTCGCGCTTTCTGTTTTTCGAATCTATTAAAAAATATATGTATACTTCGTGTTGGTGTGACGGGTGTGACCAAATATTTTTTAGAACTGAATACTAAATTACTGCGATAAATTTTAAGAAAATGTCACTAAGTATTTATCGCGACTACTTTGTTATTATTGGAGAGTGTCAGGTGGTTAAAATGTAAAGTACCAATATAATTAAACTTTTTCAATTTTTTCTGTGACGGGTGTGACCGAAAATTTTAGTATATTAAACACGCCATAAAATTGTTACTATAAAACGTATAATATCGAAACTTCACAGAAATGTAAAACAATGACCTAGTCTCTTCAGAGGTAACGGTTTTTATTAATATTGAGAATGGAATAGTATAAAAATGTTAAATAAACAGACACCTTGCAGAGAATGTGAACTGAATATTCAGTATAGACAAAGTTCAAAGTGTTGCCAAACTTATAAAAATTTACGTGAATCCATTTTTTTTTATTCACCCATAAAAAGCATCCTCTTGTGCATATTAACAAATTAAATTTAATTAAAAATAAGTGATTTCTAATTTTGCTGGATAGGGCCGTTTTAAGTGGAATTGACCATTAGCGATTCGAAAATCTGTAATTTCTCTGATCGTTGGCGATTCGAAAATTTGTACATTCTCGGATCGTTGGGAATTCGAATTTGTTATCATTAGCGATTCGAGATTTTTTATCAATGGCGATTCGAAAAATTTAAAATTCTCGGATCGGTGGCGATTATTGGCTATTTCAGAGTTTGGTTTAATGGCAATAGGTTAGATCCGCATAAAATAATATAAAGCATTTAAAATATTTTTATAAAGGAAGTTAAATGTATTTGTATACATATGTGTTTTCGATATGACATTTAACATGAACGATTATGAAAGGAGATCAGTATTATTTTCATTTATTTTGCTTTTTGTAGCACTTGTGTAGCCTTTCCTCTTCTTAATGCGATCTGCGCAGTATTGAAAATTCTGAATGCAGCTGAAATATACATAATAGAGATTTTGTTATTCGCTATATAAACTTTTTAAAATGATATGACAAAAAATACATCAAATTATATCTGTGGTCACAAGCAATAACACTGGATCACAAAATGAAATTTTTTGTCTGTACTTTGGACGTGACCATCCTATCTATATGTAAAATCGGTCGCTGATTCCGAAAATCGGGCTCATTTTTAATTCTATGGGAAGGTTTTTGAGATATCGGCAATTTACCGTTATTTGGCCACTGGCTCCACTTAATCCTGTATACCTTTTTAACACAGTGAGCTATCTTCCTTGGAGTGACACTCAACGAAAGAAAATTAAATTTCCTTTTCATCGCTGCTATAACATTTTTCTGTAACTCTTATAGTTTCTGAAATATTGACGATTCAATTTGAATTTTTTCGATTTTTTACGATTTTTTGAAGAAAAAATTGAATTTGTCAGGCAATATCTTTTAAACCAATGTCTTCACCTTCGGTTTTACTCCTTTACATGAAGCTCCATTCTATTGGGAAAAATATAAGCTATCAACGAAGAAAATCCATGGTAAAATGGAAAAGTTATAGGCGATCAAGTAAATACAGCCAAGTCGCACAATGCCTCTACACGGGTATATTTTATGCATGTTATACCCGTAAATGGGCTTGTATCTACCGCGCTGCCAATGTGCTGCTACTGCAGATGTGTAGGTATTGGTACAATATGCATAGAATGTACGCGTGCAGAGGCATTGCGCAACCTGGCTGTATTTACTTGATCGCCTATAACTTTTCCATTTTACAATGGATTTTCATCGTTGATAGCTTATTTTTTTGGTAATAGAATGGAGCTTCATGAAAAGGAGTAAAACCGAAGGTAAAAATATTGGTTTTAAAGATATTGCCTGACAAAGTCAATTTTTTCTTCAAAAAATCGTAAAAAATCGAAAAAATTAAAATTTAATCGTCAATATTTCAGAAACTATAAGAGTTAGAGAAAAATGTTATAGGAGCCGTGAAAAGGAAATTTAATTTTATTTCGTTTGGTGTCACCCTAAGGAATATAACTCACTGTGTTAAAGAGATATACAGGATTAAGTGGACACATTGGCCAAATAACGGTAAATTGCCGATATCTCAAAAACCTTCCCATAGAATTAAAAATGAACCCGATTTTCGGAATCAGCGACCGATTTTACATATAGAAAGGATGGTTGCGTTCAGAGTATTTTTTGGCTGTAGAGCAGTGTAATCGCTTAGGTCATAAAATATGCGTAAAAACTTAAATTTTAATAGTTATGTATAAGAGTATTATATTGCAGATAGCTTAACTATCGAAAGATTTTCAGTAGCTTTTTTAATTAAAAACGGTTCCATAACAATTTTCACTCAGATTTAATGTTTGCACAGTTCTTTCATATAAGGTTTCGATGTGCATACATATGTGTATCCATTATTTAATGCCCTTTAATGAGACCAAATTTAATAGATTTTGCTGTAGGTATTTTCACTTCTTATGTACATACATTATACGGGGTCGAAAAAAAGTAAAAGTCCATCCCTAAATTTGAAGCTTATGTCTTCTTTTATTATAACTTTGTTATTTGACTTCAGAGTTTTAAAGGACATTAAAAGAAAATGTGGAGCTTCGAAATACGAAAATAATGACGTATCAATTTTAAAAATCGGATGTCAAATAAAAAAGTTACAATAAAAAAACGATTTCGGCGGTATTTCGCGGAGTCAAAAAAAAATTTTTTTTTGTGTCCCTTAACCCTCTCAACATAAACTTCATACTTAGGGGCGGACTTTGACAACTTTTTTATTTCGTATCGGGACCAACCCCGTCTAATGTACATGCATCAAAACTCTATATAAAAGAATTGTTCCCATATTAATTGTGAATAAAATTACATATGTGTTTTTTCACGCAATTTTTTGCTAACGATTTTTGTTTTGGTTGGCGACCTAGTGGGAATGTAATCCTCCATGGAACTCAGATTTAGCAAATCTGATTTTTGGCATAAGTTTCGACTAGGCGGTTCTGAAAGTTTATATTATAGTTGCTTACCTAGATCAATTTTACGATTTTTTCCGTGAGGTTGTTCCTCAAATGATTCGGATGCACTCGATTCTGAACTGGAACTAATCCTTCGCTCACTCATGTTGAAGTTTTTTTGTTTTGATTATTTAATATGTTTCTTTAATTCCAAATTGAAATTGATCACAATTTGTTTGACTATACAAAAAAGTTGTTGACATTTAAAACCATGAAAAAAAAATAAAAATAAAAAAAATGATATCGCGAAAACTGATTTTATCGGACTTGCCGCGAACGCGAGGCGAGCCCGAGGAAAATAAAAAAAATGATATAGCGAAAACTGATTCTATCGGACTTGCCGCGAATTCGAGGCGAGCCCGAGGAAAATAAAAAAAAAATGATATCGCGAAAACTGATTTTCTCGGACTTGCCGCGAACTCGAGGCGAGCCCGAGGAAAATAAAAAAAATGATATCGCGAAAACTGATTTTATCGGACTTGCCGCGAACTCGAGGCGAGCCCGAGGAAAATAAAAAAAAATGATATAGCGAAAACTGATTTTATCGGACTTGCCTCGAACTCGAGGCGAGTCCGAGAAATTACATTCGCGAAAAACTCGCCTCGAATTCGCCGCGATATCATCCTCTCGGCTGTGTTTATTGGGTACAAATACAAATTAACTCATCACTCAACACACTCCCATTAAATTGAATGTTACTGATTTTTGCTAATCAATTATTCGTTCATTCAAACTGTTTAATTACAAGTCAGTTGTGCCATCATGAAATCAACATATAATCAATTGCTCAAACAACTTCGTGCTCGAGAAGCGTTCGGGTATGACGACTGTGGCATTCAGAAGAATAGCACGTAAATTTTAAAACAGCCAGTCATAAATAAGGACTGTGATGACTTTTACTTGTTTTTCTTTATCGTTTTGTAAAATAAAATTATTGGCAAACTCATAATACGAGTAAGGTAACAGCTTCTTTACCACAAATTCACTAATTTAATACTTAAATAAGGCGCATTTCTGTCGTACCCAAGCATGAAAAGAATACTCGCTTATGCATCAAATTACCTTCAAAGCAACAACACCAACTCGACTATTTCAAAAATAGTCGAGTTGGTGTTGTTGCTTTGAAGGTAATTTTATGAATAAGCGAGTATTCTTTTCATGCTTGGGTACGACAGAAATGCGCCTATACTAAGAAATTTATTTATTTCATGAAGAAAGAAGACTATCTTGCGGCATTTTCAATTTTCTTTGCTTTGTTAATAAACTGATGATAAGCAAAAAAGTATGGAAGTTTTTTAAAGATATGGCAACGCTGACGTAGGTATACGAATTCTACAATTTATTTATGTACATATTTCCTATGACAATCGTACATCACGTTTTTGAAACAATTTTTGAAATAGGTGATCTTTTACTCAGCCGTCGACATATTCCTATATGATCTGAGCTAAAAAAAGCTTGAGAGTTAAAAAGCTTAAGTCGCATAAACTGGAGCTTTATTTCAGGCTAATAACTGAAACTTCCAGGGACAATGTACTGAAGACGGTTTAAGTGCGAAAATATCAATAGGCAAACAATAAACCGGAGCAAGAAAATCGACCAGAAGCCAAAAATTATTTTTTAACGTTAATGCGCCACGGTAAACCACTATTCCTAGAGCCACAGCTGTTTTATCAAGAAGTCGGTAACGTCATAATGCAGCGGAATAACGGTGGCAAGCCGACAGTTTGCAGAACTTAGCACATTTCTTTATATGTACGTAATATCGTTCCACAAAAAATAAAAAAACCTTTCTACCACCGATAAAATAAGTTATTGTGATTGGCAATCGAACTGTCAGAGCATTGCATCTGTACCGCCGAGATATCTGCAAAATTAAGTTCGTTGACATTTAGTGCAAAATCCACTGAGTTCACGTAACTCAACTTTCCCACATATCGCCAATCCTTCCTTCTCTTGCCACGTGCCTATGCTTCCTTTATTTATTTGGTTATTTTATTTTTAATTTTTTATGTGTAAATCAATTTGTCATGCGTACGCAGAGAGGCATCCACCAGCCGAAATTGTTGCGTCCATTTGGTGCTCGCTTGTCAATGCACTTTTAGCATCGGTCCATTTGTGAAATTCCATTTATGGTCAAATTAATTTATTTGGCAAATTTATTTCCACACAACAAGCAAACAAATGAAATTTATTTTAAAAGCAAATGGACAGACGACAAGGGAATTTCGCTGCTGTTGGGGCTTTTATGTGGCGCTGCAAAGCAAACCAAATATGCATGTATGCTTACCCAATTAACAAAGAAGCGCGGATGATATTGCGGCGTATTCGAGGCGAGTTCGCGAAAGTAGATCAAATCAGTTTTTAATCAAATAAATAGATATAAGTATGTAGAAAAAACAAATCAAAATTGTTTTAACAAAAGGACTTCATTTAATTCAGCAACGGAACAAAATAAATATTAGACACTGCTTAAATGTTTGAAAAGCTTTTGTTACTTCATGAAAGTTAAACCTTCTTTATAAAAATATTTTAAGTGCTTTGTATTATTTTATAGGGATTTAACCCATTGCCATTAAACCAAACTCTGAAATGGCCAATATAAAAAATCTCGTATCGCCAACGATCCAAAAAATTCTCGAATCGCTAATGATAAAAAATTCGAATCGCCAACAATTCAAGAATGAACAAATTCTCGAATCGCTAGTGATAGGTAACATGCCTGAGAATTCGGATTCGCCGATCTATCGCCGCTATAATATAATCAGAGAAAGCTAATCCGACGCGAATTCGAGGCGAATCCCTTGTGTTTATTGGGTAATTACAAAAACAAATACATACTTTGTCTTTAATTTTCATTCGGCCGATATGACATTGTAATTGAGCGGCATTTTTCATGTTGCCAGCATAAAGCGAAGACAAATCGAATCGCCAGTGTTTACAATATGCAACAGTCCAACAGCAGCAAATTGCAACTGCAACAACGAGCATTTGTGTCGCGAAGAAGTAATTGAGGGCGTCCCGAAAATGCCCGACATGCAACCGTAGAGCCGTTACTCGGCATGCAACGGATGGCAGAAGAGCGACAGATATTTAGGTTGTGGGTTGCATGAAAGGGCGATGGGGCGGAAGGATGGTGGGACCAGCTAATTTTCAACGGTTAATGTTAAAAGCTTCATTGTTCCTTCCTTTTTTGTTTAAGCATTTTTGTTTTATTTTTTTATTCCATACTGCACCGACTTTGAATTTCCATATGGTCACAAGCCAACCGAGCGATGTATGCATGTACATATGTATGTTTTTGTGTATACAAATGCATGTAGTTGTTGTACTGAATACAATTTTACTGCCAAATTTCGTTTTTTTTATTTCTTTTGTTTAACATTTTTTTTGGTTTCTTGTGTTACGCTACGTGTGCCATCATCACACATGGGCGTAGTTAACTAATCCGTGTCACCACTACGCCATTAACTACCACTACCGTCGCGATAGTGGGGCTTGAAAATTTTCCAAACAACTAACGTGAGTGGAAGTTGAAACCTTTTCCACTACCACTAAAAATATTAGTGGTAGTGGATAGGGCTTCAAATCCCAGCTTAGTGGGATTGGGGCTTGAAAAATTTCCACTAATTTTCAATTAGTGACTGAAAACTTGTTCCCACTAAATCACGAAATAGTGGAAAAATCATTGATTCCACTATATGTGTAGAATCACTAAGTTTGTATATCGAAATACATATACATACTTACATACATGTGAATAGTTCATTTTTGCTCTGAGAAGAAATATGTCTCATTTTGCTCGTATATCTATACATGTACATATGTATGTATGTGGGCATTTCCTGGGCGGTGCGGACGTTACGTTCGCACGATTTTTTGAATTTTTGAGGCAGAAATAACGCGAAATATTGTATCGTTTTATTATAAAGGGAAATATTTAGGACACACCTGATGATAAAACAAGTAAAAGCGCGGCTGTCTTCGGCCGTACCGAAGACTTCATACCTTTCATGAGTGGGGAAATGTAAAGTTACCTATATATGTACATAGCCGGATTAAGTTTAATTTATAATTTTAATTCTGTGGGTTATTTATGGAAAGATTTATTAGAAAAAATGGTGTCTTGGCTATTTAAATGGAGGAGTTATACACCAAAATGTCCATATCTGAACAATCGGTTGTATGGGAGCTATATGTTGTAATGGTCCGATCTTGACAATTTTCGGTAACCCCGTTTGGGCCCATATGGGTACAAATACTTAAAAATTTCACGCCGTTAGCTGTCAAAATGGAGGTTATACACCAAAATGTCCATATCTGAACAATCGGTTGTAGGGGTGCTATAGGTTATAGTGGTCCGATCTTAACAATTTTCGGTAATCCCATTTGGGCCCATATGGGTACAAATACTTCAAAATTTCACGCCGTTAGATGTTAAAATGGAGGAGTTCTACACCAAAATGTGTATATCTGAACAATCGGTTGTAGGGGAGGTATAGGTTATAGTGGTCCGATCTTAACAATTTTCGGCAATCCCGTTTGGGTCCATATGGGTACAGATACTTCACAATTGCAGGCTGCTAAGTTTTTTGTGAAAAGTGACAGCCAAAATACAGATTCAGAAAAATCCCCAGAACCAACTGATACATTTTTGGAGTTCGACGATGCAAATAGTAAGACTATTTCCTTAAATTGAAATATATTTTAACCTTTTTTTACAGTAGCAGCCCCTGAAATTATTGAACAGGATGAGGTCCGAAGGCAGCTTGATACGTATTTGCTTGATCCAAATAAGTCACTCAAGAGTCTAGAGAGCTATGGTGTTGTGCGGAATATGTTCCTTAAATTTAACACCCCGATTCCATCCTCTGCTCCTGTAGAACGACTTTTTTCTTTTGCAGGGATTGTAAACGCTCCACGCAGAAAAAATTTGCTTGGATCTAATTTCGAAAAGCTTGTTTTAATGAAAGCGAACAACATATGAAAGCTTTATACTATGTATATATGTATATGTTTATGTATTTGGTGCACGATAAACACACATACATATGTATGTATATTTGGCGTTTATGTGCATGACTGCAGAAATCGTGTATATGTGTGCATGTATGTATGTAATGATGTATATTTTGAAATATACCCTGCGGCGAAAACGTGAACTGGTATGCATGTAAACTAGTTGATCAACTGGTAGGAGACGGAAAAAAACATACCAGTTTGCTTTCTATTAGTTGTTCAGCTGGTATGCAAAAGACAAATTCGATGTGTTTCCTGCGTTCGTCGATTTCACTACGGCTTTGCACATTTCTACAATTCTCAAACGATTAATGAAGCACTTGGTATAAAGAGTTTATTATGTTCATCTTCACTTATATTAAATGAGATGTTGCCCTTTGTCTGAATAAGTCCTAGGAAAATACTAGTTGACTACTTATGTTTTCCGATCCCTCAGGTTTTTTCATTTTTATTTATTTATTTTACTTATTAAATATTTTTTTACATTTAAAAAAAAAAAAAAAATTAAAAATTAAATTAAAAAAAACTTTAGTCACCTGACTCCGACGAGATTCGAACTCGCGACCTGCTGGATTCGAAGCCAGACGCCTTACCAGTGCACTATCGCACCACTTGTGCTGAGCATGTCAAAAGCTGCACTTCAACTGTATATGTGAACTAACTTTTTATTGGTATGTGTTCGACTGGTATTTTAACTGGTATGAGCTTATGCAGAGGAAGACAATTGCCATTTCGTAGGACAATGGGAAATTTACAGTCGGGCAAGTAGTTGACTGGTTACGGTATACTGGTATAATTCTAGTATGCAACTAGTTATTTTCGCTGCAGGGTAGTAACCGTAGGTACATGAACGTATGAGTAAATTTAATTGTAAGCGTCTATGAACGTCCCTGCAGTAAATTTGTTTCACTGCTGAAGGATCAGTGATGATTCTTTGTTGAATATTCATCACTGTCGTCATAACTCAGTATATTTTTATTTGTTTTTGTTTTTTTGTCTGAGGAAAGCAAACCATTTATATGAAAAATTCAGCAGTCTTTATATGAAAATATTCACTAATGCCTCCTCGTCATAGGTGAATTGCATCAGTGATTCATTAAGGATTCACTGCGGATTTTTACTGCAGGGGTATGACTAAATAAATGTGTACATATGTAAAAATATTTACATTCCCGGAAAATATTTTATTGAAGATAACAGTTTTATTAGTTACTAGCAGACATGCATATGTTAGTATGGTTTAGTGGAAATAATTTAATTCCACTCAATTTGATTTCAACTACCACTCATTTCCAGAAGATTGAGTTAAAAAAATTTCCACTACCACGAAATGGCTTTTTAGTGAGTTGAAAAATTTTCCATTACCACTAATCGCTGTTAGTGGTGGTGGAAAAAAAATTAATCCCACTACACGTAGTGGTAGTTGAAAATTTTTAAAATCCACTAATGGCATATTAGTGGTACTTGACAGTTAGTTAACTACGCCCATGTATGGCCATCATCATTGACACGAAATGATTAACCGTTTGATTATACATATGTACATATACGAGGGTTCTTTGATAAGTCCGTGACATTTTGACTAAGAAATAATTTTTTCGGCAAAAATGCATTTTATTTTTCAACACAAACTCCTTTTCGCTCCATACACTTAATCCAGCGTTTTTCAAATTTTTTTATTCCTTCCAGAAAATAGGATTTTTCATGGCTCTCAAAATATGCACTTTTTTCTGTGATGATCTCTTCATTTGACCCGAGTCTCTTACCACCCAACCATTTTTTTTCAGCAGCAAATAATCGGAGGGGTCTAAGACTAGAGAATATAATGAGCGAGGTAGCAATTCGTAACTGAATTTATAAACTTTTGCCACGCGTATGCGGTTGTGAATTGTCATGATGAAACAGATTTTTTTCTTGCCAAATCCGGTCGTTTTTGCTTCAAGATCGAATCTGTACAAATGCTCTAAGTAATTCGCCGGTAATTGTTTCGCACTTTTCAAGATAATCGATGTGAATGACACCCAAAAAATTGTGGCCATAAACTTATTGGACGACATACTCACTTTGTGCTTCTTTGGAGCACGTACACTCGGAGAAACCCACTGTTTTCATTGTTCCTTGGTTACTGGTGTGGTGTGATGGATCCAAATTTCATCTACGATAACAAAACGGCACCAAAATTCGTTCGAACTTCGAATTGCATCAAACACTCCTTTGAAGTTATCAGACGATTACGCTTATTATCCAGTGTAAGCAATGTCCGCATCCATCACGCGGATAGCTTTTTCATGTCATGTAAGACGTGATGTGTTCGGTCAGTTGAGATGCCTGTGGTCTCAGCTATTTCACGCACTTTCATTCTCCGATCGTCCAACATCATTCCATGGATTTTATCGACGATTTCTGACGTGACTTCCTCTCTTGGGCGACCTAAACGTTCGGCATCACTTGTGCTATTACGACTACAACTAGGGTTGCCAGATACCTTTCCAGAAAAAATCAGTGCATTGCCTTCAAAAAAAAAAAAAAAAACAAAAAAACAAACAAAAAAAAACAACATTATATGCGGAGCATGGTGTAATAACAAGGTGACGTAAGTAGGCAGCTATTTCATTCTGTTTTCCTCTTCCTCCTGTCATTCGGCTCTTTGAAAATGAAATTCCAATGTTGCCCCCAGTTGATCCCAAAAAAAGTGTTGTATTTATGTGTATTTTAGGTGTATGAAGGAGCGACTTTTGGAAAAAATTTAAAACAATAGTTGTTTTGTAACATTTTTATTTCCTTTGACAATTTTATTATTTATGAAGAAAAAAATCGTTAAAATTTAAATTTTCGCGCCATCATTTCAAAAATGCCAAAAACAAGCTACGCCCGTTGTAGAAAACCTTGGACGGCGGCGAGTTTCAGAATGTTTGGCCCTCCCACAGACCCAGAGACCCAGATATAATTCTGCTAGGGAAAGCAGCGGTGTGATGCCTACACTAAATTCAAAAGTGTGCGTGCTGCATTTTGCCGAATGCGCATAACCCAGCAAAACGACGCTTGCTGACACAGGAAACAGTGTGGATGCCTGTGTTGTCCCTTATCTTGGGATTTCGCAAACCATGGTATTTGTGAAAAGCGAGACCATGCAACACAAACATTACATATTACTCTCCATATGTATTATTATTTAAAAACTTTTTTGGAAACGGTTTTCGCTCTAACAAGGAATATGTTTCCAAGGATCCAATACTTCTTCAAATAGCAAGATTAAAGTTGCAAATAAAACTTCTAGAAAGCGAAAATAACAATCTAAAAACCGAAAGGGCACGAGACGAAACAATATTGAAAGGTGTCAAAAATATTTTTACAGAGGAACAACTCCGAAAATTGTAATACCCGGATCACCATATCCGTTGAGATTGGATAGATATATTGAATGCCCAAACAATACACGCTGATACTAACGATTATAAATTTTACCAGATATTGAGTTCAATATATCCAGTTGAGTATGAATTATATCGTCGCTTTATGTTTGCCTTTTTCATTCGAAACTCGCTGGGTTTTATATTTTTTCAGTAAGTTGTACCGAATTCGGAAAAACTAAACCTGATACTAATGATTATAACTTTTACCAGATATTGAACTCAATACATATATTTGGTTAAATGTGAAATATATCGTCGTTTGAAGGCGTTTTGTTTTAATTTTTATATTCATATTGGTGCAGTTCACCAATTTTGTTGTTTCTCAAGAATGAATAAAAGCTTCTTAAGAATTGTAAATAATATATATAATATAAAATATAGTATTTTACCTTTAACAATAAGACAAATATATAAATAATATACTCCTCTTTTTGGACCGGATCCGGCCAATTTAGCCCTACATTTTTCCCCCTTTTCCATCTGGAAATGCAACCCTACCGTTTCAAAGAGCTTACTATTTGAGAATAGTGTCGCACTCTTCTATTTACGTCACCTGTTTATTCCACCATGTATGCGGAGCAAATCGTCTTTATTACTGGCATTTTGGTTTTGTTCCCGAATCGTTAACTGTCAATCATATTTCTATGACATGTAACGTTCGCGTTGCGGCCTCCTTCCTAATTGTTTCATGGTGACAAACGTCAAATTTTTTAGTGTCGGCTAAAAATCAGTACAAATCAGTACAAAATCCAAAAAATCAGTATTTCTTAAGGTTTTTAAAACCATCAGTACGGGGCACGAAAATCAGTATTGTACTGATCAAATCAGTACGTCTGGCAACCCTAGCTACAACGGTATTCAGTAATACACTTTTTAACCATTCAAAAAGATGGTGCGGAGTTCCCAAAGTATTTAAAAGCTTCTCCTTGGTTTTCTTCATGGATTTTTTACGAAAAAAAGCTTAATCAGCAAACGAAATTCACTTGTACAAATTTTTCTTAAAACACGCGATGCTTTCGGTTTTAAATAGCTCTCAAACACAAAAACTAATTAAATTACACACATTGCTTAAAACTTTTAAGTAGTATTTTAAGAGATGCTACTTAGTTGCTGTTGGCAGTGTTGAATTCAAAATTACTGGTCGCCAAGTTCAAAATGTCACGGACTTATCAAACAACACTCGTATGTACATAGACATAAGACATAGACGGTACAATCATTTGTCAGATGTCAAGTGCGAAGATACGGAAGAGACATGTACATAAATATACATATATATGTATATACTAAATACATTTTGTAAACGCCAAATACTTAAAAACATCAAAATAGTGCAAACAACAAGCCCGCCACAGTCTCCGGTTTTGCCGACGATGTTATACTTCTCAGAAATGGAATTTCACAAGGCCTGAAAGTCATTATTTTTTAATATTCGTTTTTAAAGCTTATGTACGCTTAATCGACTCAGTTCAAGATTCTGATCATATCAGTACATATTTTGGTGTGTCTCTCGCGCTCTGGCCTCTCCTTTTGGTACTTAAAAGAATCGTTTTTAGGCAAAATTTAGAACACTGCTTGATTTTTATGAAAGGTGTAATATTAATGTAAAATTAATAAGACTAAAACTTACAATGACACCAGTCGTACTGATTACAGCGCAATTAGCATCACCGTCCTACAACAAAGCCGCATTTGAGTGCAATTATATGTAATTTGAGTCTTTAAATCTGTTGTGTTCGAAATTCGAATTGAATTAATTAACTGAGAACGCACTAAATTAACTCCCAAAAATCTCGCACCCGTTGCGGCAACTCAAAGTCAATTAAATAAGTGCAACGCAATCAAGAGAGTGGGCATAAGTTAACGAAGTGAAACTATTGTTTGGCTGCACCAAAATGTGGGGCTTTTAGTACAAAGCGAAAAAATAAGTACATAAGTACATAAATAAAAAAACATCTGCATGAAACATAGAATTCTCCAAGTTGAACAGCACAAATTACCGCTTAAGTAAGAAGATTAAAAGCGGGGCAATTAAGCCATTACAAAAACAAAAATAAAAACAGAAAAAGCATTCGAGTGCTGAAAAGGAAATAAAAAAAGAATCACTTGAGATATCAACTCACCAAGTTTTTCGGTAGCTTGTTCAATTTCGATAGATTTGGGATTTTAAAAATCAACTCAAATTGATGTCAATTAACACGCGCTGAATAAATAAAGCAAAGGAGATTTATGTAGTTTTCTGTTTGGATTTTTTTTTCTGCTATTAAAGAAAACTAAAGTGCCAGATACTGTCGAATGTCCATGATTTTTTTAGGGCTTAACAGTAATTATAGTTTTTTTTTTTAATAATTTTTGTTGTTATTGTTATTACTACTACTACTGTTGTTCTTAACCTGTTCAAGCATTCTTGTTTTTTGTTGCAGAAATTCTCATTCCGAGTTTTTTGTCTTCTGCTCTTTTTTCTTTTTCCAATTCTCTGTAATTTCTTTGTAATTATTCAACTAATGCGGTGGTTATGGTACCAATGTTGCTTGCCAATCAAAATCGGAAACATTTCGTGATTGTTGAGAAGTGGTTATGTAGGGGAAGATGGTTTCCCTATCTAATATTTCCGTCCGTCAGAGCCAGCAAGTGTCTACTGACGTCCAAAAAATATTAGATGTTCGATCCTTTGAAATAAAATAAGGCGCAAGAGATGCGGTGGTTGATGCGCTTTATTCGGCAGTCACTGATCGAATGAATAATTATGACAAATGTTCTTCTCTTATAGGCGTCAAAAATCAAGTAAATAGTTAAAATACATAAACAACTTACAGTTAGGTCACTTTGAGTAGATACATATGTAAATGTTCTGATTATATCATAGGCATCCAAATTAAGTACATAAATAGGCGAGAGAGCAAAACAGGCTACAGTTAGGTCGCTCTGAATACAAACATATGTGGTTTACACATTAGTGGCGAAATTATTAGGACTGTAGCAAATTGTTATACATATACAGTAGTCACGACAGTAAAATGACAAAACATAATTTAAGGCATAAGTGTACATAAGTGATTATATGCAATTACAATTACATATTAATATATAATAATCAGCGCCGCTACAGTTATGCTTACATTGATGATTGGAGCACACATACACAACATAACACATGATTATTACTGAGCACACACACAACATAACACATTATTACCTCCGAAACCTCGGCTGCTGGCTGCCTGTTTCACACAGCAAATTTGCTGGATGTGAGAGTCCGAAAATTCTCTCACCGTCGGAGTGCACAACAACAATTACACGGTGCTCGACCAGCAGCATTGGTAGCATAACCAGGCCATAAGTGATACTTCCAGTGATGCCTTTTCCCAATAAACACAGACGGGAGGATGATATCGCGGCGAATTCGAGGCAGATTTTCGCGAACGTAATTTCTCGGACTCGCCTCAAGTTCGCGGCAAGTTCGAGAAAATCAATTTTCGCGATATTAATTTTTTCAATTTTTTTAAAATTGTTTTGCACTAAAAAATCATTATAGTTCTGAAATTTTACATTTATACCTGAACTTGAAAAGCTTTTGTTATTCATGAAAGTTAAACTTTATTTATAATAAAAGCGTGTTAAAAATATTTTAAGTGCTTTGTATTACTTTATACGGATTTAACCCATTGCCAGTAAACCAAACTGAACTTTTAATTTTTCGAAACTCCATTTATAAAAAATCTCGAATTGCTAATGAACAAATTTTCGAATCGCCAACGATTAGAGAAATTAAAAATTCTCGAATCGCTAGTGATAGGTGACATGCCTACGAATTCGGATTCGCCGATCTATCACCGCGAACTATTGCCGCGATAATATAATCAGAGAAAGCGAATCCGACGCGAATTCGAGGCGAATCCGTTGTGTTTATTGGATTTGATCCAATCGTATCAAATGTGGTACTTTTTTAAGCCCAAGATACGTATGTACTTAGATACTTTTTATTTTGACTTAGAACAAATTTGATACCTTTTTAATCGGCATCAAATAATATTAATGAAATATCAAAGAATATTAATCTATTACTTTTCATTTTTAAGATTTTCTTGCCACGAAAAATGTGTTTTGGGAAAGTCTTTGAAAATACCAAAAATTGGTAGATATATTGGGCAATATTTTATAAAACTTTTGGTAGGATCACTGTCTATAATAGGCATTTTGAATAAAAGGAGGGCAGCGCGACAAATATTTAAGTACTGATTCAATGACTCTCCAATTCAATTCAGGAATCAGCTCTGGCAACTAAGTTCGTTAACCCATTTACATTTGCATTTGCATGCAAAATTTAAGCTGATATCCATTATATTTATATTTTTATATTGTTAAATCTGTGGCCACAAACAATAACCGCTTGAGTCTACTTAGGAAGATTTCGAGTTATATATACCACGTTATTCTCCTTTTAAAACTCTATATTTCTGTAAAACCCCCATGCTTATAAATATATATATAATAAATAAAAACATTTAGGCTTAACTTAGAATAGAGGTATCTTAAACTTGCTATAACAGCCATAGTAGATGTATTTACTTAATCAAATTTCTTCATGACATTTTGTTTTATTTGCAAAATTTGATCGTATTATTATGGATGGCTCACTGATTTTGTGTCCATAGTTTTTAACCGACTTTTATGATTTGTTAAGAAACGCCTTCGAATATAAAAATCAATTTATCTCGAAATCATATTTTTCGACTTAAGCGATTATTGCAAATTGCCACAGAAATAATTGTTATATTGTTAAATAAAAAAAAACGATATCATCGTCAAAACCCCGAAAGCAGCTATTTTTTTATTTAAATTTTTTTTTTCAAAAATTTTTCGGTGATCATGAAAATATCAATTTGTGATAACAAATTTTTTGAAACTGCGGCAACACTGGCTACTTCCATTCCTCCTATTTCCTTCTCATTAATTCTACTTTTTCTACATTCACTCTTACTTTTTCTTATTCTTATTTTTTTTCTCCTTCTTCCTTTCTTCCTACTTATTTCTCGTCTTGTTGCATTTATTCTACTTCTTCAGCCTTATTTTCATCGCTAGTCATGGTAAATCGATTTTGACTTTCCTGAGGTCACATGCGCGGCAAGCATTAAAAGGTTAAGGAAGAGAAATATCCAAATTGTAATGTTCAGGCCTTGCCCTTCTTTGATGTGTCCTTGCAAAATCTCCTTTATTGACAATTCTAGCCCAGCCCTTGTTAGTATCTGTAACGCAATATTACGGTAAATAAAAACCAGGTACAAAATATTAGTGGGAACGGGTACATAATTCGTAATGAACTATATCGCCAACGTTAGCGTTAATCCCATTCCATCTATGCAAATCTACAAATACAATTTGGGAAGAGTAAATAAAAATAAATATTTTCGTGTTGATTCTTCGTGTTTGCACTCGTAGGTACCACATTAAAATCAATTAGGTCATGTGACTGTCCAAACAACCGATAAACGGAAGGCGAGTTCAATGTAACCTGCAATATAAACAACAACAACGAATGCGGTTGATGGTGGTAATGATGATGGAAGGTGGCGGATAAATAAAAACCAAAAAGTGCTAAAATTAACGTCAAAATAAGCTCGATGCCGTTTATTTAGTTTACATAGAAACAAATTTGTACGTGCACACGAAAGTACATATCACACTCTAAATCATAGTGACACAACTCAAAAATTCAAAAATTTTCCGGACCAAAAAACGGTGTCCTTTTTATAGGTAATGATATGGGAAGAGGCCACGTATAATAGCTATTTTCCAGTTAAAAAAGACTAAAAGTGATGACGTCAGCAAGGGTTTTACTCCGTGGATGAGCTATTTGCTGCGCCACTTGTCACTCCACAGCTGCCTATAGCCAATTTGGCAAATGAGATTTATTGCCAAAAATGAAATCACAAAACGGTAAAATAGAATAATAAAACAAAACCACAAAAATAAATTTAAAAAAAAAAAAAATATATTAAAGAAAAAAACAAAAAAAAAACAGTCACCGCTACTTTTTGAAGCTCCAATTTTGGCTTATTTTCGACAGCAGAAAAATCGCACAAAATTAGGTTATTGGTATTAAAACGAAAAATGGTAGGTATTTTGCTGATTAAACCGTTTTAAGTTTTACTACATAAGTATGTACATACAAAGATATGTTTTTATGTGTGCCATCGATGTACATACATATTTGGAATTTGCTCATTTTTTAATATTTAATCCATACTCTGCAATTAAGTGGGCGTTTGCATCATCATTTTTATTTTAAATTGAAAACAAGATTCTTTTTTTTCGCGCTCTATCTTATTTTAGTAGATAAAGCAGCCAATTTATCTCATGTCAGTGAAATTGTGCCGATGCTGCGCAAGGTTAACCGGAATTAAAAATGGGCGTTTGAGTAAAAGTTAAAAAATACATATGTATATATGTATGTATGTATGTACATTTGTATAAATGAAAGAATGCAAGTACTTACATATTATAGCAAGATTAAATGCTTTTTAGATTGGAAAGAATTTCCCCTTGTTTTGTTTTTTTACAATTTTTTGGTTCCATATTTCGCAATTTTTGTTATTTTTCTTTTATTATACTCCCTCAATAACAACCCTCATCTTTATATTTTTCGCAACTCAATTTAATTTAGCTTGTTTGCATTTTAGAGCTATTGGCTAGTTTTTAAGGAAAAGTTTATTTTATTTTGTAAATTTTAGGCCATTAAATTAAGTTTATTATGTTTTAATTTGAGATTTTTGATCGGTTGAATAAAACAGTCTCCCTGAAGAATGCGGAAAAGACGCTGGCATGCGTATGAGAGAAAAAAGGAAACTTTGTTTCGCTTTATTTGATTTTTTTTTTGTTTTTGCTAGGTCAGATCTATTTCGGCGATCATCACAACTCCTCATCAAACTTCTTTTTTCTTGATGGCCTCATCGTAGTTAATTGAGTAATTATTAAGAATAAACAGCTTTGTTAAAACCAAATTAATTTAATTCTAAATATTTTATTTTATATGATTTAGTTAAATTTAATTTAATTAAAAAAAAAAAAACATATCCGTGCGTCATGTGGATTGGCGCCCCTCGCGTCGGTCGGTCGGGATATGGAGGGTAAGCCGTTGGGTATTATTATTATTATTTTATTTTCTTTTCATTTTATTTCATTTTATTTTATTTTATTTTATTTTATTTTATTTTAATTTATTTAATTTAATTTAATTTTATTTTATTTTATTTTATTTTTTTTTTTTCATTTTTTTATTTTATTTTATTTCAATTCATTATAATTTTATTCTATTTTATTTTATGTTATGTTATTTTTATTTTATTTCACATTTTTATTTTATTTTACATATCTTATCTACTATTTTTTCTAACTTAATTTGATACATTGCAATTCATTCTATTTTATTTTAGATTTTATTTATTTTTATTAAAGTTTTATACATTCTTTAACACAATTTTTATACCTTTCATGAGAATGAAATGGTATTATAACTTAGTGCCAAAAATTTTTTGTCGAAAGTACCAGAAGGAAGCGTGGGGGACCCACCAAAATATATACCGATATGATCAGAATCACGAGCTGAGTCGATTAAGCCATGTCCGTCTATCCGTCTGTCCGTCTGTGTGAACGCAAACTAGTCCCTCAGTTTTTGAGATATCTGAATGATATTCGGAATACAGGTATGTTGTTATATGCAGCTGATCATTTGTCGGAACCGGCCGAATCGGACCACTATAACATATAGAAAACAACCGATTATTCAGATATACATGAAATTTTTGGATGTAATTTGTACATAACTTCCCAATTTAAACAGCTAAGGACGTGAAACTTTGAAGTAGACGTGCCCTTTTTAGCCCAAACAAGGTTACCGAAAATTGTCAAGATCGGACCACTATAACATATAGTTCCACAACATCCGATTATTCAGATATACACATTTTGGTGTATAACTCCTCCATTTTAACAGCTAACGGCCTGAAATTTTGAAGTATTCGTACCCATATGGACCCAAACGGGATTGCCGAAAATTGTTAAGATCGGACAGCTATAACCTATAGCTCCCCTACAACCGATTGTTCAGATATACACATTTTGGTGTATAAGTCCTCCATTTTAACAGCTACCGGCGTGAAATTTTGAAGTATTTGTACCCATATGGGCCCAAACTGGTTTACCGAAAATTGTCAAGATCGGACCACTATAACATATAGCTCCCCTACAACCGATTGTTCAGATATGGACATTTTGGTGCATAACTCCTCCATTTTTACAGCTAACGGCGCGAAATTTTGAAGTATTTGTACCCATATGGGCCCAAACGGGATTACCGAAAATTGTTAAGATCGGACCACTATAACCTATAGCTCCCCTACAACCGATTGTTCAGATATGGACATTTTGGTGTATAACTCCTCCATTTTAACAGCTAACGGCGTGAAATTTTTAAGTATTGGTATCCATATGGGCCCAAACGGGATTACCGAAAATTGTTAAGATCGGACCACTATAACCTATAGCTCCCCTACAACCGATTGTTCAGATATGGACATTTTGGTGTATAACTCCTCCATTTTAACAGCTAACGGCGTGAAATTTTTAAGTATTTGTACCCATATGGCCCCAAACGGGGTTACCGAAAATTGTCAAGATCGGACCACTATAACCTATAGCTCCCCTACAACCGATTGTTCAGATATGACATTTTGGTGTGTAGCTCCTCCATTTAAATAGCCAAGACACCATTTTTTTCTAATAAATCTTTCCATAAATAACCCACAAAATTAAAATTATAAATTAAACTTAATCCGGCTATGTACATACATAGGTAACTTTTCATTTCCCCACTCATGAAAGGTATGAAGTCTTCGGTACGGCCGAAGACAGCCGCGCTTTTACTTGTTAGTATTCTTATCTGCTTCAATTTTTTATGTATTTGATTCCTTACATGCTCTGGAAATTCCCATTTACGTATGTAGGTAAACATTTAATTAATTTCAAATTGTCATTGACAATTTTAGCAACATTCTATATTTACAAAGCGCAATGAAAGTAATGGACAAAAAAGGAAGTGAAAAAAAAGTAACATGCACATGCAAACGCCCACGCTCAAAACTTATGTATACCTACACAGTTATATAAAAATTATATATACATACATATGTGTGCATGTATTTATATCTATCTTTCCTCAGTCGAGCCACCTCCAGAATGACCTAATTACCAATAACCATGTCGACACGCCAGTTACCGTATGTCAAATCGCGCTCAGTACTCCTCCATTCACAGACACACACTCCCTCTAAAAAAAATAATATAAAAAATACTATAAAAACAAAACAATAACAAATAAAAATAAAAGCTCGAAGGCGGAAGGCTGAGATGAGTATGATGAGTTGCAGTTCATCATTTGTGCTGTCATTGTCGTTACAGTTGCTTTCATTTCAACAGCTGCGCTGCATACTCTTTACAGAAATAGATTGGCAAAAGACGGATAGACATGACAAACAGACAGACTGGCAGTTACTTCAGTTGTCATTTCTGTACGCCAACAGACACGAAGAGCCAGCCATGATCCGTCAAACCCCTCGTACACTGTATTGCACCATCATCATTATCATTGATAAAAGTGCAAGCCTCGAGCTCTGAATACGTCATTCATATTAAAAACTAGGTTCATTCAGACAAACCTACACTAAAGCGCAGCATACTGGCGTTCATTCAGTCATTCAGGTGCTTCAATCGCTCATCGGACCAACACAACAAGCCAGCCAACCAACCAACCGGCTAACGAGCCAATAAAGTCAGCAAGAGTAACCAAGCTAAGCCCATTTATTCGTTAGAAAAACACATTTTGGCGCGTCCAACAGAACCTGTTCGGCGCGCGGATGGCATATCATTTCGTCCGCCAGCCTCCAGCTTCCAGCCTTCACAAAATAGCAGCGCAGTCAAGCAATGATGTGTCATACACACCCAAATAAACGCTAAAAAAAAACTCTAGGGATCCCGCTCGTTCATGTGAAATGTATATAGAAAATACAATTAAAGTTGCCCAAAAGTAATTGGGTTGTTTGTATGGCGACATAGATTAGTTTTAGTTCCGTATGACGGCCTATCAGCGCACTGTCGCCCGTAGCCGTCATTCAGCTTTGCTCCGGCAACCAACTCTCTTATTCATCTATTTCTTCTCCCACATCTAATTGTTTATTCATTAATTTCCTCTGTTTGTCTATTACTACTACAAGTGGTTTTGGGTCGATTTGTCTAACAAATAAACTATTTCCCTGCGATTGGAAGAAATATGTGTCTACTGGGAGCACGAGTTCATCAGTTGCAGTTTGTTTATTCTCGACAAGTACATCGAATTTTGGAAGTAATGGTGACATTGACTAAAATTGCGACCAAAATCATGTTCTGTCAATGAGAGTAGTGGCCTTGCCACCGATGTCGTCGTCTTCCTTCTTTAGCGCTACCAGAGCTGACAGCTTTCCCAAGGGAAGGTTAAATGCCATTGTCTGTCCACTCTGATGGGAGAAATGAAGACGAGTTGCGTTTTTCGGGGTGTGAATGAGATTGAAGAGAACCTGACGGCTTCGAGGAACCAGCAATTCTGGGTTTAAGAATATTTTCTGTGGGTAAATCTGTAATTGTGGGAGAGCAACATTTTAAAAATCGTTCATTCTTGTATTCTTGTGCGAATAATGAGTTCAACTTGTGATCCTTTCTATACAGGTACGTACATATAGTACATACATACACGGAAAAAACTATATTGATGTCACATCCATAATTTTGGATAATCCTGTCTGATCCATATACTATGGATGTCATATCCATATAATGGGTGATACAACCAAAAAAAATTTGTAACATATACAAAAATATGGATATGACATCCATAGTTTATGGATCAGACAGGATTATCCATAAATATGGATATGACATCAATATAGTTTTCTCCGTGTACATATAAGAGTAAACCTTTTTAAGTTTAGTAGAGGGGAGTATCCTATATTATAACTGTTCTGCTCCTGGTAGATATCGAACTCAATATAGATACCTACATATGTACATAAGTATTCTAGTTGTTCTCAGCTCTAGTCTAGTACACTTGCATACCACCACCTTCACCTTCAGAAGACCTAAACATGTGTGCATGTATGAGAAGGTCTCCCATCGCATCTTAAACTAGACTGACCGACTAAAATGTATGTATTTATTTATCCATCTTTATTATGGGTACGTTCTGTTGTGGCTCCATTTGCTTAATCAAGCAGTTGCCTTTAGTCTAACTAGTTACCTACTAGAAACTAGTTCATTTTAAATCCATCAAAGTGGCAAATTAAACGCTGGTGACAGATCTCAACTGAGAAAAGCTCATTCAGCATGTTTATGAATGAAATTGTACAATTGAAGAACGAAACAAGTTTGAGAATAACAAATCGCTATTTTAGCCATTTAAAGTGTAAGCAACTTTTATTATAGACAAAACTATAAAAGTTGCAATTGTTGTTTACTGTTGAATTAAGCGATTCGGAGTCAAAACAAAAACACCTCACACCGTACAAGTCGAAACCGCAATAACAACTACATACATACTAGGGATTCCAAATTTTTCGATTTTTACTATCCCGGGATTTTCGAGATTTTTATTTATAATCCCGGGATCCCGGTATTTATCCCGGGATTTGGACTTTAATTACACAGGCCGACGAAATTTC
Organism: Urophora cardui; assembly: GCA_960531455.1. Classification (NCBI taxonomy): domain Eukaryota; kingdom Metazoa; phylum Arthropoda; class Insecta; order Diptera; family Tephritidae; genus Urophora; species Urophora cardui. The sequence continues at coordinate 33,671,470 of OY482671.1, forward strand.
CAAACAATTTTCTAACTGAAATAAAATTCTACCTTTCTAAAGGATTTCGGTGCGCTGATTCTGAATCTGAAGTCGGATTTAAGGTAATACGTGTAGGTTTTGAGATATTCATGTCCAAAGAGACGAAAAATGTGATTTTTTGCTATATTCACTGCTCAATCTGTTAAATTACTTACTTTCATTAAAAGATGATTGCAGCTATTGAAAGAACGACCATTTCTCTTGAAACAGCTTTTAACGAAAGTGAGTAATTTTAAAAATATTGAGGAGTGAATATGGCCACAAACTGCGTTTTTTCGCCTTTTTGGACATGAATATCTCAAAAACTGCCGAAATCCTTTTGAAACGTAGAATTTTACTTCTGTTACAAAAATTTTTCGACCAGTATTATTTTCCCACATTTGGAGTTGAAAAAAGTAAATACATTTTTAGAGAAACGCTGCAACTTTAAAATGCAAAGAAATATAGACTTTTAATGCCATTTTTTATTATTTAATTAGTAGCAAAATAAAATAGGAATGTAAAATCATGCGTATTATTTAATAATACCTAAAAGTTACTTTAAAAAGTACAACCAACAACGAAAATTACATACATTTGTTGAACAAAACATTTGCCTTTGCAGTTGGTACTTTTAGGATATTAATAAAAAGGCTTGCAATCATTTGATAATTTCCAATAAATTTTTTTTTAGAATTTAACGACGCACTTTGTTTAAGCGAATATATCCAAGCTTGCCGAAAAATTCAGAAAATTAATACAACTTCTGAATAGATAAATATCGGAGGCAAAATTTTGATATGAATTCCGAGTATGCAGCTGCGTATTTAATTTTAGTACAGTGTTGTAAGACTATCAAGTGTAATTAAAATTTTGTTTCAATTTTCTTCCATTATTTACTTTCCATGTGGGAAAATTCCAAAAAACATTTGAGAAATAAATGACCAAAAATCAGGAAATAGAAATTATCAAATGAATTTTGCCACAAGCTTAAAGCTTTAAAAATACCTAACGTACGTTTCCTTACAACGCGTACTTCAACACAAAAAATTTAATTATGTATTAAAAAAAATCAAAAATTTTAATCCTTACTTTGACTAACGGACTTTTTTATTCTAGCAAAAATGTCGCACTTTCTTCCGGCTGTTACATTTTTTTGTTCTCTTCCACACACACTCAACAATTTTTTCAGGGATGTTTGTTCTATTGACAAAATATAAAACTGGCCCGACTACGGGCAACATTTTCTGCTCTTAGCACAAGTAAAAGGTTGCATTATTTTTGTTTCATTGATCACATGAAAAATGCAACACTTTAATAGGGCACAGGACACATGTTGATAATGCTGCAATGTAATAATGCAACATTTTCATTCAGAATAGGAAATGCTATTAGTATACAGATCTTAGACCAATAAAAATTATATTAAATATAATTTTTCTTTGCTATAATAGCGGAATATTCTCTCTTTATCTTATCCCGAAAATCCCGGGATAAAATTCTAGCTATCCCGGGATTTTCAAGGTGTCAAAAAGGGCGGGATCCCGGGATTGGAATCCCTAATACATACATAAGTATATATGAGCAAAATAACAAACCCACACCCCAACCAAAAAAACCCCAAACAACGAACAGTGCAGCACTACGCGTGTTGACAGTATATGGCGGGAAATGGTCAAAATGTTGCAATCGCCGCCGCCACACCAACGCCAACACCAATGACAAGTACGCGGATGCGGACGCCGACGAATACGAGGGTTGCTCGATATATTTTTAGCCTAACAATGAAAGAGTGTTGCCAGGTGAAATCTGAAATTTCCATTGGAAAGTCTGACATTTTTTAGCATAATCGTACTCAGAACGTTTTGGCGTACGACCATCATTTGTGTTGTTTACAGTGCCTTGAAAAATTTAATTTGGCAAAAAAAATGGAATTGACTCGTGAACATTTTCGTGCGATCATTTTTCACAAATTTCGACGTGGATTATCACGACAAGAGTGCATTGATGAATTTAAATCTTTATATGGCGATGAAGCACCATCCTATGGCACTGTGAAAAATTGGTATAATGAATTCAAGGTGGCCGACGCTCGCTCAAATACCAATTCCGTGAAGGTCGTCCAAAAACGGCCGTTGAGCCAGAGAACATTGATGCCGTGCGTGAACTCATAATGTACGATCGTCATGTGACATACCGTGAGATAGAGACATCCTTGGACATTTCTCCCACAAGCATACATTTGATATTGCATAAACACCTGGCCGTAAAAAAGCTTTGTAAGACGATATAAAGATCATCTAATTCATTTAATTCGATATATGAGTTATTGGGCTTGAAAAAAATGCCTATGGTGAAATTTCAACTTTGGTTGCACAAAAGTGCAATAACTGATGCAGATACGTGGAAATCGTATGAGAAAATTTTTCCCCTATTCATTTTGAATGAAAGTGTTTATGTCGCTTTTTCACGCAGAAGGACTATTTCCGGAGTTATAAAAAAATAAATGTGCTGAACAATCAGCTGTATGGTAGCTATATGTTATAGTGACCCGATCTCGACGATTTTCAGGGAATAGATTAAGGCCAATACGAGTACAAATTCTCCAAAGTTGCATGTCCTTAGCTGTTTAAATAGCGAAGTTATACCCAAAAATGTCCATATCTGAAAAATCGGTTGTATGGCAGCTATATGTTATAGTCACGCGATTTCAATTATTTTCAGAAATAGTTAAGGTAATACTAAAATATTGTCACGTGCAAAGTTTTGGCAATCTATCTCATAAACTGACTGAGTTATTAACAAAAAAGTCCAAATTGATGGTAATTTTTAAATACCGTTATCTCGAAAACCAGACCCAATTTGGGGAAACTAAAGGCGGCATTGAATTTAGAATGTCCCAAATAAATAAGAACAACTGTCTAAATTTTTATGCGCGTAAAGGGTTCCAAGCCTGAGTAAAGTTTATAGATGGACAAAAAATTACCTTCAGAGCTCTGAAACTTCTTTCCTAAATATCTCGAAAACAAGAGCTAACTTTGACTTTCTGTAAATGCCATCGTATTCTACAGCCAAAAATTAAGTTGACGTGTTTCGGCGTTTCTCTGTGATATTTCAAAAGTTAAAAATTTACCTACAGTGTTATTAGGCTAAAAATATATCGAGCAACCCTCGTACAACAACAAATGCAGTTGAATAACGGCCCGTCTGTCTGTCCGTCCGCCGGTGACATAGCACGTTTTAACGCCTCGTTTGCGGTGTGGGCGCAAAACAAATGCCATTTCCAGTGTCGACTGCTGCTGCGCTGCTTCAGCTGCCGGCGTTGCTGAGTGCTGAATGCTCGTGTTCAGTAGCGTAGGCAAGTAACGCGAGTTTTTATTTTTATCATCCGCTCGCGCTGGCGAAAACTTGCTTTTTTTACTGTTCATCCTCTTTCTTTGCTAACTTTCATTCATGTCTTCATGTATTTTCTCATTCGGTTTCTCTTTCCCACGTTTTGCAACTGACTTTCATTACATTTTGTAGATTATGGCATACTATTGCCTATCGAAATTATATGGCGGAAATCTTAAGTTTTATGATGGAATTGTGGAAGAATTTATCCAGAGTTAGAATCTACAACGACGGAAATTACTAAAAGAGATTTCAAAATCCAGGGAATTTTAGCATGTGAACACAGCTGCATTCTCAAAACTGCTAAGATGCTCAGACAAGGGATGACGGAAATTCGTTCCAGAATACATACTCAGTCCACTTTGAGCAGGTCAGCAATTAGTACAAGACTCCATTGAAGTGTTCCCCCAACAGTTCTCGTATTTTCAATGTTCAGAACGAGTTCCACTACAGAGCTTGAAAGATACCCGGCTACGATATGACTCAGCGCTTAACAGGCATGTTTTGTTTCCAACTTTTAGACGTATTCAGTGTGAAGATTTCTTCATCCGTTCTCTGAGCTCATACCTTCGGCGCTAGAACTTGCGTTTTAGCACCTACTCATGAAATTCCGCTGACCCAACAAATATTCCATTCGATCATTCATCAATATAATCAACTAAAAGTTGCTTTGGCAGCGCAACAAAAAAGCAAACACACAAGTTAAAAGACAAAACATGAAAAAAAGAGTAAACAAATAAAACTTAATTAAATATTTGCACAAAAAGCAAAAGAAATCCATTAACACTTTCGTCTTTTGTGAACATTCCAAGCGACCAGCAATGCATGTATGTACATAACCAGCGGGACGACTGGCCGAACGGCGACTTTTTCCGCGCCGGCGAGTCACACACCACCCGCGCTTACCGTTAAACAACACCCAAAAGCCGCTTGGCAGCTGCAGAAAATGGTGTGGAATTTCTGAAGCTCAAGCCACCTCGCGCACACACGCACCTAAACACCAAGGAAACATTGACAACCATCATCAAGCATGAGAATTATTACCTGCAAATAAAGAAGAGAGAACAAAAAGAAAGAAAAGAAAGTGTTAATTTACATAATCGGGATGAGTTCATTAAATAAGAATTGACTACAATAAGTATTAATTTTAAAAAGGCAAGGCAGCAATAAGTAACTTTATCTCAACAAGCTGGACAAACAGCCATAAATCTCTTGGGGGGGAGGGCCTCAACTCCAGCCAAGAGAAGTCAAGCAAACAGGCAGGCCAATCGCAAACAGCTGGATAGAACCCAGCAGTGGCACACTCAATTAGAATGCAAAATTAAAAGTCAGCAACAATCAGCAGGCAGTGGCATCTTTCGCCACGCCGACCGGCAAACCTCTCCGACCTGCCACCGCAATTCTAACACATTTCGTATTGTTATAAACTACATAAAAAAGGTGTGGTTCTACTTACTCCACTCAAAATGTACTTTGATGCGCCAGTGAGCTCGCCGATAGGAATCTAGCGATTTATCTCGAATACTTAGAGCGCCAATCAGGCAACATTTGTCGCCCATCCGGCAACTAACAAGCGGGCAACAGTTTACAGTGTTGCATGCCACACCACAGCGGCGATGTGCTGCGACAACTTACATAGTACTTAGTGTGCAAAAGTTGAAATGTCAATAAGTAGTTATCGCAATGAAAAATGAGACATCATTTGTCATTTGCAATAACTAAATGGCGGAAATTAATGCCGTTACATAAACGTAATGAATTGACAATTAGGAAAATGTAAAGTTGCTTGAAAAAACGAGAGCAAAAATAGAGAATAAAGTGTAAGATGTACGACTTAGTTTATTTGTTTAGTTAGGAAGAAAAGAAAAACGCAAGCGAAATCGCGAACTGATAGCACCGGGAGATATTAAAGCGATTAAGGTAAGTGTACATTATTCCGTGATAATCGTTTATATTCGTTAAAATAAGGAATTGGTACAATATTTAATCAAACAAAATGTTATATCATATTGTTTTAACTGCAACGTATATTAATTTATAATTTTGTTGTAATTTTAGAGCTTACTGATTTAATAAAACCACTTTAAAACTGACAGGTCAGAAAATTAGCATAATACAGAAAATTTCTTAAGCGAATGGTTAAGGAGCATCGAGTATTTTCTTAAGGCTATAAAAATTTACTGGTTAAGATTTTTATCAATATTGTTATATTTTATCTGGCATTTATTTTTGTAACTTTCAACCTTATTTCAATAGTTAATTTTTTCTTAAAAGTAAATTTTCTTTATCACGGAATTAGTGACATCTTTAATTTCCCCATGTACATAATTCCGTGAATTAGGAAATTTTAGTACTTAATTATTTCTTCTTTTAAATAGCTTTTTTGAAAACAACCTATGCACATAGGTAGATTTTACGAATTTATGCGGCCAAAATTGAAAATTTTAAAATTGGTGCAAATACAAAATTCAAAATCGCTCTACGTTTATAATAGACCGGGCTATAATAAACCGGTCTTCTCGGCTTTTATAGACAACCGGGGTGCCCCTGCCGCTAGTCGAAACTTATCATTCTCCCACTTTTTCGATTTTTTATTTTTTACGTATTTTAAGTAACCCATTTTTAAACGTCAATATTTTTAGTTTTAAGACAGTTATCAAAGTAAACAACATGGATTCGAGTGCTTCAGGTAAATATCATTATTTATTGAAGAAATCGTCAACCTAGCAAAATAAAAGACCCACCATTTTGAAGCTTTTAAGCGCATTGCGTTTTCTTGAAAAAATATTGTTCATTTTTTAATTCAAAAGCATTTTAGTTATATTATCGCCTTCGATCGCCTCAAAATTTTTATGCATTTTAATAGTGGGTAATCTTTTCTTATGGTTCTGATGAAAATCAGCTGCGTCTGTCCGCGTCTGGGGTAAAAAAAGATACATTGAAAAAATGTCCAAACAAATTTTTTTTTTTTTTCATTTTCATCGAAGATTCTTCTGGTTCATCTGGAAAAAAAATTAGTTACCCGTCAATTTCTCTACGGAAAAATGCAAAGCCAGAAATTATCAACAATGGATGAAAAATTGGCCTATTTGGAAAATTACCCGCTTCGTATTTTTAGTATTTCCAATTTTTCAAAGTCAAGGAAATACTTATCATAAGAAGGGGCTAAGAATTCTAAAGCTACATTTTTTTTGGAAGATTCTTGAGTATGCAATTTTGCAGATCATTCAATTTTAATATAATAATATGCAACATTCACCTTTTTGAAAATTTTCATTGGCTTTTCGGAAATTTAATTGGAACGGTCTCACGTACATATAAGGCAAACACCCTACAGAAAAAAATTCTAAAATCGACGGAATTTTTCACAGCATTGAGAATTTCACTTATTACACTAAAATTGGTTGGCTACATAACAGTACACTTAAAAATCTCCTCAAAATCTTCTATAAATTGTGGCCTTGCTTTGAAATTTTTAATCCACTTTCAGAAATTTCAAAGATTTTTCGGATTTTTTCCATAAGCTCAGAAATCCTGCTTAAAACGATTTTTATTGGGAAATTGTCTATATTTTTAAACTAAAATAAGAAAGTGAAATTTTCGACAGAACTCTTCGAAATAATTTTAAAAACTCTGGCGTATGATTTTTTTTTGGAGTCACTGTATATATTTTTAAATAAAATCGACTTTTAACACAAATTATTAAAATTTTGCATTAAACAAGCAATTTGGAATAGATGTAGACAATAAAATATTTTTGGCCGCATAAAACTTGAAAATCTACCTATGTGCTATGGTAATAAAACATTTTTTCATTAAATAAAATCCTAGAGAAGTTCTTGACCTAATTCCGTGATATAGATTTCTGAACCTATTCGCTAATATTCAACTTATAAGTGACTGACGATACTATCACGGAATTAGGGTCTTCATACTGTTCCTTATTCCGTGATACATATATCGCACATTTACGTTTTATGTTTTTTTTGTACTTTCTTTGTCTTTCGTTTAAGTTCGTATCTAAATGTAAATCCTTAACATTAAAAAAATTTTAATGAAATTTTATTTTATTATTATTTTGCCCTTTTTATACTCAGCTGTACTAGTACACAGAGTATTATAGTTTTAATCACATAACGGTGGATTGTAACAGAATGAAATAATCGAGATAGATATAGACTTATATATATCAAAATTATCAGGGTGAAAAGAGAAATCGATTGAGCCATGTCCGTCCGTCTGGAAACACTCTAACTCGCGCAAAAATTGAGATATTTTGATGAAATTTGAAATGCAAGTTGGTATCGAGACTGGGACGGTTGGTATTGAAAATGGGCGAAATCGGACCATGATCACGCCCACTTTTCCTATATAGAAAAAATCGGAAATTTGGTATCTCAGTCACTATTAAAGCTAGAGTGATCAAATTTTACCCACGTGTTGAGCTCAGGCCCCTAAGAAGAAATTTGATGAAATTTTGGAAAATGGGCGGTGCCACGCCCACTTATTAAGGGTCAAACATTGAAAGTTTTATGAGTCATACTCAGAAACCGTTGAAGATATATCGATGAAATTTGGTATGCGCGATATACTTACTTAGACAAATGTTTGGACGAAAAATTGCCAAAATCGGTTGGCGACCACGCCCACTTTTATATATGTGTATTATAAAGTGACCTAATAAAATATTTTAAGCGATATCTCTGTCAAATATAAAGATATATCATTGAAATTTTATGCCAGGAGTCCACCTGCGGACATACAACGAAAAACACAAAAATTTTGGAAAATGGGCGGTGCCACGCCCACTTATTAACGGTCAAACATTGAGGGTTTTATAAGCCATAACTCAGAAACCGTTGAAGATATATGGATGAAATTTGGTACGCGTTATTTACTTACTTAGACAAACGTTTTGACGGAAAATTGTCAAAATCGGTTGACGGCCACGCCCACTTTTATATATGTGAACTATAAAGGGGCCTAATAAAAACATTTTAAGCGATATCTCTGTCAAATATAAAGATCTATCACTGAAATTTTGTGGCAGGAGTCCAACTATGGACGTAAAACGAAAAACACAAAAATTTTGGAAAATGGACGGTGCCACGCCCACTTATTAAGGGGTAAACATTTGAGTTTAATGAGTCATAACTCAGAAACCGTTGAAGATATATCGATAATATTCGTATGCGTGATATACTTACTTAGGCAAATGTTTGGACTAAAAATTGCCAAAATCGGTTGACGACCACGCCCACTTTTATATATGGGTATTATAAAGTGTCCTAATAAAAACATTTTAAGCTATATCTCTGTCAAATATAAAGATATATCATTGAAATTTTATGGCAGGAGTCCAACTGCGGACATAAAACTAAAAACACAAAAATTTTGGTAAAATGGGCGTGGCACCGCCTCTTTTTAGAAGCAGGAATATACGAGATTTCTGAGCCCATAACTCGACAAGTAATTGAGATATTATGACGAAACTTGGTGTGTACATTTTTATTACTTGTGGTAATACATGTTCAAAATTTTAGCAAAATCGGTTGACGACCACGCCCACTTTTATATATGGGAACTATAAAGGGGCCTAATAAAAACATTTTAAGCGATATCTTTGTCAAATATAAAGATAATTCATTGAAATTTGTGGCATGAGTTCCACAATATACCGGAAACAAAAAATAGAAAAATTTTGGAAAATGGGCGTGGCACCGCCTCTTTTTAGACAAAGGAATATACGAGATTTCTTAGCCTATAACTCTGCAAATAATTGAGATATTATGACGAAACTTGGTTTATACACTTTTATAACTTGTGTTAATAGACACGCATAAATTTATTGAAATCGGTATATGGCCACGCCTACTTTTTAACAAAGATATTTCTGGAACACCCTTTGGGAATTTGTAACGTGACATCTTTGTAACTAGAAGTCAAAAATGAATGAAATTTTGCACAAAGAATAATATTCTTATGCTTAGTTGGATGACTGATAAAAATGTTGAAAATTGGCGTGGCTACGGCCACTTTATGCAGCACTAGCTTTATATAAAATACGCCGTGTTTCCATCAAACGCAAACAAACAATGAAAGCATACAGCTGAGTATCTAATGTTCGATTCCACTCGAACTTAGGCTTCCTTACTTGTTTAATAAGTATCTGAATTTTTATGAAGAAAAAATTTTTAATAATTTTTTTCTTTATTTAAATTTATTTTGTTAAGAAACACAAATTTCAATTTCATAAAGAATTATAAAATGAATATTTAAGTCTTATATGTAATACATTGATTTGAAAAATTATTTCTGTGCATATTGTTACAAAGCCGGAATTGGGTACATTTATTCACGGAATTAGGGACATGAGGCAATTTTTGTCACGGAATTAGGGACATTTGCATGTACATCAAATTTTAATTAAAATAAATAGTAATTATAGTTATTTTATGTGAATTTTATATGAGCTATTGGCCAGTTTATAATTAAAAAAAATTAAAAAAAATTTTTTGGTAGAAGTTATGGATCCTTTTCGGAGACCACCACATCCCCTCATCAGACTTCTTCCAGCGGCCTCAACCGAGGATCGAACTTAGGTCTTTTCGATTGGTAGTCCAATGTCATCCCATTGAGGTACCACCGCCGTCAGTTATATTAATTTTTTAGAAATTGAGAATGAGCCTCAATGCATATTTGTAACATATTTATTTTTCAGTTTGCGGTTTATAGTTTAAGCTCCAAAAATCCTGCAATTCAGAAAAGTCCTTAGTATCACGGAATTATGTACATTTACCTTAAAGCAATTTCATAAAACCAAGACACAAGATTTTCGAAGACGTCGCAGTGCAATAACGCCCAACATTGACACAAAATGAAATACTTAATGACTATAATGCCAAGCACATAACCGGTTTTAGTGGTTGGCCACAAGATCCATGATAGTCCTATTAATGCAGACCCCGGCATTTTGACTCATGTGAGTAAATGGGAAGCATCACACACATTTTAACAAATGTAGCGCAAAATGCTCTGCCCCTCCCACACAATCTCTCACATAATTTTGCCGGGATCTCCTTTAATTTTAAAGGCGATAAGTATTAGATTTTTGTAATAAATTCAATGACAATTTTTAAGTACAAAAAGTGAGACGATAGAAGACCTAATGTCTTTAGATCTATTATTCAGCCGATCAGTATATGAATTTTCCTAGACCCTTGAATCTGCCTTCAATGTGTGTATTACATTTCTTTAAGCGTCTCCCCATTTTACTTCCTATATCATATCGTTTTCCTAAAGTAATTATACAAGTTTTCTTCACAAACAAAAGCTCATAAATCTCCCTTTCATTATTTCGATTAATTTTTAGCAATAAAATTACGAAGTTATAACTAAACATGTTTTGTAATAAAATAAATATAAATATTTTTATTACTTTCCAAATGATTGCAAGAAGTGAAAACAATTCTCGCTGGCGCCAAGTCTGGTCATTTTTTTCAGTCTTTTGTTTTTGCTTTTCTTTAAAAATGTGTAATTACATAATAAAACTAAGTGTTATATGCACTAAAACTTCCCACTCCAACATGAGCAGCATTCGCTTGTAAGTTCTAAAGTGTCGTTGCTTTTTGTTTTGGCATCTTTAGAAGCGCATTAAATAACCACTTGTTGCGCATTTTAGTTTTTTGTCGTCGTGGTCAGCGTCTGTCTGGCAGCAAGCAATTGACTGTTAAATGCGTTAAATGGTCTTTAAATTGGCAATAGATATTGAAATTTATTTGCATTCGTTATACATACTTTAAATGAATTTTACGAGTGGCATTTAATAGAGCAATAAAGTTTTAAAGAGTTTGTAATTTATTGCCTTTGAGGTCAACTGAAGTGAGGTTGTAACCGCAGTGAGAGAGAAAGTCTCAGCAACTTACTGGTTAAGAATAAAAAAAATGTCAAGCTTAGAGTAGATAGATTTGATGGCAAAGCAGAAGTTAATTTATTTCAGTTAAAAATAGGGATGTGAGGCAATCATTGTGCGGGTAATCATTTCTAGCAAAGGAACATCCGGAGGAACTTCAGAAAATAAACTAATTTCCAATAAAAAAAAATAAGCAAGTTTATTGTACAAAAACAAAAGGATAAATTGGTGCACTAAAAGGAGTTACAGCTCATCGTTAAATCTCCGTCGATACTCGCCCTCGCCAACACGCAAAGGTCCATAAATCCTCAGAAGAACTTTCCTCTCGAATACTCCAAGCGCCATCTCATCAGAGTTTGGCATTGTCCATGCTTCTGCGCCGTACATGAGGACTGGAACGATGAGCGTCCTGTAGAGTGTGATTTTTGTTCGTCGAGAGTGGACTTTACTTTTCAATTGCCTACTTAGTCCCAAGTAGCATTTATTGGCAAGAGTGATTCTTCGTTGGATCTCCGTACTGACATCATTCTTGGTGTTAATGTTGGTTCTCAAATAGACGAAGTCCTTAACAGTTTCGAATTTGTAGCTATTTAACAGTGATGTGGCTGCCAGGGCGTGCTGTTTCTTTGTGTGATGGCGGGAGGTACTTCGTATTGTCCTCTTTGACCGCCAAACCCATTTTCTTAGCCTCTTTATCCAGCTTGGAGAAGGTAGAAAATACGGCGCGCGTGTTAGTGCCAATGATGTCGATGTCATCGGCGTACGCCAGCAGTTGAGCACTCTTATGGTATAAGATGCTTCATGTATGGTTAAGTTCTGCAGCTCTTATTATCTTTTCTTTATGTAGGCACTCCCCAATAAAACACTGAGTTTAGAATTATTCGAGGCTTAGCCCTCCTTACTTTTGTCAAATCTCATATCGAGAACATTCTCCAATCGAAAACTAATGTACATACTATGTACTATAATTAAAAATTTGTATTTGTTTCATAGACATTGAGATTTGGCTCTTTCTCTACTCAGTTGCCAATGCAATTATACTTATTGCAGTTTTCTACCCCCTAGTTCTAATTACACTAGTTACCTAATGTGGTCCACAAAATCTCTGCCAGCACTTAACTTAATTAGTTCGCAGGCCTCCAACGTAAGGATACGTACATACATAGATAATACGAAAGTGTTCTTAATTGGCAAATTATCTAGCTGAAATTTGTTGGATTCTAGTAACTTTTGCTATTGTTTATAAGTCGATTAGTTATGATTGGATTGTTGCAATTTCAAATGACACAAAGTTGGGGATAGACGGGGAAGGGGTAAGCAGCAACAAGTCTACATAATTTACCATTAGCAATTAACAAAACCAACTTCAGTACACAAAGTGGGACACAAGGGGAAAGGCAAATGCAATCAAATGAATAATAAAAAAAAATTGCTTCAAAGAAATAACGCCAAAATTAATGATATCAATGGCATTGGAAATACAACAAAAACAGCCAAGATTTTCGTGCTTTGGGCCAATTACCACAAATACCAGCTAGATAATTGGGGAGTGAGCGAAGAAGATGCCTGGAAAAAGAAGAATACGCTGGTGTGGCTGGCTTGTTAAGTGAAGCGAAGCGAAGACGCGAAAAAGCAACAACAAACAAGCCATTCATTGTCGCTCTAGCAGGGGCCGGGTCGTTTGGATATTTTCGTGTTTTCGTAAAGTCCAATCAAGAGTAAAAAAAATCGCATTATTGCATGCAGAGTTGCCACTTTGGTTACTTTTTACCAAAATTGTTAACAATTTTTTCGTTTTGGTTACCTGGTTACTTTCGGCCGATTTTGGCTACATTCAAGGTCCATGCATTCAGTACACCATGGTTACATTAAATTTTTAGGAATATGCTTGTAATTTTTCCAAACTATAAAATATTTGTTATCCAAATTGTTTTGTTGCATTTGTTTTATCAAATTTCAAATTATTTATTGCTGGGGGCAAATGGAAAAAATTCAATAACTATTTCCAGCGAAGGTTTATTATTTGTAGCTATTTCACGAAAAATAAAAAAATTAAATAAAATAATTTTCGTGCTAAGCACTGAAAGGCTTTTAAGTCCAAATAATTTATTTGACAGGAGCCAGCGACCACATTAGAAATAAATCTATTCTGGTGAATTTTCGTCGGGCGATTTTCGCAAGTTTTTTGGTTCTGTTCATTCTCATAATAATAATACAATGGCGCTATTATAAATCTGACGAGTTTTATGGCCGAGCTTCTCTCCCAATTCGAGGTGTGCTCCTTTTTTGTTTTTCCTACTAATTGGGTGGACCTACAGTTTTATGCCGGCTCCGAACGGCGAATGCATTTTTTGTGAGAAGCTTTTTCATGGCAGAAATACTCTCGGAGGGTATGCCGCCCACTGCCGAGAGGTGACCGCTGCTCTTAAAAAAACCCAATAATTAGATTTTTACTAATTAGAAACATTTTTTGGTGTTTACTCGGACTGGGGTTTGAACCCGAGACCTCTGGTATAGCAGGCGAGCACTCTACCCACTGCACCACAGCGGCCACTCATTCTCATACCTGATCGTGTTTTTAAATGTTGATAGAACCCTACGACCGGGCAATATTACGCTCGACGTTGGATCTGTTTTAGGCTTAAAGATGTAAAACAATTGATATATTTTAGTTTTTGTTAACCGTATATCGTCGGTGATACTGTAATACGTTACATGTCCTTTTCCCTTCTTTTTGAACACACGAAAATAACGTACTTACTCTTTTGCCAATCACATAGATTTTGCTTTGATATATAACTTCGCTTTTATATATACTATAACAATATAAAAAACATTGCGAAAAGTAAAAATATATAAAGTTGTTTATACCTCCAAAAAAATTGTATCACCGCGACATAGCACGGTTTGCAGTATCACCGACGATACATTGTTTTGCTCCCAAATAAATAGCCCTAACATTAATGGGACTTATGCCTATACATATAATTAATTTATTTTGGTTACTTGTTTCTAGTGTTGGCTACTTTTATTTTGTATTTTGGTAAATTTAAAATTTTGTAAGTGGCAACGCTGATTGCATGGCGCCTTGCGTGCGGTTGACTGGCTTGTCGAGAACAGTTGAGCAGGTGAGCCGGCAGGCAGGCAAGCGGTTGCACAACAAGCTGAACTGTTGACTTCAAGGTCTGCCAGTTTGTCAGCAAAGCTAGTGCGATTTATAGATACACACATGGCTTTTGAGAGCTGTGACTAGCTGAGTGCTGAGAATCCACGGTAGAAGCCAAGTGGTGCTGCTGGCAAAAAATACATTTTTGGGCATCTCTCAACAGGTTTTAACAATTCACAAACGTACGTAGTACATATGTATGTATGTACATGAATATGCATTTGCATTGCGGGCGCTTGTTCTGCACTTTTGTCATATGCATAAATACATATGCATATCTGGTTGATTTCTCTTTTTTTTTGTTCAAATCATGGCCGCAGTCAGTCAAAAGTCAACACAGCATTTTCACTTTTCTTCAAGCAATGCGGTTCCAACATCACAAAATACTCATCAACAACATCAATTTCTTCGAGCGTTATGAAGAGGCCAAAGCACGTTTTGGTACGGTCACAGTTGAAACAATTTACAAAACTGATCAAAATTTCTCATATCCACACCTGATATCCCGAAACGGACCTTCGAACACTCAAACCGGAGAGTTGTAGCATCTATAGAAAGGCACCCCTGGATTCCGTATGTTTCCCCATAAGTAATGTTCCTTAAATTTGGTAAGATGTGTTCTCGCTCGGTTCGCTAAACCAGCATAAGATTTATCCTTTCTTTTGGTCACACCGACCCAGACTTATGTCACTATTGCCGATTTGGCTTTGAAGTGGTACTACAATAAAATTTATTTTTGATGCCCAGAGAATCAAATCCGCGCAATGTCCAGTACTGAGACCAATCGAAGGATGCTGGGCATTGGGCAAAAGGGGAATCAAGGCAAAAAAGAAGGTATCATAAAATCTGCAACAGATGTACCGATATACATAATTTCGTACCCCCTCACAGTGGGGGCACCTCCATACAAACGCGGCCAAAAATAGTAATAATTGAGCTAGAAACTTTAAACTCGGAACTTAAGCTTTCTTGATTGAAGATAGTAAACTGTGAAAATTTGAACAAAATCGGCCCACAAATACACCCCCCTCCCATATAACGGTATTTTTGAAATTTCAATATTTTGTTAACTATTATAGCTAAAATGCTCAATTTTAATAAGAGCACACATTTTTTAAATATAAATAATATACAGTAATCATTTTGGAAAAAGCGCAAAGTATTCCATGGTTTTCAAATTAAAAATATATGCACTTTTCAGCATTTTATAAGCATTCGTCATAAAATTTTCCTTCAAAAAAATCACATTTAAAAAAATTTTTATACCACAAATGAAACTATACTTTTCTAAAGGATTTCAGTGTGCTGAATCTGAATCTGAAGTCAGAATTTTCAAATTGGTTCTAGTTTTTGAGATATTCATGTCCAATTAGGCAAAAAAACACGTTTTTGACTATATTCCCTGCTTAATATCTTGTATGTAATATTTTTTTATTCAAAATCAAATACACCGTTAGAAAGCATAAACCATCCCCCTGAATATGGCGTTTAAATTTTTCAGATATCTTTATTAGAATTGGAGAAATTGTTGTTTAAGTTTCATTAACTTGGCAAATTTTCCCCATACAAAATTATTAATACTTTTTGAAGCATACTTTTGGGGATTTTGTATGGGAAAAATGTATGAAAACTTAGAAAAACTCACTCCATAAAAAAGTTCATAAAACAAAAAAGCGCAAACGAATTTTTAAGATTTCTTCACCTGTTTATAAAGCACGTTCACTAGCACCAAATATTAAAAATTTGGAGAGGTCATATTTTGTATTTTTTTTTTATTTCATGTTGAAATTTTCCAATTTTTACACAATTTTTTTTTCTGTTCGAAAAGAAAAAGGCTGCAAAAAAATAATGATAACGCTGATAAAAAAAATTCTTTCATAATTTGAAAGTGTGAACCATTGCCTACAACACGGTGAACAAACTATTCGATTAGTCGCCTAAGAATAAGATTTTTCATAATGTCAAAAGTAGCCTAATTATTGCGTTTTGAAAAAGGCACTTTTAGTCAAATGGGAAAAAGATTATTTAAGCGAAAAGCGCAGGTGGATTTCAAGAATTAAAATGCAGTTTGATTAAAAATATATCATTTCAAAACATATGAAAAAATTGGGGAGGTCATATTTTTTATTTTTTTTATTTTTTTGTTTAAAGTTGAGCAAAATTTTTTTTTTACGACTTTTTTTTGTCAATATTTGAAAGTTCATATAAATCTAAGAGTTACCGCTGGTTACAAAAGGCTTATTGTTTCTAAAAGGCCAAATCAATATCTATGTAATGATGTATCACTCGATTACATACGTTAATAATTGAATGAGTTATAGCATTTTGTATAAGGTGTAATTGTTGAGAAATAAAAGGACCTATTTTTTGCTCAGTTTTTAACACCCTGTACGGCTAAACAAAACGAGACTCAAAAAATTTTATATAAGCTTTTTTTTTACAAATTGTTATATCTGTCAATCACTTTCAAAAAAATTTGATTTGCTAATACTTTAATTTCGATTTTATTTTTGGCCGCTATCACCCAGTGTGCCCCTTTTCAATATGTTTATCTGGATAATCGATATGCTGGGGCTTCAACCTCTTTGCATCATTCCATGCTAGAATTGATTTTTACAACAACTAAAATGCATTACGGCTTTTGCAGCTGACAACAACCCACTGTGCGGCGTCCACATCTTAATAGCCTCGTAGAGCAGCGTCGTTTTGCAGGGCTTGTCTGCCGGCCTTCCTCGTTGGTTGTTTGTTACGTTTTTATTGTGTTTACAATATTTTTCACTTTTCCACACTATTATTATCAACATTAAAGCAAAAATATGTAAGTCTGCTTCTCATTTATTTATTTTAATATTCGTTATTGTTGTAGCTTTTGTTTTAAAGATATGCACGCGGACGGTAATGCGGCTTTCATTCTGTTGGCTCGTTTGATTTAAGCCCCGACCTTGCCTTTTGTATAGGCTAACGTTATATGTAGTTATATTTTTTTCTTGGTTTGATTTTTTTTAAATAGGTGTTGCGGTTTTTTGTACTACTTTTTCCGCTATTTTCTTTTTATTTATTTTAATTTCTTTTTATTTTTAGTTGTTGTCTTTTTAATTTCTTATTTTCTGCTAGTTCACACTTGCTTGTCTGTGTTTTCCTTAGTTTTTTTTTTTTTGCAACCTTTTCCTTTCATTTCAGATTTCGTTTTTTAATTTCCTCATTTTTTCTTCTTGTCCAATTGATTTTTTACTTGTTTACATAAGTTGTCTGCTTTCCACTTTTCATTAAATTTTATTCGCGTCTGCGTACTTTATTGTTTGTAATTTCACTTTTATTCCCTGTCATCCACAGCTCATTGTCGTCACTATTGTCATGGTTTGCAATAATTTACATACATATGTACATATATATGTATGTATATAATTTTATTGAAACGATAATTTGCATGAAATAAGTATGTACATAGGTACATACATACATATATATGTACATACACTCAGAAAAAAAAAACATCAACGCGATTCAAGTAAAATTAACACGATCGATCTTTACACATAGAATAGCAACAATTTTTTTCAAATTACACGATCTTTGAAACATGATTTTGGCTTTTTAAATGTCATCTGAAAATTTGGTAAATTCAACGAAATTTTATTGTTGATACAACATGAAGCAATTTTAAAATATACATGACGATTCAAATACAATTTTTTATTCCTAAATGTCATTTGGAATTTGGTTTATTTAACATGATGATAGTGTCAATATAGTCTAGAAGAGTGTTAAAAAAGAACGTCAAAACTATTTTGAAACATACACAATTTTTTGGAACATTTGATAGTGTCGATATTTATTTTTTTTAATACTATCGAAGACCATCAATGGCTTTTTCGAAACTATCAAAAACTATCGATAGTAATGTGTACTATCCATAGTTTTCCAAGTTTTACATCTCCATATTGCACATTATTATTTCAGATTCTTTTAAGGTTTTTGTCTATGTACAAAATAATAGAAACAACATTATAGAAGGCTTTCAAGAATTTTTTTGTTTCGACTCCATACTTTCACTTCATTGTACTAAAATATAATGAACTGAATGTAAAAGATTGAGATTTTGATGTTTTCTTGAATTTTTAAAATTTTCGGCGATAGTTCTATCGGTAGTACTATCGATGGTTTATTGATGTGTAAACATCTATGCTGTAGCTACGAGCAGAGCTGTAAAAAGCTGCAATCATTCGTCCCAGCAATCATTGATTGTTCTTCCAATTTTATTGCAATGAAAATTTATTGCAGTTTTTTGATTGTAAAAATTGCAATTTGAAATAATTTGTGTTCCATAGATTGCAATAAACATTTATATAAAATTTTTGATTGTAAAATAACTACAATCAGCAATAATTTACCTTCCATTTATTGCAATAAATGTTTATTGAAATTTTTGGGGATCAAGTTCATTGCAATAAAATTTATTGAAATTTTTTGATTGTACAAATTTTCAATACAATAATTTACAAACATTTCATTGCAATAAACATTTCTCATAAATCCTTTTCATTGTAAAAATTACAATAGCAATAATTGTATTGTAATAAATTTTCATCGTAAATCATATTGATTGAAAAATGTTTGATTGCAAGGCTTGCAATAGCAATCATTTTCCTCATAACTTTATACGCATGCATTAGGACTGATGAAAGGCAAGCGCTTGGGTAATTGGAGCAATACCCGGCATTCATATAACACGGTTTGCGCGTAATAACCCATTTCCCGGGTACATATGTATGTATGTACATTAGGGTGTCCTTAAAATCAGATTAGCGATTTTCTTGGATCTCACCCCCTACATCGTTAACAGCATGATCAAAGATACCATAAATAAATTTTGGTCCCGATCGGAGACGGTTAAGGGGTTTCGCAAAGGGGTAGAAGTTTAGATAACCATATGGGACCCCGGGCGACACCCTTTAACCCTCTCCGATCAGGACCAAAATTTATATTTGGTATCCTTGAGTACAAGACTATCGACTTTGGCCTTTAGATAAAAAAAATTAATTAAATTTTTTGTTCTTTATATGGTAGTCTGAACTTTGACCCCTCTGCGACAACCCTTAACCACCTCCGATCCGATCGGGACCAAAATTTGAATTTAGTATTTTTGAGTACAGGACAATCGATTTGCGCATTAGATATGCAAAAAACTAAAATTAAATTTTTGAGCCTCGATAGTTTTCTGGAGTTTGGCACCTGTGCGACACACCTTAACGGTTCGAGACCAAACGAGGTTTCAGACAAGGTGACTCCCTTTCGTGTGACTTCTTCAACTTGATGCTGGAAAATATAATACGAGCTGCAGAACTTAACCATACAGGAAGCATCTTATATCACAAGAGTGTGCAACTGCTGGCGTACGCCGATGGCATCGACATCATTGGCACTAACACGCGCGCCGTATGTTCTGCCTTCTCCAAGCTGGATAAAGAGGCTAAGGAAATGGGTTTGGCGGTCAACGAGGACAAGACGAAGTACCTCCTGTCAACACACAAAGAAACAGCACGCCTTGGCAGCCACATCACTGTTAAATAGCTACAAATTCGAAACAGTTAAGGACTTCGTCTATTTGGGAACCAGCATTAACACCAAAAATAATGTCAGCACTGAAATCCAGCGAAGAATCACTCTTGCCAATAAATGCTACTTGGGACTAAGTAGGCAATTGAAAAGTAAAGTCTTCTCTCGACGAACCAAAATCACACTCTACAGAACACTCATCGTTCCAGTCCTCATGTACGGCACAGAAGCATGGACTATATCAAAAGCAGATGAGATAGCGCTTGGAGTATTCGAGAGGAAAGTTCTTCGGAGGATTTATGGACCTTTATGTGTTAGCGAGGGCGAGTATCGACGGAGATTTAACGACGAGCTGTACGCAGACATCGACATTGTTCAGCGAATAAAGATCCAGCGGCTGCGCTGGGCAGGTCATGTCGTGAGAATGGACGAAGGTGCTCCAGCCAAGAAAGTATTTCTGTCGAAACCCGCTGAACTCAGAAGAAAAGGGAGGCCTCCACTGCGTTGGGAAGATCAGGTGGACATGATTGCTATTGCCAGCCTTGCAATCAAACATTTTTCAATCAAATTTGATTTATGATGAAAATTTATTACAATACAATTATTGCTATTGTACACGGTGAGCTTAAACAACTTATTATGAAAAGTCAAAGTAACCAAGATATTATTTCATGGTTGTATTCTTGGACATATTAGAAGATGTTCTGAGCCAAAATTGAAATCATTCATCGGACACATTTTGAGAAATTCCATGTTTTTTTTAAAATGGTCAATTTTTTCTTTTCATGCGAGCCCCTGTTCTTTTTATGGCACCCCCGGTAAAATGACTGTTTTGTTCTTCTAGTATATAAGTGTATAGTAAAATACATTACAGTAAAAATACATT
This sequence comes from Urophora cardui, assembly GCA_960531455.1. Lineage (NCBI taxonomy): Eukaryota > Metazoa > Arthropoda > Insecta > Diptera > Tephritidae > Urophora > Urophora cardui. The sequence continues at coordinate 33,692,383 of OY482671.1, forward strand.
TTAAGACGTTTATTATTTATTATTTATAATATTTTAATATAAACATAAAAAGGTTTACATTTTTTTTAAATATGAAGAATATTATATTCACATACAGTTTTCTTCAAATTCTCCATATAATTTGGGTTATTTGGTCTAGTTCGATACTTATAATCCCATGTTTTTTTGAAATCATAATGCACAGCCTCCATGGCTTGCTCTGAATGATACCCTAATCCTATTCCCTGCCTTGAACAAAAATCTTCTATATGAAAAAAAAAACTGTATGCACTTTTGGGGTTATGGGTATAGAAAGATCGTTGTAACTCTTTCGGAAATTAGAAATACAGTTAATATAATTACTTTTCAAATTAATAGTGAAGCAAGATTCGACCACTCAATGAAAATCGTTAAAAACTTTTACGTATTTTAGGCGCTCTAAAGGAAATATACTTCTTAATACATCGGTGTTTTCCAATAATTTCTTACAACTATTCCCATCAAAACCTGAGCAACCACGAAAAATCTTTTATTGGACATAGAACTTCTCAGCCCACATTAACGCAATAGTTGTAAGAAATTATTGGAAAACACCGATGTATTAAGATGTCTATGCTCCATGGATATTAATCCAGAAAGAGAATTCTGCCGGCTGAGGGTAATTTTATTGAAGCGCGGCCAAAAGCCGCCAACGCAGAAAGATGTTCTACACATACATACATTAATTTAACAAGGAATGTCTCCTGAACTATAAGCGTCCGGAGGGTAGTACTTTGTTTTTTGTGATCTGTGAGACCACCCCTACCCTCTGGAAAATTAATTGTTATCGGATCGTGGATCATTATATACAAATTTTCCCTCTATCCAGGCTGGGGATCCAACCCATGACCTCTGGTATGGCAGACTAGCCACTGTCCGCCACACCACAGTGGCCACAACACTCCCCACTGCACCACAGCGGCCCCGTTAATATATATTCCCGCAAAGGAGATTACAATTTACTAAGGTACATAATATGCATATAAATACTTCGCAAAAAGTATGTAACTTATTTTGCATATTTAATTTATCCATATTTGTTGCCAATTTAGTGTATTTTTCCAATTTTATAATTGATTTGTATATTTTGCAAATCTTGTTACTTGCAAAAATTCAAGTCAGCTGTTGTTTGATCAGCTGTTTTCCTGTTGGAAAAGTGCTGTTGGCAAAAATTTGTCCAACAAAATTCAACAGCTTCTCACAAAATGAAATGTCAGTTTTCTCTCTCAGTTGGTTCTCTTCTGTTGGAGATTTGGCGTAAAAAAACGGCGACAAAGTGTTTGTTTTTAAAAGTTTTCGAAAAACATCAAAAAATATCCGTAAACGAACAAAGCTATTATAAATAATAAATAATAAACGTCTTAAAATGTATTTTTACTGTAATGAATTTTACTATACACTTATATACTAGAAGAACAGAACAGCCATTTTACCGTGGGTGCCATAAAAAGAACAGGGGCTCGCATGAAAAGAAAAAATTGACCATTTTAAAAAAAACATGGAATTTCTCAAAATGTGTCCGATGAATGATTTCAATTTTGGCTCAGAACATCTTCTAATATGTCCAAGAATACAACCATGAAATAATATCTTGGTTACTTTGACTTTTCATAATAAGTTGTTTAAGCTCACCGTGTGTAATTTTTACAATGAAAATGATTTACGTTTGAAGTTCATTGCAATGAAAAATTTTGTAAATTATTGTAATGAAATGATTTACGAGAAAAGTGTATTGCAATGAAATTGTTTTAAATTATTGTAATTGTTATTTTTACAATTAAAATGATTTACGGTCAAAGTTGATTGCAATGAAACTTTTGTAAATTATTGCAATTCGAATTTCTGAAATCAAAATGATTGATGGTGAAGGTCGATTGCAATAACATACTTCTAAATTTTTGAAATTTTTATTTTTGCAATCAATAAATTTACTAGCAATATGATTTACAATCAAAGCTGCTTACAATAATATACACTTTTTATGATTGCAATACAATCTGATTGCAGCTTTTTACAGCTCTGGCTACGAGTGATTTCGAAAAACAGGTAAAGTTTACGCGTAAACGTAAATGACCTTTGTGTTAGTGCACTGCTGCGTCCGTGTGAATCGCTTGGCATTGTCAGTGGTAGGTAGGGTTGGGCGATATATATCGATATATCAATATATCGATATTTTTAAAATACTACAGCCGATAATATCGACGATATTTTGAACTACCGTGCATCGATAATCGATAATTTTTTGCCATTTCGAGCCAAATTCGATATTTTTCATACATTTCTGATTCGCTTCGAATTTAACAGCAGAACATTTTTTAAGAAGTGGTATAACCATAATGTCCGGGTGCTTGAATTTACATTACTTTCTTCTTCAAGCAATTCTTAATGATTTTTATGTTTATACTTCAGGATTCGTAGAATATCTGTAGATCCATCCAACTTTAACAACAAATATCTAGTAAACTATAAGTCTGCGGCAAGTTTGGATTCCAGTTTTGAGATCTGTGAGAGCACCTCTAGCCCCGTGAAGAAGTGGTTTTTCGCGGGACGTGGTTCCTTAATGTGAAGCCAGCCCTTTCGATATATTGATATATCGATGTTTTACACGGCATAAATCGATGTTTTTTTAAATATCGATACAATATATATCGATATATTTTTCCAATTTGCCCATCCCTAGTGGTAGGTAGGTAGATAGACATGTACTTACAAATGCTTGCATGCATAACTTCATTGCATCTCAATTCAATTTCAAAATTTATTTACAACATTGATCGCCACTTCAGACGGCTTTCCAAATAGCAGATTGAAGAGGTATATCCAAATAAATAAATAAGTATATATATAAATTTTTATATTATAAAAGGAGGGCATGTGCTAGTCAGACAACAAACGAGTAGGTACCTAGCGAATATATAGATTCGTTAATATACTTATATATATATATAGAGATCGGCGCGCACAAAGCGATATACATTCATACATAAGTATGTACATATTAAACAGGGTGGTTAACTAAAGCTAGGGATATATGTAGGTATATAAGGACAAAGGCGAAGAAACAGCTGAGGATAAAGATATAAAATTAAATATATAAAAGATACCTACAGATAAGGATAAGAATAAAAGGAACGCACCTTACACACTCTGTTAAAATTGTATTAAGTAAACAGAAGCAGCAAAATTTAAAAAGGTTCGTTGTAAAATCAAATAAAAACATATTAAATTTAATTTTTTTTCATTTTTACTTTAAGCACAATGAGATTTTTAATCCAAAACTCTCGCTTTTATTCCATTCGTTTCCATTTTTAAATCTAAAACTCGTTTTTATTTTAAATATTTCGTTTTTATTTTAAAAATCTAATTTTTAATTTATAAACTTTTATTTTTAAAATAAAAATGATCTGGTTTAAAATGTGCATTATAAAAATAAAAATTTTATTTTTGATAAAAATTCTATTTTTGATTTTAAAATGCTGTTTTTCTCTGACTGTACATACATACACTTATGCATACATACATATACATATACATAATGGGTATAAATAAATAAATACGTGCCGTGACTAAGCTGTTGGCATGCCATGTAAATAAAGGCGAAATATGTGCAATGAAAAACGAGTTCCAATCAAGCGGAAAACTCACAGAAAAGTTCACTTATCGCATGTTTGTTTAGTCACACACACTTGTGGAAGCTAAACAAAAAAATTGCGCAGCTCTGTGTTAAAGTCGAGCGATAAGGTGGATTAAAAAAAAGTAAAATAAAATTAAAAAAAATGTGAAAAATATAAAAAAAATTACAAATCAATTCTAAAATAGCAAACGAGAGCTAAAATTACATTTAAAGTGTAGCACTTTGATAAGCACAAATGTCATAAGAGCAAAAGAGAGGAAAAATAAAAAGCTATGTAAATGCATAAATATTATTAGAACTGGCGAGATTTTTGCTTAAGTATTTCTCAACAATTCTCTCGTTTATCACGGCTTCTGAGCTGCTGTTCCTCGCCGTTCTCTTCTTGGCCCCCGTGTATTACGTTGCACTTGATGAAACCGCAAATGGTTCCAGCTCAAAGTCGATTAAATAGACTAAAAACAATAATCGCATACATATTTAATTACTGCAAGTATATTTTACGGCCAGGGGCGCTGCATTTTTTTTTTTTGTTTTTAGCTTCTCACAAACTTGGTGATATCAGTTTTCCATAATGCTACATACAAACATATATACATATGTACACATTAATCAGTTGGTTGGTATTTACAAATGTACATACATACTTACATAGGTATGTAAATAAATGGAGGTACCTATGTACCCTGCAAAAAAATGTGCGATTAATCCCGAAAGAGATTTGTCCCGGATTGATCTCTTTCGAGAACAATCGGTCCACAATTAGTCCCCGCTTGTTCCCGTACGGGTATAAATGTAGACTAATTGTAGACCAATTGTTCCCAAACGGGTATAAATGTGGATTAATCGCTTTCATCCCGAACGGGTATAAATCTAGATTCCTTAAATGTAGAAATTTTACAAAAATATGCAATGTATTTAAAAAATTGTAGAACAACCGGTAAAACGAATTGAAATTTCTTTTAATAGCAATGATGAATAATATTGAGATTTTTTTTTACAAAAGTAAAACATTATATCGTCGGCCTCCTGCCAGAACCACGAATGTGCTAAAATGAAAATGTTGGGAAATCGAGTTTTAAAGTTTATTCTTCTCGCAAAATTTGAAAAATTTGTTTCTAATATAAAAGTATATCTGCAAATTAGAACCTTGTTTAGCTCGATGCCCTGATATAGTTTTTATGCTTCTATTCCTTCTAATCTTCGAGATTTTGCACATTCGTGTTTCTGGCCCAACGAAAACCAAAAAAATTTCTTGAAAATAAATTTCCAAAAGTAAGTAAAACAAATACATTCAATTCAAATTCATATTTTATTTGTGGAATTATTCCTAATCTTCAAAATCAGAGTGCCCTGAAAGGTCAGGCTCAGGTAGAGCATCGCGAACTCCGCTGTTAGCCTTCAAATTTTTATAAAAATTGTGGTATTCCTTTGGAATCGCCAAGGTTTCGCACATTTTATTTAAATCTTTTGCTTTCGCGTCAGCGATAGGTAATGTCTCCGAATAAACGGGCGTGGGTATTATTGCAGAGGGCCACCAATATTCAATGGCAAATAAGCTACTAAAAATTTTGTTTCAGAATAATTTTTTTTTTTTAATGTTGTAGGGTTAATCTTTTATATACCGTCGTACCATACGAAAACTAGCACACGATTTTTTGTGGTTGAGGAATACAAGCACTTTAATCTTTTGGTTGACGAAAGGCAAAAATTTTGTTTAAACAACAACAATTTTAATGCATAAAAAGTATATAATTAGTCAAATGTGCAACTTTTCGTACAGAATTGTTTAATTGCCAGTTTCGTAAGAAATTTTAAATGTGTTTTCGTATGGTACGACGATATGCACCTCGACCAGCAAATATTTCGAAAGGGCAGTTTCTCCTTCGTTGAAATTCAGTTTTCGAAGGTAAATATTTGCCCACAAGGTCCTTTTGGCGTATTTAGCACTGATTGCTAATCAAAAATTAGTTTACGGAATAGCTTTGTCCTCATCGTGCAATCGGCGAGCTAATATTTTCCCTTCAAGGTGCATTTCATGATTGCCTTTTTGCCACTATTTTTATAACAATTTGAAGATTAGAAGCGAGGTTCGGAAGAGCATAATCCTGAGCCTAACTTTTCAGAAGACTCTGATTTTGAAGATTAGAAATAGTTCCACAAATAAAATATGAATATGAATTGAATGTGTTTGTTTTACTTATTTTGGAAATTTATTTTCAAAAAATTATTTTGTTTTTTCACTTTTGGTTTTTGGTCGTTTTTATTTTGATAACTACTTTATTATTGAGCTCTCAAGACCATTTTTTTTTTTTTTTGTTTTTTTTTTTTTTTAAGGAAAAATTGGTATGAAAGATTAATACTTGTTTGGTAGAAGTTATAGATCCATTTCGGAGAAAAAAAAAATGGTCTTGAGAGCTCAATAATAAAGTAGTTATTTGAGGAGGTCCATAACAAAACGCAATAATTCCACCAAAACAATTTTTTGGATAAACGAAAAAAACGAATTTAAGTCAATAGGATATATATATTTTTTAAACTGTTGTTGTGGTTTAATAGTTATCTAAAAACAATACAAATCATAAAAAAAAAATTTTATCTGGTAATTAGTTTTTAAGTTATTTAGATTAAAAAAATGGAAATGTTGCGTTTTGGTCCGTCCAACAGTATTTATTTCATTTTGTTCTGAACATGTATGGAAATGTTGCGTTTTGATATGAACTAGGTTTGGAATTTTGGCTTTTTGCTTTAAATAATTTTTTTTTGAATTTAATTGCTTATACATATTCTATAGGAAAATTAAAAACTGTTTTATATCAACGGTTTTTGTTGCATTTAAATCACTATATTAACATACAAGTATTACAATAAATTCACATTATATTACACTTTCATTGCAGTGTCCTCCTCCAAACAATCACATAAAGTTATATCATCTGTTCCATTGGCACTATTTCCCTGCTGATCTAAAAATATCTTGGTATAAGACTCCAACTCAGATATTTTGGACCACTGTTCGCCAAAGTTTTCTCAAAATATTTAGCATTAAAAACAATTAGCAAATGTGTTTACAATATTAAATGCAAAGTAGTTATTCACAAAGGTAGTTTAATCAAAGAATATTTCTAACAACCATAAAAATAAAATTAATTTAATTGGATAGATATGGAAATGTTTCATTTTGGTCTGAACTAATATTTTTGGTGTTGAATAACAGTAAAATTATTGACCTTTGGTATGTTTTATAGCAATGGTTACATAGGTTTTAATGCGTAGAATTGGATTTAGTTAAAAAACCAAAATATTTGAAAAGTGGAATTTTTGCGTTTTGTTATGGACCTCCTCATTTTGTTTTTTGTTGGACCAGAAATACGAATGTGCCCCATATATTTTTGGAAATTTACTTTCAACGATTTTTTTACATTTTTTGTTATGCCAGAAACACGAATGTGCCCCATATATTTTTTGAAATTTATGTATTTTCGAGGAATTTTTAACATATACAACTTTTATAACTGATCTACAAATTCGTGTTACTGGCATTGAAAATTTTGGTGGCTTCCAGTGCACAAAGGTACTGGGGGTTTTACTAAAATGTAGAGTATGCACAGATTGATCAGGAAAACCGCTTAACTCAAAATTGGAAAAATTGCACATTCGTGGTTCATGTATGAACATTTACAATTTTTTAAAGATTGTTACTAAAAATTGCCTTGGCTGACAACTTGGAAAAATCTACATTTGTACCCGTTCGTACTGAAAGCGATTGATCTACATTTGTACCCGTTGGGGATGAAAGGGATTAATCTACATTTGTACCCGTTCGGTATGTTAGTGATTAATCTACATTGGTACCCGTTCGGGTATACAAGTTGAACAATTAATCTCTTCATAGGACATGCTCGAACAAATGCAATCAATTCACTCCATATAAAGGGATGTAAAATTGTATTAGTCGCATGCTCCCTTGCGATTGATCCCGGACGCGTCCCGGATTAATCGCATTTTTTGCAGGGTAGGTACATACTATGTGTATGTATTAGGGTCATGTCTTACAAAGCTTTGGTTTGTTTGCTTTAATATAAATCGCATATTTAAACTACTTACTAGTATATGTGTGAATGACCAAGAAATGTTTCTAGAGCAGTTTGTGATTTTTTTTTTTCAATCGTTCTAGATCTTAGAATCTACCAAGAATTTTAGAATATTGAGAGAATCGCCATTGTTGCAAAATCACTATCGAGTCAAAAGTTGACTCGCTCCCCGGCTACATAATCGAGTTGTTTTTGCGATTGCGCTTAGTCGGAGGTTGTTACGATTAGTAATGGGCGAGACTACCCGAAATGTTGCACAATCATGTGCTTGCCTCGAGAAGATAATTTCCGGAAAACATTGTTTAGGACCACTCTAGATGTCGCGCAATTACATATATGTATCTTCGGCATTTATATTCGGATATTAACGCTTGATACCTGCATCAATATTTTTTTTTTTTTTTCAAGAAGAAAATCTTTCCTACGGTAGCTCATTAACCATAGGTGTACCGTTAGGGTACTTAGGACCCAGCTATCAGTTTCTACCACCCTATTGCACGCTTTTAGTACCATCATATTAAAGGGCGTCAAAACTCATCATCTTTTACGAAAGAAGTATTCCGATTAAATCTTTAGAGCCCGAAATAAAAGACTCTCTTATCGAGACAAATATGTATATTGATATACCAAACTTTAAGATCCGACTATATACGAGTATTTATGCCAGATATGAAGAAAAATGTAGTTTAGCACCTACTAGGGTGGTTCTAAAAATATATTTTTTCAACATGAAGTTGAGCGGAGAACTTTTTTTTAAATCGGTCTAATGTACATATGTAAGTGTACAGTACAAGCAGGTAAAACTCTGTGTATTAGTACTTAAATATGTCTGTAATAATCACAGTAATTATTGAATATGTAACATTGTGTGTATTTCTTAATGTCTGACCTTGATCTCATTGTCCAGATGCTTATGCGCCTTGTTACAAAAATACGAGTACATATAATAATCGGAATGCAATTACATAAAATTACTTAGTTACGCTATTAAATTTCGCAATGACAAATTCGTTTGTTTACTTTATTTATTTAATTTGCTTAGTTTTTTATTTTGTGACATTTGCAACTTTTGATGTGTAAACATCTTTGCTGTAGCTACGAGTGATTTCGAAAAACAGGTAAAGTTTACGCGTAAACGTAAATGACCTTTGTGTTAGTGCACTGCTGCGTCCGTGTGAATCGCTTGGCACTGTCAGTGGTAGGTAGGTAGATAGACATGTACTTACAAATGCTTGCATGCATAGCCGTGCAAATGCAAATATCAACAACAACAACAGCAACGAAGCGAAGTGAAGTTGTTGTTTTCTGCAAGAATGCGACAAATAGGCAAAATAAAAAGGACCAACCTGTTTGAACATGTATGCAAATGTATGGATATGCATACCTACATCTACCTATCTAATTTTCTGAGCAATATTGGTATCAAATGAAAGGTTTTGAGCAGGCCTTCTACAGGGAGCTCTATTCTTTATGGTTCCTAGGTCGGGTCCGGAGATATGGGTCAAAGGAGGACCCGGATGATCCTTGAATGTTTCTAAGCAAAATTGGTATCAATTGAAAGGTTTTAAGCAGGCCTTCTACAGGGAGCTCTACTCTTTATGATTCCCAGGTCGGGTCCCGAGATATAGGTCAAAAGGAGGACCCGGATGATCCTTGAATGTTTCTGAGCAATATTGGTATCGAATGAAAGGTTTTGAGCAGGACTTTGATATGAAACTCTTTTCATTGTGAACCCTAGGCCGGGTCTCAAGATATGGGTCAAAAGAAGGACCCGGATGATCCTTGAATGTTTCTGAGCAATATTGGTATCAAATGAAAGGTTTTGAGCAGGACTTCGATATGAAGCTCTTCTCATTGTGACCCCTAGGCCGGGTCTCCAGATATGGGTCAAAACGAGGACCCGAATGATCTTGCATGTTTCTGAGCAATACAAAACAAAACAACATAAAAAATCAAAAGTCAAAAACCAAAAACCAAAACAAACAAAAACAACAAAATAGTAGCAGTCACAATGACAACAAAAAATTACAAAAACGATAGTCGCCTTTTAATCCATAGAAAACCAGGAAAAAAGGAATAAGGAAAAGGGAATAAATATCCGATTTCGAAACAGTTTACACATCAATATTCATGAATACCCGTTATTCACGCTTTAATTTTTTTTGTTTGTGTGATAGACATAAAATAATACAGTTTGAATTAAGTGGAACAACGAACGTAAAAAATAGACGTGAGGTATACCATTTTATTGTTAATGTTTGCCTCACATTGCGATTGTAATCACGCCAATTACAATTACAAATCTAATGAATGTAATTTTTATTATTTTTTATCGCATTTTTTTTTTATCTAATTTTTGCTGCGAAAAGAAAATGTATCTTCATAGAAATTTTGAGGAATAGAAAAGGTTATAAAGCTAATGGAATATGACATGAAAAAGTCTGAGTCTGAGAGAAAAATAATGAAATGGAATAATTTTGTTTGTTAGCCACCAATAAACCGGCAGATAAGCACGATTCCAATGATCTGATTAGGTACAAATCTACTTTCAAACAAAGAATCAACTTGATGCGGAAAAAGCCCCTCACAAAAAATGCATTCGCCGGTCGGAGCCGGCACATAACTGTAGATAGTTTAGTAGGAAAAAACAAATATGAAGATCACGCCTCGAATTGCGAAGAGAAGCTCGGCCTTAAAACTCGGCACAGTTACATATGTATGTATACGAGCATCAGTGCTATTACATGATTATATTATTATATGATTATATTCATACCCTTTTCCATCCTGATATCGGCGATTCCATGAACCCAAATTCCCATTTTCTATATAACTAAGAAATATTTGGATAAAAATTAGGGTTTACGATTCGATCTCGAGCAGTCGAGAAATTCGAGAATCGAGAGAACCGAGACTCGGGTCGGGTCGGCGAGAAGTCGAGTCTCGGGAGAAATCTCGTCTCGCTCGAACTCGAGAAATCGTAAGCTCTAATAAAAATTATAAATATTTGTAATCAACCCAAAAATGTATATATTTAAAAATGTATGTATAATTCGTAAATAATTTCTTTGTAATAATATGCTGTTGTGTATCTTTTAATGTTTTAAATAAAATTAGACTCCCTGAGGAAGACGAGAATACCGTCGAAACGCGTAGGAGGATGAAGGGAAATTAAAAAATTCTGCTTCTTAATTTAATCGGCCTAAAAGCTCTTAAAAATATTCATATATATTGAAATTCATTGCCTATTAACAATACAAAAAAAAAAAACAAATTAAAGCTTTAAACAAATTTTTAATTACTATTTTTTATCTTTTAAAAAGAAGCAATTGCCGAATTATTTCAACGAGGATGAAACAGTTTTGAAAAGTCTGTCAAATAGTTTGTGTTTCATAACTTAAGTGATTAATAATTGAAATAAATGCGGAAATTCATCTTTATTTATTTAAATTAAATTTTATATCAATTAAGGCAAGTTAATTATTTCTTTTGTAGGGTAAGTTAAGCAGTGCTGGCATTGTCCCACCCGTTACGAAAAAGCCAAAATATGTATTGTCTTTTTTCTATTACAGAAGCTTTTATCTTATTTCGAGCTTGTTATGTAATGCTAGAATTGCATTGCCAATATGAATTCCTATTGCAATTTCGTTCTTTGAAAGATTAATTAAGAAAAAATTATCAATTAAGTATGGCCCACCCGTCACAGATACGAGAGGGACCGTTCTCAGAGGTGGGTTAACCGGGGCGATAAGCTTTCAAAAAAGGTTTTAGTAAATTATGTTTAACAACTACTGGCGCGGATATGACTCTTAACGAGTTTTAAGGCCGAGCTTCTCTTCCCAATTTTTTCTACGAATTGGGTGGATCTACCGGCTACGAACGGCGAATGCAGAAGCTTTTTAATGGCAAAACTACTGTAAGTAGCGTAAAGAATGTACTTCCCCGTAATGCAACCAAGAAAGTAGCAGTAAACTGTGCATTGAATTCAAGTTCAGTGTCAAAGCAGCATATTGACCTCCTCAAATTATGACAAAAAAATATATGTATTATGTTTGTCCATGCATACATACATAAATATCCATCAACTCACATTCAGACAAACATTGCACTGATTTTCCACTAGAAACATGTAATTGAAAGCCTATCGAAGACGTACGTGCATTTTTCCATACACATAACCCACAAGTCGAATTGTGAATTGGATTTGCATTTGAAGTGGCTGTGACTCACTTGAGGAGTATAATAATACGGTTGACTTCAAAAGGAATCAGTGCGACTGACACAAAGAGTGAGTACCTACTCGTTTTCATTCTTTCATGCCCTCGTAAAATTGTATTTATGTATATCATAAAATTGCTTCTGCGCTTGCTCTGGCAAGTCAAGCAGTTCCTAAAGTACCATATGGCAGAAATATACATACAATATGTGTGTACATACGTGCCTCCATGTAAATATTCCCTGCAAAAAATGCGATCACTCCGGGATACATCCGGGGCAACTCGCAAGGGAGCATGCGATTACTGCCCATTTGTATCTCTTTATATGGATTGAAGTGTTCACTTTTGTTTGAGCAGGCCCTATGAAGAGACCAATTGTACCCGTTTTGTACCCGAAAGGATAGCAAATGCGATTAGTATACATATGTACCCGTTCGGGTACAATTGGGGAACAATTGTAGACCAATTATACCCGAAAGAGAGCGCTCCCGGACAAATCTTTTTAGAGACTCGTCGCACACTTATTTGCAGGGTTCATATATATATTTTGCACTTACATACATACATACTTTCATACATATGTACATACAATGTAAGAGTATATGAATCTCAAAAGTTAATATATTTTCTTTTGCCCCATCCACTTCCTAGTAATTCAGACCGCCATATGGTGTCCATGACCACAGACACAATAATCTTCAAAAAAAAAAAAAACAAACAATAAAAAAAGCGCACAAACGTCGTAGTAGAAATTCAAATAAATAAAAGACGAATTCATTCAAGTATTTGGTTTAACTTTCATCGTCTTTTTTGGCCAAAAAGCGGCGAAAGGAACCAAATGGAAAAAAAAAACAAGAAAAAAAATATTTGGCAAGTCGCTGATTATTGCCAGAACAAGGCGGTTTTTATTCCTTTGCCGAGTCGTTATTGCAATAGTGTATTCAAGCGAAATGACTTTTTGATTTCAAGCTGTCGCATCCTCGCCAAATTACAGTTCACTTGCATGAAATGATTTATTTACTTAATTACAGTTTTTCTGGCAGTGAAACAAAAACTTGCGAGAAATTGTTATGCCAAATTCAAGTCTATAATAAGTCTAATAGATAATAAGCTCTATAACTGTCTAGGGTTTTGCCTAGTACCGCTTACGGACTTTGAACTCTTCTTTATCTGTCGATTATGAATAAAAAAATCTAGTGAATCGGTTATATGCAGGAAGACATTCAAATCTGTATTACTCGTACTACAACGATGTACTCCATCCTTGATTATTTGCCAACTGTTGATCCGTCGTTGAGAGAAATACATACATACATACATACATATGTATAGTTGGGAATTTTTCTACCTTTTTTACCAGTTTTTCACTTCAATGTTTATAATTTTCTTTCTTTCTTTCTTTATTTCATTTCGTCGTACCATACGAAAACTAACATATTTAAAATTTCTGGCGAAAGCTATCAATAAAAAAATTCTGTACGAAAAGTAGAACATTTGACTTTTGGCCGACGAAAAGTAATAAAATCGAGTTTTGGCTGACGAAAAGTAATAAAATCGAGTTTTGGCTGACGAAAAGTATCAGTAATTATATACTGTTTTTACATTAAAATTGTTGTTGTTTAAACGAAATTGATAGTTTTCGTCAGCCAAAAGTGGATTTTATTACTTTTCGTCAGCCAAAACTCGATTTTATTACTTTTCGTCGGCCAAAACTTGAACTTTTTACTTTTCGTCAGCCACAAAAAATCTGATGTTAGTTTTCGTATGGTACGACGATTTAAGTTAACTTTGCTTGGCTTTATTTTTATATATTTGGCTTCGCTTTATGTTTGCCTCAAAAAAGAAACGACTTAACTACTAACTAATACAATGAATGCAATCGCATAGCACGTGGCTCTCTTAATTAAAATGCATGCGCTGACAATTAAGATATCTCTGTTTTTAATTCAAGGGTTTGACGATTGTAAGTCATTGTATAAAAGTACCTTAACGTACCGAAACAAAATTCATATGGAAATAGAAATGCAAAAAAAAAGACAATGAAAGTACAAACAGCAGTAAAAACTCGTACAAATAGAAAAACAATTCGCTGCAGGCAATGAAAGACGGATTCGTTAGATATTGTCACGTTGACGAGTGAATGTCACATAACAATCTGTCATGTAGCAAATTGTTTAAGGAAGAGCAAAAAAAAAAAACATAGGAGCCTACCAACAAATATGAAGAGAAAGACCAGTTCCGAATGCCGAAGAAAATTTGCATAACTTCGGCGAGTTGCGGAATTTCTCAGTATTGTTTGGAGAGGTTTGTTTTTTTTTTTTTTTTTTTGCAGACAAGTGAATGTGCAGGTGCTCAAATTTAATGACACTGACAATGACGGTGATAGCGAACTCAAAAGAAAAAAAAAGAAAGCGTGAGTAACGAGTACTCATGAACATTGATGTGTAAACAGTTTCGAAATCGAATTTTTATTCCCTTTCCCTTGTTTCTTTAATTAAAATGCGACTATCGTTTTTAAAATTTTTTGTTGTCATTGTCACTGCTACATTTTGTTGTTTTTGTTTGTTTTGTTGTTTGGTTTTTTATTTTTAATTTTTGATTTTTGATTTTGATTTGTTTTGCTCAGATGCAAACTCATTCGGGTCCACGTTTGACCCATATCCCGGGACTCCGTGTTGAAGTCCTGCTCAAAACCTTTCATTTGATACCAATATTGCTCAGAAATATTCAAGGATCATCCGGAGACCCGGCCTAGGAATCATAAAGAATAGAGCTCTATATGAAAGCCCCACTCAACACCTTTCATTTGATACCAATATTGTTCAGAAACATTCAAGGATCATTCGGGTCCTCGTTGTGAGCCATATCTGGAAACTCGGCCTAGGGGTCACAATTAAAAGAGCTTCATATCGAAGTCCTTCTCAAAACCTTTAATTTGATACCAGTATTGCTCAGAAACATGCAAGATCATCCGAGTCCTCGTTTTGACCCATATCTCGGGACCCGACCTAGGAATCATAAAGAATAGAGCTCCCTGTAGAAGGCCAGCTCAAAACCTTCATTAGATACCAATATTGCTCAGAAATATGCAAGATCACCCGGGTCCCCGTTTTGATCCATATCTCCGGACCCGACCTAGGAACCATAAAGAATAAAGCTCCCTGTAGAAGGCTTGCTCGAAACCTTTCATTAGATACCAATATTGCTCAGAAACATGCAAGATCATTCGGGTCCTCGTTTTGACCCATATCTGGAGACCCGGTCTAGGGTTCACAATGAAAAGAGTTTCATATCAAAGTCCTGCTCAAAACCTTTCATTCGATACCAATATTGCTCAGAAACATTCAAGGATCATCCGGGTCCTCCTTTTGACCTATATCTTCGGACCCGACCTAGGAACCATAAAGAAAAGAGCTCCCTGTAGAAGGCCTTCTCAAAACCTTTCATTTGATACCAATGTTGCTCAGAAATATTCAAGGATCATCCGGGTCCTCGTTTTGACCTATGTATATCTCGGGACCCGACCTAGGAATCATAAAGAGTAGAGCTCTCTGTAGAAGCCTTCCTCAAAACCTTTCATTTGAGAACAATTTTGCTCAGAAACATTCAAGGATCATCCGGGTCCTCGTTTTGACGCATATCTGGAGACCCGGTCTAGGGGTCACAATGAAAAGAGCTTCATATCGAAGTCCTGCTCAAAACCTTTCATTTGATACCAATATTGCTCAGAAAAATGCATATCCATACATTTGCATACATGTTGAAACAGGTTGGTCCCTTTTATTTTGCCTATTTGTCGCATTGTTGCAGAAACCAACAACAACAACAACAACTTCGCTTCGCTTCGTTGCTGTTGTTGCTGATATTTGCATTTGCACGGTTATGCATGCAAGCATTTGTAAGTACATGCCTAGCTACCTACCTACCACCGACAATGCCAAGGTCATTTACGGTTTACGCATTTACATGTTTACGCATTTACATGTTTACGCGTAAACTTTACCTGTTTTTCGAAATCACTCGTAGCTACAGCAAAGATGTTTACACATCAAAAAAACGAAAAAATAAACAAGCGACAGAGGCACTTCTTATAAGATAAGACTTAAAATTTTCTAAAGCCTCAGGCCATGTGGCATTGTAATTGAAAAATATATGAACCAGGATGTTCAGTTAAGAGAAACAGATTCGTAAATAAAAATATTTTCATTTACGACATTTTCATAAAAGAAAAGGAAAATTGTGTTTTTTACGGAGCGAGAACGGATTTGTGATAGGAGTATCTACACTAGGGTGGCCCCCAAATGTATGAAGTCAAATTTTATAGCATATTTCCTCAAGCTCACTCCATAGGTGGATACTAATATAATCGAAGATACCACATGTAAATTTTTGTTCCAATCGGAAACAGCGAAGGATGTCGTACAGGGGCCAAAGCTCAGAAAACTCTATGGTGACGAAAAAAATTGTGTTTAATATTTTGTATATATGATATCGATAGTCTTGTACCCAAGGTTACCAAATATAAATTTTGGTCCTGATCGGAGACGGTCAAGGGGCGTCAACAGGGGTCCCATTTGGTTATCTGAACTTTGATCCCTTTGTGAAAGCCCTTAAACGTTTTCGATCAGCATCAAAATTTTTATAAGGTATCTTTGAGTACAGATGTATCGATTTCTAATAGATTTAAAAAAAATGGAAAACATTTTTGGGTCTTCAGCACTTTGTAGTTATTGTAATAATTGATATAAATCTTAGGCAGTATCCATGCACCCACCTTAATTTAATAAAACTACACTGAGAGAAAAATCAACCAAAAGTTGGTTAATAGTACTAATTTCACACTTGAAATGGAATCAATGTGAATTTAGTTTAATATTACCATTACCATGGTTGATATATTAGACAGTGTTTTTGGTTATATTAGCCATGATATTTGTTGATATAACAAAATGTTAGTTGAAATCTTCAACCAATTTTTTGTTACTATTAAACAATTTATTGTTAATATTAACCAACACCTTGTTCATTTTGTTTAAATAAAATAAAAATATGTATGTACAGTTTGAAGGGTTTGAAGCGCAATTTGCTTTTGTTCATAAACGTAAATTTTTCAAGCGTCGCTCATCGCAACATCAAAAAACTCTCTCGCTCTCTGCAATTCGGGTCTAGCCATTCAACTTCGTCAAGCACAAACGGTGTTGAAGGCGATGGTAACAACAGAGCCGAAGCCATAAACCTTCGTATATGTTTTTACGTTTTTTTAATATATGAAATAACCAATATTTTCGTTAATATAACAAATATACACGTTGGGGAAACCAACTTTTTGTTTGATATTGATTGTTACCAAAATATTGGTTAATGGTACAATGAAAATGTAAATATTACATTTTTTCCTTTTCACATGAATAAATCAACCAATAAAACATTAACCAAGAAGTTGGTTGAAAAAACCATTGTACTTTTTTCTCTGTGTACATATTAGCAAAACAATTAATAATTCGTTATTAGCAATGTTTTGACTTCAGCACCTAAACACTTTCATAAGTTTGATACCCATTTTGTGTGCATTCATTGAAATTTTTATGCAACACATTTGTATCGATAACTCTGTTATCGATTAATATATCGAAATGAAAACTCGACCAAATGATAGCCCTAGCCAAGCGCTTTCATTTGATACCCATTTTGCGGTATTCTATATTCGTATTCCGTATCCATATTTACCAGCTGATCTAAAAATATTCATCATCCAGTAATTTTTATTTAAGATCGAAAAAATATAAATTGCTCATAACAATTATGGGATGATCTAAAAAATATCCATCCTCCAGTGGCGGACCTAGCATAAATTGTCTGGGCAAGCCTATGTGTGAAGCATAACCATTAGTCATTTATGTAATTTTCTTTGCTGTATTATCTAGAAGTCTGATTGCGTTCCGTCATTGTATTTGATTTAGAGCTCTCGCTTTTTTTTAACATTTTCGAGTAGCCCGAATAAATTCTTTTCAAATTCTCGAACACTCCTTTGTTTGCTTATTACCTGTATGTTTGTACGGGCATTCGAACAATTCGGGTATTTGAAGTTTGTTTTTTCTCGTTTATTTTTTATTTTTTTTTTTTTTGTCTTCATATGTATTTTTTTATCTTTGTTTTCCTGATACACATTTTTTTGTTTGTACACTCAGAGAAAAGGAATTAAAAATAAAATTTTTATTTTTATAATGCCCGATTTAAACCAAGTCATTTTTATTTTAAAAATGAAAAATTTTTAAATTACAAATTGAATTTTTGAAATTAACTGCTTGCCCAGAATGGTGTGGCTGTAGTACGTAGTAAGAGCTGTCAAAAGTTAAAACAGTACAATTGCATTGCAATGCCCACAATGTGTAGCTGTGTCTGTAGCGTGTAGTTGTGGCTGTAGTAGAAGTAGAGTTAACTTTAACTTTAGGTTCAGACATTGGTGACTTGTAAGTATTTCAGTATCGTTAACCTTATTGAAACTTTATCGCTATCCATGTGAGCTGTTAGTGGTGCCGTAAATCTGTAAACAGCTGACACTTGTCGAAGCAGATCTTGGAAGGTAGGCGCATAGGCGAATTAAGAAATTTCCCATGTAGTTTGTTATTGTAATTGGTAGATTGTAATGTCAAAATAATATTTCTCCTTGTTAAAATCTGAATTCGCTTGGGACTCGCCCATTACTATTGGCCATGATGTGAATTCGCTTTGTTTTTCATATTATAATCTACCTTTGTAAATAAAAAAAGAAGTTTCTGCATTCGCCAATGCGCCTACCTTCCTAAATCTGCTTTCACAAGTGTCAGCTGTTTACGGATTTAGGGTTGCTAACCAAAATCCAATTGGTCTGTAAGTTAAGGATACAGCTACAGAATTACGATAAGGCACCAATGACTAGTAACAAAGCTTGTCGTAAGGTTGGTTGAATCAGCTGTTTTATAAGGTTACAGAAAAGTCACCAATGTCTGCACTTTTTGTAGCGCGCTACAGTGTGACAGCTCAATTTTTTAATGACGAAAATTCGAAATGAAGGAAGAAGAAACGGAAAAATGAATTGAACTTGTAAAAAATAAAGAGTTTTTATGGAATTTAAGGAATCCCCTGTACAAAAATATAAAAAAAGATGACATATATGAGATACACTGAGCTACACCACTGTGTTCACATTTTCGAGCGTTGCCACAAAATCAGTCATCAGCTGATGTAGTAAGCTATGTAGTCCGTAGCTGTAGTACAACATTCTGGGCAAGCAGTAAAATGTATTTAGGATTTAAAAAGAAACATGTTTAAATTAAAAATGAAAATTAATGGAATAAAAACAAAAGTTTTTGATTCAAAATCTCATAGCGCTTAAAATAAAAATAAATATTTTTAAACTTAAGATATTTTTTCTTGATAGATATAAAAACGTGTTTAAAAATAATGTAAATACAATACATTTTTAAATTTAAAAATCTTTATTTTTATTTTAAGCACTATGAGATTTTGAACCAAAAACTTTCGTTTTTATTCCATTAATTTTCATTTTTAATTTAAACATGTTTCTTTTTAAATCCTAAACACATTTAATTTAAAAAATTTGTTTTTTTAAATAAAAATGACAGTTTAAAACGTGCATTATAAAAATAAAAATTTTATTTTTGATTCCTTTTCTCTGAGTATAAGCTCGAATGTTGGTACGGGAATTTGAACAACGGGCTTCAAACAAACACGATCTGTTCGAATTGCTCGATACCCGGGTATCTAGAGCTCTTTGATTATATTCGGTTTGCATATTTGGTTTGTTGTTTATATTCATAACATATGAAACTTAATGTATTGCATTAAATCGAGAAAATGAGGATGATAAAGAATTTTAAAGTTTTTATATACAATGAATATTATGAAGATATGTAGGTACATATGTTTTTGACTTTTGGTATTTTAGCTGTAGCTACTTTTGGTCAGCATATCAACAAGCTTGGCTAAGTCGAAAGTAAATTCAAGTTTTTTACCATCAGAATTATCTACAAAATCAGAGGAGAAATTATTAGAATAAATTGGGAAGAACTCAATTGAATTGATTGATGACGCCAAACTTATAGGGAAATCTCACACGAAAGCGCAGAGGTATTTTTAGTTTCCTTATACCGACGGAAATTTTAGTAGTAGCAAGTGTATTTGCTTATTATCTAATATCTAAAAAATGGGTGCTTTAGTGTTTGAAAAACTGAGGTCCAATTACCAAAAGTCGTGAAATTTTATTTGATTTTGATTTCCGTCGCTTTTTAAAATTATCTTGATATTTTGCCAATAGTCGCCAAATATCACAATCAACGCTTTTATAATCTGGTATTTGATACATGCACATGTAAGAAATTACGTGCACATGTAAGGGTGCGTTTATGTCGGAGCAATAGAAGAAAGAAAGAAAGATAGCGAAGAAAATTGTAAACGGGAATTCTGTACTTCTGTTTATGTCGGAGCTGCGATAAGCGCTAAGCTCACCACAGATAATAGCAAAGAAAATACCTTACGGAAATCACGTATAGTGTTTATGTCGAAGCAATAGAAGAAAGAGTGATACTAGCAACGAAAATTGTAAATGGGAGTTCTGTACTTCTGTTTATGTCGGAGCAGTGGGTGACTAAAGAAATTCACCACATTAGCGCTATTATCACAGCAGAGAAAATACCTTATGGGAAACGCGTGTAGTGTTTATGTCGGAGCAATAGAAGAAAGAGTGGATACTAGCAACGAAAATTGTAAATGGGAGTTCTGTACTTCTGTTTATGTCGGAGCCGCGCTATAAGCGCGTATCAAAGTATAAGAGCGAAGAAAATTAATTCATTGATTTTCTTTAGTCGATTAGCGCTATTCATTATGGAAACAGTGCATCATCAGTGCAATTTTTAAAAGGCAACCTTTGTGGGATCAAAGAAATCCAAATCATCCCAATAGGCTTGTCTTGGATAAACTGTGGACGGCCGTAGCATGTGAAATGAAAGCCAAACGTAAGTAAATATATACGAATTCATGCATAAAAAATAAAATAGGTTTTAAAAATTTTTAAGTGGCATTTTCATAAAATTTTTCGATTTCTAAAATTTTATAAATCTATTTTATTTTTTATGAATAAGAGGGACATTGTTTATGTGTTTTATTACTTTCTATACACAATTTTTATATAACCTTTCAAATTAAAAAAAATGAAATATATAGATAAGTATGTGTGGAGCAGAAATATATGTAAATATTTATTATGTGTAAAATAACAACGTCTCTTCTCCTTTTCGGTTACTCTAAAATTTTTATTTAAGTACCACAATACACTAAAGACAAATCTAGTACCATAGCTTCAATATACGCAGATAACAGCGCTATTCCACTCTTTGCTAGCTTAGCTCCGACATAAACACTCAATAGCGCTATATGCTTTGGTCGAACAGCGCTATTACCTCCGCTTATTGACCTCTTCGCTACTATTGCTCTTATCACTGCTCCGACATAAACACTCAATAGCGCTATTCCGATAAGCGTTTATCACGCACAGCTATCTTTCTTTCTTCTATTGCTCCGACATAAACGCACCCTAAGAAATTACGTGCATAAGTATGTACATGTAAACGAATATCAAATCAAATATGCATATGGCTGTGAATACTGAATGCCGAAGCCAGCTTCACATTCGCATACAAATTTAATGTGAAAAATAAAAAAAGTGCTTTGCTAGTTTTTTTTATACTCAGCTGTACTAGTACACAGAGTATTATAGTTTTGATTTCCTAACGGTGGATTGTAACAGAATGAAATAATCGAGATAGATATAGACTTATATATATTAAAATGATCAGGGTGAAAAGAGAAATCGATTGAGCCATGTCCGTCCGTCTGTCCGTCCGTCCGTCTGTGAGCACGATAACTCGCGCAAAAATTGAAATATTTTGATGAAATTTGGAATGCAAGTTGGTATCAAGACGAGAACGGATGGTATTGAAAATGGGCGAAATCGGACCATGACCACGCCCACCTCCCCTATATAGTAAAAATCCGAAATTTTGTATCTCAGTAACTAATAGAGCTAGAGTGATAAAATTTTACACACGTATTGAGCTCAGGCCCTTATGAAGAAATATGGTGAAATTTTGGAAAATGGGCGGTGCCACGCCCACTTATTAAGGGGCAAACATTGAAAGTTTTATGAGTCATAACTCAGAAACCGTTGAAGATATATCGATGAAATTTGGTAGGCGTGATATACTTACTTAGGCAAATGTTTGGACGAAAAATTGCCAAAATCGGTTGACGACCACGCCCACTTTTATATATGGGTATTATAAAGTGACCTAATAAAAGCATTTTAAGCGATATCTCTGTCAAATATAAAGATATATCATTGAAATTTTATGGAAGGTGTCCAACTATGGACGTAAAACAAAAAATACAAAAATTTTGGAAAATGGGCGTGGCACCGCCTCCTTTTAGAAGCAGGAATATACGAGATTTCTGAGCCCATAACTCGACAAATAATCGATATATTATGACGAAACTTGGTCTATACACTTTCACTACTTGTAGTAATACATGTTCAAAATTTTAGCGAAATCGGTTGACGACCACGCCCACTTTTATATATGGGTATCATAAAGTGGCCTAATAAAAACATTTTAAGCGATATCTTTGTCAAATATAAAGATAATTCATTGAAATTTTGTGGCATGAGTTCTACAATAGATGGGAAACAAAAAATAGAAAAATTTCGGAAAATGGGCGTGTCACCGCCTCTTTTCAGACAAAGGAATCAACGAGATTTCGGAGCTCATAACTCGACAAATAATTGAGATATTATGACGAAACTTGGTTTATACACTTTTATAACTTGTGTTAATAGACACGCAAAAATTTATTGAAATCGGTTTATGACCACGCCTACTTTTTAACAAAGATATTTCTGGAACACCCTTTGGGAATTTGTAACAAGACTTCTTTGTAACTAGAAGTCATAAAGGAATGAAATTTTGCACAAAGAATAATATTCATATGCTTAGTTGGATGACTGATGCTGATGTTGAAAATGGGCGTGGCTACGCCCACTTTATGCGGCACTCGCTTTATATAAAATACACCCTATATCGAACAAACGCAAACAAACAATGAAAGCATACAGCTGAGTATCTAATGTTCGATTCCACTCGAACTTAGGCTTCCTTACTTGTTTCAATTTAAGTCTGAAAATAGGCAATTGATTTCTCCTTAGAGAAAGCGAGAAAACAAGCTGGGTCAGAATATTATAAATCGATCAAAAAAAAAAAAGTTAACTGCGATTTTTGCGAATCCAACATAAATCGATAGCCGTAGAACTTCTAAGATTTTCTGTATACTTAGTTTTAAAAATTTCTTTTTTTTTTAAGTTTATATATTAAGTTAAAGTTTGATGTAATTTTTGGGTAAAATGTTAATATCTCAGGAACTATAAGTCGTATTTGACTGATTTAAAAAGCATTAGAACCAGAAAATTCCAGGCTATTATAAAATCGTATCATATTGCTAAATACAACATAAAAACAAGATAGTGAGGTTATAATTCGCGATGTTCGCCTACTCAGAAAATTTTGAATTTAATACCACAAAGAGACCTATCAATCAAGAACCCAACCCCACTTTCGGATTTTTGGGACAGGCATGATTGAAGAAACTACAGCGATGAATGTTACCCTATGTTCAGCAATACTTACACTTCTATCAATAAAATATACCACTATGAGCAAAGCTAGCAGTAGGCTTTGCTTTATATCAGATATCTTACCTTCGTACCAATATAAGAAGAAGCTCGTTTTCCCATTTTTACTTCGTTTCGATAATTTTTACCCACGGATTTAAAAAAAAAATATTGTTTAGTTAAGTTTATTCAATTTTATGTTTAACAAATTTATTTAAAAATGAGATTTCACGACATAATATATGTCCGGGATCTTGAGGTACGAATGCATGGTACTTTCGAGTGTTTTTGATACCTCTAGCTAATTTAAAACGTGGTTTTAGAAAACTGTCTGCGTTGCTGTAATCTTCATCTGTACCGTATCCAAAAGAAATATTTTTGAAAAACCATGCCGCCCATTCGTACATCTCCTTCGCGTTTGTGATGTGGTTCACAAGTGGCCTTTGTGCGCTGGCTCGGGAAGCGTGTCGTTTAACTGTGCCACCCAATCCATCACATGGACCTTTTCCATGGGATGTTGCAAAGAAATGCCACTCCACATCCAAGTTGAAATCGCTTTTGAAATATGGTATATTTATAAGATTAAACTTATTTTTATATTGTGACCCAGCACCGTCAGAAAAAAAATATAATTTTTTTATATTATCTGGTCCAAATTTTTCCTTTAAATGCGCTATCATGCATTTGTTGTACAAATAAACAGCTACAGCATCATGTTTCTTAGATTCTGAAATTATGACGTAGTTTTCATGTTGTATAAGTCGCTCATTTTCCTGATAATATATCACGTAGGGATGAACTGTTGCTTGATCATTTGTCCAATGATAGGATTGTACAGCATCTTGAATTTTGAATGTGTAGTTCTCCGCAAAGTCTAAGGCAATTAGCTATTCACCATTTTTTAAATTTTCTTTAACATAGTTGTAAAAGACTTGTAGAGTCTTAGCAATGTAACTGTGTTTTAAATACGGCAGTATATCGAGTTGAATGTTTTTTAAAAATTCTTCCGTCCTTTCTTTGAATGTTACTAGTTGGCATCTAAATTAAAAATATTCATTGCTCTATAATACTTTTACAACCTATGGAAATTCTTCTCACCTGTCTGTGGTTGTCCATTGCTTAAAAGAAATATTGAAAATTTCACTGTGCTTGCAAAGTAAGGCCAACTCTTAAAAAGTTTTTGCCGGGCCTGGGCATTCTTGACAAGTCAGCAAATAACAATTAGGGGTTTTGTTTGTACAGAGTAGTGAATCCAAAATACTTGTGAGGGAAATAGAACTTTGATCTCTTTTAGCATGTAGTATCGCATGATTTAATGCAGACACTTTAAATTCCATATTTTTATGCATTTTGCACACGCAGACAACATGAGACCCACTCGGTCCTACAGGTACGCAAAATCTAGGTCTTAGTTTTGTGAAAGACGAAAGACTTACTTTAATATGCGGATATTTTATACAACTCCTTCAAATTCCCTAGTAGTAGCCGTTTCTGAACTAGGTTTCTTTTTCCGTTGACAACAATGGAAATACAGTCTTTTTCCCCAGGCATTATTCGGCAACACTGGTCGGATTGATAAAACTCATAAATTTTTTTGGTGACATAACTAGGTAATCCGCGTCTCTTCTTTCTTGGCCCAAAAGTAGCATACCCATACATTTCACGAGCTTTTACTGCCATTCGAGCCATATGATATGGAATATTGAAGCTTCTTTGAATCCGACGAATGCTCAAATGAGCGGGCAATGTACTTAAAAGCTGCACTTTTTTATGCTTGTTATCTTCTTTAGATATTGCCAATTTCAAATCATCAGGGACACATTTGGCTTCCGACGACTTTAATATTTTCAAAGCTTTTACGGGGCTTGCACACGATGCTGTGGTCACAAAATTTTATTAAAAATACATATTGTAGATCTTTAAAAATCTCACCATCAAATGTGGGGTCAAGCATCTCATTATCGTTTTCACTAATATCAACTAAAACCTCTTCTTTGCTTTTACATTGCGTCTGGACTGAAATTGAATTTTCTTTTGCTTCCTTTCTGCACTGGTCGCAAATATAGTTTCCCGCAAGCTTTTTTAAAACGCCTCCACATTTGACACTGATTTTCCTTAAGGAGATACATTTGCGGTTGTGCTTCTCCTTTTTAAATGGGTTGCAACATTTTATTGCGGGCATTTTGACTCTTTAATACTAGATATGTATGTATGTATACGAGTATAGAATGAAATACTTATACCATATAAATCAATACATATTAGATTTAAAAATTATTGCCTAGACGTGTGAGTCTACAGTATATATTTAGCAAAGTAAAACACCGAAAACAAAAGCAAAAAATACTCTAAAACCACGTTTTAGATTAGCGAGAGGTATCAAAAACACTCGAAAGTACCATGCATTCGTACCTCAAGATCTCGGACATATTTTATGTCGTGAAATCTCATTTTTAAATAAATTTGTTAAACATAAAATTGAATAAACTTAACTAAACAATATTTTTTTTTAAATCCGTGGGTAAAAATTATCGAAACGAAGTAAAAATGGGAAAACGAGCTTCTTCTTATATTGGTACGAAGGTAAGATATCTGATATAAAGCAAAGCCTACTGCTAGCTTTGCTCATAGTGGTATATTTTATTGATAGAAGTGTAAGTATTGCTGAACATGGGGTAACATTCATCGCTGTAGTTTCTTCAATCATGCCTGTCCCAAAAGTCCGAAAGTGGGGTTGGGTTCTTGATTGATAGGTCTCTTTGTGGTATTAAATTCAAAATTTTCTGAGTAGGCGAACATCGCGAATTATAACCTCACTATCTTGTTTTTATGTTGTATTTAGCAATATGATACGATTTTATAATAGCCTGGAATTTTCTGGTTCTAATGCTTTTTAAATCAGTCAAATACGACTTATAGTTCCTGAGATATTAACATTTTACCCAAAAATTACATCAAAATTTAACTTAATATATAAACTTAAAAAAAAAGAAATTTTTAAAACTAAGTATACAGAAAATCTTAGAAGTTGTACGGCTATCGAATTATGTTGGATTCGCAAAAATCGCAGTTAACTTTTTTTTTGATCGATTTATAATATTCTGACCCAGCTATGTTATTCTATTTTGAAAGCCAGGTAAAAGCTAATGTGTGGAAACGTTAAAGCATGCTAACTGTGCTGTGATTGGCTGTGCAAACAAAATACACATTGTGAGGTCAAAGAACGTAAATCTATTTACGTTCTTTGGTGAGGTGGATTGGTGGTGTATTTGCGCTATTTTCTTAGAATACTTTTAGGCACCGTATGTTACAGTGGGGGCTATATTATTGAGAACTTAAATAGTAAACACATTTAAAACGTAAAATAACCAGATTTTAAAGAAATTCGTAAAATGAAATGAACGAAAATATGTACGCAAGCCGGGCTTCTCGGCTTGTATGAAGCGCCCGCCTCCGCCATCCTCTAGTAATTGTTATGGAAGATCGAAAAAAATATCAATTGCTAGTAACTATTATCAGCTGATCTAAAAAATATCCATCATCCAGTAACTGTTATGGAGGATCGAAAAAATATAAATTACTCATAACAATTATGTGCCGATCGAAAAAATAAAAATTTTCTAATCCCGTAATTTTAACTATTGTCGATATTAGGATAATTGTTATTTTAGGTCTCTGGTGTCAACGCGTTACGCTAATGTCACCACTAGGCACATACATACATACCCTGCAGAGAAATCAATAACTAGTCAGCAAAATTTCTAGTTCCGAACTAGCGAAAGAGTGTCAAAAGGGAACTAGCTCAATTATAGTTAGATCCCCACCAGTTCAGAAGGAGTAAATTGAGTGGCAATTATAAGACACATTTTGAGTTTTATGCAATTTCGAGGTGACAAAAATTCTATGAAATTTTTTGCACTAGGTGCTATTTTACACCTGCCACCTGTACATCTAGCGGCCAAGAACATAGCGTTAACAACTGCAACGAGACATGGCCACGGGGCAGCTTGAGTGCCGGCAGAGGGGACACAGTAGTATAACGCCGTCGTTAGGCGAGCAGACTGACTACATTGTTCCGTGCCTGCGCTTCGATAAGTTTCTTGAGGCCACAATAGAGGCGGAAGGCTGGCGTAAGTGTGTAGACATGAAGGAAAACGCTATACATGTGTATGCGGAGGTATTAGCGGTAAAGAAGGCAGCGGAAATGTTAGTCTGTAATCCCTTACGAAGAGGACGTATCAACTTATATATAGATAGTCAGGCGGCTATTAAGTCGATACTGTCGCATAGCACCTTATCTAGGTGTGTAGAGGACTGTAAAGAGGCCTTAAGGGCGATGTGTAGGGATAATAATGTCCATCTGTACTGGATCCCAGGCCATAGGGGGATAGACGGCAATGAGAAGGCCGCTAGCAAAGAAGGATCACTCTTTGGACGTCCCGATTCCACTCAGTCAAATCAAACATAGGTACTATAAGTACACAGTAAAAATTTTAGTTTAATTTTAATACCATTTTGGTATTTATATATAACAATGCCAAAAAGTATAAAATGAAAACAATTCTGGTTTAAAAAAAAAATAAGAGAATATTGAGAGACAGAAATTGTTCTTGGTGTCAAATTAACACCTTCTTGGAATTAAATCAAAACCAAATTTTGATAATTTTTAGAATATTTTTGGTATTAAATCTATCCCAAAATTGGAATAAATTGTATACTTTTCTGGATTTAAAAATAAACCCTCATATGATTTCCAGTGCATACACTGCTCAAAAAGTTAACAATCCCACAAATAAACTTACATACGTATATCCCAAGGATTAATGATGAATGGAGTAATTGTTAATATTGTTTAAACTGGGGATGGCTTGTGGAACAGTGTAAACATTTACGAACGTAATGCTAAAAATAAAATAAAGTTAATTTTTTGGTTAAGGGATATGTATGTAGGTATATTCATTTTATATGAGATAATATTACAACAGAGGTTAATTATAGCTTATTCTACTATAAATACTACTTCTACTATAAATACTGTGGCCGCTGTGGTGCAGTGGGTAGAGTGCTCGCCTGCTATGCCAGGGGTCTCGGGTTCAAACCACGGTCCGAGCCAAACACCAAAACAATTTTTCTAATTAGTAAAAATCCAATTATTGGCTTTTATAAGAGCAGCGGTCACCTCTCGGCAGTGGGCGGCATACCCTCCAAGAGTATTTCTGCATTGAAAAAGCTTCTCACAAAAAATGCTTTCGCCGTTCGGAGCCGGCATAAAACTGTAGGTCCACCCAATTAGTAGGAAAAACAAAAAGGAGCACACCTCGAATTGGGAGAGAAGCTCGGCCATAAAACTCGTCAGAGTTATAATAGCGCCATTGTATTATATTATTATTATTATAAATACAATAGTTTATTTTATTAATCACACGATATTGACAAAAACATTTTAGAGTAAATAAAATGAGCTGCAAATGGTTTAACATTTTTTTAATTAAGTACTTTTGAAAGATCCGATATGTACATACATACATACATACATACATAGTTAAATTCTTTGCTGACGAGTTTTATGGCCGAGCTTCTCTCCTAATTCGAGGTGTGCTTCTTTTTGTTTTTCCTACTAAAGTTTTAGGCCGGCTCCGAAAGGCGAACGCATTTTTTGGGAGAAGCTTTTTCATGGCAGAAATACACTCGGAGGGTATGCCGCCCACTGCCGAGAGGTGGCCGCTATATCTAAAACCCCAATAATTGGGTTTTATTTAATTAGAATTTTTTTTTTTATATTTGTCCGGGCTGGGGTTAGAACCCGAGACCTCTGGTATAGCACGCGAGCACTTTCCCCACTGCACCACAGCGGCCAGCGGCAAAAAAATTACTACCTTCAATAAAAAACAGCTGGCATAATTGTCCACAAAAAACTCGGCACAGTCGCGGTCTTGCAGTAATATTGATGTATTTAGAACCTCAACTGCCTTATGACTGAGAAAATAAAACAAATTTTACCCACATAATATTTAACCAATCTCCTGTATTACTTACTTCATACAATTGTTTCATCAGGCATGCAGAATTCGCTTTGCGCTTTTCATAAGTTTAATTTGTTCTTCTTATTTCACTAAATATAAGAAACATTTTGTATAATTTGTTGTCTTTTTTCTGATGTGTATGTATGTATGTATTTTTTTCTAATATTTTTTGGTTTTGATTTCAAACCAAAAATACTTTTATGGCAATATAATTGAGAGAGAGACATTTTTTTATACTTTTTAAGATTTGCTTTTAAACTATTTTGGAATGAATAAAACTGTAAAACTTCTCATAGTTTTAAAATAAGACTTTTTGGCATTAAAATTCATATTTAATTCCAGAAATGATTAAATTAAGTAACAAATAATATTAGAAATAAACTATCATTTTTTACTGTGTATATAATGGACCAGGCTGATAAGGCGTGGAAACAATCGCATGGCTGTAGACTGTCCAAAATTATGTTTAAGTCGTTCGATCCGAAGCTAACGAAATGATTGCTTTCCCTGAAAAGGGAAGAATAAAGACTTATAATCGGGGTCCTCACAGGACACTGGCTTTTAGCATCACATGCGTTCAAAATGGGACTGGTTGATGAAAGTGAATGCAGAGGATGCGGACTGCAGGAGGAGACAGTGGAGCACGTTCTATGCTCCTGTCCTGCGTTTTCTAGGCTAAGACTTCGGCTACTAGGGAAAGTCTTCTTCAATGATATTAAACATGTATCCACAGTAGAGGTAAAGAAACTCTTGGCATTTGCCAAAGGGACGGGAATGTTTTTCAGCTTGAGTCCGGGCTTCTAACTAGAGGTGTTCATGTTCAATGAACTTTCTGGTAACACTACGAACTTATCTAGTCTATGTGGGGCCATTTGTGGCCAGCCAGTATAACCTACCTACCCTTCGTTCGTTTAGTAGCCGGCGGCTTTGTATATTTCTGCAATTCTCATATAGTTAGTGAAACATTTGGTATAAAGAGTATTCTATTTGCATCTGCACTTATATGAAATGAAATGCTGTGCTTTGCCTGAGCAAGTTCTAGAAAGATATTAGTTGACTAGCTTCCAGATACCAGGAAATATTTAAATTTATTTAATTATTAAATATTTTTTATATTTTTATTCAATAAAAAAATGTAAAAAAAAAATTATTGACAGCGACAGGAATCGAAACGCGCTCGCCCGATTTCAAGTCAGACGCGTTAGCCACTGTGCCATCGATCCGTTTGCATAAGGCTTGTCAAATGCTGCACTTAAGTGGCAGATGTACCTACAATTGTGGAATTTTTGGGAACCTGCAGTGACTTAGTGCGGAACTAGAGATTTTCCCGACAGGGTATGTACACACAAATACATAAACTAATTTTATTGTATACATATTGAAGTATATATACCAAAATATACAACTATTTTAATAACATTACAACAAACATAACAAAAGTAAATTATAACACAAGTGCCACTATTGAGCTAATTCGAGTCATCGGAAAGTGCCTTAAGTGAGCAGCGCCCTTTATTCGTTGCACTTAAATTTTCTCAAATTACTTAATTCTCCCGCCAAAGCTTTTATTGAGCAATTGCGCATGCGTACATTGAATGTACATACGTACGTAAATACATATGTATATGAGTTCATTTATCGAAATTTTTACTTTCAATTAATTCGAAAGTTGTTGAGCCGCTTAATTATGTCGCTATTTCAAGTGGAATGCGGCGGTGGGGAAATTTGTGATCGTTTAAAATTAAATTTTTTTCATTCATAATTATTGCTTGCGGTTTTATATTTCTTCTTGATTGCCACTTAAATTTGTACGATATTTTGATTGAGAAACCAAAAAAGCGGAAGAAATATTAGGTTACATTGGAAACCACGACACAAAAACATGAGGGTGAGAGCTTGCTACGCACGAGTTATGCAAATTCACAAACTGCAGCTCGAAATCCGAAATGTGATTCGGGTCAAGCCTGCAATTTAAAGGCTAAGACTGTAAAGCCCAATTTTTGCATGACGGCTAACAAAAAGCAACTACACAAAAAAGCAGGTATAAGTGATGAAAAATAACCAGATATTTATCTAAATACATATTTGGCCGGGAATTCAAGCTCTATGGCAAACACACCAAATGAATCTGTGACTGCTTTTTGGAGATCCCTTAATGCCGGCATGGGCTCCAGCTAGGGTTGCCAGATACCTTTCCCAAAAAATCAGTACATTGTCTTTTCCACAAAAAAAAAAAACAATATATGCGGAGAAAATCATCTTTATTACTGGCATTTTGTTTTTGGTTCCGTATCGTTAACTGTCAATTATGTTTCTATGACTTTTAACGTTCGCGTTTCTTCCTCCTTCCTAATTGTTTCATGGCTATGCCGTGGTTATGCTTACGAGCAAAACGCCGATGAAATTCGGTGAGAGGTGGTTACGCTGAAATCGATGATTAGAGCGCACATATACAACATAACACATTATTACCCCGAAACGTCGGCGTGCTGGGTGCTTGTTTCACCCAGCAAATTTGATCGATGTGAGAGTCCGAAAATTCTCTCACTCGTCGGAGTGCACAACGGCAATTACACGTTGCTCGTCGAGTATTGTCCTAAGCATAACTACGGCATTACAAACGTCAAATGAAAACAGTTGGAAAATTAAAAACAGTGTCGGCTAAAATCAGTACAAATCAGTACAAAATCCAAAATATCAGTATTTCTTAAGGTTTTTAAAACCATCAGTACGGAGCACGAAAAATCAGTATTGTACTGATCAAATCAGTACGTCTGGCAACCCTAGCCCGTGTGTGTCCTTTTTTAAACAACAATTTTAAGAATCGCTCTTGCCAATGTCATTCCTCCACGCCAGCCACCATAAAACATGTTGTGCCCAGTCGCCTTTAGAGCGACCAGCTAATTTTGTATACAAAAGTAATTTAAGCTTTTGCGAATAAATGTCTATCCAGCATTCCTGCTGGCGCCTTCATTACTTATACATAATGTGTATTCTAAGCATTCTACTTTTTTCGTCAAGCGATGCAAAAAAAAAATTAGTACATACTTTCTTCTGGCATATTTCACGGAAATGCTTTTTCTTCTAATTAATTTGTGTCTCGCAAGGCGCGCAATGAATTGTAGAAAAATAATCCACCGGATGGATTTCCTGTTGTTTGTAGTGCGGTGCAGTGCGCCAGCAAATCGGATGCATCTCATGGTATAGAAAGGAAAAGAAATTTCGTTGCTGAAAATTCTTTATTTGACGCCACGCCGAAGCGCTCTGCACCGCGTCGAGTCGCAACGCTCCGTGCACGGTACAATAACTTAGAGGTAGGCGCACGGGCGAATTCAGAAACTACTTTTTTTATTTCCAAAGGTAGAGTGTAATGTCAAAATCCAAGCGAATTATAATCATGGCCAATAGGAATGAACGAGTCCCAAGCGAATTCAGATTTTAACCACGGCGAAATATCATTTTGACATTACACTCTACCAATTACAATAACAAAATACATGGGGATTTTCTGAATTCGCCCCTGCGCCTACCTGGTATATCTGCCTTGGCTCCGTGCTGAAAGCGGCGTGAAGCTGCACAGCATTCAACAGCAACAGTCAACAGCTACTTGTTCGCCTAATTTACGCGCGGCAGCAGAAAAATGCTGAAATAAAATATTTATGTACATATCTATGTATGTATGTATGTATGTAAGACGCTGTGCCAACGCGTTGGGCATTCAAATGTCCATCACAACAAGCCAAATGAAAGCAATGGAATTTCTGTTCTTCTTCTTTTTCTTGAATGCGACCGCCGTCGTTGCCTTGGGCATTTGGGAGAGCTGCAGGTTGTAATGTGTGCGGCGAAGAGAAGGGACGCGGACGGCGAATGGCAAATGAAAAGTAATAATAACAAGTAAGGAAGCCTAAGTTCGAGTGTAATCGAACATTAGATACTCAGCTGTATGCTTTCATTGTTTGTTTGCGTCTGATAGAATCACGGTGTATTTTATATAAAGCCAGTGCTGCATAAAGTGGGCGGTGCCACGCCCATTTTCCAAAATTTTTCTATTTTTTGTTTCCGGTCTAGTGTAGAACTCATGCCACAAAATTTCAATGAATTATCTTTATATTTGACAGAGATATCGCTTAAAATGTTTTTATTAGGTCACTTTATAGTTCCCGTATATAAAAGTGGGCGTGGTCGTCAACCGATTTCGACAATTTTTCGTCCAAACATTTGCCTGAGTAAGTAAATCACGCGTACCAAATTTCATCGATATATTTGCTACGGTTTCTGAGTTATGGATTATACAACTTTCAATGTTTGACCCTTAATAAGTGGGCGTGGCACCGCCCATTTTTCAAAATTTCACCAAATTTCTTCATAAGGGCCTGAGCTCTACACGTGGGTGAAATTTTATCATCCCAGCTCCATTAGTGACTGAGATACCAAATTTCCAATTTTTACTATATAGGGGAGGTGGGCGTGGTCATGGTCCGATTTCGCCCATTTTCAATACCATCCGTTCCTGTCTTGATACCAACTTGCATTCCAAATTTCATCAAAATATTTCAATTTTTGCGCGAGTTATCGTGCGTACAGACGGACGGACGGACGCACATGGCTCAATCGATTTCTCTTTTCACCCTGATCATTTTGATACTTATATAAGTCTATATCTATCTCGATTATTTCGTTCTGTTACAATCCACCGTTAGGAAATCAAAACTATAATACTCTGTGTACTAGTACAGCTGAGTATAAAAATAATATCAAAATAAAGAAAGTGAAATGCAAGCAAAATGAAATGACGCACAAACAATAAAAAAGAAGGGAGAACGGAGAGCGGAGCGGGCGCGTTTGACGGCAAAGTGACAGCTTTGTTTGGGCGCATTGTCTGGACTTAACTGTGTGTGTGTGTGTGTGCGTGAGCTTATTATTTGCCATCTTGCTTGCAGGTCTGGATATCTACGTGGATTGTTTGATAAGTCCGTGACATTTTGAACTTGGTGACCGGTAATTTTGAATGCAATACTGCCCACGTCAAATATTTACCATCTATTAAAGGTCTACTGGAAAAGTTTGAGCAACCTGGACAATTTAGTTTGTTTTTTTACAACTATTTAAAGCCGAGAGCTTCGCGTATTTTAACCAAAATTGAAAAAAAGTGAATTTCGTGTGCTGATTAAGCAATATTTTTTCCATGAAGGAAACCAGGAAAGGCTTGTTAAACACTATGAGGACTCTGCTCCATAATTTTGAATGGTGAAAAAGTGGTTTACTGAATACCGTTTTGGTCGTACTAGCGCAAGTGATACCAAACGTTCAGGTCGGCCAAAAGAAGTAGTCACGTCAGAAATCATGGATTAATATTGGACGATCGGAGAATGAAAGTGTGTGAAATAGCTGAGACCATAGGCATCTCAACTGAGCATCATCTTACATGGATATTTAGACATGAAAAAGCTATACGTGCGAGGGCTGCCGCGATTGCTTACACTCGATAATACGCATAATCGTGTGACAGCATCAAAGTAGCGTTTGACGATGTTCAGCCGCAATCCGGCGTTTTGTTAACGTAGATGAAACCTGGCCCCATCACACCAGAAACAACAGGGGGTTTCTCCGGGCAAACGTGCACCAAGGTTAGGTTAGGTTGGCCGGGATACAGTGATCTCTCACATATGTACCCCACATATGGTCCTTAGTGTTAACAGCGTATTGCAGGCGTTTCATTAAACTTGGAATGCCGTAAAATTTTTAGTATTTTGTAGATGATTCGCAATGCTTCTAGGGACGAGAGTGTGCATAAAACGAGACAGTTAAGACGGAGTCTGCCAAAAGCTGGCCATTGGCAGAGAAGTTGTTCCAGAGTGGCAACAGCATCGGGTTGGTTGCATGCCGTGCACGCCTGACTCTGAACGAGCAGCAAAGAAGGCCAAATATTCAAAATGTCACGGATTTATCAATCAACCCTCGTACATGCATGCATGTACATAAGCTAATTGCGGCGTATCGGTGCGGGCATAAGAAGTTCTAAATTCTTATCCATACGGTACTGCGTACTGCTTTCCACCCGTTCTTATTTTTTCTTCTTTGTTCAAATATAATGCTCGCATTTGTTTGGATATTTATAAACGTGCTAATAATCTCCGCAGCCTCTTAGTTTTATTAGGACGCGCGTCCAGTATGGCCAGCCGTTAGCGTCCTCAACTAAAGCAAGAATAATGCGACCGACTGCAAGGGAAGAATTTGGACAACGCCCTAATATGCCACCGTAAAGGATACAGAGATGGGACGAGTTCTTAAATATACGTACGTAAATAATGTGCAAATATTAGATAGAACTCATTTGTTCATGCATATGAACAGAGGCCACAAGAAGTTCTGGAATAACTGAATATTTTCCACATACAGATGTGTTGCCATAATGAGTGGACACTCGATCTGTAATAATAACTAGTATCGCCGGTGCTCGAAATTCGACCATGCAATTTATTTTTTCAACTTTGTATTGGTACAAAAATTTTTCCTTTTCGCGGAGATAAGCAACACTTTCCAAATTCCAGTTGTACCGCAACACTGATTTGCCCTTTTGATCACGGTCCGACGCGAAATCATGGTCAAAATCAAGGCAGATCTAGGAAGGTAGGCCCGCTGGCGAATTCAGAAATTTCCCATGTATTTTGTTATTGTAATTGGTAGTGTAATGTCAAAATGAAATTCGCCGTGGTTAAAATCTGAATTCGCTTGGGGCTCGTCCATTCTATTGGCCATGATGTGAATTCGCTTTGATTTTGACATTACACTCTACCTTTGTAAACAAAAAAAGAAGTTTATCAATTCGCCGCCGAGCCTACCTGTTAGATATGCCTTGGTCAAATTTAAAATTACTCAGTGCTTTCCCGCCCTCTCTCTCATTTTTCGTTTTAATGGAAAAGCAATAGGATATATTTGGCCGCAATGACGTGATTAATACGCAAAGCTATATAGAATCAATGAGCGAATGGAGTACTCGGAGTTTTTGCAGAGTAGCAGACTAACCCGAATGATTTTGGGGCCGCGTATCTCCACCCTTTCGCGGCATGTTCCCTAATATTTTCCACGAATTGCCTGGATTTTTATTAATTCTACAAAGTGAATGATCGGTTACTGTCTAAATTTTCCACAGTACTTTGGCGACTCTAAGTTCATCCATTACTAACTATTTACTAATGTTATCGGTATACGCTTTCCACTTCAAACGCAATAATCGGCGATGTGCAAATATTTAATACATCAATCAAGCAGTTCATTAATCAATCATTAGGGTGTGCGGTACATGAGAACATGTCCCCCAAAAAGTAGCCTAAGGAATTTGATAAAAAATGGCGTGTATAGGGTATATCCTAAATAGAGAGAGAAATCGAGTTTTGTGACCAAACGTGGGCACTGCGCTGCGGGCGTATCTATATGAAGATTAACTTGTCTGCCCAAATATGTCGAATACATTTAAATATTAAATACGCCGCAACGCTTAAGTTGGACAAAAAATAGGAATTATGCAGCTAAACAAAAAACGCCTTTTTATTAACACGCTTTTATTAGCTTCACCTGTATGTATGTATGTATGTATATATGTATGTATGCATGTATGTATGTATGTATGTATGTATGTATGTAACTTCATCCCATCCTAAAAGTTGCAACGACTAACTACTAAATTATTATATTTTTCAAACATTTACTATACTTTTATTGTGTTCTCTATTATTTCTATTCTCCTCCGGATTCGAACATGACATCAACATTAGATTCAGCCCAACGGCACCATAGTGGGACATTCAACATTATGTTCCATGCTTCAATGTGGCTTTTAAGTTACCTTTCTTCCAAATAGCCTCTATGAATTTCAATTCACTTACGCTTGCAAGCCAATAAGTAACAAGCTTTCAGTTTTGTTGTTGCTGTATTTGTAAAGAAAAAAACACATGTACATACATATGTACGTATGCGAAGCAAGAACTGGTTTTGCGTTTTTGCTTGTTCAAATTCTATTTATAGCACTTACTCGTATAGCACGGTTGCCGAACTTGGTAATTACCAAAATAGGTTATTTTTTCGCTGTTGGTTTCTTGGTAACTTTCACATGTGTTTGGCAATTTTTATTTTCAAGAAGTTGTTTACTATTTTTGGTATACAAGAAAAATATGGAAGTGATTATAGGACAATGAGAATATTTTGGAGCGCTGACTGTTCATTGTGAATATGCCCAGGCAAATAAAGAAGAGCATATCTCCGATTAAAAACTGAAATAGTTTTGCTTCGATACACATAGTACATATTAGTTGATATTTTTTCGTTTAGGCTTCATTTTTGAGCTCCTATGACCAATTTTTTTTTTATAAGGAAAAAATTTATGTGAAAAATTAATATCCCAATATGCAAAATACATTTGTTATAAGTTTACAATAAACTTACTTCAGTAAGCAAAACGTTTGGAAAATCTTTAATATAAAACTTGTAATTCATTTAATAGTAGGTAATTGCTGAATCAACGAAAAGAAACCCTAATTCTATAATTGCATTTCACGTTTGGAAAGCAATTCTTAATAAACATTTTTATACAATGATTGGTAAACGTGAGGTGAAAAAAATTTCTCTAAAAAAAAACAAAAAAAAAAAATGCGCTACTCGGGACTCGAACCTACGCTTCTTGGTCCGTAGGCAGCATACCTCACCATTACGCTACAATCGTATTCGGAATTTTGTTGTCTAAATTCGAATTTA
This sequence comes from Urophora cardui, assembly GCA_960531455.1. Lineage (NCBI taxonomy): Eukaryota > Metazoa > Arthropoda > Insecta > Diptera > Tephritidae > Urophora > Urophora cardui. The sequence continues at coordinate 33,730,836 of OY482671.1, forward strand.
TTCAATCAGGTTTCTTTTTTTTTGTTCTTTTCAAATGCTAACGCTCAAATGCTTCACCTCAACTTCCCTTTACCTTCTGATTGTAAAACATAACAAAACGTTTGGGAAATTTTGAATAAAAGGGTTTGGAAAATATTGCACAATAAGCTAGTTTACTTCACTGCATATTGGGATTTTTGGTAGAAGTTATAAATACATATGTATGTAGATCTATTTCGGAGAACACCACATCCCATCAGACTTCTTTTTACTTTTATTCTTGTGTCCGCATAAAACATCCTTTAATGAAAAATTTCACTAAAAAGTTAAAAATAAATAATAGCTTAAAAAAAACTAAAAAACACGCTTTAATCTTAAAAATCGTACTAAAAATTGAGAAATAATTTAATTAGAAAGAAAATGATGAACGAAAATATAAGTATTTAAGGAAAAGCGTGGGGGTGCTCAATAATATTTGAACATGAAAATATTCGATTCGTACAACTAGTACAAAAATATACCTAGTTGCGAAATTAAAGAGTACGATATATGAAATCTCAAAAAAGTCAAAATAAAATTATTAGTAAAAAAAACACCGATTTTAAATATTTTTTGACATACTGAGACCCCCACGCTTTTCCTTAAATACTTATATTTTCGTTCATCATTTTCTTTCTAATTAAATTATTTCTCAATTTTTAGTACGATTTTTAAGATTAAAGCGTGTTTTTTAGTTTTTTTTAAGCTATTATTTATTATCTGTTATGGAAGACTTATTATACTCCATATAATCCCTTATTATAAGGAATGATCCAGGCCTTATTTCCAATGGCGAATAGACCTTATTATACGGTATTTAAACACCACATAAGCCCTTATTATGAGGAATTATCAAAGCCAAAGGAGATGTTTCATACACGCTTGTCTATGTATATGGACATACATATATGTGTGTATTTCAGGGATGCGGAAAGCCCTTCCAATTGAGAGACAATGACAATAAAATAATAATAATAATAATAATAATAATATAATAATACAATGGCGCTATTATAACTCTGACGAGTTTTATGGCCGAGCTTCTCTCCCAATTCGAGGTGTGCTCCTTTTTGTTTTTTCCTAACTAATGACAATAAAATATTACAATTAAAATTCAATCAAAAAAAAAAAATAAATAAAATAGTCAAGTAGTTAATGTGGAAAAATTTCACACAAAAATAATGCAGCAAAACGTGCGCAAATATGTTTTCCTTTTCCGCTTTTTTGTTACATTTACCATTTTTAATTTTTTTTTTTAATTTTCGTTTATTTTTATGTAAAGTTGTTGTCTTTAGAAATATTTTCCTTTTGGTTTTTTCGTTCAAATTACTATTTCCACAATTTACTGCCTGATGTGTCTTTAGTTAAATTTTATTGCCTCTGACATTTTGCTTCCTTCATTTGTCAGGGGAAAACAAAAAATATGTAAGTGACAAATGTGTGTAATAGCAACGTTGTTGCAATAGCACTAGCAACACCAACAACATCAGCAGAAAACCGGCATTGCGACGGCAACTTGTTGCTTTGCTCACATTCCTCTTTATTTTTGTTTTTTGTTTTCGTGCAATTGTCCACGGCACTAAGCAAAAATAACCACACAAAAGAGAAAAACAACTTGAAAATGAAATAAAAACACCACTTCTCTTGAGAAATGTGCAAATTGTGAGTTTTGTGCCACTTTTGTTTTTGTCTTCGTCCGCCGTCGGATATTTAGTTCGATGTGGCAACAACAACAGCAAGAGAAAAGTAATGCACAGGTGGCGATGGCGTGTATGAGGCGGTTTGAGGAGACTAATTGACTTGTTGCTGGTAATTTGAGTGTAATTGGGTAGCTGGAAATGTTTTTATTTTATGTTAGAATTAGGTATATATTATCTAATTTTTTTTTTTGATTATATAATATGCATTGTATATCAACCTTTTATAGCCTCTGCAGATTGGCATGATTTAAGGGTAATTTAGGCAAAAATCGTTGTTTCGGCGTTAATTATTTTATGTTAGAATTAGGTATATATTATCTATTTTTTTTTTTTTTTTCTTTTTTATTATATAATATGCATTGTATATCAACCTTTTATAGCCTCTGCAGATTGGCATGATTTAAGGGTAATTTAGGCAAAAATCGTTGTTTCGGCGTTAATTACCGCGCTAAAATAAAAACATAGCTATTAAATTTGTTCTCGATGGTTTCTTAGATATATTCTCATCGTATATTGCATTAGCGATTCTTTAATTATAAAAAAATTAATTTGGTGGGAGTATTTTATTAATGATATTTTCATTTAAGTTGACCATGTAAAAATTTTTATTTGGCGCATGAACAGCGTAACTGAAACACGACTAAATGAAATTACTCAAAAACGTGTGTGAATGCGCTTAATTTCGGAAAGTAATTTCGGCTAATCAACGTAATTTCAAATGCAGTGTGCAGAGGCTATTAATTTAGAATTGTACCTAAAAAAAAATCGTAAATTTTCGTTGCCGTTTTGTTTTACATTTTTTTTCTTCTATATATAGTAAGTAAGTTTATGTAGTACCAAGTCTCCATTTCCATTCGTCCATTTTTACTATTTATGACCCTTTTTTGTATGAAACTTTCCTACTGTGTGTCCCTTTTAGATGGAGGTTAATGGGTTAAGATGTGTGGCGAAAATATTTTTTATTTTCTTATTACATTTTACTTTCCCGGCAAACACAGGTTCTATCTAAGGTTATATAATTTGTGGAGACTACATAAGATAACTAGTAGTAACTTTATTAATAAAATTCTTTCTGATTGAGAAATGCTTAATCAGTGTTCGATTATAGAATATACAAAAATAAAATATACTGACCATTAAGAAAATAAAACGCATTATTTACCATGATCCTTGTGAAAACAGAAATCACTCTTAACTGCCTTTTGCCCTACCTTTGTGAAATAGATTCCATAAACTCACCTGAAAAGCGAAAGAGGAAATAGGTTAGAAAACATGTTTACTATACAAACTGTTATTTATATACATATGTATGTAGGTACATACTATGTATGTATGTATGTATGTAAATTCAAAAATAAAAAATCCCAATATATTTCTGTATAAGCAAATATGTATGTGTTTAGTCAGATCAGAAAATGCAATAATTTGCCAGAAATCAAGAAAGAAGGAAATAAATAAGACTACAGAGTAAGTGATTTTTGGCGCCAAATCAACTTGATCAAATTAGTAAAGAGATTGTTTAGATTAGACCATATTTTACATCTAAAAAGCCGCACAAACCAAGATCCGGTGGAAATATTAAATAAACAGAAACCGGCGAGCAAAGTGCGGAGCATAAAATTTGGTTTTGAGCTAAAAATACATACATATATATTTTTTGCAAAGAAAAAACGCCGCACGCTGTATAAACAAATTCACAAGCAAAATTATTTAAAACAAAAATTTCTTTCTCAAAGTAAGCCGAGACGAGCCACAAAACTTAGCTCGTTGCTTTTGAGCCGGTTCACAGTGCCCGCGGCCCACTACCGCGATGATGGTACACCGATGAGTGCCGGTCAGTTAGCTGGCGATGGTATTTATGGAGACGTGTGTATATGTACTTAAGTATGTATTTATGTATGTGCACATTTGTAAGATGTAACCCCTGCAAGAAATGTGCAGGTCATTTGACCGGTCATATGACCGGCAGGCATGACCAAAAGTTTTGGGATATTTCCTATCACATTCTTAAGGGCATCGGGAACTTTTGTGACCGTTTCATTCATCACGTTCCCGTATGTGTATTTTCAAATTCCATTTTATCCGTATCTATCTCATTGGTTTGGAACTTGGCTAGAAACACATACGAGTGCAAATGTGTTGGTAATATTATTTTTTGTAATAGTGTTAGTACTTTCGGTCACACAATTCTAGCAGGGACGCTATTGTTTATGTACTTTAAGCGAATAATTTCAAAGTCAAAGGTCAATGCAGACCATTGAATTTTTTATTACTTAAGTACAAACTGTGAGCATCACAAAGAGTATTAAATGAGAAATTTAAAAATAAAATGCACAAAAAAAACCCCTAGGAAGCTAAGCAGTGTAAGTGGAAAATTTAAATAAGAATTACATGATTATAAAATAAAAATAAATTGGAAATTAAAAAGATATAAACCACTAGTTTTCTGCACGCTTAGTTAGAATTTTAGTACTGGTTCTAATTTACGACATTATAAACTTTGAAGACTTTCTGCTTATAAATTTTTTCCCACCGAGTGCAGAGACGAACACGTTTAAGATAGGAATTCGTGCTAAGAATATTGAAGCAGTATTCTGAGTAACCGCTTCGCAAATGAGTTATGCCTGGTTTTCACTAGGTCATATATGACGTCAAATATTGTCAAACAAATGAAAACGGGTTGGCATATTGTGTCAAATGCGTTTGCAGTCAGTTTTGACCACTCGCTGTCATATAAAATGACAGCCATATGAAAACACTCAAATTGTAGTTTGCCAGCGTATTGGGCAACATTTGACACACAAAATTCATTTGCCAGCGTGTTGGCAAACTTGTTTCGTTTGTCAAGCTCACAGCTGATTCGCAGGGCCACGGAGCGTGTCAAGGAGCGAAGAGCTAAGGAGCTATGGCTTTTTCACGGAGCGGAGCTGGAGCTCAAATTACAGGTAGAAGCTGGAAGTGGAGTTAAAAATCACTAGCTCTTTATATATCTATATCTGTGGCCACAAGCAATAACCGCTTAAGTCGACTTAAGAAGATTTTGAGTTACATATACCACATTATTCTCCTTTTAAAACTCTATATTTCTGTAAAAAACCCCATTCTTATAACTTAATTCAATAAAAAGATATAAATAAAAACATGTAGGTATATTAGGTATATTAAACTTGCTACAACAGCCAAGGTAGATTTATATACTTAATGAAATTTCTGCATGATATTTTGTTTTATTTACAAAATTTGATCGTAACATTGTAAATGGCTCACTGATTTTGCGTCCATGGTTTTTAATCGATTTTTTCTGATTTGTTAAGAAAAGCCTTCGAATAAAAATATAAAAATAAGATTTTCTTTGCACTGCCATAAGCACTCAGATATAAAAAAATTTTATATGTACATATGTGCCTATGATTCATATTTTATGTGCAGAGCAAAGGCACTTTGTATTACAGCTCCCGAGAACTGCCGTAAGAAATCGAAATATACAATAACAAAAGTGTAATGAAAAAAAAATTCAAAATATGAAAGCACTGTAAAAAATTTGTATTCAAATAATTTTCATATAAAAAATAAAAAAAAAATTTGTATGTATGTGATACTACCATTTGAAAATAAATTCTAAAATAATAGTGGTCTTCATCTAAAGTGATAAAGTAATAAATTTTTAAAGTTTATCAGTTTATCCGCATTTTTACATGAAACCACCTTGGTAAATAATTGTTTAAACTCTTGTCAGTGTCAACTTGATTAATAAATAAAAAAACCCAATAAAATAAACAAAAAAAAAAATGCCGAAGGAAACCACAATTTCTTCTTTTAAATTGAAAAAGTAAAACTGACAATGTGTCAGACTTGAGTTTTACCGAAATTTATAAATTTACGCAACAAAATCGTTCGGTAAAGTGATAAACTTTGCTTAAATATATTTTCATACAAATTTTGACAGATAATTTATTACAATTAATATTTTATCACTTTACCGCATTTACCAGCAGTTTACCACTTTAGATGAAGACCCTTAATATTTTATTGGAATTCATAAAAAAATCTAAATGAGCAAAAAATGTTTCAATGCATATAAAAATTTTGTAGATGTATTGAGCTTTGTACTTTCAATACGAGAGCGTTTAGCAGGCCTGCTATAGAGAATAAAGGTAGGTTTAAAACCGAAGATGGTTTTAAAGCGACCCTAGATTATGCCAAATAGTTCGAGTTTACCTTTATCTCAGGTAAGCGTTGAGCGTCTCTTTTCATCATTAAAAATTGTCGTATCTGATTTAAAACAGTCTTGTCGATTTGAAGCGGAGCCAATATATAAAAAATCGGAGCGAGAACGGAGCCCTATGCAAAAAAAGGATGGGAGCTATTGCCTATATGACACTACGTTTTTTTCTTGTTTTTTTTTTGGTGTGGAAAATCCACCGAAAGTCAAAATACAAAAACAATTCTTCTGTAGGTTGAAAAAAGACAAAAACTCCCTCAAAAACAATTTGATTGCCATTCAAACTAAATGAAAATAATATTTATTTCAAGAATTAATTTTTTTGGAAATTTGAATTTAAATTACTGCAATAAAAGTTATGAAACTCAGATGGCAGAGTAGCTGTGTATTCCATGTTATAAAGAGAAGCCAGTGCGCAGTATACTTTTTCTTCCGGACATCTTCTTTCCCCTTACGGCCAAAGCAGAAGCTTACAAGAGGCAAATTTAAAATTTGTATTTCCATATATTTTTTATTTTATATATAATTTATTTTATAGTTGTCAACTTAAAACAATTGTCAGAAAAACCTGCCTAGATGGTATTTTGTTGGTATTTCGTTTCGTTTTTTCAATATAGCTTGCTCGCTTGCACCAACGCAAAACTGTATTTGACCATCTCCTTCACTCCAAAAAACCTTGTAGAATACCGGAAAAAAAAACGTAGTGTCATATGGGCATAAGAGCAGCAAAAAATTTTGGAAGCGGAGCAAACGAAAAAATCCTTTGCACCGGGGCCCTGGTTTGTCGAGCGCACAGCTGATTGTGATTGTGCGAGTATTATAAATTTATTTACTTATTTTGTTAATAGTATTTTAATATCAGAAAATGGAAGAGTTATTAGTAAACGATTTCCAAGTTTTTGTGCAACCTAGAAATAGCACCACCACAAGAAAACCACGGGTGAGAAAACTGACCTTGCTGTCCGGCTGTCAAAAGCTTTTACTTCACGTTTGACAGCGGAGATGAAAACGGACTGTCAATCAACTGACACCAAAATTTGACGGCAATCTTTGACCCACACTGCTCTATCGACTTCATGTCAGTTTTTGAAACCTAATGAAAACACATTTGACTCAAAATGACATATTGTCATCTAGGACAGTGATTTGACGTCAGTGAATTTGACCTAATGAAAACCAGGCTTTAGAAGAAATATTTTTTTATAAGTTCAGTATTGTAATAAACCGTAACTTCTGTTCGAGGAAAGCGAAATTCGCTGAAAATGGAGTGGCTTGAAGTGGCACAAAAGTCGAAACCTCGAAATGAAGTAACCCAGATTAGTGATGGTCGAGTCCGAGATGTTTTATTCGATTCTGTCGATTGTTGAAACATCTCGAATGCTCTCGATGGTTTTCATTCGTATTCGAGTCAAGTCGTAAATGGCCGTCAGTCGAAACAATCGCTAAAACATCTCGGACTTGCCAACGATTCGTCTCGTTTTCAAAGCAGCCCTACAACATCTCGGACTCGCTGCAAAAACTACATAACATTTGTTGTTGCCGCTTGAATATTGAATATCAAAATTGGTTTAAAAAAAAACATACAGATTGGTACAAATCTATTGCCGTTGTTGCTGCTGGTAAAATCATTTGTTTCGTTTCACTTCAGAAAATTTATTAATGTTTAAATAATTAATTATTATTATGCACGACACTCTTTGGTTGTAATTGCAAAAATACAGCGTCTATGTATAGCATATTTTTCAATTTGGTTCATTTATTTATGTATTTGCCTCACTTCCATTGAAAATCTTACTTTCTTCATCAACAATACTCATTCAGTTTATTTTATCAACTAAAACATATCATCAAAACAACAGCCGACTCGGCGACTCGGAACAATCGCAAAAACATCTCGATTGTGAAGTCGAAGAGCGAGTCAACTTTTGACTCGATTGTGATTTTGCAACGATGGCGATTCTCTCGATTGTCTAAACATCTCGGAAAAACAAACACTGGTATAAAACAATTTTTCTTCCTCTTTTCCATTGCGTCACCATCCACGAATTATTCCAAACACTTTGAAACCATTTTACCTATTCACAATCGAAACATATGTATGTATGTATGTATAAGAGCGCGCCCTTTTCGGCCGAATTCAGTGTGTAAAAAAATGGGATTACATATATCAACAGCATACAACAAACACTGCAATGAGATATCGACTAGAGAATGACAAGCCAACTAACCCTTAATGGACGGCTTGAAAAACAGTGATGAATCTAACAAAAACGAAAAAGAAACAATAGATTATAATGAGGACTTGCAAATACTTTATCTAATTAGTCTTTTACTCTCGTTTCGCTCTAGAAAATAGTTAGAGAATTATACCTACTAGTTATCTAATGCAGTCTCCATAAATTCTCTACCGTTAGAAATTGTGTGTAATTTAATAATAATACAATGGCGCTATTATAACTCTGACGAGTTTTATGGCCGAGCTTCTCTCCCAATTCGAGGTGTGCTCCTTTTTGTTTTTCCTACTAATTGGGTGGACCTACAGTTTGAATGACAAAAAGACTTCGGAAGGTGTTTGATTTTCTTTTGGGTTTCGAATCTCTGATCACACGAATATACACATCTGTGTACTTCGAATAGCCTGTGTGTTATATTAAATTTCGACGAGAAAAAGTGAAGAACGAAAACTCAGTAAGAGAAAAAGAAAGTAAAGTTGATTTTCCCAAAAAATTATTTTTTATTATTTTCGCTTTCTATGTACATTTTTCTACGCTAGTTTCTAATAGATGCTGTGTTATTAAAAACAATTGTTTTAAAATTTTCAATTATAAATTTATGTAATTTCTAATAATACAAAATTGTAGCATATGTATGTATGTATGTATGAGTCGACATGCATAAGTTCACATTTCATGTCACATACGGGCGAGTATGGCACCAACAAAACCACATAATTTACAGTAAAACCAACCTTCATATGAACTCCACAAGAGAAAGTGTAGCACTTATTACAAAAACAAAAAAAAAATGTAATAACGCCTCACAAAACAAGCGGTTTATGACGCTCTATGGGCATGGTATCGGCATTATTATGAGCTTTGCTGTGAGTTGAGAATTATAAGACCATAAAATTATAGTAACATGCATACATATATACATATTTTAAATACATATACATTTGAAAATGTCAAAACAAAAGTTGCTAAAAAGTAAAAGTGTCATAGGTAATGACATTAAGTGAAGAGAGTTGTAAATGTAATGAAATCAAGAGTGTTAAATAAGCGGAAAATTTCAAAATTAAGTGGTACCTACATATGTACACATGTACATGTGTGTGCATCGGTTTGAACTAAATGGTTATTGAAGCGGTTATAAGTGAGTCAAAATTTCACATAATACCTACTTGCAATTGTTTTTATAGCATCCTTAGTGATATTTTAGATTAATGGCATTTATGTAAGTGAAACAATTTACAAATTTCTTGCAGTAAAAAGACAAGGGTTACGCTTGACGATCGCAAGTACGCGCCTGTCAGAAAAAATGTTTTGAATAGTGGTACGTAATTGATGACTAGTACCGATATGATCTCTGATTTGTTATTTTACGAAAATTTTACATTTTCGAATTGAATGAAGTAGAGCTTGAAAAATCCAGGCCGACGGCGTCCTTACCTCTTGCAGTTATTCCGATCACATTAACCCAAATCCTCTAAAGTGAGCCTCTCAGTCTCACCTTAAAGTTTAAAAGCGAATTATTCCTAAACCAAAAAAGATTCTTGTCTGAAATTTTGGGTATTCCTCCATTTGTGTTCATAAATTATGAAATAATTATGATCTTTGAGCTAATTATTTATTTTAACCATTTTTTTTTGCAATCGTATAAAACTGTAACGAAAAACCGAAAGTGAGCCTCAAAGACTCACCTTGAGTATCTTTATTGTAATAAGTTTACATTTCTAGAATTCAACTAAATTTAAAATCCGTTGTTTGCAAGGTTTATCCAGTGAGGTTTTTACATTGTGAACTCACCATGATAAAATCTTATCATTTTTCCGTTTACTGAGATTCTAAATTACGGAAAAGATGCGTTCAGATAGAGAAATGACCGATCGGCTGCTTTTATGTGTAAGTATTTTCACCACGATCGTCGCGTTTTAAAAATTTGAAATTTGATCGCGGAGAATACATATTAGGGGCGATCATATGAAAATTTTATTCATATTCATTTGATTCATAGTTTTTCTCATTGTGTGCACAAAAAAAATTTATAACAGATGTAATAAAAACATTTGTAATGAACAATCAACAACTACAAAAATGTGTGAAAATTGCAGTTCATTAATATCCCCTATTTTATGAAATTAACTTTTTTTATGGTTCTGTGGCCTAATTAGATAATTAATTAAGCAATTCTCAACTCTGACATCTGCTCTAAGAAGCAAGTAACAAGGCCGGAAGTGAACAGACTGGCAAACTTGTCAGGCAAATAACGGCTAACAAGGCAGGACGATCTGAACTTTTATTAGCGCTAAGCTTACTATTAGCTAAACTGAGCTAAGAAAAGATAAACAAGAAGGATATGATAGAGATCGCTTTAAGGCATTTCGTAAGCTCTCCTTTACTACAATACGAGAAAGGAATTTTGGCACGGGAAAAGGGAAACATTCAAGCTAATGGCAATTCTTCAATTTCAATTGAGCTTGGCTTAGATAAGATATTCTGGTCCCAAACATACCAACGCAATCTACTAATTAAATTTGCCGCAATTTTGAAATCTGTTGTGCGTATCCAAATTAGGAGAATAAAATTGTTCTACGCTAATAAAATAATACATTCCCATAAAAAAAAAGGAAACCAGAGCTGTACACGGCATGCTGCCAAGAGCAATGCATAAATTCCTGGAAGATGAGATAAACATGCTAATTAAGTAATCAACAACAAAACTGCTAGCAGGGAAAAACCAAAGAGAATGAAATACATCTTTTCACCATGAACATATATATCAGCGTTTCGTAGTTAATTTAGTAAATAACTAAAACTCCAGTAATCCAAACAAAATACGCAGAAAACGCCAAAGCTAAAGAAGCCTGAAGGTAAACAAGACACAAGAAAAACAGAAATATCGCTTTTCGTGTTTACAAGTTACTGTGTATTTTACGAACATAAAAATGTACTTCACCTTTTAAGAGGAAAATGTGTAAAAACTTCAACAACCGGCACCCGAACAACCCGGCACGCCATCCGTCATCAACCGAACCCATCTCACCTTTCAACAAGCGGTAAATGAAAAAAAAAAAAACACAAAAAACCACTGTCTAAAATGCGCGCTGACTTTGAGGCGCGTCCACATGCTGACTGACTGGGTGTTTGTTCTGCTTGTAAGTTTCGGTGAGCCATATTTGGGCAGCGTTGCACGATCATCAACACTCAGCAAATATTTGAAATGTTTATTTGAAGCAGCTAAATAACAACAGTTGAAAAAAAAATTCATTTGGAGCGAAACAAAAAACAAATAAAACCAAAATAAATCATCAAGAAAGCTGAAGAAACAAGATTAGCATTTAAAGAAAAAGAAACATGATCATTCTACTAAACAAAAATCTATTTAAAAAATAAATTTTTGGTGCTCATCGTAACATTTTAAAAAGAGATTAAGAGAAACTTAAGAAAAAAAAAAATAGAGCACCATTGAAAAGCAGGTAATTTGACATATAAAGGCAGATTTAACAGATTTGCATATAACAGGATAAACTCATGAACTCCCTGCTTGCCGCTGCGCCAGTCGCAACAGTCAGTGGGCGCTGAGCGAAATGATTATTCACCATTTAACGGTTGACTTCTCCATTCCAAATTCAAATAGTGATGTCACACACCTCTTTTTGGGTTTGCTGTTGTTGAAGTTGTTAGATTTTTCCAAAACGGGCGCAGATCAAATAACGATAACTTTACGGCGACTTGCCATGTTTGTTTGCCATTCATATGAGTGCGAAATAAACTGAGTAATAGAGTAGGTATCTACATACATAGATTTAAATAAAAAATATATACATATATGTAAAATAAAAAGTATGTTTTATAGTCGTAAAAAAATTCGAACAATAAGTGGCAATTAATTTGCCAAATTTGGCTTGATAGCGGTATTACTGAGTATATAAATCAGTTGAGGTGAGCGAACGAATGATTTCCAGATATAAATAAGATAAAATGATTGCAGAGCTTAAGGAAAACATATCCACCGTCTTATGACGCTTCGAGTGCACATTCACTCACTTTGTAGGAAGAAGGAAATCATGAATTGGAGGTCATACATATCGTCACCCGGATAAATTAATGTCGTATGTTGCATTTAAAGACTTTTGGGAAAACAGGTTTGAAGTTTGGAATTCTATTTCTTCAAAACGTCTCATTGGTTTTTCTCCAAAGTCTGGCAGAACACTACTAGGCCACAAAATTCTTAAATTATTTTAATTTTGTTGTATATTGTTTATTATTTTGGAATTTATCAGAGTTGTAATTATTATAAGAGAAAAAATAAAAATCAAAAAATAATTATTATTGAAAGAAACATATTTTAAAAGTCTTTCCATAATAGTTATTTCTGAGATATTTTTTTTAAGTCTTTTTGTAATTATTACAAATGAGAATTTTGTTTTATATCTTCAAAGACTTTGTTACGGATAATAATTACGCAAAGACTTTTTTCAAATTTGTCTCAATATAAAAGTCTTTGAAGACTTAAAAAATATATATTTGAAATAACTATTATGGAAAGATTTTTAAAATATAAGTTTCTGAATAATAATTATAGAAGATTTTTATCATTTTCAGCAGGAAAAAAATATTATCAAAAGACTTTTATGATTCTGAAGAAAATTTGTAAGACTTTTTTATAATTTCAAAATGAAATAATAATTATTCTACATCTCTGGAATTTATAAAAGATTTTCTTCAGTAAAATTTTGTCGTATGTTACCTTTAGCAACAGTTTTGCAGGAAATTTGTATGACGTACGACAACATGTGCTCCCAATTTGAACTAAATTAAAGATTTTTTCAATTAGTTAAGTAAATATTGTATTTTATTTCTCATAAAAGTAAATAAATTAAATAATTCACAGCAATTAAAAACACATTGGAAATTAGACGAAATCGCTTGCGACCTTGCACAAACGACAAAATTCTGCTCAATATCTCTTAAACTAAAAGAGACAGCAAAAAACGGATAACGTCATTCGAAAGATCTTGATTAGTTTAGTATAACTGTATTATTAACTCAATTCGGCCCAAATTTCACATACGACACTAATTTATCCCGGCGACGATATGTATGTATATTCAGGCAAGTACATTATAGGCCCGTCACATAGCACGCGTCAATCCGTCTACGTCGACGTATGTGACTGACAGCTCAGTAAACTGTGGGCATTTAAATGTACATCGTCACAAGTACGACGGATCCGTCGCCGCAACGTACCAAAGTTGCCCAACATTGAACTTTTGGTATGCGCAATCCGTCGCTATGTCAGCTGATTGCTTTTGATTGTTAACCTTTAGCTACTGTTGAATTTCAATTTTTTTTGCAATTTGCTTTTCGAGTTTTTTCTCATTTGTAGAACATTCCTCCATAAAACTAAAATGGTCAATAATTATCAGGAGATGTGAAGTTCTTGAAAACTGAATTTCAAGAGGGAAACTTAAAAGAGAAATTACAAAATATTCTAAAGAGTTAAATTTTTGCCACCACCTCTGTAGTTAAAGGTTAATCAAACAGCTGATTTATGTATATCCGTCAACGTTTCCTATGTGGCGACCTCTCCGTCAAGTACCTGAGCTGTCAGTCACATACGTCGACGTAGACGGATTGACGTATGCTATGTGTCGGGGCTATTATTCCTTTAGCTCAGTAACACGTTTTCTTTGACACTGTTTACGCCTTTTAGATTAGTTCGCTTGTCTTCAGCTTACTTTTATTTAACAGTTTTATCTACTTGAGGATTTATTTCTTTGTTAGTTCTTTTCTTTTTCTTTCTTGTCGCCAAGCAAGCACGCTTACCAACCTACCACACTTGTTTGGTGTGTGAACTATTTGGTTTTAATTAATTTGGAGCGTTACTTAAGAATTTACTTGGCTGAATTTGTTTTGAATTTATGTTGCATGTTTACTGGCACCGGCCTGAAGTGCGCTGAATAAATTTTAAGCCATGTACCTGTTTGTTGGTACGCTTTGGAGCTATTAGCAGGCATAAATTTAAGTGAAAAAAATCACATGTATGTATGTACATATATAATAGGCCACAGACTGCATCAGCCCTCACGGTCTGCGCGCCAGTGCCGCTGCCAAAGACATTCATTACAAAATCGCTAAGTCGATCGGCGCAACGAAACTAGTCACAGTTCACAGTATTTAGTGAATCAAAAGACTTTGCTCTTTACTCGGCGCGTTCTCATTGAAAGTAATAATTTATGTTGTACAAGTTATTGTTTAATTTTTTATTGTATTTTATTTCTTCTTCTTTTTTTTGTTTTTTTTGTCTGTAGAACTAAACGTCCTTGGTACTAATTTTAAGTTAATAACGGCGAACCATATCGACAAAAACAGCGCGATGACGACAAACACGGCAACAGCGTTTGCAGAACTTGTTACTCAACCAGCTCCACCTCAGCTCGCTAATCAGCCATCTAAGCAGCGACTAGTTAGTTACTCGGCACTGTTTCTCAGCAACCAGCTCACCTAAGCACTGCCTTCAGCCAGCGACGGCAACTAGCAGTTGTGTTTTTTCTGCTGCAGCAGCAGTGCAATGCAGTAAGCCATTTTAATTGCCTTAAGCTACTTTTCGGTTATGTAAATAAATTAAAACGAATGAAAATTAAAATGAAAAAAAAAATGTATTACTTTTGCGGTGACACTTCGGCCAAAGTCAACGTCAGTGTTCTTGCGGCTTGTGGTTTCTTCTGAGCCATCGGCTTAGCGTGACTTACGACCCCGTTTAGGGGCTGGTAATGGTAATGCGCGCATAAATTGTACTAAATATTTCGATTTTCTTGTAAAATGCATACTTAATGGCAGCCGATAGGTATTACTGCGCTTATTGGGTTGGCGTGGGAAGGTACATATGTATGTATGTATGTATGTACAATAGGAATAACTTCTTAATGGGTACAGGTGGGGATTTGAATTTTTGAGGTTAAGCAGAGTAAAGTGGTAGTTTGGCATGGGAAGGTTGATAACTGATAAGTTGTAGCATCAAAGGTTGTTTTATGTATGCATTAAGACCCAGAAAATATATGTAGGAATCTGAAGAATTTTAATAAATTATTATTAATGCAAAGAAAGCGGGTGGAATGAGACGGTTCTTGCACTTTAACAATAAAGAGAAGGAGAGAGAGGGAAAAATAAGAAAAATATACTTTTATGCTGTAGTGCAGTTATACTGTTTTACCGTTAATTAGATGAAAAAGGAAAACCAAAGCCAAAGAAAAACACAGAAATCATAAAGAATAGGAGGCAGAGCTTTGTGGAACGCAACTTCGTACACAAATTGACATTTTTTTTTCTCAAATTACCATTTTCAAGTACTGGTACATAGCGAAAGCAGTTCATTTGTAACGATTTTTCTAAAATAAAAATTTGTCTGTGAGTAACAATAGTTTTTCATATTCATTTAATACATATTTACAAACACACTTTAAAAATTACTCATTTCCAACATCATTAAATAATTTTTAAAATAACAAAAAAAACTTTTTTCAAATCGCCAATCGGTTTATTGTTATAAAGTCATTAGAGGGCGTATATTTTTGGCGTGATTCAAATAAACAATTGCAAAGTTAGATTAATATTTGTCCGTTCTAGTAATTTTCATTATTATATTGCCATCACAAAAACCAAAAACAAACAAAAAGCAATTTCGTGATAGACACTAATTTGCATAATAATAAAAACAAAGAATATAATGATCACCGAAATAACACTCAAAATAATAATAATCTGCACAGCTTAATGGAAAATATAAGGCCGCGTCGCCGGATGTCACAAAATAAATGATGATATAGATGCATACATATGTACATAATATATAAAATCATGAAATACACAATTAGCTTTTTAAAACGCTATACATACAACAAGCACATTGAGTACCAATCAAATGGATTAAGGATGGTTGTTTTAACTTCTAACTCATAAGTTTGAGACAATGACTCCTTGAAAAGCATAAAGTCATTAAAATCGCCCAAAAAATATTTACATATGTAATTTCGTGGAACACTGACAGCTGGAAGCGCTAAATTGGAACGATTTTTGGATATTCTCGAAAAGGGCTATTTCGTGTTCAACAAACCCAAAAATTACTCTAAGGGTTAATTTTTTAAGTAAGCTAATGGTATTAAACAGAGACCATAACAATTATAACAAATAAATATAAAAATCACTCATAACAATTATTGAGCAATGGAAAAATTTTTCCATCATCAATAACAATTATTCAAAGACCGATATTTTTTCGATCAGATCATAATTGTTACTAGCAATTGATATTTTTTTTTGATCTTCCATAAAAATTACTGGATGATGGATATTTTTTAGATCAGTTCATAATTGTTACTACTAGCAATTGATATTTTTTTCGATCTTCCATAAAAATTACTGGATGATGGATGTTTTTTTAGATCAGCTCATAATTGTGGTAAAGCGGGTAAATATGGATTCGGAATACGAATATAGAATACCGAATACCGCAAAATGGGTATCAAATGAAAGCGCTTGGCTAGGGCTAAAAATACCTATAGGTACATATGAAAAACCCTGTATCTAGTAGTGAAGTGCGGATTTGTGCGACGTAATTTTTTGCCCGAAAAATACTAATTGTACTAGGTATCATGTCCGAGGGTTAATTTGACTGAGTCTGACAGAGCAACATAACAAAATCAATTTTGAACATAAAAAAGAGTGAAATTTTTTTTTTAAATATCCCAACTTTAAAAGCTTAAAACTATAAACTTAGAATTATTGGAAATCAAGGATATTATTGAAAAGTGTTAATAATTACTTGAAGGTTTAGGATCCATCACGATTACTTAAATGAAATGCTTTAAATAATAAATATTCAAGTTGAAACTAGCACTTAAAAATATGTAAGAAAAATTAAAATATTAACTTTAGATATGGTAAGTTTCGACCATCTGGGAGCAAGTGCAGAGTATGGGGTCGGGAAAGAAGCGATGAATTATTGTTCCCCAGTCTATTTCCAATATGTGGGTATGTTTTTTCTGTAATTGTAACAACTTCACAAAATTCAATTTTGGCCGCATAAAACTTTAAAATCTACCTATGTGAAATGGTATCTTAGCCAGAGCATTCCAAGCGTAGGTCCACAATTGTTTCGCGTGGCCATAAAGACGGACTCTCACAGGGTGCTACTGACGGCGATTGTTTTTTGAAAACTCGTACGCAACAGAGTTGATTTTTTTCTTACGTTAAGCAGCCAAGTTCAAGTTGTCTACTACTATATCAGCTGTTTATTTTGTATTTATTAATGCGGTTACAAAACGCCGCAATGTGAAATAAATTTATAATACATTCTTTGCTGACAGAGCTACTATAAAAATTATCTATGTATTATAAAGGGCATTGACATTAAGATAAATGAGATAGATACAATAAAAAAATATAAACGATATGGATGAAAAAATCATTACATACGAAACAGTATCGAAATAATAAGCACTTAACGAAGACTTAAGCCGCTACCAGTTTTGGATTTTCTTATCAGCAAAAACCGTTGGTATCCAGTAGCATATAAAAAAAGTGCTTAAGTTCACTTAACGGCCACACAAACTGTCAATGCTAGACCGTTACGAAACATACATACGTTCCTACATAGAGGGTACTCCCGTGGCAATTCATAAGCACTTAAAGCATTTATCACGATTAATGATGTATGGGAGGCTTTGAGTAATGCCACTTATTTTTTTTTTTTTTTTTCATTCTATTCTTCTTGCATTGAATTTAATTATTTAAACATGGAAACACACACCTCTTTATTGCCAAACAATATTATTGCACTGCTAGAAAAGAAATAGAAGCACGAGGAAACAAGTTAAATGCTCAGACACACCCCCGCCGAATGCTCGACGCTAATCCCTTTATGAACGCCTTAACGCTCCGACAACACTTTTGGCTGCTGCGTGCCATCTTGCAACTCTGGGGATTTAAGACCGAAGCCACCAACGAAGACGTGCCAGCCAACACAAGAGTAGCATAAAAATACTAGTAAGTGAGCGGATTCATTCAAAGTGTGGAGTACAAGAGGCCAAGCGCGGTCGGTAAAGTAGTGAATCTATACCCAGTAGCGTTAGCACAGTATGTATTAAGTATTTATTAAAAAAGAAATTTCTTAAAAAGGCTGTATGTACATAGATACCGTTTAGATGCCTTTTGAAAATTAGACAAAAAAAAATAACCACCGTCATAGGTAGATTTTCAAGTTTTATGCGTGAAGTTGTTACAATTACAGAAAAAACTTACCCACATATTGAAAATAGATTGGGGAACAATACTTCATCGTATGATGGATCCTAAATCTTCAAGTAATTATTAACACTTTTCAATAATATCCTTGATTTCCAATAATTCTAAGTTTATAGTTTTAAGCTTTTAAAGTTGGGATATTTAAAAAAAAATTTCACTCTTTTTTGTGTTCCAAATTGATTTTGTTATGTTGCTCTGTCAGACTCAGTCAAATTAACCCTCGGACGTGATATCTAGTACAATTAGTATTTTTCCGGCAAAAAATTACGTCGCACAAAGCCGCACTTCACTACTAGATACAGGGTTTTTCATATGTACCTACAATAATTTTCTTTTTTGTGTTTTATATATGATTTTAATGTTTATATTTCTAACGCATATCTTGATTAAAGTAGGTGATGCTCGAAAGTAACCGAGATATTTATCACCGATTATTGTTAACTTTTTAGGCAGTATTTTTAGTATTTTTAGTATTTCCAATTTTTCAAAGTCAAGGAAATACTTATCATAAGAAGAGGCTAAGAATTCTAAAACTACATTTTTTTGGAATATTTTTGAGTATGCAATTTTGCAGCTCATTCAATTTTAATATAATAATATGCAACATTCACCTTTTTGAAAATTTTCGTTGGCTTTTCGGAAATTTAATTGGAACGGTCTCACGTACATATAAGGCAAACACCCTACAGAAAAAAATTTCAAAAATCGACGGAATTTTTCACAGAATTGAGAATTGCACTTTTTACACTAAAATTGGTTGGCTAAATAACAGTACACTTAGAAATCTGCTCAAAATCTTTTATAAATTTTTAGAAATTTTTACGATTTTTCGGATCTTTCCATAAGCTTAGAAATCCTGCTTAAAACGATTTTTATTGAAAAATTGTCTATATTTTTAAACGAAAATAAGAAAGTAAAATTTTTGACAGAACTCTTTGAAATAAATTTAAAAATTCTGGCGTATGATTTTGTTTTTGAGTCATTGTATATCTTTTTCAATAAAATCGACTTTTAACACAAATTATTAAAATTTTGCATTAAACAAGCAATTTGGAATAGATTTAGACAATAAAATATTTTTGGCCGCATAAAACTTGAAAATCTACCTATGTGCACCGCCTAATGTTGCGGCCAAAACCAGCTACCGGCTATGTAATTTTCACTTTTACCTCTCATTTCCTTAACTGCTATTTTCATTTGAAATTTGTACAATTCATTTTTTGCATTTTAAAAATGAAAAAGTGTTTATGGGCGCGCTATTTTCTGCTGATTGCAGCTATTTTGTTAGCAGCGGTGCAGGCGCATCATCATCATCATCAGCGTCGCGCATTCCATTCGTCGGTCGTTTGCCGGTCGTGCTGTTGCACATTAATCACAGATGAGTTTGCTATTTCCTCATTGTTTGTACGTCAGTTGGATAGAGCGTCATGATATTTACCCCTACCAACTACACCCAACCACCAAGCCCCATCGCCAAATGAGAAGAGCCACACGACGACGTACAGTGGGCGATTCGCATTCGCTAACGGCGGAAAAACGAATTTTTTTTATTTCCTATCGATTACAGATACTTCAATTAGCATATAATCGACTTTTAATAAACACTCCTAATTATATATGTACATATGAGCATTTGAGATCTGTCTATATATGTATATACATTAGAGCGGGTCCATTTGTATGGGAGTGAAAAAAGGGAAAAATCGCATACGCGGATAATGTTCTAAGGACTATTCTAACTAACTTTGCCAAAGAAACTATGGGTCTTAAACCAATTCTTAGTCCGCGGGTTTTAAGCCGAAGTTTTTTTGTCAGGTAAAAAAAAAATTGTGTATTTCGTAGGCAGACAAAAATGATTCGTACTTCTTACCAAGAAGCCAGGATATACGTTTCCGAAGGATTTTGATGTGCTGAATCCGAATCTGAAGTCAAAATGACCAAATTCGAAATAGTTTTTGAGATATCTTGACCAAAAAATGCAAGTGCAAAAAGTGAAATTTTCTTCAAATTTTGGAGTTAGGGCCAGCCGAAAGTTATGATTTCATTTAAAGTCTACGACCATTATCTTAAGAAATAGGCTTTGCACTTTCAAATGCCGTTGACCTTGTTAACGTGTCTTTTTTTGGTCTCCGAGATATCGCTGTTTTAAAATCTGCATACTTTTCAGTGCGTAAACAATGTATTTTGTTCTTTAAAATACTTGCATTTCTTTGCTGTCATTTTTAACATGTTGCTGTTTCTTGACCATAATTGGTGGATCTGGTGACTGCAACAAAAAACGACGAAACCGGTGAACTATCGCAATTGGTTGTAGCGGTGAATTCAACAAAATCGATAAAACCGGTAAATTATCGCTATTGGTGGAAGTGCTCATTATTGGTGCAACTGATTTCTTTTTTTTTTGTTTCGGATATAGTTTTTATTGTATCAGCACATCAAGTTCGAATCATTCTTGTCTGCCTACGAAATACAAATTTTTTTTTTACCTGACAAAAAAACTTCGGCTTAAAACCCGCGGACTAAGAATTGGTTTAAGACCCATGGTCTCTTTGGCAAAGTTGCTTAGAATAGTGTATAGAACATTATCCGCGTATGCGATTTTATCGAAAAATAATCGACCCTACCTAATATACATATACATATATGTTGCTTATTAAACGTACGTAGTTGAAGTTGAGTGTATTAACAATGTGCCTTTGGTAGCGTACCTCTGTCTTCCGTGGAGTAAAACTTTATGAAATGCAACCGTATCCAAGCCAAATTTATTGTTTTCTAGAAGTGTGTTCTCTGTCTTCCGTGGAGTAAAACTTTATGAAATGCAACCGTATCCAAGCCAAATTTATTGTTTTCTAGAAGTGTGTTCTCTAGCGTGTCCAAAATGACAAATTTCAGACGCTACCCTTGATTTTATCGCACTTTTGAGGCACTGTCAGCAATAAAATCCGAACATTATTTAGCATCGCACGACGAAGAGGTATCCGCATAGAAGTATCTTGCTAAGAGAAACTATAGTACCCGGCACAGCTCCAAATAAAATACTTAAAGTAAGCACGAGTATGACGAAGTTGGCAGAAAAAAGCCCAAATTTGTATAGTAGGGTTGCTGAAAGATGGAATGGTTCCGAATAATTGTATTTGCTCATCAAATATTATTATTATTTTTTTTTTATAGATATTTATATAATGAAATTGGATTAATAAAACAAAACAAAATAAATAAAAAAAATGTTATCAAAAAAAATGTTCAATCAACCACTGTGCGACGTGACTGCGGCGGGAGAGCTTGCAAGCAATTTGCTGATTATTCGCATGAATCGTTTTTTTGGCATCTGGTTGCGCCAGAATTTTGTGCCTTTTTTACTTTTTCACTTCAACTGAGCAGCAATTTCAGATATTTTTCTGGTTATTACCTTTACACCTCAGCGTAAATGTTGAATGAAACTGCGAGTGAGTATGTACAATGTACGTACATACATACAAACATACGTAAACCAATTAGACTTAAGAGCTTTGATTACAATTGCAACCCTGCGTAGGTTACTTTAATTTAATTGTATTTTATTTGAAACTGAAAACACATGCACAATGATCTTAATTTCTCAATACTTACACATAAATTCTCAGAATTGTTTTCTAAATCATCAGTATTGAATTATTTTATTTGTTAAAACAATTAATCTGCAGTACAAATTACCTTATAGACTATGCAAATATATGATAACCACAGAAAGGCAACTAAACAATAACATTAAGAAATGTTACAAAATTCAATCTGGATAGAGATCAATCAAGAGAATGCTAATGAGTTTACTTAAGAATTTCGTCTTTAATTTTTCTCCATAAAAAGGAGAAAAACTACGAAGGCATTTTTGAGGAACATTAAAACATATCCGATCAAGCAAAACTGGACAATCAATAATGCCATTGGCGATATTAAAAATGAACGAAAGCGAGAGGATAGTTCTTCTCCTTTCAAGATAATCTAAATTAATTAGCAATATCCAGGAACTGTAAGAAGGCGCAACAAATTATCGAGAACGTAGTGCATGTTTAAGAAAGAATTTTCTAACACGGTCGATTTTTCCAATCACCAGTTGATCATATGGTCTCCAAATGCGCACAGCACATTCCAGATGAGAGCGAAAAAGGGACGTACATATATCGTAGTTTGTAGGTACATATATCTGTCAGAGAATTGCGACTCATGAAACTCATTTCCGAGTACGATTTCGCAAGGATAAAATTGATGTGATTACTAAAAGAAAATTTAGTGTCGAAAATTACTCCAAGACCTTTAAACTCTCATACATTCTGGCCTCTCGAAAAAGAGACATGGAAGCATTTCTTACTTAAATTGATTAAAGCCATTTATAGAATGAGCAGTTAAAACCCAAACAGGCTAATTTGCGTATGAGAATTACGTGTGAGATTCTATCAAAATCTTTAGAAAAGTCAGTATAAATACAATCGACTTGTAGACCTTTCGAGAAGGATGGCATACAGAACTCATTGAAGACGACAATTACTATTGAATATTTTTTAATTAACTTAGAAGATACGAAAATTTAATTAGGAAATATGTTTGCTAGAAATCTCTAAAAAGCTTGCATTCATACTTACTTTTGTTATTTTAATAAGAAATGAGATTTTTGCTGTGAAGTTCAATTTCTCATGGAACAGACTAAAAGTTGATTTTCCCAAAAAAACAAAGCAATTTCTTGGCAATTTGATGTGCTAAACTAAATGCTAAACACAAATAATTTCGATGAGTGTCAAGCTAAATTGTGAATGTTTATGACTTCTTTATTATTTCTTAAAATTGATTAAAGCTGTTAAAGGAAAAATTTGTTTTGCTCTAAAAAAAACTCTTCAACCAAAAAAGGCAAGAATATACTAAAACTAATTGCAATTAATAATGTTAGATATGTAGGTACATGCTTGCCACAAAAACATTTATTATTTTAGTATGAAATTTAACTAATTCCCTGCATATGTATATACAAAGGTAGCCTAGATATCCGATTTATGGAGGTGAAATGTGAGAAAATACTTAGCTTTTCTTGAAAATTTGTGTCATACATACAACAATTTAAATAAAGTTCGGTTAAAGATCTTTATATATTTTCGTTGAGCGAGAAATGTTAGTTTACGTCAAAAGTTCTGACGCTTAGGATATTTCGAAACTTTGGCATAACAATCATAAGCCACACGTTACGGAGAATGAAGAAACCTGAATCTAAATGAAAAATCGGGCAGGTGTACTTATATGGACAGAACGTTAGTGAGAGGAAGACTATTCCAACATGCATAATGAACATCTAATATCTATACAAAAAAAAGAGAAACAATTTACACATTTGCCGAAATATTTAACGAAATTAAGCAGGCTAATAGAAAATGAGAAACGAGATGCAGATATCAATAAAACAGCAGCTTGAAAAATTTCAATTAGTAATTATGTATGTACATTAGGGGGGGGGCGATTTACTAACCTATATCGCGCGATCGAAATTTGGATTCCTCTCATTTTTCTGAGTAGAAAACACTTCCACGACATTTTTCTAAAATTAATTTTGATGTTCCGGAATTTGGTTTTTATTAACCAAGACGAATTTTTGAAAATAAAAATTTGGCAAAAATCGACAAAAAAATATCCAGGCCAATATGCATTTGAAGCAGAATTTTATGCTGAATCCAGATATGAAATCGAAACTAAAATCGGATGATCCGTTTTCGAGATATAGCGTGATTACCGGTTATGGAGGCTGAATGCCCAAAATCGCATATTTTCGCGATTATCTCTTGTTGTGTACAATACATCTTAATTTTTTTGCAAACTTTTTACAGATAAGTCAATACAATATATGAACAGTACTTTAAAATATTAATTTATCTTCCGGTATAGGAAAACTAGAATGCACTCTTTTTTCCTTGGCCCAAAAGCGCGGTATGGGATCTCCATGTTATAGTCATCCGATACCGATGATTTTCGCCGACAGCGCTTTGTGTACAATAAATGCTCTAAATACAAAATTTCAGAATTTTAGCTGCAAAAATTGAAGAGTTATTCCCTAAAACGTAGACACAACACATATGTACATACATATTTACTAGGTTACAGTCATTGAATGTTAAACCGACGCAGAAGGAATGCAAAGATATTTGTACGGTTAACACAATATTTGATCACCTCAGCTTCGGTTAATTAAGTCATTAACCCTTATCGCGCGTCATATTTTCATGCAAATGCATGACAGCTTTGTGCGACTCAATGATTCGTTTTCACATTTTTACTGCTCTTATTTCAATTAATTTATCCTTTTCGTCTGCACTGCTTCATGCAGTACGCCGTATATCTTTATGAGCTCTGCTTTTCATAAGCTTGAATTTCTAATAAAATAAAAAAAAAATGAAATTTGTTTTAATAAATTTTAATCACGTTTTTCCATTAACGTAAGAATACACACATACATATGTATGATGTGATATGAAATGGGTCGCTTATTTCTGCTTTCTTATTTTGGCTGCTCATTTGCATTGTGCGGCGGTAAGATATCGACGGCTGGTGGTGGTTGTGGCTGGTGGCGGTGATTATGCGGTCGAAACGTGAGATTATGCATTGAGCTTCTGTGTCATCGGCATCGACGCACTTAGCGCCGAATATGCAAATGCGTAAATCGATAAATGTCCATATGTATGTGAATACATACAAAAATACGGGCATATAAATAGATTTGCGCTGAAATGAACTTACTTACACGGATAAAATGTGCACAAATTTCATTCAATTTGATAAGCGAATAAACGCATTATAAGCATTGTAATTTTTATTGTGTATTGTCACAAAGAAAAAAATATTTGCATGCGCATCTGCTCTATCGTCGCATAAAAAACCAACGCTTTCAATTTTCAAAACCAGATTGCGGAAGCTCTTTGTGGACAGACAGCATAAAATGGCATTCTGTATCGAAGAAATAAAACAGCTTTTGTCAACTGATAAGCGACACCCTGACTTCGAGTCAAAGCAATGAAAATAAATCTAAATATAAGCGACAATCGTCTTTTGTAACGGCTAAAGCTGCAACCTCAAGATGTTTGCGTTCCATTGGCTGGCAAAATTTAAACGCAGTGCAGATGTCCAGAACGCCTGCAAATCGCAAAATTTTACACTTTTCCGAAAGGCACGAGAGTTTAGTGTAGGTACCTAATCGATAAGATTTGCTCTCGTTAATTTGCGGTTAGTGGCGTTTCACGGGGGTCAAAGTTCAAATTGCCACCGAAGACTTACATTTTTAGTGTCGTATATGTCAATCTGAACTTTGAATACCGTGAAACCCTACTAAACAGTCATTAATCGGAACCAAAAGTTATATTTGCTATTATTGGGCTTAGAAGTATTGATTTTGGGTATACGATTATTAAAAAATATATTTTGATTTTTTCAACCTTCATAGTTTTCTGAACTTTGACCTCATTGCGCCACGCCTTAACCGCCACCAATAGGGGCCAAATTTTATGTGTGATATCTTTGACGTTAATTTGATTTTTAAACGCACTCTAATATACATACATACATACTTAATAAAGCTGTTAAAACTCAAAAAGCTTTGGAAGGTCCTCTATCTCAAAAGAACCGTTGTGGAGATCTAACATAACTGCGTTTTAGGATTGTTATACCAATAGAAGGCAAGTTTTTCTGATCCGGATCTTCTCACAAGAATCATCTTTTGTATTTCCACCGAAGATAATTCATATCGTATGTATACTATCGGAGCAAAAAGTTCTTCTGTCCGATGAAATGTGCCATTCGAAATTACTTTAAGCAATCAAATCTGCGGGAAGATGTGATCTCTCTTTTCTGTGAATTGAATAGAAATTCATTGAAAACTTCTTACCACCAGAGCAAATTCTCTTTTTCTCTTAGGGCCAATTATTCCCTTCGAAGAAGTGTTTCCTCCTCCCTAGCAATTGTTCTTTAATTTTTCACCATACCCACGTTTCCTCTTATGTTCTGAGATTGTAGATTACAGAGAAGAGGTACAACTTTTTCGCTCAGAGCATACAGCTGAGATGCTAAGGAATTAATACTATTTATTTGACGAAAGTCTCTTTGACGATGCTCTTTTGTAGGAACTATGGAAATTACTGATAAAAAAAACTTTAGTAGATATCTTTAGCTCAAAGTAGTATTAATAGAGATTTTCTATATCTGCCGGATTTCATTCAGAATGGCGGTATTCAACTTATGATTTACAACGCCTGCCTTCACATCAGTTCATTCACATCTTGTCACTCATTTTCAGTTCCTAGTTTTTCTACAACTTGGCAAAAAATTTCCTCTTGCCGTAATGTTACTTTCATTTGAAGCTACATATATATGTATGCATTTCAAATGATTTTTTTTTTTTTTTTACTAAATTCCACGCAATTTCCTCATGACAATTCAATCATCCACTGGGTGCGTGCGCACTCGCATTTTCCAGTTTAACCACTTAACGGCGTTGATGCATTTGTTTTGCATTATTTAAAGATTTTGATGGGGTTGTTATTGTTGCTTTTAGTGCGTTTTCAAGAAATTTCCATTGCGTTTAAAGTGCACTGACTTTGGGTTTCATGCGTGAGCGGTGAGCTTTTCTATTAAATATAGCCCAAGAGGCAGCGGCTTTTTTTTCGATCAATTTTATAAAGGCTGAGTTTAAAACTGTGTGTTGTAGTCACGTTCCCAATTACGAAACCGACCGTCAGTCAGTCTGGTAGCGGTGGGTGCGCGGGTGGGAGGCTGCGGAAGTCGTAAAAAAAAACACTTTCTCAAGCAATTTTATAAAGGCTGAGCTTTTGTATATATAATATTTATGATAATAAGAAACTAAAACCAACCGTCAGTCATTCCGCGGGCGGTGGATTATGCGTCAGTCAGGCACCTAAACTTGACAAAAACGTATGAGCGCACCCATGTAGGTAATTATACGATGCGCAGAATTTTCTTTTGGCTGATTGACGACTTTTTTCCAATAGACAATCAGTTGATGGTTGTTATCATATCTCTATTAGTTGAAACTATAGCCCTGTGCGCTAAGAAATCCATACAAAATTTAAGCGCAGATGTATATGCGCTTAAATAAAAACAGAGCTTATATTACAGGTTTCGAATGAGCTTCTTAAGTTTAAGCCAAGGTAAATACGTACATATACATTATTAAAAAATCTATTTTTTATGCGATTTGCTTGAAATTTGGTACATTGGTAGCCCTTTGCTAATGTTAATATTTCGTATTCTCGTTTTATGAGCAGTTGTAAGCAGTTTCAAGCAAAATGTTTTTAAGGGTTCGATTTGTGGACTGTCTAACATAATGGAAAATTACCATATTTTGGCAAGTGGTTCAGTAAATGGTTTCATAAATGGCAAACATTTCAACAGATTCAAACGTCTCCATCCTCTTTTCTATTTAGCCCTGGAAAATTTACATCTTGACCGTTCGAAATTCTCCGGAAGTCTTCAACGTACATACAAGCACTCAGCAACATTTCACCAATTCCAAATTGTAACCTCGATGAATTGTTTACAACATTGGAAAGCTATCTATGCAAATTATATACATTCACAGGAATGGATGATATTAACATGGCTCGTGTTGTATCATTCACTAAAACATATGGCAATGACGATGGCTGCAATCCACTTAACTTGAAAATAAAAAAACATGGATGGCTCTTTATTTCCGGCTTGTTGAGCCGAACTGCGACAACATTTTTTACACACGGCATACATCGCTCATCTTTGGAGTCTTGCTCATCTACCCGAGCCTACCACGTTATTGCCCACTGAGTATGGATGGGAGGAAAAATATGGCAAATATTTGTTTAAATGGTTTGTGGGTGATCAAATGCCGCCATCCACCACCAGCATTGCGATCCTATTCTGTAACCAATTTGCGACAATTTTCGGATCGGTGTCGTAAATTTGCGATCATTTTTGCGATTATGCTATTCTGTACGATTTTTCGGTCGATTTCTATAGTATATTTTGACAGATGTTTCCGATAATCATCGCAGAGGTATCGAGGGAAATTTTTGTGTCGGTAGATTTTGCGATTATCGGTCGCAAGATAAGTTACAGAATTCCAGCACTGGACGTAAATCCTGAAGGTATAAACAACTTTCCTAATTTGGAATAATTTATATTAACAGTATATTTATACCTTTCATGAGAATGAAATGGTATTATAACTTTGTGCCAAAAATTTTTTGTCGAAAGTACCAGAAGGAAGCGGGGGGAACCCACCAAAATATATACCGATATAATCAGAATCATGAGCTGAGGCGATTAAGCCATGTCCGTCCGTCTGTGTGAACGCAAACTAGTCCCTCAGTTTTTGAGATATCTGAATGAAATTCGGAATACAGGTTTGTTGTTATGTGCAATTGATCATTTGTCGGAATCGGCCGAATCGGACCACTATAACATATAGTAAACAACCGATTATTCAGATATGCATACGCATTTTGGGGTGTAACTTCAGTATAACTTCCCTATTTTAACAGCTAAGGACATGAAACTTTGAAGTACCCATATTGGTCCAAACCATACCTGGGTAATACTGAGTAGTAATTGGACTATTAGGTACTTAAATACTTTATATTTTGATCTTGAAGTAATTAGTCCGTACTAAGTACTTTCAGAATATTCAAATACAAGTACAAGTACAAGGAATTGAAAAAGTTTTAGCAAATACTTCAAAGTACGTGAAAAGAATTGAAAGTACTTGAAAAGAATTGAAAAATGTACTTGAATCGATTTTTCAATTCTTTTCAAGTACTTTCAATTACTTACAATCGAGGACGGAACGTCAAGTTGAAACCAATATTAAAAAAGAACTAGAGTGCTACTGTCGAATTTCGACAGTTTTTCTAGATATTTAGGATTAAGATACGTTATATTTTTTCTTATAATTTTATTTATGTTGAATTATTTTTTTTTTTTTAAATTAAATTTAATTATTTATTTATGTTAAATTTCAAATGCATTTTGTTAAATAAACATAATATGGACTACAAGCGACATGTAAAAAATATAAAATATCATTTATTTTTGTAATTTTTTTTTAAATATTGGTTTCAAGATTGTAAGTAATTGAAAGTACTTGAAAAGAATTGAAAAATCGATTCAAGTACATTTTTCAATTCTTTTCAAGAACTTTCAATTCTTTTCACGTACTTTGAAGTATTTGCTAAAACTTCAATTTTTTTTCAATTCCTTGTACTTGTACTTGTACTTGTATTTGAATATTCTGAAAGTACTTAGTACAACCGATTGTTCAGATATGCACATTTAGGAGTATAACTTATGCATTTAAATAGCTAACAGCCTGAAATTTTGTAGTAATTGTACCCATATGGGCCCAAACAGCGTTACCGAAAATTGTCTAGATCGGACTACTATAACATATAACTCCCATACAACTGATTTTTCAGATATAGCTACACGTTTTCGGGTATAACTTCTCCATTTTAACAGCTAAGAACATGAAACTTTGAAGTTTTGTTACCCATATTGACCCAAATAAGGTTACCGAAAATTTTCAAGATCGGACTACTATAACATATAGCTCCCATACAACCGATTGTTCAGATGTAGACATTTTAGGGTATAACTTCTCAATTTAAATAGCTAAGACACCATTTTTTCTAATAAATCTTTCCATAAATAACCTACAGAATTGAAATTAAACCAAATCAGGCTATGTACAAAGGTAACTTTTCATTTCCCCATTTATGAAAGGTATAAAGTCTTCGGTACGGCCGAAGACAGCCGCGATCTTACCTGTTTTCTTTTTACTTTTACAGACGACGATGAGACCGAAGCAGATGGAGTGTGCACACGGTAGGCAGGAAGCGACGATAGGTTGCATGAAAATGTCGAGAAAAAAGGAAAGTGGGGTTGTATTATGTGATGTTTATAGATGAAACATCCGTTGAAATTAAAATCCGAGCTGCTCCTTTTTCAAGGATATCCAAATTTTTTGTTTTTTTTGAAAGGATCAAATATTGAGGAAATCGAAAATTCGCCACCGTCCAAATTTTTCCGATTTCAATACATTATTTGGTCGCTAAGGGATACAAAAAAAGGTACTAAAAAGAAAAAAGGACACCTGTAGTGGAAAGATCCAATGTGAACAGGACCTAAAGGATAACCACTGAAATATAAAATAACACAAAAAGTACCCACTTTAATTTGCGTATAACTCCTAAAATGTTAACTCTACGTGAAAATTCCTTATTATATGTTTCATTCAGAATAAATAAAGAAATATTTCTTTAATATACAATTTTGATGTACCTGCAGTGCTTAATGTACTTTTGTGCATCTAAAGTGAAAATTTCAAAAAAAGTACGTTTTTTTTATGGTGCTATTTTAAGTTCAAATATTTTTCTAGTTTATGTAAATATTTTAATCTAATGATCCAACCCTCATTCCTACATATCTATACGTTAATACTAAAAAAGAGTTAGAGCTGAGATACGCGCTAGCTGTGCACGGTGGGCGGGAAGCAACAATAGGTTGCATGGGAATATCGTAAAAACGATGACCCAACGAATATGTGCCTAGCTGTGTGCTGGTACTAATTTTCGTTTAAAAAAAATGTTGGAGATTTTATTGACGCTTGCTGTGTGTTTATGAAGTATATTAGAATATCATTTTTCGTAAGTTTTTAGCCGGCGATCGTTTTTTCGATATTTTCATGCAACCTATTGTGGCTTACTGCCCACCGTGCACAGCTAGCGCGTATTTCAGCTCTAATTCTTTTTGATATTAACGTATAGATATGTAAGAATGAGAATTGGATCATTAGATTAAAATATTTACATAAACTAGAAAAATATTTGAACTTAAAATAGCACCATAAAAAAAATACTTTTTTTTGAAATTTTCATTTTAGATGGACCAAAGTGCATTAACCACTGCAGGTACATCAAAATTGTATATCAGAGAAATATTCCTTTATTTATTCTGAATGAAACATATAATAAGGAATTTTCACGTAGAGTTAACATTTTAGGAGTTATACGCAAATTAAAGTGGGTACTTTTTGTGTTATTTTATATTTCAGTGGTTATCCTTTAGGTCCTGTTCACATTGGATCTTTCCACTACAGGTGGCCTTTTTTCTTTTTAATACCTTTTTTTGTATCCCTTAGCGACCAAATAATGTATTGAAATCGGAAAAATTTGGACGGTGGCGAATTTTCGATTTCCTCAATATTTGATCCTTTCAAAAAAAACAAAAAATGTGGATATCCTTGAAAAAGGAGCAGCTCGGATTTTAATTTCAACGGATGTTTCATCTATAAACATCACATAACACAACCCCACTTTCCTGTTTTCTCGACATTTTCATGCAACCTATCGTCGCTTCCTGCCTACCGTGTGCAATATAACAATTGACAGCTCAGATGATAGCACTAGTTCCGATCAAGATAACAGCTTATGCATTTATCCATTTAACTGTACCTGTAATTTATGCTGTATATAAACAATAAATTAATAATATATATGAAGTAATATTACTACCTGGCTTTCATGAATCTTTAGTAAGTCTTAAAAACCTTTTTTGGAATTAATAAATATTACAGTTTCAACTAATAGAAATATGATAACAACCACCAACTGATTGTCTATTGGATAGAAAATCCCGCGCATCGTATAATTACATGGGTGCGCTCATACGTTTCAGTCAAGTTTAGGTGCCTGACTGACGCATAATCCACCGCCCGCGGAATGACTGACGGTTGTTTTTAGTTTCTTATTAACATAAATATTATATATACAAAAGCTCAGCCTTTATAAAATTGCTTGAGAAAGTGCTTTTTTTCACGACTTCCGCAGCCTCCCACCCGCGCACCCACCGATGGTATTGTGACTGACGATCGATTTCGTAATTGGGAACGTGACTACAACACACAGTTTTAATCTCAGCCTTTATAAAATTGATCGAAAAAAAAGCCGCTGCCTCTTGGGCTAATACATATACCTATATGTATGTACATATGCGACGAGTTAACCCACTTTTTTATTATTACGACGAGTTATTTTGGCACAGACAAAAAAAATTCGCTTAAATTTTGACGTTTTGCAAATACTCGTGTGTTTCCGTCTAAGGCAATAAATTTTTTTTGCAATAAATTCGTTAATGTTGCGGAAGTTGTAAATGATTTTTCTGCGCACATACACACATAAATATATAAATATTACGTGCCTGAAGTGCAAGAGCTGCAACATTTATGTACATATGTACGTTTGATTTGTTATTGTTTTGCAAATGCTCCTGTGTTTTATCGCACTACAATCCCGCTTAGTTTCATTGTAAAACTTTTATTATCTACTATTACTTTTAACACTTACAGCCAAGTGCGCTGTAATAGAGCGAATAAAATTGAATAATGAAACGGC
Source organism: Urophora cardui (assembly GCA_960531455.1). Lineage (NCBI taxonomy): Eukaryota > Metazoa > Arthropoda > Insecta > Diptera > Tephritidae > Urophora > Urophora cardui. Next base: position 33,763,747 of record OY482671.1, read on the forward strand.
TAAGAGCATCGGGTTTTCGGTCAACGAGAACAAGACAACTCGTTGTCATTTCTTTCAGGCAGGGCATCTGCGCTTTGGCAACCATGCCACTGTTGGCATCAACAGGAAAACATCAAGGATGGACTTTGTCTATTTTGGAACCAGCCTTGAAATCAGAGTCACTTTTGCCAACAAGTACTACTTTGAACCAAGTAGGCAATTGAAAAGTAAAGTGCCGTCTCCACGAAGAAGTTGCCCATCGTACCCGTCTTGATACACGGCGCAGAAGCATGGACAATGTCAAAATCAGATGAGATGACATTTGTACTATTCGAGAGAAAAGTTCTTTGGAAGATTTATGGACTTTTGCGCATTGGCAACTAACTATATTCAGAGCAAATTTTATTGCTAAAGTATATGTAGAAGGGGAAAAAGTACAACAACAAGCTCCAATTAAGTCGTACCAAGCATAAATATCAACAGCTTCCATCGCACTTTAGTTGCCATTTTAAATACACTATTACCTTGCGCACAACTTTATACATACATTTCTATACATATGTACATACAAACATACATATATATTTACGTAATATATATTTTATTCGGAACGAGAGCAGCTCCAGCATCTGTGAGCATTAATAACCCACTTTTCAGCAAACAACGTTATTCGCCATAAGTTAATTTATTTGTATATTTTGCATAACATTCCACTTCAGATTTATTATGTTACTGTTTTATTTTTATACTCAGCTGTACGTAGTACTCTTATGCCAAGTATGACAATGGGCGTTGCCACGCCTTTTTTTTTACAGATCTATAAGTGATAGCTTAGCAACCGTTTGAGATATGTCGATTTAGATTTTCGGGTATTTTTCGATTCAAAATTGTCGTTCTCGACACATTTAAACTCTACAATTGCTAAGGCTTATTCTCTTGCTTTTATCCGGCGTTTTAGCTCAGACTTTACGGATCCTTATACTCTTAAGATAGTGTTCACCTCACTTGTTCGCTACAAGTTGGAATATGCCTGTTTCATTTGGCGACCCTATCATGAGTGTCATATCAAGAGGCTCGAACGTGTGCAGAAAATCTTTGTTCGGTTTGCACTGCGTTCATTGAATTTTTCCGACCCGATTCCTTCCTACGAAGCCAGATGTGCACTCATCAACCTTCAGTCTCTAGAATACAGAAGTACCTTGCTGTCAATGACTTTTGTCTTCGGCATTATCAACGGATCAATCGATGCGCCAGCTCTCCTCGAGGGTATACGATTCCATGTACCTAAAAGGCCGCTAAGAAATAGCAACATGTTTTATACGGGGTTTACTCGGACCTTCTATGCTTCCAGTGCTCCCATTTCTCGTACATTAACAGAATTAAATCTTCGCTCAGATTCTTTAGAAATCGAATTTTGGATATGGGCGTGACACCGCATATTTTTAGACAAAGCCCTCTACGAAAGCCCACTCGACAAATAATTGAGATATCGAGACGAATTCCACTTAAACTCAGGCTTCCTTACTTGCTTATTACTTTTGTAAGTTTCTTCACACATTTATTTTCTTTTATTTTCGCTAATCATCCACGTGATTAACTGTAATTTGTTTTATTTTTCCTGTTTCTTTCTACATATGTATTTCCCTCATGTCCCGCCCGCAGTTTGCGTGCTTCGTCATTTATTTCGCTTGTTTGTTGCTTTATTTTTATCGTGGCTTTTTCGTTAGTAATTTTGTTGCTACGTTTTTTTTCTTCCACTTTTTTGGGAGTTTTGTTTTTGTCTTATTTTTTTTCATCTCTTATGGCGACTCATTAACGTCTCTCAATCATTTTTCAATTGCTTACAACGCCATTAAATTAATATATTTTTGTTGTTGCTGCTTCACACTTCTCTTATTTTCCCAATTCCAAGTTTTTGCGAAATTAAAGGTGAGGAGATTTCTGGTTTTAACCATTCCATACAATTATTTGTTACCTAATCCACAGCTTAGTTTTTTTCTGATTGCTCGTATGACTCATGCCACCGACAGTTTCTTTTATCCCATGCATGTTTTACACTTTTTTCTTGTTTTTCTCGCATGTTTGTGTATTTGTGTTTTATATTTCTTTGAATTCAAAGTATGAAGTTTGTAAGTCAGTTGCTTCTGTTTATAAAATCTGATTAATCTATTTGAATTAGCAGAATTTAGATTATGTATATTTTTAGAAAACCGGTCCCAATATAGAAATTTGTTAACGGGAAACGTGCTGCTTTTAATATAAAAAAGGAATATTGTTACTGCGCAAAGAAAACTCTTCACCACCCCTCCTTTGCTCTATAATATTTTGACTTACCTTAAATTGCATATGAATACTAAGAAACTGTTGGAACATACCTAAAAAGAAATTGAAAAAAGTTATTTTAATAAAATGTATACTAAAAAAAATTACTAATACTTATAGGAATGAAGAAAACTAAACATACATACATACTTAAATAGGAACTTTTCTATAAAAGAAAGTGATGTCATGCAGTATATTTAGGAGCACTCTTAAGGGAAGCGAACGGGTTATTTAAGTTTCTACATAATTATTATTACTAGTATCGCCGGTGCTCGAAATTCGACCATGCAATTTATTTTTTCAACTTTGTATTGGTACAAAAATTATTCCTTTTCGCGGAGATAAGCAACACTTTCCAAATTCCAGTTGTGCCGCAACACTGATTTGCCCTTTTGATCACGGTCCAACGCGAAATCATGGTCAAAATCAAGGCAGATCTAGGAAGGTAGGCCCGGTGGCGAATTCAGAAATTTCCCATGTATTTTGTTATTGTAATTGGTAGAGTGTAATGTCAAAATGATATTTTGCCGTGGTTAAAATCTGAATTCGCTTGGGGCTCGTCCATTCCTATTGGCCATGATGTGAATTCGCTTTGATTTTGACATTACACTCTACCTTTGTAAATAAAATGTGCTAAACAGCCTGGCAATTGTTTGTATGGAAAAAATGTTATCCTATTAATATATAGATTATGTTAAATTTCTGCCAAAACATGTTGCTTGTAACTTACAAGTTGTAGATACCAGGGGAGAAGAGTTAGGCCCACGAAAATTTATACATAAATTGAAGAAAATCAGACATTTATTTATTTTTTCCATTCATGAAACGTATTTAGTTTTCGTTGTGGTCAAAGACCGCCGCTGTGTTATTTCTTATTTCTCCACTTGCTGAACAACGTTGAAGAAATGATCCTGAAACCTGCAAAAGGTGCGAATTTTATTCTTTTTTTCCACAGAGTTTTTAGAGTGCTACCTAGTAAGTAATCTTAAATGTGTAAACCTGGGCGCAGTTCTATGAACCAAGAACAAGACTTTACATATATAACGCTGGCGGTTCTATGAATATAAATTTCACTATCAGCTCCTAAGTAAACTGCAGATGTATGTATGTAGGTACATGTGTGAATATACCCTGCAGTAAAAAAATATCAATTGCGAAAAATAGCTAGCTTATAAGTAACTACTTTGTGGCAATTGCAGAAAATAGTTAATTTTTAATGTACTTAGAATAACTAACGTCTAATTGGACCATAAGTCATGCAGAGGAATCCAAAATTCGATTACCACTTTTACTCGTTAGTAAATTAAAATGGCAATGTGGCAGCACAGATGCCAATTACAGCAATCAGCTGTTTGATGAAGTCAAACAAAATTTAATTTTCAACCGGCCGTGTGAAAAGTTTAATTTATTTAAATAGACTAAATAGTATTAGCGAGGCAGAGGCAGTGACAGCACCAGCGGCAGCGGCGTTTGGTGCTTCGGTTGCTTTAGGTGATGATCTTCACCTTGATTTCCAGAATATATATGTACATACATAGATCTGTATTAATTAATGTGAATAATAAGTGGAGTATTAATTTAAATAAACAGAAATTATTTATTTGAAAGAGTTTTTAGTGCTTAGCACGAAATTTTTATTTTAATTCAATTTTTAATTGTTGGGGTAAGTGGAAAAAAATTCAACAACTATTTACAGCGAAGGTTGAGTGTATAGCTATTTCACGAAAAACCATTTTCGATCATCAGCACTCTTTTCGGAAGTGGATGCACCGGGGATTGAACCCGAGTCCATTCCAACTTCAGCCGCAATGACCCAACGGATAAACACACTCGGCCATTGAGACTCTGTGCAAGCTGTTGGATTTTCCCCACTTTTGCCTTTTTCATTTTCAACATTAACGTTAGTGTGTATATGCTTTTGCATATATTCTCCACAAACGTGCTGAATTTTTTGTTGTAGGCAGTTCGCAATGAACATTGTTGTTGGTATTTTATTTTATGTATATACCAAACAACGTTAACAATTTTATTTGAAAGAGTTTTTAGTGCTTAGCACGAAATTTTTATTTTAATTCAATTTTTAATTGTTGGGGTAAGTGGAAAAAAATTCAACAACTATTTACAGCGAAGGTTGAGTGTATAGCTATTTCACGAAAAACCATTTTCGATCATCAGCACTCTTTTCGGAAGTGGATGCACCGGGGATTGAACCCGAGTCCATTCCAACTTCAGCCGCAATGACCCAACGGATAAACACACTCGGCCATTGAGACTCTGTGCAAGCTGTTGGATTTTCCCCACTTTTGCCTTTTTCATTTTCAACATTAACGTTAGTGTGTATATGCTTTTGCATATATTCTCCACAAACGTGCTGAATTTTTTGTTGTAGGCAGTTCGCAATGAACATTGTTGTTGGTATTTTATTTTATGTATATACCAAACAACGTTAACAATTTTATTTGAAAGAGTTTTTAGTGCTTAGCACGAAATTTTTATTTTAATTCAATTTTTAATTGTTGGGGTAAGTGGAATGGACTCGGGTTCAATCCCCGGTGCATCCACTTCCGAAAAGAGTGCTGATGATCGAAAATGGTTTTTCGTGAAATAGCTATACACTCAACCTTCGCTGTAAATAGTTGTTGAATTTTTTTCCACTTACCCCAACAATTAAAAATTGAATTAAAATAAAAATTTCGTGCTAAGCACTAAAAACTCTTTCAAATAAAATTGTTAACGTTGTTTGGTATATACATAAAATAAAATACCAACAACAATGTTCATTGCGAACTGCCTACAACAAAAAATTCAGCACGTTTGTGGAGAATATATGCAAAAGCATATACACACTAACGTTAATGTTGAAAATGAAAAAGGCAAAAGTGGGGAAAATCCAACAGCTTGCACAGAGTCTCAATGGCCGAGTGTGTTTATCCGTTGGGTCATTGCGGCTGAAGTTGGAATGGACTCGGGTTCAATCCCCGGTGCATCCACTTCCGAAAAGAGTGCTGATGATCGAAAATGGTTTTTCGTGAAATAGCTATACACTCAACCTTCGCTGTAAATAGTTGTTGAATTTTTTTCCACTTACCCCAACAACAGAAATTATTTATTTTAACAGCGGGTTTAAATCTGGTTTTTATTATTTGTTATGAAACTACAACCTTTTTTACTAATTTCTAAGTAATGTCAAACCAACTAGCTACTAGCTGGTTTAGATGTAGTCAGAAAATAGCCATTGACTTTTTTATGTTCGAAAAGTAGCTACATAATAGTTGGTTGACATCTCATGCAGAAGTAACCATAGTTGACCGTCACCGAACAAAAATAGTTAGTCCGAGTATATGAAAATTTACAGTAAATAGTCAATACCAGTTGATTTGTAAGCAACTTAAAGTTACTTTTACGTTAGATTCATTTCCTGCAGGCAGGCGCGGATCCAGGATTTCGGCAAGGGGGGGGTTTTTAAAATTTCTTTTTTTGGAAGATGTTTTTTAAGGCAGACGCTGCACATAGGTAGATTTTACGAATTTATGCGGCCAAAATTAAAAATTTTAAAATTGGTGCAAATACAAAATCCAAAATCGCTCTACGTTTATAATAGACCGGGCGATAATAAACCGGTTTTCTCGGCTTTTACAGACAACGGGGGTGTCCCTGCCGCTAGTCGAAACTTATTATTCTCCCACTTTTCGATTTTTTATTTTTTACGTATTTTAAGTAACCCATTTTTAAACGTCAATATTTTCAGTTTTAAGACAGTTATCAAAGTAAACATCATGGATTCGAGTGCTTCAGGTAAATATCATTATTTATTGAAGAAATCGTCAACCTAGCATAATAAAAGACCCACCATTTTGAAGCCTTTAAGCATATTGGCTTTTTTTGAAAAAATATTGTTAATTTTTTAATTCAAAAGCATTTTAGTTATATTATCGCCTCCGATCGATTACCCGTCAATTTCTATACGGAAAAATGCAAAGCCAGAAATTATCAACAATGGATTAAAAATTGGCCTATTTGGAAAATTACCTGCTTTCGTATTTTTAGTGTTTCCAATTTTTCAAAGTCAAGGAAATACTTATCATAAAAAGGGGCTAAGAATCCTAAAGCTACATTTTTTAGAAGAGTTTTGAGTATGCCATTTTGCAGCTCATTCAATTTTAATATAACAATATGCAACATTCAACTTTTTGAAAATTTTCATTGGCTTTTCGGAAATTTATTTGGAACGGTCTCACCCTATAATAATAATAATAATATAATACAATGGCGCTATTATAACTCTGACGAGTTTTATGGCCGAGCTTCTCTCCCAATTCGAGGTGTGCTCCTTTTTGTTTTTCCTACTAATTGGGTGGACCTACAGTTTTATGCCGGCTCCGAACGGCGAATGCATTTTTTGTGAGAAGCTTTTTCATGGCAGAAATACTCTCGGAGGGTATGCCGCCCACTGCCGAGAGGTGACCGCTGCTCTTAAAAAACCCAATAATTGGATTTTTACTAATTAGAAAAATTGTTTTGGTGTTTTGCTCGGACCGTGGTTTGAACCCGAGACCTCTGGCATAGCAGGCGAGCACTCTACCCACTGCACCACAGCGGTCTCACCCTACACCCTACAGAAAAAAACTTCTAAAATTGACGGAATTTTTCACAGCATTGAGAATTTCACTTTTTAAACTAAAATTGGTTGGCTACATAACAGTACACTTAGAAATCTCCTCAAAATCTTCTATAAATTATGGCCTTGCTTTGAAATTTTTAATCCACTTTCAGAAATTTCTACGATTTTTCAGATTTTTTCCATAAGCTCTTAAATCCTGCTTAAAACGATTTTTATTGACAAATTTTCTATATTTTTAAACTAAAATAAGAAAGTATGATTTTTTTTTTGAGTCACTGTATATATTTTTCAATAAAATCGACTTTTAACTCAAAATATTAAAATTTTGCATTAAACAAGCAATTTGGAATAGATGTAGACAATAAAATATTTTTGGCCGCATAAAACTTGAAAATCTACCTATGTGCGCTGGTGAAAATATGGACTAATACCACCTACTATTATTATTCTATATACTAGTTGCGCCATTTCCCGCACCTTAGAAACACCAAACTCAAAACCCTCCAAATTAACAATATGTATGTCATCACATAAAGTGCAGGAGATTTCAATTGAAGTTCTAAATAACATGTATAACGTATGTATGTATATTTTTGCATTGGTAGGTGCGAATGAGTGTCGTATGGTATTGGTGGCAAATTGATCATCAATTTCACTTACCCTTGCATTTAAAGCCAAAATATATAAGAATATATGTATGTAGTACTTTTTGGTTATATTTATATTTTTAATAAAATTTTTACTTTATTGAAGTTCTTGTGTTTATATACTCAAATTTTTAAAAGATTAATTTATACAAGAATTGCGAAATGCCTCTGAAAAAGGCAATTTCTCCAACGATTCAGACATTTCTGACCAAATTAATTCTGTACAATCCCGATAAAAATAGGGATAAGAAAGAAAAGAAAATAAATTTGCGATTTGGCAATTTACGAATAGCATTTGACAAATTTGATTTTATGCACGTGCGTCCAAAGGTACCTACATGAACTTTTTTCGTATGTGGGAACATATTTTGGATGTTATGTGGTCCAACCATTGTTTTTGGAATGATAGAGTTTTCCTTGATCAGTTTGGGAAATTTGGGCGCAGAATCTATAAAGGCATTAATTTGGGATCTATGATAAACCACAAGGGGGGGGTTTGAACCCCCAAACCCCCCCCCCGTGGATCCGCCACTGCCTGCAGGGTATGTATATGTATTTTCGCTAGAGTTAAATAACTTCCACTTGTCGAACAACAACAATTGATTTATTTTCCTTTACAAAGTTTTGTTATACAAAAATGTTTTTCAATAAAATCTTTATCCAGCGCCGCTAACTTTTCGGCTTATCGGTCATTACTTTGTTTTGTTTGTAAAATAATAATAAACCTATAAAACTTTTGTCACACAAAAATCTACAACCCACACACGTAGCCACGAGAGAGGAGCCCTTCAAGTTCTATCAACTTCAAAATCAACTCGCGACCCAACGTATGTGAAGCTTAAAAGCCGTCATCAATAACATTTGAACCACTCCAAAGCTAAATCAAAATACATGCGCACATGCCCACTTAAAATAATGCTTATCAACTGTCGCCTATTCATGCGGCAATAAGCGAATGCGACAATCCATCCATCGTACAGCAAAAAAAAAAAACAACTAAGCGTACAAATTAACGTGCATGCGCGTCAGGTGCTGTTGCTGTTTTTGTTGCTACGCAATAGATTACTAAGTAAATATTTTAAATTTAAGCTTTTTATCATTGTGCGCACATTTTCACATTTCATTTTATCTAAAATCTTATTTTACTTTTCCAAACCATTTATTTTTGGTTAGAATTAGAGACGCGCGTACGCCACGCCGCCTGCTCACTGCTACGTGCGTATGCGTTCGGCGTGCGCGGCTCTGAGCTTAAATCAAGACCTTCAACAGCGGTAAGCCAACAATCGCGCAATCGGCCGAAAATGTTTGCGTGGCGCCATGAGCCCGCTGTTGTTGCTGCTCTCCGCAGCGCCGCTGAATTGCTTGCCAGCAAACACGCTACGCATATGCGTATGGATTTCTTTTCCCAGTTTCTTTTTTGTGCGTTTCTTTTTTTTCAAATTTTTCCGTTTTCTCTTATGTATGTATGTATGTACCCAAAGGTCATACATTTCTCCTTTCCGCTTATTAATTTATTCGCTCCGCAGCTTAGACAGCAAGACACCGACAGTCAAAGACAAGCACTGGAGACAACCTTGTGGATGCTGATGCTGCAGCTGCTTGCTCCATCTGTTCAAATGTCAATCTTTACTACTCCAACCCAGTCTCTTTTGCTTGTTACTTTTGACGCTGTTTACCCATTTTGTGATTACGACAATCGGCCATTGACATGCAGCTTGTGCTTTTTTATTGCCCGTTTACTGTTTACTGTTTTAATTTTATTTTTTGACTCTGCGGTCGTTGTGGTTGCTGTTTGGTTTCTTTGAACCGCATCATCGCGGTAAAAAAAATAAAATAAATAACAAAAACTACGTCTCGATTTTTTACTTATTTTTCATAACTTCTTTGCTGTTGCACAATTAGAAACCATCATCACTGCTAGTTTTATTTATTACACGTAAAGCGGCTTGACAACTCCAAAGACGTGACAATAAGCGAGATGTACTCGCGCGATGAGTAAGTTGATAGTTCACGGTAGACAACCAAAATATGCCATTCGAATAAAATGAACACTTAATATCGTGTGGTTTAGGAACTTGCATACGGCACAGTGTATTACGTCGGAAATAAATGCCAAAGGTTGCTACAACGATGGAAAGCTAATACTTCATCATCTCGAATGAGTCCAGAACTTTTCTAATTACGAATCAGCAGATGTGACTTCCTTTCTCATAAAACCATCTATTAAAACAGAAGAGCGTGAGCAAAATACTGATAGCTGGACATTCACAAAGAGTACCAGGGTATACGAAGCGAAGCCTGATTATAGGTCGACAGTTAGCTTTGGTCAATCACACTTCATCCTTCGCTGCGTCGATCAATTTTTTTTGCCGTAACCCCAAATTTGCATGCGTATCTGTTGTTTGGCCCATCAACAGTTTGATTTTCCTCTAGAAAACAAGGGAAATAGTTTACATAAGTGGAGATGGGAAGCAGTGTGAACTCAGTATTCGCCTTCAATGTTTGGCACTACAATTTTCAACATAGAACGTTCAGCTAACATTACCAGGGAAGATAGTACTTATAAATACCTAAACGTTTTCGAAACACCAGTGATGGACTTCAATTAGTTTTGGTTTGTTGAACCGACGCATAATTTCCAGGCACCGAAAAAATAAAAATAAAAAATAAATAAATAAAAATAACCTTTATCTTCTTTTGGTCATTAATAACCATTATAAAAACAAAAAAACCGTTTTGGGCCTGAATAACCGTTATGGGTACCAAAAAAGTGTTTTGGGCCTGAATAATCGTTATTCAGATTTTTATTTTTTTTTGGTCAGCTATAAAAATCAAGCCTATTTATTTGTCAATATTTCTGGACGATATTGGTATCAAATGAAAGGTGTTGAGCAGGGCTTTTACATAGAGGTGTATTTGTTAAGATTCGTAGGTCGGGTTCCCAGTTATGGGTGAAAACGTGGACCCGGTGCCCTGGAATGTTTTAAACAATATTGGTATAAAATGAAAAGAGGTAATCAGAGCTACAATCCCTGCTCAACAGGTTTCATTTGATACCAATATCGTCCAGAAATATTGACAAATAAATAGGCTTGATTTTTATAGCTGACCAAAAAAAATAAAAATCTGAATAACGGTTATTCAGGCCCAAAACACTTTTTTGGTTGCCATAACGGTTATTCAGGCCCAAAACGGTTTTTTGGTTTTTATAATGGTTATTAAGGACCAAAAAAATTTTTTTTCTCATGATAATGGTTAAATTTGACTTTTATCCCATTTCTCTTATAACCGTTACGTCCCTGATAATTTCTGTTTCAATTCATATTAAAGAGGTGAATGTCTATCGAAATGCATATCCGAAGATTAACACAGTAACAATAGTTAGGACACTTGAGTTTCAATGAGAGCGCATCTCATTCCGCAAATTTGGGCAACATAAGGAGCGACAGTGGTTTAGAGACAATGAGTGAGTTTCTATGACAGAGCTGTTGTGTAACTGTTGAGTGTTTGTCTTAGGAATGCACTGTTGAGTAGTTCCGCTTTGCCAGCTTTTCGCCATTTTTTCCATCACAAATTTTCTTCGCTACTTGAGCTGCTACACAACTGTTGGCAACTGTTGAGCTCAACAGTTGCGGAGCAGCTTTGTCTTAGAAACTCACCCAATCTCTCTAATTTTATTTTATTATATGAAAGGCCAAGTGAATGCCAATGCTGGCGAAAATATGTATGTATGTTTAAATTTTCGGACCCCTATATAATATAGAAATCGCGCAGGGAATGCTTTCTCGATAGAAAAATTTATAAATGGCTCTAAATATTCAGTACCTACCTACAAGTTCTATAGCAAGATAATATTGGAGATTTCCGACAGACATCAACGTAGCGAGTTCGGCGCGGATGATGATGAATCTTATAACAAAAAATAATAAAAACAATATATTAGACATTGTACATCATATACATATAACTTGTTGCTATTGTTTTCATTTTTTTTTTCTTTCATTCTATTGGCATTTGTCACTTTCACGTTAATCATTCGATGCTCCTCTCCACCCTCCGCTCCATTGCAGCGACACTTTTAAGTTTACGCTTTGGTCGACCTGTAAGATCATCGTCCACATCACACCATCACCGGTTAATTCGCTGTCAACAGCCTCCTTTCATAATCTTTCCAGTCATTCGCTTCCTCTACGGCAATGACATTTAGCTAAAGTATTTCTACTGCTTTTAATTGTTTTGTAATGTATATTTGTGTTTTTTTTTCTTTTTATTGGCGAAATTTGTTGTCTTGTAAATGTATTTTTTTTTTTGTAAAAAAATTAGTGCCGGTCTAAGTTGTTACGAGGGCTGCTCGATATATTTTTAGCCTAATAATGAAAAACTGTTGCCAGGTGAAATCTGACATTTCCATTGGAAAGTCTGACATTTTTTAGCATAATCGTACTCAGAACGTTTTGGCTCGTGTCGATTGGTGCAAAGAAATTTTGCGGTGCTTCAAAAGACGTTTATAAGATCGTCACAGGTGACAAATCATGGAACTATGCGTATGAACCCGAAACACAACAACAATCGACCGTGTGGGTCTTCGAAGATGACCCAAATCCAACGAAAGTTGTTCGTGGATGAAGCACTTCGAAGCAAATGTTCGCCTGTTTTTTTTTTTTTTTTTTTTTTTAGAAACTAGAAAAAAACTTTTTAAGCATTGATGTAACTACAGCTGTTTCACCTTATTCTGCCAAGACTCGAACTTGCGCACCTTGCACCTGTTTCTTTGGCAAATCTGGTCATGTGGCGACTGTTCTGCTTGAGCAACGGAAGACGGTCAATTCTGACTGGTACACCACAATTTGTTTGCCTTAAGTATTCGGAGAAATTCGAAAAACGAACAAGAGAAGACGAATCATTGTTCACCATGACAATGCGAGCTCTCACAAATCGGCTCAAACCAACGCCTTTTTGGCCGGCAAAAACATCGAATTGATGGGTCATCCGCCGTACAGCCTGACTTGGCACCCAATGACTTCTTATTATTCCCGCTCATCAAGAAAAAAAATGCGTGGTCAACGATTTCCGTCGCCAGAAGAAACTGTTCAGCGTTCAAAAACCATGTTTTGGAGGTGTCTCAATCGGAGTGGAAAAAGTGCTTCGACAATTGGATTGAGCGCATGCAAAAGTGTATAAGTCACGCTGGAGAATACTTTGAAAAACAATTAAACCATTTTTGATGATTAATATTCGCATTTTCATTATTAGGCTAAAAAATATATCAAGCAGCCCTCGTATCGGTATTTTCGAGGTTAGCGTAGCGGCAGCCCTTGTAGTCCCACTTTTTGAGGCGTGATTAAGCTGCTTAGCCTTCGAAGTTCCAACTCTCACAAAACACTTCGTGAACCCGAGAAGCTCCCGATTCAGAAGAAGTCTATTAATTACATTTGAAATACTTATGTATGTGCTGTCGTGTGATTTAAGTACATTAGAGTTTTATAGAAAGCCTTTTGGAATAAGTGGCGAGCAACACACCGATCTCCTATTTAATTATGGAAATGTTTCCTGTAGTGAGTTTCTGTAACTCATATCGATCAATGTTCTCTACTGAAATAGTCGATTTGACGTCATCATGACGTCATTCTCGATGCATGCGTTTCTGTATGAAAATGAGTCGAATGGATCGATAGAACTGACAAATTAGCTGATATGTTCCATTCCAATTCAGTAGGTATGATCGATTAAAGGTGTTTCTGTAAGCAAAATAGTCGATATATTATCTATCAATATACTCGCCAACTTTTTAAACGGTGAGAAAGCTTTCACCGGTCGAAAAAATGGACAAAACAGCCGAATTCAGCCAGAATGTAAGTATATTTTAATTAAAACAAATTACACTGTAGGTAAATTTTTAACTTTTGAAATATCACAGAGAAACGCCGAAACACGTCAACTTAATTTTTGGCTGTAGAATACGATGGCATTTACAGAAAGTCAAAGTTAGCTCTTGTTTTCGAGATATTTAGGAAAGAAGTTTCAGAGCTCTGAAGGTAATTTTTTTTCCATCTATAAACTTTACTCAGGCTTGGAACCCTTTACGCGCATAATAATTTTGACAGTTGCTCTTACTTAATTGGGGTATTCTAAATTCAATGCCGCCTTTAGTTTTCCCAAATTGGCTCCGGTTTTCGAGATAACGGTATTTAAAAATTACCATCAATTTGGACTTTTTTGTTAATAACTCAGTCAGTTTATGAGATAGATTGCCAAAACTTTGCACGTGACAATATTTTAGTATTTCCTTAACTATTTCTGAAAATAATTGAAATCGGGTGACTATAACATATAGCTGCCATACAACCGATTTTTCAGATGTGGACATTTTGGGGTATAGCTTCGCTATTCAAACAGCTAAGGACATGAAACTTAGGAGAATTTCTACCTGTATTGACCTTAATATATTCTCTGAAAATTGTCAAGATCGGGTCACTATAACATATAGCTCCCATACAACTGATTGTTCAGATATATGGTTTTGCACATTTATTTCCTTATAACTCCGAAAATAGTCATTCTCGTCTTACAGAGAGTTAAAAGAACTATTATACAGTTTTTAAATGAAGAAAATATATGCATATTTGAGGATTTTATACGCATTTGAATAATTTTTTTTGTTAATTTTTCATAAAATTTTATTCCAAATAATGCCTAAAAGTATGCTTCAATAGTTTTCAAACAATAGTTTTGTAGGAAAATTTTACTATAAATGCATATAAAATCCTTAAACATGCATATATTTTCTTCATTTAAAAACTGCGTAATAGTTCTTTTAATTCCCTGTAAGACGATGTAAATATCATCTAATTCATTTAATACGATATATGAGTTATTGGGCTTGAAAAAAATGCCTATGGTGAAATTTCAACTTTGGTTGCATAAAAGTGCAATAACTGATGCAGATATGTGGAAATCGTATATGAGAAAAATTTTCACCTATTAATTTTGAATGAAAGTATTTATATTGCCTTTTCACGCAGAATGACTATTTTCGGAGTTATAAGGAAATAAATGTGCAAAACCATATATCTGAACAATCAGTTGTATGGGAGCTATATGTTATAGTGACCCGATCTTGGCAATTTTCAGGGAATAGATTAAGGCCAATACGAGTACAAATTCTCCAAAGTTGCATGTCCTTAGCTGTTTAAATAGCAATGTTATACCCATAAATGTCCACATCTGAAACATCGGTTGTATGGCAGCTATATGTTATAGTCACCCGATTTCAATTATTTTCAGAAATAGTTAAGGAAATACTAAAATATTGTCACGTGCAAAGTTTTGGCAATCTATCTCATAAACTGACTGAGTTATTAACAAAAAAGTCCAAATTGATGGTAATTTTTAAATACCGTTATCTCGAAAACCGGAGCCAATTTGGGAAAACTAAAGGCGGCATTGAATTTAGAATACCCCAATTAAGTAAGAGCAACTGTCAAAATTATTATGCGCGTAAAGGGTTCCAAGCCTGAGTAAAGTTTATAGACGGAAAAAAAATTACCTTCAGAGCTCTGAAACTTCTTTCCTCAATATCTCGAAAACAAGAGCTAACTTTGACTTTCTGTAAATGCCATCGTATTCTACAGCCAAAAATTTAGTTGGGGTGTCTCGGCGTTTCGCTGTGATATTTTGACCTCCCTACAGTGTTATTTATGTATATATGTACATACTATATATTAATGAATATACATTTAAATATATTTAATATATATTTAAAGGATTTGTAGAGTCTCTTAAGGAGCGTCTTTGTACTCCCAAAATGCACACATACACACGTTTCTGGTCTATATTTGCGGCAGCGACAAATGCAACCCTTCTGCCGTGAAGTCGTGCTGGCGTTAAAGTTACATTTGTTTTGGCGTTTAAGTTCTCGATTGGCGTTTCATTTCGATCACTGTTCCGAATTTTATCCATTAATGCTTGTAGAAACACTCGCTATCGATCAATAGAGAAGTTTTGATAGAATCGACGTGACGTCATCAAAATAGACAAATCCACTCGATTTCTTACAGAAACTCACTACTGTTCTTTAAGCTGAAAATTTGCAAAAAACAAGGTGCCAATTTAAGCATGGTGTTCTAAAAGATTCTCGATTGTAAATCACCAAGAACAAAAACATTCGCACTAAATAGCGTATCATGTGATTGCGTTTTGAGGTTTCAATTTTATTTATTTTCACAGCGACCTTGAACGATATCAATATATGCACATATACTTACATATATATACATATGTACTAATAACAGACAAGCTATCTTATCAGCAGCTTATTAAGTAGCATTTCAATGAAACTCAACAAAACTCATGAGGGCTATTTACAGCTTAATTAACCTATTTTCTCCTGCAGTAACTAACCTGGACATTTTGAAGGCACAAAACACGATAAATCGAGTTTGGGTATTTACTTAAATAGTGGCGCAAGAGTTGTAACGAGTGCACAGAACAAAATAATGTCTAAATCGATGACCGCAAGCTGTTCTAACTGAACTTGGAAATGCCACCAAGTAATAATTTAGAATAGCTGAAACAACATAAGCATTATTTTCGACTCGAATTTATGATTGTAAACCGAATAAGCGATATTTGTAATTCTGAATACCAAAATATAGACCATAAATCTAGTCAAATAATTTTAATCCTCAAGAAGGGCTAAGAGTTCAGTATAGGAGGGTTGTTTGATAAGTCCGTGACAGTTTGAACTTGGCGACCAGTAATTTTGAATTCAACACTGCCCACGTCAACTACCATCTCTTAAGACTAATTTAAAAGTTCGAAGAACCTGCGCAATTTAGTTTGTGTTTGACAGCTATTTAAAACCGAAAACCTCGTGTTTTAAAAAATGGAAGAAAAGTGAATTTAGTGTGCTGCTTAAGCATAATTTTTTTCGTAAAAAAACCATGAAGGAAACCAGGGAAAGGCTTGATAAATAGTATGAGGACTCTGCTCCATCATTTTTAATGATTAAAAAGTGGTTTAATGAATTCCGTTTTGATCGTACTCGTACTAGCACAAGTTATACCAAACGATCAGGTCAGCTAAAAGAAGTAGTCACGTCAGCAATCGTCGATTAGGCTGCGAACAGAGTGGGCGCTGAAAGCCGAGATTGTCAATGCGATAAAGATTGTCAGTGCGATAAAACTGGTTACATACAAGTCAATACAAATAAGCTTGTGCATAACACAGTGAACGCCGACAAGAGCAGAGAGCAAAGCCGATGATTGCGAGAAAAACAGTTTCAAAGCGTTTTGCGCGCTTGTTTGCATTGTTGATGTTTACTTTTTAGCGTGAAATCGTGTTTTTTAATGGTTTTTTTAAAGAAATTTAGCTGGATATTTTCTTAAATCATTATATAAATGATGAAATTCACCAAATTGATATATTTTTAGTGTAATTGGATGTTTTCCAAATTCTTTTGTGATAATAATTGCATTAACCACACTAGGAGAAGCAAAATACTCTTCATCAGATGAATCCATTACCGTGTACAGCAATTTTATAAACACAAATGAAAAATAAGACTAAATGACATAAAGGCAAAACACATGGAATAAACAGAATTTCAGCGCTGATTCTCGCATTCACTGTGTTATAGACACATTTTCTTCTCGCATGAAAATAAGCGTCAATAAGCTCGGCTCGGCTCCGCTCGGCATCAGCGCCCACTCTGTTCGCACCCTTAGTCCATGGAACATTATTGGACGATCGGAGAATGAAAGTGCGTGAAATAGCTGAGACCACAGGCATATCAACTGAGCATCATCTTACATGAATATTTAGACATAAAAAAGCTATCCGCGCGAGGGCTGCCGTGATTGGTTACACTCGATAATAAACGTAATCGTGTGACAACTTCAAAGCAGCGTTTGGCGATATTCAGCCGCAATCCGCTGTTTTGTTACCGTAGATGAAACTGGGATCCATCACACCACACCAGAAACCAAGGAACCAAGGAATTTCTCCGGGTGAGCAAGCACCAAAGAAGCACAAAGTGGATCTGACGGCCAATAAGTTTATGGCCACAGTTTTTTGAATATGAAACAAGTAAGGAAGCCTAAGTTCGAGTGGAATCGAACATTAGATACTCAGCTGTATGCTTCCATTGTTTGTTTGCGTTTGATGGAAACACGGCGTATTTTATATGAAACGAGTGCTGCATAAACAGGGTGCAGCCACGCCCATTTTCAAAATTTGTATCAATCATCCAAATAAGCATATAAATATTATTGTCAGTGCAAAATTGCATCCCTCTATGACTTTTAGTTACAAAGACTTCACGTTACAAATTCCAAAAGGGTGTTCCAGAAATATCTTTGTTAAAAAGTAGGCGTGGTCATAAACCGATTTCAATAAATTTTTGCGTGTCTATTAACACATGTTATAAAAGTGCATAAACCAAGTTTCGTCATAATATCTCAGTTATTTGTCGAGTAATAGGCTCGTAGATTTCTTTGTATAAAAAGAGGTGGTGCCACGCCCATTTTATAAACTTTTTTTATTTTTTGTTTCCGGTCTATTGTAGAACTCATGTCACAAAATTTCAATGAATTATCTTTATATTTCACAGAGATATCGCTAAAAATGATTTTATTAGGTCACTTTATAATACCCATATATAAAAGTGGGCGTGGTCGTCAACCGATTTTGGCAATTTTTCGTCCACACATTTGGCTAAGTAAATATATCACGCGTACCAAATTTCATCGATAAATCTTTAACGGTTTCTGAGTTATGGCTTATAAAACTGTCAATATTTGCCCCTTAAAAAGTGGGCGTGGCACCGCCCATTTTCAAAAATTTTTGTATTTTTTGTTTTATGTCCGTAGTTGGACTCCTGCCACAAAATTTCAGTGATAGATCTTTATATTTGACAGAGATATCGCTTAAAATGTTTTTATTAGGCCCCTTTATAGTTCCCATATATAAAAATGGGCGTGGCCGTCAACCGATTTTGATAATTTTTCGCCAAAACATTTGTCTAAGTAAGCAAATTACACATACAAAGTTTCATCGATATATCTTCAACGGTTTCTGAGTTATGACATATAAAACTTTCAATGTTTGCCCCTTAATAAGTGGGCGTGGCACCGCCCATTTTCCAAAACTTCATCAAATTTCTTCATAAGGGCCTGAGCTCAATACGTGGGTAAAATTTTATCACTCTAGCTATATTAGTGGCTGAGATACCAAATTTCCGATTTTTGCTATATAGGAAAAGTGGGCGTGGTCATGGTCCGATTTCGCCCATTTTCAATACCAACCGTCCCAGTCTCGATACCAACTTGCATTTCAAATTTCATCAAAATATCTCAATTTTTACGCGAGTTATCGTGCGTACGGACGGACGGACGGACGGACATGGCTCAATCGATTTCTCTTTTCACCCTGCTCATTTTGATATATTATATAAGTCTATATCTATCTCGATTAGTTCATTCTGTTACAATCCACCGTTATGAAATCAAAATTATAATACTCTGTGTACTAGTACAGCTGAGTATAAAATAGCAAATTTAATACAAAAAAAATACGTCAAGAAAAAATGTATGGCCGTTAGTCGGTTGTAATGTTAAAATTTCATTTACGTGCTGAAGACAAATTCGCTGATACAATGTGTGTAGATACATACATACATATGTATATATGTATGTACATACTCTTTATGTTTACAGGTGAAAAAGAAGCATTGAAAGCGAAAGGCGGCTGTCGGCGGGCCGTCAAACAACCAACGATCAGCAGCTTTTCGGCCTAAACGATCGATCGCAATCATCCCACCCCACCACAGTCTGGCCAGCAGATATGCCAACACAAACTTTAGCACCTTTGCTACAAAATAAAAAAAAACGAGCACATGAGACAATGGTGAAAAGAAATTAGTAGAAAATGTGTGAAAATATGAAAAATACGCGCGCACACACACACATATGTACATACAAACATTTTGCACCTTCTTTCTATTCACAGCTCGCTATACGCTTTTTAGCATTTCTATCACGAGCTGAGCATGACCGAAACAGAGAAGAACACGCAAAGGTAAAAGCGCTTGCGCATGCGCAGCGTTGATAATGACGGAATAAATTGTAAGTAAATATGTACATACTACATATGTATCAAGTGCTACTGTTTTTTTTAAATTTTCGATTTTCTCCAGCTGCAGCGAAGAGCAAATGTTGCACATGCAAATCACGGTCAAATCATTCCATTTAATTTCTTATTACTAACCTTTCTTCGGATTTTCACTGACACCTTGCCACTTGCGCTGATTGCTTTTGTGTGTGTGCTTGATTTCTTTTTCTTGAAAACGTTTCCGTAATAAGTAAATAATCCTGCCTTCTAATCTGTGGCGTATAACTGCTTAAGTATTCTGAAACGATTTTCCGTCATCCCTTATGAATTTGGTTTTATGGCACATATCAGCCGAAACCGGTTTGTCTCCAAATCAAATTTGACAAGGGATGACGGAAAATCGTTCCACAATACATCATATGCCTACGCTGTCGGAAAAACTAGTAACCAAAAGGTAATAACTGCTTAAGCTTTAAAATATGATTTCGAGAAAAATTGCTTTTTAAATTCGAAGGCGTTTCTTAAAAAATCATAAAAGTCGATTAAAAACTATGAATGCGAGAAATCAATGAGCCATTCACAATGTTACGATTAAATTTTGTAAATATGTAAAACGAAATGTTATGAAGAAATTTCATTATGTATATACATACATACATATATTTTAGCAAGTTTAATATATGTATGTACATACCTCTATTATAAGTTAAGCCTAAACAAGCATGGGGGTTTTACAGAAATATAGAGTTGTAAAAGGAGAATAACTCAAAATCTTCCTAAGTCGACTTGAGCAGTTATTGCAGGGGATCACAGATATATGTACTTACATAAGTATGCTGTCATTCGTATAAGGGCCTCTCGCTAAAAGGTGAGTCCTTGTAGTGCAAGGCTCGGCAAATTTGTAAATGCAAGTGTATAAGTGAGAGCGCTTTGATCGCTACCCTGCAAAAAATTCGATTAATACGGGACGTGTCCGGGATCAATCGCAAGGGAGCGTGCGACTAGTACAATTTTACATCCCTTTATATGGGGCGAATTGATTGCATTTTTTTTTCGAGAATATCCTGTGAAGAGACTAATTGTTCAATTTGTATACCCAAACAGGTACAAATGTAGATTAATCGCTTTCATCCAAAGTTGTAAGCCAAGGCTATTTTTTATGAAAATGTAAAAATTATTAATTGCTATAAATGTTAGAAGAAAGTTTATTCGATTAGCGCATTCACCAAATTGGTGTTATAAAATGAATATATTTTACGTAAATTAGGGGGGCAAGGGTATTAAAAATAAGGGGCGCAGTATTTATACATATAAATTATTGAATTTTTTAGAAAAAAAAGTTAATTGGCGGGAGTCGTAAAAATTAGAGGGGTAGTAATGTAAACAGAAATTCAATTATTCCATAAAAAAATAGCGCGCATTCACAAATATGTTGTTTACTTGCTGCTGTCTAACAAGTGAATGACACGCAATTCAATTGGTTCGCGCGATCAAAGCGCTCTCACTTATACACTTGCATTTACAAATTTGCCGAGCCATGCTGTAGAGAAATCTTTTAAAAAAATTAAATATCTCCTCAAAATATTTTAATTTTTGAGAATGCATTATGCGAGTGTAAAATACATGTGAGGAATTTTTCAAAATTAGCCAAGGCTATTTTTTATAACAATCTTTAAAATTTATAAATGTTCATGCCTACTTAAGTAAAGATTATACAATAAGTTTTACGTTTGTAAAAAATAATAATAATCAATAAATAAAATTTTTTTTACATAGTCAATATTGAGTTTATAATTGTAATTGATTTTCCAATAGGAATTTTTGGTAACATTTTGTTGAAATTATTATTCATCATTGTTATTAAAAGAAAGGGTGTTCAGTTTTACCTATTATTATAATTTTTTTTTTAATTCATACATTGAATATTTTTGTATAGTACATTTATACCCGTGCGGGAACAATCGGGGACTAATTGTGGACCGATTGTTCCCGAAAGAGATGAATCCGGGACAAATCTCTTTCGGGATTAATCGCAAATTTTTTTGCAGGGTATGGCGAACAAACATACATACATGCATATATCTACATACGTACATGCACATTTTTAACATTCGCTGCGCAAACATGCGATAGCCACACACGATGTTGTTTGGCCACTTGTTCAGCGACGACTAAATCATTTTTTAAACAAGGAGCGCAACCTGTCTGTGTGAAGAGCGTAACTTGTTTGTCTGATCTTAAGATCTATGAAACGCCGAGCCTTGTTGTAGTGAACTAAAACATATGGCCAAAGCTTGGTTGAGCTATTGAATTTTTATTAGCCAATTTCAGAAGGAATTTTTACTTACATATTAAAGGTGACTTTTTTATTCCAAATAACCAGTATTCAACCAAAACAAGAGTGTTCTATTCTGACTCTCAGAAACTCGCCCGAAGAAGTGTTCAAGTATAATAGACAGTATATATTTTAATTATAAGTAAACGAGTCTTCAGAAGCCTATATAAAAGCTATAAAAAAATGCCTGAATCCTTTATGTTTGTCCCACTGTGCATCTGCAAAAATCGAGCACATCTCCATGGAGCGAATTAACAAACAGCGAAAAGTATGCCGCCTATAATACAAGGTAATTTATGGACAAATTTCAAATGAATTGTAAAAGAAAAAGTGACATAAAAAAATAAAGAAGAAAATACAGCCGATGAATGAATGGCATATTGTGTGTTTGTTGACAACAGCGCTTTGAATTTTGTCTGCATTTGTTGTTGCTTATTTTTCTTGAGTTGGTTCCATTTCAATAAAACAATGCGTTTTCCAATCGACCTATCCTCACAAGTGCATACATACATACATACATATGCACATACCCAGCAAAAAATTTACGCTTTATCGAAGAATTATTACGAAATAAGGCCTGAAAATTTTAAGGGGAGCTAAGTTATATGGGCAAAGGCTTAAAATAAGGCTGATTTTTCTGTGTTGATGTCATCAGGCCATAAGGAATACTCTCTCTCTCCCTCTCTCTTTGAGAGCACACCTTATTTAAAAGGCTTATCCGCATGCGAAATAAGGCTTATTTAAGGCCATATTATGGCCCGATAATCAGGTACTATGTGGTGTATTTATACCTTATATGCAAATTCCCTATTAATAAGGTGATTTTTGTTTAGCTGCATTATTCAAATTTTTTGCCAATTTAAGCGTTGCGCAATTTAATAATAAAAAATATATTCTGCTAAGGCTGAAACGTTATTATTCATACATTTATATATGTATGCTTATACATGTACATATTAGACCTCTGCACAACACCATTTGCCTCTTCTATATTTTCGAATACTCTATGCATTGTACAATTAGTCACAGCACAATTTCAATGCAGATACGAATGTAACCCATACTTTTCATTTGGAATACAAATACTATTTCTATTTTCTCTGTTGAAGCGATTAGTGTACACTATTCGCCACGATAGAATAGAACATAATAATAACCATGTTATGAAGTATGCACAAAACCTTGTTGCTTCTTTGGTTTGTTTGTTTATTTAATGTGCATATGGCATTAAGGTGGACCAAAAAATAAAAGCCCAACAAACATATGTTACATTTTTTAATGATAAGAAATGTTTTTCTTGTTCATTAAGGACTTTGAAAAAAATTATGTATCATCACTGATATAAAAGGAGAAAGAAATTTGGAGGCATTTGCACGACCTCTAAATTTTAATATATAAAGGAAAAATTTTAGGTATAGATTTCCGTATTATATTCCAAATCGGGTTGTTCCGCAAATTTCGGGAGAACATTATTTCCTTCTTAAAACCACCTTAATATACCAAATAAGTTTCCTAACTAATGCCGAAAAAATCAAAAGAATCGAAGTATTGGTTACCGAGTTATTTTAAAATATATAGAACAGTTGGAAATATGTAGATCGTAAAAAGCTCTGGTTCGAAATTTATTTTAGACATATGGTTTCTTGGGCAAAAAAGCTTGAAATTACCCAAATTTTTATAATTGCGATGTGTCCCTGTTAATTTTTTTTTTTGCCCCTACCAATCGACCCGCCCTAGTGTGTAATACATATGCATATGCACATACACACACTCACACTAGCAGCGTAATTTTTAGCCATGGGTAATGGCGCAATTTTTTTGGCACTGATACAATAACGCCAGCGCCAACCGTGGCGCCAACTCACGGTACTGGCGCAATAACACCTTTAGCGCAATTGTCATCGAATAATCGATAAATAACATTTTTTCGCTTGTTACTGTTTACCATCCCCGTTTTAAAGTGCAGACATTGGTGACTTATCTGTAACCTTATAAAACAGCTGATTCAACCAACCTTACGACAAGCTGTGTTACTAGTCATTGGTGCCTTATCGTAATTCTGTAGCTGTATCCTTAACTTACAGACCAATTGGATTTTGGTTAGCAACCCTAAATCCGTAAACAGCTGACACTTGTGAAAGCAGATATAGGAAGGTAGGCGCGTTAGCGACTGCAGAAACTTCTTTTTTTATTTACAAAGGTAGATTATAATATCAAAATCAAAGCGAATTCACATCATTGCCAATAGTAATGGGCGAGTCCCAAGCGAATTCAGATTTTGACAAGGAGAAATATTATTTTGACATTACAATCTACCAATTACAATAACAAAATACATGGGAAATTTCTTAATTCGCCTATGCGCCTACCTTCCAAGATCTGCCTCGACAAGTGTCAGCTGTTTACAGATTTACGGCACCACTAACAGCTCACATGAATACCGATAAATTTACAATAAGGTTAACGATACTGAAATACTTACAAGTCACCAATGTCTTAACCTTTATTTCTTTTGGCGCAATTCTGCTTACATATACGAGGGCACAATTAATTTTAATTTTCATAATCATTTGAAAAATATTCCGTATATATGTGAAAATATGCTGGAAATGAGAGTCACTTAGATCTCTATCAAGCACACATAATTGTGACGTTGTCATACGTATACATATACTATGATGCTGTTATTGGCGTTGTGGTTGCGCCATTTTACACTAGCGCTATATTGGAGCTGGTGTTAGCGGACGAAATTGAGTCAGTGTTATATTGCAATAGCGCATCATTGAGTTGGCGCTACATTGAGTTGGCGCTATACTGAGTTGGCGCTACATTGAGTTGGCGCATTACCCAAATCGGAGTTAGCGCAATAACACCAGGGTTGGTGTTAGCGCAATTGCGCCGCGCAGCGCAGTGTTACCCATGCCTAGTAATTTTGCTGAACACAACGTCTGGATGTGTGTTTATGAAAATATGTATGTACATACATATATTTCGATTATATTCGAAGTATTCGCAAGTAGTGTACACTATTTGCAGAACCTTTTTTAGGTCATGTAATTGTCGCTACGAATAAGTAATTGTATTGGTTCTGTTTATGGTTGTGCTCTACCTGCGTTTATTCTAAAACGACAGAAACAAGTAGGTACTGTAATTGGACGTCCGCGAATATTTTGTTGGCCGTTTCGAATCCATTCGTGCAGCCTTCTAGTACATATCTGCATATATGTATACATATGTATATCGGAATGAGATAAGCGCGTGCACTTAACCACTTAACACTTAATTGCATGTGAGTCGAAAATGGACCGAGGCGACAATATGCAATTTTTACGCTCGCCACATATTGTACTTTGCTTATAAAAACTCAATTCCCTTTCCCTCTCATTGGGATATGTTAAAATGAAGTATTAACAAGTAAGAGCGCGGCTGTCTTCGGTAGTATCGAAGACTTCATACCTTTCATGAAAGGGGAAATATAAAGTTGCATAGTCTGAAATTGTTTAATTTATACTTTCAATTCTGTGAGTTATTTATGCAAAGATTCACTAGAAAAAAAGTTTCATGATTTAAATGGAGAATTTATACCCCAAAATGTCCGTATCTTAACAATCGGTTATATGGGAGCTATATGTTATAGTGGTCAGATCTTAACAAATTTCGGTGACTTTATTTAGATCCATATTGGTCCAATTACTTCAAAGTTTCATCCCTTTAGCTGTTTAAATGTCCATATCTGAACAATCGGTTGTATGGGAGCTATATATTGGTCCGATCTCGAAAATTTTCGGTAACATTACTAAGGTCAATATGAGTACAAATACTACAAATTTTCATGTCCTTAGCTCTTTAAATGGAGAAATTATACCCCGAAGTGTCTATATCTGAACAATCGGCAGCTATATATTATAATGGTCAGATCTAGACAAATTTCGGTGACATTATTTAGGTTCATATGGGTACAAATACTTCAAAGTTTCATTCCCTCAGCTGTTTAAATGGAGAAGTTTTACCCCCAAAATGTCCATATCTGAACAATCGCTTGTATAACAGCTATATTTTATAGTGGTCCGATTCGGCCGATTCCAAAAAATGATCAGCTTCTCCTAAATACAAAATCACATTCGACTCAGCTTATGATCCTGATCATATTGGTATTTATTTTGTTAGGTCTGCCACGCCTCCTTCTGGTACTTTCACCATTCGTGTTTCAGCACAAAGTTATAATACCATTTCATTCCGATGAAATTTGGGCAAGTAACAAGCAGCGCTGCCAGCGTATTCCAGTTTAACAACTTAGCTACAGCTTAGGCTTATGAGTCTGTTTGCTGGGTACGTACATAAATAGGTACATATGTGTTAACCTTTGCGCATTGACCTAAATTTATGTAGTAGATCGGCTGCGGCAGCGCCTGCGCTCAGTCGTGCACTTAACTGCATTTTGATACGAATTTGCGCGTACAAACATACAAATGTACGCTTGAAGGTTCATTTAGCACAGGGATGGGCGCCGCAAGGCACATAAACGCAGCAGAGGGGCGATCATGGGCTTTCGTGGGCACTGCATATTTTTCCGGGGAAAGGGGAGCTAAGGCGATATCGAAGTTGATGTACACTCCGCCTTAAGTGATGTTCATCGCACAGCGCGTACGGAAACACTAAAAATGAAAATCACATTGTTTTATATAGAGAGAGGAATTCACCAATAATAAAATTTGCAGTGTTGCCGCTAAAAAATTTCGAAAAGTGGCCGAAAAAAGTAAAAAAAGTGTTTCCCAAATTTTTTTTAGCTAGAAACACATTTTTATATATTTTTGTGGTTTATTTAATGCTTAAAGCAATTTGCAAGCGGTTTGTACCCTTGGTCTTAAATAGTGAAAGTTTTGAAAATAATCTTTCTGCTGATGCACTGCTGGCAGCGTTAACATATTTGCAACAAATTCACAACTAGTTCTCATTTAAGTTGTTTTTCATTCCCCCACGTTGTGCGAAAACACTTCTATTTCGGTTTGTTAAAACAATTTTCTTGCATTCTAAAAATTTTTACTCCCAAATAACTTTTTCGGGGTTTTCCTTCGCAGCGGAGAATTGCTATTGAAAAGTGAAAAGGTAACAAAGAGGCTTTTTTATGTGAATTTTATATGAGCTATTGGCCAGTTTTTAATTAAGAAAAATTTAAAAAAATTTTTTGGTAGAGGTTATGGATCCATTTCGGAGACCACCACATCCCCTCATCAGACTTCTTCCGGCGGCCTCAACCGAGGATCGGACTTAAGTCGTTTCGATTGGTAATCCAATGGCATCCCATTGAGCTACCACCGTCGTCAGCTTTGTTTCGCTTAATTCTCAATTTTCCTTTTATTACAATCTACATACCAACAACAGTAGCAGAAAACGGTAATGTAAAAACAAACGTAAAAAACTTTTTTTATATTTAAGGAAAAAACTAAAAAATATGTATTACATTATAGGTTTGAAAGTAAAAAAGGACCAAAAGGGGCCCAAATTTTTAAAAAGGTTCAAATATTGCATATTTTCAAAAAGTTGGTTTCCGGTAGCCTGACTCTTAAAAAATGTTCAAATTGTTACTTTAGTGGCCTCAGCGGCAATGCTGTACAATCGCTAATTTTGCAGTTTTTTTCTCGCTCTCCTGCTTTCGACTCCGATGCCACTTACTTCATTAGTGTCATAATTTAAAAAAACCAATTTATGTCTTCTTCGCTATATATGGAAGTAAGCTACTATACTAAAGCAACAATATTTTTTAAATAAAGCCCTTAATTTTCATCTATGACCATAAAATTTCATAACAAATAAATAACACTGATTCTCACTACTAAGTATCGATTCAGAAAATTGTGTTGTGTCGTTATTGAAGCAAGTGTGCTTTGTGCTTTTGGCATGTACATTAAGGTGGAGTGAAAACATATGGAGTTTTTTTTGTTTTTTTTTTTTTTGAACGTACCAATGAAAAGTTGCCTTAATGAACCCCACAAAATTTTATGGCCATAGGATGACATTTTGAACTGCCCCCAGCCCCGCAAAGTTGAAAGCACGATCTGGTACAAATATGAAATTTTGAAAATTATAAAAGCAAAAAACCAAGTATGAGGATTGATAAACATGGCTAAGCTGAGTATTAAAGTGAATTTTTTTTGGAAACAACAACAACAAAAGTTATTAAAGGACAAAGTTTATATTATGCATTCTTTAAATTGCAATTACTTAAAAACTACTGAACCGATTTCGAATATTTTTATACCATTCGATAGGTATTTTGATTCCCTTTAATTTCATATACATTTTACAGTGCGTTCCATAACACCCCCCAGCGGGGGTCAACCCCCTTTTACCCACCTTACTTTTCATATATAAAATATATACCAAATTAAAGGGAAAATACATGCGAGTAGGTCAATAAAATTTTACAGGCTTATTTCTGGGTTAGGAAGGTGCCGTTCTGGCTTTGGAACAAATTGAATTTCCAAAAAAAAAAACATTCGCCCCACCTTAATGTACATATGTATATATATATATGCTCTCTTGTTCTCAATACCGAATATGCATTAGCGCGCTCAATATTGGTTGATATTGGTTGCCACTATCCTAAAAAAATGTTGATAATAATTCCCAACAAAATAACCAAAAAATTACAAACAGACTAATAAATTATCGCCTTCATAATTCGAATGATAAAAGAAACTTAAAAGAAGTACACCTGCTTTGGTTTACAAAAAAAAATTATCTGAAACGTAAATCACATCTATGAATGAATTTTGTTTGTAGTTCGTTTGATTTTTCTTTGGTCATAGCTTTAGTAGAAATTAAAAAAAAAAAACATTTTTAACATTAACAAATTAAGTATACCTTAGAATAGTTTTATCATATTGAAAAAGAAAAATACTAAAATCATTTGATAGTTACCAAATTACCAACCGCAAAAAAATACCTATTTTGGAATTAATTACCAAGTGTGGCAACCATATGCTCAGTTTGAGTTCGTCCTTCTCCCCACCAGCTGGTACATTTACCTATTTCACCATCCCCATGCAATGAGCCGACGCGACCCGTACGGGTAAATACCCATATGGGCTCAATCGCCCATGGCTGATTTAGCATATAAAAGGTGAGCTATCATAACATACATACATAAATCCACATTAAACTACTCGCGCATGTCCGATCGATACAAATCTAAATATGTACATATGTATGTACTATTTAAATTGTTCTGACATTGCGCATGCGCACACGTTTCAACAATCGAAAGTTATTTTGACCAAAAATAGGTACTCGGCGATTCGAATTTAAACGACCACCGCATTGTTTACGTACGCATTAATTTATTTTTGCTTTTGAGTTCATTTTCATTTATGTACATACATAACAATTAAACGTTATTTATTTAAATGTGTGTATGCCGCTTGCCGCTTGCCTTCTGCCGTTTTGGTCATTTAGCGCTTTCGTTTTCATTCTCATGCAATCGAACTCTGAATTAACTACATATTTAACCTTTGCCTAGAAAACGTTGCTAAGTATCTAGTACATATTTGGTGATTGATTGACAAGGTTAAATTTTTTTTGTTTTTGTAATTTTTTAAATTTTTTATTTACCTTTTTCAAAATACTTTGTTTTGAAATATTGAGCAGAATGCCGGTAATCCATAGAAATTCTAGGAAATAAAAATTATTTTCCACTTACCCAAATCAAAAAATAATTTTTTTTCAACTTTTTAAAAACTTTTTTTGTATTGCACAACGAAGGCAACCATTTTGCCTTACAAAGGATAACGGAAAACCATTCCACAATACGTCATATAACTAACCCGTCGGGAAAACAAACAGCATTTTGTTTAGTTATTTATTGCCTTAAAAGCAAGCCAATGCTTTATTCTTTGTTATTTGTTTTTAATTTTTTCTTATTTGTTTTATTTTTTATTTTTTTTTTTATTTTTATTTTTTTTTTATTTTTCGTTATTTTTTATTTTATTTTTATTTTTTAATTTTTTTTAATTTTTATTTTTTTTTTATTTTTATTTTTTATTGCATTTTTTCAAATTGTTTTGGAATACTTATATTTTATTTTTTCTACACAATTTTTTATTTGCTTTCCTTTTCTTATACAGTTTTATTTTAAAAATTTCATTTTTATTTTAAGAATTTAAGTTTTATTTTAAAAATTTAATTTCTATTTTAAAAATTTTTAATTTAAAAGTTTTCATTTTTAATATAAAAATGAGCTGGTTTAAACGTGCATTATAAAAATAAAAATTTTATTTTTGATTTTAAAATGCTGTTTTTCTATGCAAATGTTTTCTTAAATATTGACTTGGCCTTTTTTTTGTTCTTAATATTTTACTTCCTGCAACTTTCTTAATTTTCCACATTAAATCATAATTTCTATATTTTATTCAGCTAGATCCGGTATTTGCACATTTAGCGCCAGCAAACCCCTAAAATATAATCTACTAAAGATCTTTGTCCTACTTCTTGCGATCTAGATATTTCCCTAAATTCGCCACCCAAATTAATTTTTTTCAAATCAATCGTGCATTTATAAGATTTGGATTTCTATAATATTTTCAATTTAATTTAATTTGTTTTGTGCAAAAGCATCAAACTGCCAAATTTGACATACAACCAGCACAAAGTGACCGACTAACGAATCCCTGCAAAAATTCCGAGTACTCCATTCGCTAATCCATGGAGTGCTCGCTATGGACCAACCGATTACTCCATAACTTGCCACATTTCATACAAAAAATATGGTCCAATTAACATTGCATGTCATTGCAATGGAGTATATACTCCAGTACCGCATAACAATCAAATTAATCCATGGAGTACCTACATTGGATTAATTGATGGAGTACCTAACAGTTAGACGAACATAACAAGAACCAAATGTTTATCGCGACGACGAATGACGTGTTCAAACATGTGTATGTATGTACGTAGTTATGTATGTATGCATACACATATCGTCGTCGTCGCGATAAACATTTGGTTTTTGTTATGTTCGGCTGACTACGAACAGATGCAGATACATGAATCGGTCGTTTGGGCTATGTTAGTGGTCACTTTGAAAGTACTCCAACCTACCACAAATGGAGCATATAATCCAATGAATTTGCAGGGATTTAATGTACACACATATCTAAAATTCTGAAACAATTACATACATATTTTTAAAATATGCGAAATATGTATATGTACATATGTATGTACACTAAAACCGACAAAGCAAAAAAAAAGGGTAATGAATCATACTTATAGGCCCGTCACATAGCATACGTCAATCCGTCTACGTCGACGTATGTGACTGACAGCTCAGTAAACTGCGGGCATTTAAATGTACATCGTCACAGGTACGACGGATCCGTCGCCGCAACGTACCAAAATTGCACAACACTCAACTTTTGGCATACGTCAATCCGTCCCTATGTCAGCTGATTGCTTTTGATTGTTAACCTTTAGCTACTGTTGAATTTCACTTTTTTTGCAATTTGCTTTTCGAGTTTTTTCTCATTTGTAAAACATTCCTCCATAAAACCAAAATGGTGAATAATTATCAGGAGATGTGAAGTTACTGAAAACTGAATTTCAAGAGGGCAACGTAAAAGAGAAATTACAAAATATTCTAAAGAGTTAAATTTTTGCCACCATCAACGTTTGCTATGTGGCGACCTCTCCGTCAAGTACCTGAGCTGTCAGTCACATTATACGACGGATTGACGTATTCTATGTGTCGGGGCTATTAATTAATGATGGGCTAAGCCGCCGAAAAGGTGACTGGGCATGACTAAACTGGAGACGATGAAGTGTGTGACTGACGCGAATGTAACGACTTTGGACTGCGGTGATTTAAACCAGTTTAGTTGTGATTAGGTGAGTGCGGCGTTCAGCCGCTTCTGATTTCCTGCTCTCCCCCTCTTATGGCAGCGAAACCAATTTTATTGCGAGCTCTGAAATATCACAACTGTAAATAAAAAGTACCTGTGCTCATCTTGTTCGCAAAAACATCGATTCCAAAAAAAAAAAATAAAAAAAAAATAAAATAAAATACGTACATGTTCCTAGAGATAAAGCAGGTACATACACCAGTAAGGAACAGGGTGATGGCGATTAAGCTAAAGATACATTCAATGTGTTGAAACGCAAAATAATTTTCTGATTGAAAATAAAAGTAAACACATAAAAACCTCAAAAATCAAACGTAAAAAATGTACACACATTAGTAATTGAGAACCGGATTACCGTTCGATCGTATTGCTTACTCGCTCACTCTCCGAACCCTGATTAATAATATATGTATAATAAGTACAATGGCACTAATATAACTCTGACGAGCTTTAAGGCCGAGCTTTTCTTCCCAATTCGAGGCGTTCTCCTTAATTTTTGTATTTCCTAATAATTGGGTGGACTTAATGTCGGAAATACCCTCGGAGGGTCTACCGCCTACTGCCGAGAGGTGGTCGGTACTTTAAAAAAAAACCCATTAAGTAATTGGGTTATAATTAATTAGACAAAACTTTGCCGAAATGGATCCATAACTTCTACCAAAAAATTTTTTAAATTTTCTTAAATAAAAACTGGACAATAGCTCATACAAAATTCACATAAAGCTTTTTGGTGTTTACCCGAACTGGGGTTAGAACCCAAGGCCTCCGGTGTGGTAGGCGAGCACTCTACCCACTACACCACAGCGGCTAATTGTTTTTTTGCTAAAAAAGTTTTCTACGTAAAGATGTGCTGATGACTGATGTGCTTTTAGTTGCTATTTGAAGTTCTCAGCGTCGGACTTAATAAGGTGATTTTGTATTTGTTTGCATTTTGACTTAACGCTTTGTTGGATTTCGTTTTATTTTTGCTTTCGTTTGACTACATACTTTATTTATTGACGTACTTACGTACCTACATACATACACATTTGCAATTTACATTTACTACTTATACGAGTACATATCGACGCTTCCAAACAATACTGTACTAAGTCGACTTAGTACATTTTCCTGTTTTTGGCGTTTTCAAATAATACGTGTCTTAATTTAAGTAGATGCTGTCTAATTTTGGTATCAATCGGACAATCCAATTAAAAGTTATGAGCAAAAGTGTACATATAATACAACTCGAGATTTTTACAGAATAAAAATTTTTAGAGCTTGCCATGAAAAACCACGTAGCAAATTTTTATTTTTTCTTACGGTTTTATATAAAGCGTACCCTAACTTTGATATTGTCGAGTTTTGGTATTGATCGTTCAATCCAAACAGAAGTTATAAGTGAAAATATACTTCGTATACAACTGAAGTTTTATATCGAGTTTAAACTTTGAGAGCTTCTCCTTCAAAACACAGTGTTTAGACTGTGTGTTTAGTACAGTTTTGTTTGGAAGCGTCGATATGTAAGTATTTGTGTATGCGAATAATGGTTTTGTTTGGGATTCCTTTTCATTTACTTATTTACCAAAAATTATTCATCGCAAATGGTAATCTGCTTTACTACCCATTCGAATAAATAGCATAATGGGCATGCCAAGTACGTGATTAGGCTATTGGTTGGTTCGAAGGCGATCAGTCAGTTATAAATATGAGTCGTCGATCTTATCGCGCTGTTAAATCGGTAAGATGAGTTACAAACACGTGCTTATGCACGTAAAAAATAAAGACACAGACGCACCTTTCATCGACAGATAAGTGTTCTTGATTCTTGTCATCAGTTCAAAATGATACCAAGACTGAGAAAGCATAAAAATCACAAGAGTGGTTTGAACTAGGACTACCAGATATAAATAAAATTAAATAGGGGGAAGAAGTCTAATGTTAAAACCATGCCGAATTCTAATATCGCTATTGCGCTCTTGTATCTCAGTATCATCTACAGGGTAGATTCTACACCATGTTATGATGTTTACAGAAACCAACACAAAGAAGGCAAGCTAAAAACCGAATCAAAAAGGTTGTCTGCCAATTCATAAAACATCTCAAATAAATTTCGTTTCTCACTTTAACCGAATTCCATAAACATTTATTATTGCAGGTCCGGTGAAAGTCTATTAACAACAATCAAATCACACTTTACGCCAAATTAAAGCCAAAAGTTAATTTCGAACCAAACAAACATTTTCGATTTAAAAACATATGTCATAAACACAGCCAGAAACCCATATTCCACGAATTAGCGAAAGTTTGTCGAAAGCCAAAGATTAATTCTTGCGACAAAAAGCAGAAGAAAAGATAAAGGGGGCATAAAAAACAAAGCAAACCAAAAAAAAAAAATAACAGCAAAAATTATTTATTAGAATCATTCATTAAAGTCAAACAGTCAGTGTAAAATCCGTAACACACAAAAATTTACTAAAACAATAAAAGGAGATAAAGTTTCATGACAAATTAGTCTGGCCAATTTTAGCAAATTCTCGGAGAGCTATTAAGGTAAAGAGGGGAAAACAATGGATAAGAAGTTGCGATAAAGCAAAGAACGAAATCAGAAAGAATTAACAACAAAATAAACGCCACCGCGATTAAAAACATGTGACTCAAAAGAACAAATAAAGAGAAGAAATTTATTTTAGATCAGACTTGTGAAGAAATTAAGAGACAAAAGACAACTGTCTATACAAACGTAAAGAGAAACACAGTGTCAGAATTAATCCCGACGGACAATAATCTATTTTAGGTAGTCGACCATCAACCACTTGACTGTTTTGCAAAGTCATTGCAATTCCGGTCCGAAAGAAAGTAAAATCATGATAAGTGACCCTAGAAACCGAAGAACTGCGTTACCAAAAGGTCTTGCTTTTCGAATTATTTGACAATGTGGTAGCACAACCGATGCAAACCAAACACCGGTTACAACAGTACAAGCCACCTGAAGAAAGTTAAATACGAGTCAATGATTTTAGATTGATTGTTCCTTATTCGTCCAACCGTTTTTGTACATACATACATATGTAAAACTTTTAAAGGAGCTTATCGTCATACATACATATTATGTATATAAGCAATCAAAAAATTCACCGGAGAAATTCTTAACAACACAATCGCGTCGCCAACGCGACTTTCAGCATTTACACATGCAATTCGACATTCTGAAATTTAATGCGAGGACTAGGGCTGGAAAACCATCGATAGTGGTCCCATCGATTAACCATCGATAGTTTTAAAGGCAACAATCGATAGTATCGATGGTTTAATATATGTACGTAGGTGGCGCGTTAAAGGGAAATGTGCAAGGCTATTTTATAGAAGGTTAACCTACTAAACAGCTGATTGCTAACTTTTTCGACTTTTTTTATTCATATTGTGGTGCTTATGAAGAAAAATATAACTTTTTATTAGAAACATATTATAAAATTAAAAAAAACCAAAGTTTATGTAAAAAGTTCAATACAAAAAATAAATTAATAACTATTCAAAACCCAATAAATACAACGGATTTGCCTCGAATTTGAGACGAGTTCGCTTCTCTGATTATAAGTATTATCGCGGGGATACTTCGCGACGATAGATCGGCGAATCCGAATTCCCAGGGCAGTCACCTCTCATTAGCGATTCGCGCATTTGTATATTCTCGGATCGTTGGCGATTCGAGATTTGGGCTCATTGGCGAACACATTCTAGCAAATCTTCTCCTGCGAATCCGCCTCGAATTCACCACGATATCATCCTCGCTTTTGTGTTTATTGGGAAGTAAGACTACTACATACACACATTTGTACGTATACAGTTTTCCACAAAATAATAGGAGAGCAGAATTCAAAACCTAAATGCTCAATTCTCAATAAAAAAAACCTTTTTATTTGCAATTTTTTTCATAAAATTATTCACTAATCTTTTATTTATATATTCACAGCCCACATATTCCAATCAAGTACCTTAAAAATTATAAATCTGTTTTTTTTTGATTAATTTTTTCAACAGACGTTGTAGTTACCCTGCAAAAAATGCGATCACTCCGGGATACATCCGGGACAACTCGCAAGGGAGCATGCGATTACTACCCATTTGTATCTCTTTATATGGGTTGAAGTGTTCTCTTTTGTTTGAGCATGTCCTATGAAGAGACTAATTGTACCCAGTTTGTACCCGAACGGGTAGCAAAAGCGCACAATTGTACCCGTTTTGTACCCGAACAGGTAGCAAATGCGACACATCCATTTGTGCGACTAATTGTACCCGTTTGATACCCTTTCGGGTACAATTCGTCTACAATTAGTATACATATGTACCCGTTCGGGTAAAATTGGGAACAATTGTAGACTAATTGTACCCGAAAGAGAGCGCTCCCGGACAAATCTTTTTAGAGACTCGTCGCACACTTTTTTGCAGGGTATTTACCAAGTAAAATACCATCGATGGTTAAAAAAAAAACCATCGATAATCGCTATGGCATCGGCCCCATCGATAGTATCGATAGTTCAATCGATGGTTTTCCAGCACTAGCGAGGACACAAATGACACGCAACAAGTGCGTAACGCAATGAAAGGGCGATAAACTTCAAACAAAAGGCACAGAAAAACAACAAGGACAAAGCATAAAATTACGAGGGGAGAAATATGAGACGTGTGTACATTGTACATTCACACAAGCAAAAGACAAATCACCAAATTTTCAACGCTTCGAGGGATTATCTTATCGAACTCATAAAAATACTTGTTGATTTTATGTATTAGAACTAATTTTTTTTATCAAATGTACACATATCTATATACATATGTACATACATACATACATGTATACTAAGGAGGTCCAAAAAACTAAAACCCAACAAATCGTTGCGGAACAAGATTACTTTTATTATTATGTTACTCCTAAAACAATATAGGTATATGTATTGTTTTTTTTATTGTTAAAAAATGTCTTTCATGTTCATTAAGGACTTTCCAAAAAATTACGCATCATCACTGCACAAGATGCAAAGACACAAAAGTCAAAAACGTTGGTGCTTGAAAATTAAACTTCTGTCATGCATTTCCGTGGGAAATATATTGAATTTTATGGAAAACCTCCTTCTATATGCAATAGCCACCATTAAATGTTACTTTGGCTCATTTAAAGTCAACACATTTGAAAAAAAA
Source organism: Urophora cardui (assembly GCA_960531455.1). NCBI lineage: Eukaryota > Metazoa > Arthropoda > Insecta > Diptera > Tephritidae > Urophora > Urophora cardui. The sequence goes on from OY482671.1 coordinate 33,800,836, forward strand.
TTTTTTCTGGAAAAAGTTTGTGTAAATAAGTGTATTATGATTTTTGCGATATTTCAAGTTTGAGTACTAAAAAAAATGCGGATAACTATGGAAACGCGGGAAAAACGTATGTTTCATGATTTAGCGAAAGAAAACAGTGAAAACAATTTATTTTTAGCAAAATACAAGATGAAGAAATCTTGGCTTTTCTATGAGCGTAATTTTCAAGCATTAGCATTTTCATTTAAACTTTTAACAATTAAGGACCACTCTGGACCAGGTCTTATAAGCAGATTTGAGTTCTTTCAACTTCTCTTAAGAAGCCTGTTTATACATTTTTCCCTTTTTTCCCCTTTTTCTTAAAATATCATATTAAATGTAACTAGTCTATACAAAATAGTGTTGCTCTTTTACGATTTTTGTACATATTTACATCCACTGTTTTCGATAAAACTTTATTTTCGATAAAATCTGAGTAATTGAGTTTTGTCCCACTCTACATACAATTTTTTTTTTGATCCCGCGAAATATCGCGGTATAATTTTTTTTTATTGTAACTTTGTTATTTGACATCGGATTTTTAAAATCGAAATGTCATTAGTTTAGTCTTTGTAAGCTCAATATTTTCTTCTAATGTTCTTTTGACCTATGAAGTCGTTTTCACATAGTTGTCACCCAACCAAGTTTTTCGTCCAAAATATCCTTTTTATTTCACAAGAAAAAAATCGAAATAAAATATTTATCGGATCTCTCTGATATTACGCTTAAAGTCTTTGCAATTAAACGGGAAAATTTTTAAAGTAATAAAACTTTCCTGATTTTTCCAACTTTTTATAAAAACTTAATTTGAAAATCAAAATTTTTTCAAAAATCGCAAAAAATCCACAAAATTTTGACTTTGACCAGCTTTCGCTCAGCGAGTTTTTATTAGGCCACTACAAGTTGTATGTCGTTTGAAGCGTATTTTAATTGCCTTTCGAACGAGATACTGCTTGTTTTTATCGCATTTGTAACTCCAGTGAAAATAATTTTTGAATGAAGTAATAACAAAAAAACACAAAATTACCGTTATCTCAAAAACCTAACTATACAAAAAATTAAAAAAAATAGTTCCAAGCTCAGCTCAATTCCTATCCTCCCCCATTCCTGGTTTTCTTGTTTTTTTTTTTTGGCTGTAAACTAGCGTTAGTGGTGGGCGTGGATTACAACATATATGCTTTTAATTTTTCTGAAAGATGAGTCGTATAGTGGGGCACCAATGTGCCAAATTTGGTTTCGGTAGGTCCATCCGTTTCCCAGAAATTGAGTTTTGTCCCACTCTCCATACAAATGAGACCATTGTGCACTGATGTCAAAAATGAACGGAATTTTTCACAGACATACAAGTTTGACTTAGTAATGCAGTTATTTTCCATTTGATACCAATTTTTGCTTCGTTTTATTAGGAGAAACTTTTATTTCAGACTTAAAAAATATCTGGACAAGTTTAGTTAGCTATTATTATTGGACTTGAAAAATACAATCCGATTAAACACATTTTTTTACTTTTATTAAAAAAGTAATCAAAGTCCTGGTTCCTATCAAGAACGTTAGAAGCCACTGTCACTGAAAAAATTCACGATGACTGAGAATTCACAGTCACGAATCACTCCGTTCCTCAAAGATTACGGCATCGGCCATCTCTAGTATAGATTTTCGTAGTACAGTCGCATGAAATGCTGGTTGTTCCGCAGATTTCGGGAGAACTTTATTTGCTTCATGCAACTTTGAACCATTCTAATGTATACATAGTAAATATGTACGTAGGTATGTAGGTACATATGTAGAACTTTTTGAAGGAAATATGAAAATAAAATGAAATTTAAGCGCGTGAAATGTGAAACTGAGCCGATAAAAAAGCGGCTGAAAAAAAAAACACCAACAAAACGACAACGACCGCAAGCAACAGGTTATCATGCCCAAGCATATCGATTCGACAGCCATGAAAAGTCAATTGAATTCGTTTCGCACCGAAAAGGTGAAGGCAAGGAAGCAAATCAAAGATAGACGCAAAACTGTCAATAGATTAACTCGTAAGGGGCATTAGATTATTTAGAGTACATTTGTATTAACTTTATTTAAGAATATGTAGTATGTACACATTATCATGTATGATTTGTTAGGTATCAAAAGCGACTAAGCGACTAAATCGATGGATGGAGGATGGCTTCGTGTGTAAAAGTCCACGTAAGTGGGGAAAGCTTCTGACTGCCATCCACCTGGGGGTGGCCAGAGCGATTCTTTTGCATGCGGAGCAAGCAGCTCACGACTTCCGCGCAGTGTCCTCTGGATAGCCACCGAACACCCGTTTGGTGGTGAACTAAAGTGAGAAGGCGACAACTCGACAAGGCCACTCCGACATATTCGGTTTAAGGGCTTGTTGAGGGCAATAACTGCAGCGTCTGTTCACCAGAAGGTGCCTGCGAGCGGGCGTCTGTCTTGGAGCAAGCGGCTCGCTATATAAACGTGTAACAATATACAACTCCCGCAGGGCGGGTTGTGCGTCGGGCTTGGGACCCACCAGTAAAAATCCTATCCAATGAAAACAACAACAAAGCCTCGGATGAGACCACCCCTTTCTGATGACAACCACGGCAAACGTTTAAAGGACTATGATTTGAGGGTAAGCACCTGGAACGTCCGGACCCTTAATTGGGAAGGTGCCTCTGCCCAGCTGGTTGATGTCCTCGAAAGAGTGAAAGCTGACATCACCGCCATACAAGAGATGCGGTGGAAGGGGCAAGGCAAGAAGAAATGTGGGCCTTGCGATATATATTACAGTGGCCATGCAGAGGAGCGTATATTTGGTGTTGGTTTTGTGGTGGGAAAGAGACTCAGCTGCCGAGTACTGTCGTTCACGCCAGTGAACGAGCGTCTAGCCACCATCCGCATCAAAGCGAGATTTTTCAACATATCTCTCATCTGCGCCCACGCCCCGACGGAAGAGAAGGATGATGCGATCAGACACTTTTTATGAGCAGTTAGAGATGCCTACGACCGCTGCCCCCGTCACGACATTAAGATTGTGCTTGGCGATTTTAATGCCAGGGTGGGTAAGGAAGGTATCTTTGGCAGCACAGTCGGAAAACTCAGTCTCCACGACGTAACCAGTCCCAATGGGACGAGGCTGATCGACTTCGCCGGGTCACGAAACATGGTCATTAGCAGTACCAGATTCCAGCACAAAAAAATACACCAAGCCACATGGCTGTCTCCTGATCGAAAAACGCGAAATCAAATTGATCACGTCATGATCGACGGCAGACACAGCTCCAGCATCCTAGATGTGCGCACAATCCGTGGTCCCAATGTCGATTCCGACCACTATCTTGTAGCAGCCAAGGTACGCACCCGCCTCTGTGCAGCAAAGAATGTGCCAGCAGGACAGCAAGGAAAGTTTGAAGTCGAAAGGCTGCACATGACGCAGACAGCCAATCAATACACCACTCGGCTCTCGCTCCTGCTCTCTGAGAGCAACCCTTCACCAAACGATGTATCTGAGGAATGGGAACACATCGCTCGTTCACTTCGTATCGCCGCTGAGGAATCTATAGGATACAAGCGAGCCCACAAAAACACCTGGTACGACAAGGAATGTCGCGATGCCTCGGAAAGAAAGAACGCCGCCTACAGGGCTACATTGTGTGCGGGCGCAACGCGAAGTGTATGGGAGCGTTATCGAACGGCGAAGAAGGAAGAGAGGCGCCTTTTTCGAAAGAAGAAAAGGGAGGCTGAAAGGCGCGAGTGTGAAGAGCTTGAGATGCTGGCGGGTAGGAACGATGCTCGAAAATTCTATCAAAAAATCAGGCGGATGACTGAAGGTTTCAAGACCGGGGCAAATTCCTTCCGGAATGATAACGGTGATCTGGTAACTGATGTCCAGAACATACTTAGGTTGTGGAGGGATCACTTCTCCTCCTTGCTAGATAATGGCAACAGTGAAAGTGCGGAAGGAGAAGATGTACGACCCGAATCCCCAATAGCAGATGATGGTAGGCATGTTCCACCACCTGATCATGACGAAGTGCGAATAGCAGTATGTAGGCTTAAGAATAACAAGGCCCCGGGCGCTGACGGCTTGCCAGCCGAGCTATTCAAACATGGTGGCGAAGAGTTGATAAGGAGCATGCATCAACTCCTATGCAGAATATGGTCGGACGAGCGCATGCCCGACGATTGGAACTTAAGTGTGCTCTGCCCAATCCACAAAAAAGGAGACTCCACAGTACGCGCCAATTATCGTGGGATAAGCCTCCTGAATATCGCATTTAAGGTCTTAGCAAGTGTATTGTGCGAAAGACTGAAGCCTATCGTCAACAATCTGATTGGACCTTATCAGTGTGGCTTCAGACCTGGTAAATCTACCATCGACCAGATCTTCACAATACGACAAATACTGGAAAAAACCCATGAAAAAGGATCCGACACACACCATCTCTTTGTCGATTTTAAAGCCGCTTTTGATAGCACGAATAGGAATTGCCTGTATGCCGCAATGTCTGAATTTGGTTTCCCTGCTAAACTTATACGGCTATGCCAAATGACGTTGACTAACACCACCAGCTCCGTCAGAATTGGGAAGGACCTCTCCGAGCCGTTCGAGACCAAACGAGGTTTCAGACAAGGTGACTCTCTTTCGTGCGACTTCTTCAATTTGATACTGGAAAAGATAATACGAGCTGCAGAACTTAACCATACAGGAAGCATCTTATATCACAAGAGTGTGCAACTGCTGGCGTACGCCGATGACATCGACATCATTGGCACTAACACGCGCGCCGTATGTTCTGCCTTCTCCAAGCTGGATAAAGAGGCTAAGAAAATGGGTTTGGCGGTCAACGAGGACAAGACGAAGTACTTCCTGTCATCACACAAAGAAACAGCACGCCTTGGCAGCCACGTCAATGTTGATAGCTACAAATTCGAAACTGTTAAGGACTTCGTCTATCTGGGAACCAGCATTAACACCAAGAATGATGTCAGCACGGAGATCCAACGAAGAATCACGCTTGCCAATAAATGCTACTTCGGACTAAGTAGGCAACTGAAAAGTAAAGTCCTCTCTCGACAAACAAAAATCACACTCTACAGGACGCTCATCGTTCCAGTCCTCATGTAAGGCGCAGAAGCATGGACAATTTCAAAATCAGATGAGATGGCACTTGGAGTATTCGAGAGAAAAGTTCTTCGTAAGATTTATGGACCTTTGCGCGTTGGCGTGGGCGAGTATCGACGGAGATTTAACGATGAGCTTTACACAGACGTCGACATTGTTCAGCGAATTGTCCAGCGGCTGCGTTGGGCAGGTCATGTCGTGAGAATGGACGAAGGCGCTCCGGCCAAGAAAGCATTTCTATCGAAACCCGCTGAACGCAAAAGAAAAGGGAGACCTCCACTGCGTTGGGAAAATCAGGTGGACAGCGATGCTGCCTCCCTAGGTGTTCCCAAGTGGCGCCATGCTGCACGAAACAGAAGCAATTGGCGCGCTCTGTTGGACTCGGCCAGAATCGTCTAGACGGTTAAGCGCCAATCAAGAAGAAGACTAAATCGATGATGGCCGGGTTAATTTTTTTGGCGATTTTTGTCCAATTTTGATTTTCAAAAATGCGTCTTGGTCCATAAAAACCAAATTCTGCAACATGAAAATTAATTTTAGACAAATGTCATGGAAGAATTTTCTACTCAGAAAAATTAGAGGAATCTGAATTTCGATGGCACGATATATGTATGTAGGTTAGTAAATCGCTCCGGTCTAATGTACATACATATATTATATATGTACATATCTATATATTATATATCGTCATACCATACGAAAACTAGCACTTTTAAAAATTCCTTTCATAGAATTTCTTTGTAAAAAAATTTTGAAAGTGCTTGTTTTCGTGTGGTACGACGATATGTAAGTAAATGTACCATTATGTACTTAAATATGAATTGGTGTACATATGTAGATAGCTACACAGTTACCCTGCAGCGAAACAGCTAACTAGTATGCCAAAATTGTAGTATATTAACTGGTATTCGTATGACAATACCATACCAGTTTATTTTGTCTAGTATTATACCAGTTGATGTAGATGCTACTAGTATTTTTCTGACCCATACAAACTGGTATTTAACTGGTATGAGCTTATGCAGAGGAAGACAATTGCCATTTCGTAGGACATTAACACACGAAAAATACCAGATGTTTACATGGGAAATTTACAGTTGGGCAAGTAGTTGACTGTACCCTGCAAACTGGTATAAATCTAGTTTGCAACTGGTTACTTTCGCTGCAGGGTATTTATGGCAAGTCATGAGTGTTTTCCTAGTTAACAATTATTTGCGTGTAAATAATAAATTAAGAATCAAAGCGTAGAATGTATTAGTATTATCTAAGTACATACGTATACATGCATACATACATATGTATGTAAGTACAATGTAAGTATACATACTTACATATGTATATGGATGTTCCCATTAGTGAGTTAATTTTCCATTGTTTGTTTCTTATTTGCGTTTTCACATGCTTACTTATATGCATAACTAATAATAATTAGAATACCTAATAATAATGAGGCATGATTATACCAAAATCTAAATCTAAACCCATGAACAACAATCACGTCGAACACAATTAATTTATTTTCACCTTGACATCAGTCGCCCCCAAACCATGCTCGACGATTTTTTTTAATTTAAACACTTGAACATGATTCAACTATAAAGGTTTTCGCATGACGACATACCTTCATACATAGTGGGGCCAGAAGTGTCATGCAAAGAGGAATGTAGAAGAATTTGACAGATGTGGCCCCTATGGAAATGCTAGGGTGCGTGTGTGTGTGGAATATGTCAACAAAAAAAATACTTGTGTTCGTGTGTTTATGAAGATTGAAGAAGAAGTCAGCTGATCTTATGCTGATCTCCTTTATTGTTCCTCCATGCACTTGAATATCCAAAAAAAAATATATTTTTAAGAGGCGTATTTACGTACCTAGTATGTAACGTCTTCTTTATTTGTTTTGGTTTCTTGGTTTTTTTTCTGATAGACTGAAAGAGATTGAAGTTAGCTTTGAGATAAGCTCTGCTATGCGTATGTATAGAATTCCTAATAAAACAATATGCATTTTATATACATACATACATATGTACATACACATGTACATACATATGGACTACATGAGGTGCGAAGAAATTAATTTCACTTTCAAGCGAATGTGGTACCTACTTATCAGTGCTGTTGTTGCAGATGTATTGTAAGTACATATATATCTATATAAATACAATTATGTACATATGTATGTATGTATATGTACTTATGTATATATCTATGTATATTTTTTATTTATTCTTGGTATTTAGCTTTAACTTCTCTTTGACTTTTTATAACTTTTTTCTTCATCTGTCCAGCCAATCTAACACCGCACTGCGAATTTAAAATTAAGTTCCTTTTATAATCATTATTCCAACGTTAATTATGTTTAAAAAGCTGTCATATTTAACCAAGTTCTTATGTACACATGTATATTTTTTACTTTTCTACCGGCATTACTTATAAGTAGATACATACTACATACATACATATGTACCATAGATGGGCACTTTTAGGTACCAGTAGTAATTCATTATTTTTACCTTCTTTACTGCTTACTTAAAATTTTTTACAGTATTAAGTATCGCTTTACTTATTACTGATTCCAAATTCCAAGTAATAAGTAAAGTAATTTTTGGTTGCTTGTTTTTCCGACAGGGTAGGAATGTGATGTATTGTGGAACGATTTTCCGTCATCCCTTGTCAAGTTTGGTTTGGAGACAAACCGGTTTCGGCTAATATGCGCCATCTTCAGTGTCTTTTTTCGTTTAAGTAGTAAGTAAAGCGATACTTATTACTGTAAAAATTTTAAAGTAAGCAATATTCTTTTACTGCTTACTGTTTGCTTTACTGAATTACAATTTTACTTCAGTATGCCTATCTCTGATATGTACATACATATATATTTGCAGCAAAATATTATTACAAAAAGTTATTAAGCCTCCATTGCCAACATCGGTCTCACAGACTGAATCACTTATGTGATTCACAAAGTGTCATAAAGTCATATTAAAATATTGTACGGAAATAGTTATAAAAGACTTTTCCGGAGCCCTGTGAAGAAGTAAACAAAAACAGCTGATCAAATACGACGACTCAAAAACATATCGTGCAGAGTTGTATTTATTTAATACACATATAGCATAGAATGCAACAACAAAATATTATGACTTATGACGATATGACGCAATATGACAGGTTGTGAATCCCCTAACTATAAAAAAAAGACAGCAGCAATCTACTCACAGGTGACAGCAACAGAACAGACCGGCAGAAAGATATACGGAAGAAGAGAGCACAATGCGCTCAGTTTTGGCGTATACAAATGTTCGGTCTGTGAGACCGCATGTCAGTAACGCAAGGTTAAATTATCTTATATTTCGTATTAAAATCCCGTATACTTGGTGTATGTACACTTTGACTCAGACCGATCAGACTGACTAAATAAAAAACAAAGCAAAATAATGTACATATCGCACCCTAAATCATAAATTTTCAGGATTGCCAAAAAACTTTTTTTCATTACAAGCAATCGTATGGCAAAGGGCCAGGTATAATGGTTATTTTTCGGTCCAAAGAGACAGTTATTCAAAAGTTTTTTTTTGCAATCTCCAGAGATATGTTCCGTATACCCGTTTATGAAAAAAACTCGTAAAATTATATTTATTATTAAATCAATCTAAAAAAAAAACAAAAAATTTTATTAAATTAAATTTATTTTGTTCAACATTTTTTCTATTCAGTTTAAAGGCAGTAAATATAGATAAATGATCGGCATGTCTAAATGACAAACTTCGTACCTACGTGTAATAACCGAAAATTAAACAAAATAGTTAAATCTTCTCAGCTGTGGATTAAACAAAATTAAATCATTTGAAATGCGCGCAAAATTCCATAAAACGACAACTAATTTTTATTTGCCGGCGCCGAACAAAAAACAAGTTTAAGGTCAAAAGATTAGCGTTAAATGCAAAGTTAATAAATGAATTAACACACAACGTCGCAGCTGTACACCTTCCAGTGCGAAATCGCAATAAAAATGTGTTTATATGTTGTAAGTATATTAATATAAATTTATGTATGTATGTATATTGATATTTATGTACATATGTATGTATGTAAGTATATAGCGAGCTTAGAAAATTTCGTGTATCCGCGCTTGTTAGTAGGTACCTACATACATACATACATACATACATATGTATGGGAAAGTTAATTGAATAATGCATAGGTGCTCAGCCAATGGCTCTAGTCACTAGACTAGAGTCTAGTGGCTCCGGTTGGTTCACAACAACATCGCTGTGGCTCCGCGTTACCAACAACAAGCAAATCTATTTCGGAAAATAACATTTTTCTAATTGCGAGAAGAAAGTTGTTGTATTTTTTATTGATGCTGTTGTCGTGTGGCTTACGCTTAAATCTTCATCACCTCTGGAATAATGAGTTGACGACTATATGGTTAATATTTAATACTTAAATATGTATTGTTATTATTTTTTTGATTACATACATTTAAATATATTTAGGTACATATATATATCTACTTAACTTGTTTATTAAACATTTACCTAGTAAATATGAAACGCACACAAATGTATCCACATATCTACCCTGCAAAAAAGTTTTGCTTATTGTTGACTAATCACACCTAAATAAGCGAATATTTTAAAAATATAAATACACGCGCGCCATCTGCGGGAACATAGCGGTGGTTATAGCCTAATCTCATTAGTAAATATGTTGCATATATCTAGGCAGCATTTAGAAATTACATACATACATATATGTATACATAATAAAAGCGTGCTAAAAAGGAGTACGCCGGCAGCGCTGCTACTGTTATGCACTCACTCTGTCTGCTCCTAGCTTTCTAATATTTATCTAGGCCTCATTTCGCATGGCGGATAAGCCTTTGGAGTAAGGTCTGCTCTCAGAGAGATAGAAAGTACCCCTTATGGCCTCATGACATCAACACAGGAAAATCAGACTTATTTTAAGCCTTACGCCATACAACTTTTCTACCCTTATAATTTTAAGGCCTTATTTCTCAAACCTTTAAATCTGCTGTTTTAATTCTGAAATAAGGCTTAGGTTTTTTGCAGGGTACATACATACTTACATATGTATGTGCAAATGTACGTCATGGCAATAAATATAAAAACAACCAACAAAAAATTAAAAAAAAAAATGAAGTACATATGTATGTAAATACTTATTATAAGCACACCGGAGAGGGTGACGCAGGGAATACAAAAGCGTCGAATGATAATAAAAAATATGTACAAATGTAGGCACATTTGTACAAACAAACAAACACATGCGCACATATACGTATGGATATGTATGTATTTCAATTAAAAAGTTCCAATTTTTTCGTTTTATTGCTTTCTTATTTCGCCGTAATATACGATTTCTCCGCATCGACTCTGATAGCCCAACCAGTCAACGACGCACGCACGTAGCCCGTGTCAGCTGACACAACCTGTCTTATGGAGTTGTAGTGTAAATGCCCACTCACCAACGCATGACGAAGGCCCCTTTAACGCACGTATCGTAGAAACCTAGCTCAGTTTGATTTTTCACGTAATAACGTGTCAGCTGATTGCTCTCTTTGCAACAGGGTTGCCGGAGCGATCATTTTGTAGTAAATTAGTACGAATCTTTCAATATGCTCCCAAAGTACCTCAATAACTATTCCGAATGTTGCCGATTATAAAATTATGTTAACATAAGTGTATTTTTATTTTAAATATGGAGATAAAAATGTAATAAAAAAATTTAAGTTTTTTCTTGCGTTTTTTTTACTAAATTTGACTATTGCCGCAATTGTTTTTTTACAAGGAAATAAAAATGTTAATAGAGAAAATGAAGGTTTTTTGGCGTTTTTTTTTACTAAATTTTACTACATATTGTATCAATCGTTTTTATTTGTTTTTATATGGAGATAAAAATTTAAATAGAAGAAAATTAAGTTTTTCCTGCTGTGTTTTCTTTATTAAATTTGACTATTGTGGATATTTTTGACTGTTGCATTTAATACATTTGACTATTAGGCATATAACTTTTTACAATTTTTGCAAATACGAAAAACGGCATACTATAGTCGAATAGAGCATAAAAAAGTATGAACCCCATTATTTTTTTTTTGCGAAATTGCAATAAAGTTTCCGCGCAAAACGAAATTACTTTTTTATCAGAACTGCTGAAAAAAACAAAAAAAGTTTTGTACATCTGCGCAGAGCGTGCAATTAAAATTGTGCAAGACATTTTACCATTGTGTAAATCATCATATACTTTAAACTTAAAACTTATTTCATACTATAACAATTGACAAAAATGTAAAAATAAAAATATTAAAAAAAAATATAAAAAAAATCTGACTTTTTTTAGAAATCCATTTTTGCGCGGAACGTTTTTGAACCGAAATCACCTAAAAAAGTGATATTCATTACTTGTACAATATTTGCCACCACGTGGTGGTATGCCAAATTTTTCGTCAAAATTTGTTATATGCCTAATGTACATATTCTTAAAAGCCTTTAAGAAATAGTAGTAGAAAATGTAGAAGCACGGAGTCAGAAGTAAACAAAAATGCAATTAATATTTGGTTTTAAATTATCATGATACAACATTTTCAATTTAAAAATTTATTTATTAATAAATTCTATGAATAATACGATTTTCAAGAAAAATTACTACGAAACCAAACACATGTTACTACGAAATCAAAAACTGCATGTATACTTTGCTGTACAATGGTAACGCTGTTATTCAACTCATTCCAAACCAAACAAACAAACAAACAAACCAAAACAATGCAGAATATAAACAAAGGAAAACAACTGATTCTTGCGTTGGGTATGCGTGCGTTTACGTGCGTGAATGGTGTCGATTTTCAACTATTGCGTGAGGTAACTGAGAGATATGACGCCGTCGGTCAATGGTTGGACTATGACTCACAAAACGGAGTCAAACAATAATGTACATAGTATGTGCATATGTACATACATATGTATATAAGTATGTATACATATCTACATACATACATATGTATGTACGATTTGCAATTCTACAGGTGCCTACTTTTACCTTACCTTTGCCTGAACATTCAGTTTTATTAGTGGCACAGAAAAACAAAAAAGGCACATTGTCAGTTGAAAGTTTGCGAAAATTTTGCAATTTTTCACGATCGACTGCGATTTCTAGTTTCATATGTATGTATTTATGTACATATGTATGAGTTGGTAATGTATGTACCCTGCAGGAAGTGCATCTAACTTAAAACGGACTTTAAACTGTTTACAAAGACACTAGTGGTCATTTTTAGAAAATTATACAAAAAATATGTATATAGGAAATTGTTGCAGATGTACATATCTGTTACATACATACATAAATACACACATGTTTACATTCATGGAATTCGCAAAAATTTCGATATTCTTCCGTTGATTCGCTTCCCAAATCCAAAAAAAGAGGAATTTTCACAGCAAAATTCTATCTAAATATTTTTGAATAAAAATATTTTCATCAATGCATACTTTAAGTTTTTGTTGACAAAGCAACTAACTAAAAATGTGTTTCTTGCTGTTTGATACAAATTGATTTTTTTTTTTCAATTGTCCCAAGATAGCCAGTTAAAAGTAGGGCTTACGATTCGATCTCGAGCAGTGTCGAGAAATTCGAGGATCGAGAAAACCGAGACTCGGGTTCTCGATTAAATCTCATTTCTCGGATTTCTCGATAACATATTATGTGTATTGTGTCAAAAAAAATGAATATCAAAAATTTCTCGTATGTCATCGGTAAGAAAAAATTTTATATTAATGGCAATCTTTTGTAAGCAACCTGCAAAAGAATGCACTACCTGCTTTTATTGAGGGATTACTGAGGTATGGTTGAGGAATTTTTTAAATTGTGATTCATTTACAACACTACTGTGAGCTTTCATAATTTGACTTTTTTCATTGACACTATCCCTGGAAAAAATTCGACTAATTCGGGATGTATCCGGGATCACTCGCAATGGAGCATGCGACTAATACAACTTGTGGTCTCATTATATGGAATGAAGTTTCCCCTTTTGTTTGAGCATGTCCTATGTGGAGACTAATTGTACCCTTTTAGATCTGAACAAAATCATATTTCGAAGTTCGTTTATAACCTTTTGAGTACAATTGTCAACAATTTGTCTACATTTTCACCCTTCCCTATAAAATTGAGGAGTAATTGTACCCGAAAGAGAGGAGTCCGGGACAAATCACACAATTTTTACAGGGCTATTGAAGGAAAAAAAAAGCGTTTTGTTTTTAAAATTTATTTAAATTTCTATGTACATATACATATATAACTAATGTATGTCGGTAGAATCGTTCCAAATAAAAATTAAATATGTGTATTAATGGAAAGAAAAAAGGCGTTACTTATTTATTTTCGAATTTCTCCAGTAGATCTAGCTTTCTTTTTTCTATTTCGAGGTATTTTCCAAATTTAGCCTTCAAAATTTCCTTCGTAATACCTTCCTCGAGTTGCAAGCCTTTTGCGTGTGGATAGATTTTGTGAGACGGATGAACGATGTGATGGTGATGATGACAGTGACGACGGAGATGATTGTAGTAGGGACGGTTTTGGGTGGATGGTGGTGGTGGAGATAATTGCGATGAAGACGACGATGGTGATGAGAGCGATGATGTTTGAGATAAAGGCGTCATATGTGATGAGGGCGGCGATGATTGTGGCGGGATCGATGAAGATTTTATACCAAATGGCCAGAAACCAGAATGAACCGTGGTTATTTCATATTATTGGGGTTTGCCCAAATATTTCTTCTCGTTTTTCCATAAATGGAGCGAAATATGGACTGGCTCCTGTTCGTCTATTGTTATTGGACGCGGATTTATATGCTTGAAGCAAAGTGCGCATCTTCGATTCCAAAAAAAAAAAATGAAGTAGGAGATTTCAATGATATCAAATTTCATCAAAAACTGATTGAAAAATGTTTAAAAATATGTATCATAAATGATTACTTAAGAATAATCATATTTAGGGTACATTTTTCTCCCGACGATTCACTCATATTCCAATAGAAAATGTTTTTAAATTTGATCGTTTTTAATCATCTGGGCGTATAATATTTGAATATTTGTTGATCAAAATTTTCAAAAAATGCTGGCTGGGAAATTTTTTCATTTCTGATTTTTTGACGTTTATTTTGAAATTTTCCAATTACTTTCCGTTGACCATTCACAATGACGCACGTTTTTAAACTTTTCAACACTGTTTTCAAGTTGGTTATGACTTACCGAGTTATACGCTTGCTGCTTATTTTTTAACTGGTCGCTTATTTTTTTGTAGGCAATTCCTCAATTTTTGCGGTGTTCTTTTGCATGTTGCTTGCAAAAGATTACAACTATTATAAAATTTCAATTGTATTTTTCTTGGAATTTTCTGAAATACATCTGGGAATGGTGTAAATGGCACATATGCATACACATGTAAGTACATACAAGCAGAACAAGCTACGAAACAGCACAGTATGCTTATACCGCTATTTCTGCGAAGTAGTTGAATGTCGAGAAGCTCGCGAGCCTTTCGAGATTTTCGAGATTCGAGAATCGCGCGAGAAGCCGAGTCTCGCAAGAAATCTCGTCTCGCCACATACATATATATGTACATATCGACGGCTGAGAATAAGATTGCCCTATTTCAAAAATTGTTTCAAAAACGCCCTATTCCAAAAAATTGTTTGAATAACGTCCTATTTCAGACAATTATTCAAAAACGCCCTATTTCAGAGACCACCACAGCACCACATACATACATATGTATGTATGTACAATAAAATAAAATGATTTGATGTGAATTTGTAAACAAATTTCTAACAATCCTTGAAAGTGCAGGAGAATGTCAGTACCTACCATACATACATATGTACATACAATTGAAATGTGATAGAAATTAGAAAATGGCAAATGCGAAAAGTTTAAATTGCTAACACGGTGGGCAGGAAGCGACGATAGGTTGCATGAAAATGTCGACAAAAAAGGAAGGTGGGGTTGTGTTATGTGATGTTTATAGATGAAACATCCGTTGAAATTAAAATCCGAGCTGCTCCTTTTTCAAGGATATCCACATTTTTTGTTTTTTTTTTTTTTGAAAGGATCGAATATTGACGAAATCGAAAATTCGCCAAAGTCCAAATTTTTCCGATTTCAGTACATTACCTGGTAGCTAAAGGATGCAAGAAAAGGTATTAAAAAGAAAACAGGACACCTGTAGTGGAAAAATCCAATGTGAACAGGACCTAAAGGATAACCACTGAAATATAAAATAACACAAAAAGTGCCCACTTTAATTTGCGTATAACTCCTTAAATGTTAACTCTACGTGAAAACTCCTTATGATATGTTTCATTCAGAATAAATAAAGGAATATTTCTTTAATACTTATACAGTTTGGATTTACCTGCAGTGCTTAATGTACTTTGGTGCATCTAAAGTGAAGATTTCAAAAAAAGTACGTTTTTTTATGGTGCTATTTGAAGTTCAAATATTTTGCTAGTTTATGTAAATATTTTAATCTAATGATCCAATTCTCATTCTTACATATTTATACGTTAATATTAAAGAGAATTAGGGCTGAAATACGCGCTAGCTGTGCACGGTGGGCGGTAAGCAACAATAGGTTGCATGAATATATCGAAAAAACGATCGTTTTATGGACAAGGCCAAAAATTTCTCTATAGGAATACCAAGTTGCTATTCTGCCACTATTACACTATTACGCACTCCCTTACTTTCCTTCCATCCCTTCATTCTTCCCTCCTCTCCCACCTTCGACCTTAATACCCTCTTATTTTCGCAAATCCATTCGCTTACAGACATTTTTTTTGTACTACAACTACAACTAAGTACCTTCATATTTATTATTGTTAATTTTTTCCATAAATATTTCGCATTAATTATAATTAAATTAATTAAATAATTATTTATTTTTTTTTATAAATATATCAGTGCGGGCGATCATTTAAGATTTTCCCACCACTCGATTAAAAACATCAACAAATGAGTGAGTAAAAGAATAAATTACGACGGACGGCAGCGATGTGTAAAATAACAAGAAAAGCATTTTGACGCCGGCAGCATTAGCACTGCAACAGTCACTATAAATACAATGACAACAACAACAAATACAAATATAAAAATGAGGCTGGTTTTGGAATTAAAAAAACACAAATCCACCTTCAGGCAATTGACTTACAACATCAACCCAACACAACAATAACAATTGCAACAACAACAACAACAACACCAACACCAACAACAACAACAAATAGCCATTTTTAATTATTAGCATAGTCTGTCTCTCACCACCGGCACAACAGCTGCAGCCAACCGGCCGAACAACTACTGGTGGTCAACATTGACACCGTCGTGGCTGCTTGCAACTGTTTAACAACAACAACAGCTGATTGCCATCACCACGTCATTCAGCATCAACATTGCATTTAAAATAAAAATATTACTATGTACTACTATTACTGCTACAGGTTGAGTTATACGAAAATCTTTGCTCGTACGTCCGTCCGTTGCGTCGATTAGTTGTTGTTGTTGTTTAGTTTATGGCTGACAAACTATAGCAATGTTCGCTTTATTTATGTACATATCGTCGTACCATACGAAAACTAGCATACGTTTTTTATTGCTGACGAAAAGTAACAAGTTCTACTTTTGGCTAACGAATTTTTTTATTTATAGCTTTCGCCAGAAATTTTAAATATGCTAGTTTTCGTATGTACATATGTATATATCTGTGTCAATTTGCAATAATCGCTTAAGTCGAGAAATATGATTTCGAGATAAATTGATTTTTATATTCGAAGGCGTTTCTTAACAAATCATAAAAATCGATTAAAAACTGTGGACGCAAAATCAGTGAGCCATCCACAATATTACGATCAAATTTTGTAAATAAAACTAAGTGTCATGAACAAATTTTATTAAGTAAATGCTTACGTCTACTTTGGCTGTTATAGCAAGTTTAATATAGATACCTCTATTGTAAGTTAAAGGTTAGGCTTATAACTAAAGCCTAAGCTATTCAACAGGGATACGCTAGCAGAGCTTCTTGCCGTATACAGCTCAACCAAAAACACCTTTTTATTATTCCTTATTATAAGGCATTTAAATACCGCAGAAGACCTGATTATAAGGAAATAATTATCTGGCCAATAAGCCTTGGAAATAGGTTTTCTCTCAGAGAGAGAGAGAGTAGTCGTTGCAGCCTGGTTACATCAATGCAGGAAAATCAGCCTTATTTTAAGCCTTTGCCAATGCAGCTTTTGTTCGCTTAGAATTTTCAGGCATTATTTCGATTTTTTGCGGGGTTTATATGTATGTGGATATGTACATATGTACATAAATACATATGTGTGTCATTCGGTAGCAATGCATAAATAAGTATGTTCAATATACATGCTGCCATGGGGTAGACGGTGTTTGAATTGTTGTTATATGAAATAAATAAAACATACATACATACATAAATATTAGCTCTTTCCCCTTTTTGTTATTATTATGTATTACATATTCGTTTGCTGACCTGGGCATCCTCAATAACATTTTTTTTTTTCAATTAATTGAAAATGTCATTGAAAATCTCCAATTACATGTAATTGTATTGAAATAGCATCAATTAGATTTTTCTTGCGTTTGAGAAAATTTAGTTATACAATTTTTTTTTTTTTTTGTTTCTATTATTGTTCTTCTTTTTGTTTTTGTTATTGTTTTTGTTTTTTTTTTTTGGTTCCTTTTTTCTTTGTTTTTCATTGTTTTTTTTTTGTATTTGCTTTTGTCTTTGTTTTTTTTGTCAAAAAATAGGAAAAAAACAAAAATTAAAAAAAAAAACAGACAAAAACAAACTAAAATAAAAACAATAACAAAAATCAACACAAAATCAAAAACAAAAACAAAGACAATAACAATAACAAAAAGAACAATAGAAGCAAAAACAAGCTGTATAACTAAATTTTCTCAAACCGAATAAAAATGCAATAGATGCCATTCCATTACAATTACTTGTAATTGCAGTTTTTCAATTACATGTACAAGTAATTTTAATTGAAATTTTTTAATTACAATTACATTTAATTGGTAATTGAGATTTTTCAATGCTTTACATGTCATTGTAATTGAAGGTGTAATCAATTACAAAATGTAATTGAGGGTGCCCAGGTCTGTTTGTTTCGTTTGGTTTGGCTGACCCCAACGTCTGCTTCTGCGCCAACTACCACGTCATTATTTGCAAAACATACTTACAATGCGTGACATTGTGGCAACACATTTATGATCCGATAAATCTGGCAACACTTTTTACAACATTGGAACTTTTCCTCTCATTCGTTTATTTGATTGCAACAGAAAATAAGTTTCTAGTCTTTTAAAAGGATTTGATGAAATAGAACATTCTTGAGCATACGCGTCAAGAATTACCTAAAGAAGGATAAAACTTTGCAGCTTTCTCCGTCAATGAACTGTCAAAATTGCGCTCTCTTCGCCTTCTGCAAATTTTGACTGAGTTTTTGCCTAAAAAAAACGCGATTTTGCAGTTTTTTCCGCAATTTGCTGCCGCCGAACGGACCTCAGTATTAATCGAAACTAAATGAGCATTTAATTATGCACTTTCAAGTGCTATTCACAATAGCTTCATTCTTTTACTTTGCAACACTGCTGTTCAGGTCGACATAGCCCTCTAGCTTAGTTTTTGTATTAGCTTTCCATGTTAGTCGCTAAGCTAGCTACTTAGTGTGTTTTGCCAACTTGCTTACAAAGAAAAGCGGCTTATATTGCTTGGCGCTGGGCTTTGTTGTTACAATTTGTAATTATACTTTATTTAATTTACATAAGTAATACATAACGTCGCTCCGGAAGAAGAAAGACGCATGTCAGTAATTTGTCGACGAAAAAAGGCGCATTAAAAATATGTCGGGGAAGAAAGACGCTTTACAAAGCATGTCGACGAAGATAGACGCATTAAAAAATATTTCGACGAAGATAGACGCATTAAAAAATTTGTCGACGAAGAACGACGCATTAGATTTAATATTGACAAAGAAAAATTAAAAATCAAATACGTCTTTCTTTCCTAAAAAATATTTAAATGCGTCTTTCTTCGTTATCAAGAAAATAAAGCGTCTTTCTTCGCTATCAAAAAAAAAAATAAAGAGTATTTCTTTCGAAAAATATTTTTAATGCGTCTTTCTTTGAAAGAAAAACAGTTTGCGTCTTTCTTCCTCAACAAAACAGTTTGCGTCTTTTTTCTTATAGCGACGATAAGATGTATGAGTTTCCAGAAGTGGAAAATTTCTTGAACAGAAAAATATGTTTTGGGTTACAAAAACAAAAAAAAACTACACCAACAAGATAGGTATTTGACAAGTCCATGCTCCCCATTTTTTTTTTTTTTCTGAAAACAAACTTTGATTCACGGCGCTACTAGATAATTTATATACATACATACGTAAATCTGGCCAAAGTTGTTTGGTAATCAAAAAAGAATTAAACGGGTTATATCGTACCTGCATTCTGAACTCTACACATATGTACATATTTTAGTCTTCGCTTACCTTTTGCTGCGCTCATCAAATCCTTCACCTCCTTAATGATACGCTTTATTTGATGACTAGTGTGATCCAATTCCTTTTCGTGACGATTCAAATTATCACGAAACTCCGGACTATCCACGATGCATTCCTCGAACTCTAATGGCTCAAGGCCGCGACGCACATCCTTGCGGCCGCCCATTTTATTGCGACCTAAACGTAACGTACGCTTATTAATATTATTTTTCTTTTTGTTATGCTTGTTCTTATTAGTATTATTATTGTTATTAATAAAATTAGCGTTTGTTTTGTTGTTGTTGTTGGTTTTTGTCGCGGTTGTCGCTGCTGCTGCTGCTGTTGCTGACGACTGCGTAGCTTTGCTGATTTTTTTGTTAGTATTGTTGTTGCTAAATTTTTTATTTATATTATTTAAATAATTTAAATTTTTGCTGTTGTTATTGTTGTTGGTGTTAGTGGTATTGCTGCTTGCGCTCTTCGTTTGATTATTCTTCATAATTTCAAAATTGGTATTTGAAATCGAGAAAATATGAGATTTTTAAGGCGATTTAAAATATAAAATAAGAAAACAAAAAGGTTTTCATTTTTCGATTCAATTCAGTTTTCAGTTTTGTGGCGATAATTATTTAAACTATAACAAAGAATAATGAAACTTAAAAGAACGAAATGTTAAATTAAATAAATGCATTTTTAACATAAAAAATAGATTACAATATTTTTTTTCCAAAAATTTTTTTTTATAAAAAATGTATTATATTGCAATTAATTACTTTATTTATTAGTTTTTACTTTTATTTCTCACTTGTTACATTCACTGATTTTCTTACATTTTCTTGATTAATTTATTTTAGTTATGTATGTATTTATTTGTATGTATGTAAATATTTTGTAGCTATTATTTTTTTTTAATTTAAATTTTATTTATTTTTATAGTATCTTTTTTCTGAGACACTTTGGCTCATTGACTATATTTTCTTATAGTTTTTGATCAAACTTCTTGACGCTTCAGCATTTGATTGTATTTTTTCACTTTTTGCACGCAGAAAAACTATTGTTACCTTTTCTCTGATTTATATTCATGTTTCATATGTTTTTTTATATGTATTTCGACTGCATTCCTTTGCACTGAACCGAATTCGCTTTGTTTTTATTGTTTTTTTTTTTTTAATTTTTCGCCGTTGCACCTTCACACACACACACACGCCAGAGTGCACACGTGAAAACAAATTTATTTACCGCTTTGTTGCTGATGCAAATACCATGCTGCTTCCAGGGATGCCACTAAGAAAATTTTTTTCCTACCAAAAACCTACCAAAATGGCTTCGAGCCTACCAATTTTTTTTTTAATGTGAGATTTAACCATATTCAACAAATTCATTTAAGGTAACTATGCCAGTAACCGACCACCCTGCAGTAACCGGATACTTTTGTTTTTTTACCGCTCAAAATAAAAAAAAAAATTAAATGATATTCGGACAAGGTTGGATTGGGTATTAGTGGCAGCCACCGCTCGCCCAGTGCGGATCAGGATTAACATTTTGTGGAATAACATTTGAGGAATAATGAGGGAAAGCAACTGATCCTGAAGGAAACGTAAGAAGATTTACCGAGGGAAATAGCGGACATGATTTCAACTTGGTTAGCAAACACTTTTACTACCTAGGCAGGCCTAATGGCCTGTTGTGATACCACATGGAGCTCTTTATTACACACCATGTAGACGAACCACCTTGTTTGCTTCATATAGCGTAAAATGTCAGATACCTTCTGTTTTCAATATCCTCCAGTTGTGTATGTGGGGGCAAGTGTACTTGAAGCTTAAAGAAAACGTTTCTATTTAGCAGAGTTTTGTGACAAAACTCTACTGAGAAGATGCGTTTTCTCAACAGTGTTGTGGCAAAGTGACCAAATGAACCAAAACAGTGATGTTAATTGAACGAAGGCAAAAACCTACCAAAATTCAAATCGTCCTACCAACCTACCAAAAGGAATAAAACCTACCAGTTTTGGTAGGAAAAGCCCAAAAGTGGCATCCCTGGCTGCTTCTCCTTTCTCGCCGTATTCACCGCTACTTGTTTGCGCACTCTCTCACTCGTTCACACACGCGTTCTAGGGTCAACGTTCGTCGTTTGTCTGCACACTCGTTTCGTCTCTTTTACGCGCACGTTCCGTCTTCGCCGCCACGCAGCCGCTGAGGAGTTCTTCGTTGCTCGCAACTTGTTTTTTGGGCATTTCGTTTCACATCACTCGATCGTTTGTGTTTTTACACACTTTTTTTTTTATTACCATTTACTCATTGCTTGAGTAGATTTTTCTCTTTTGTTAAATCGTTGCACTTTTTTTATTCGACCATTATTTAAGAGGCAATTTTCAATAAAGAATTTAAAATTTGTTTTCCAATCTGAAAAATTAATAAAATAAAAAATAAATACAAAATGCGAAAAAAAATTATTATAAGGATGCGGCGAAGTACGTAGTTAGCGCAGCGTGGCAAAAAAAAAAACAGAAACTTGTTTTCATTTTCACTGTCAAAGATTTATGCGCAAAAAATTAATTATATTCAACAAGGAATACATTTTCCCATAACTTTATATGTATGTAATTTAAACACCAACACACTTTTTTTTATTTTCCATTAATTTAAAAAATGTATTTTTCGCACCTACCCAATAGTGTTTTCTTCCACGTTCGATTTCTATCTCGCCGTCCTTTCAGCTAAAATATGCATTCGTATGTGGTCTAACATTCCAACCAGTGATGGAAAATGAACATTTCAAATTGTGACAAATTTGTTAAAAAATTATGCATTTTTGAAGATCATGTGCAATCAATTTGAAAATCGTCTATAGGTACTATCACCATTTACAGTATATGTATATATAATAAAGATCTCATACAAAATCCTTCTCACACATGCATATATATGTTCATACATATACCCTGCAGTAAAAATCCGCAATGAATCCTTAATGAATCACTGATGCAATTCACCTATGACGAGGAAGCATCAGTGAATACTTTCATATAAAGACTGATGAATTTTTGATATAAATGGTTTGCTTTCCTCAGAAAAAAAACAAGAACAAATAAAAATATACTGAGTTATGACGACAGTGATGAATATTCAACAAAGAATCATCACTGATCCCTCAGCAGTGAAACAAATTTACTGCAGGGTACGTCCTATTTTATGAAGAGTACTTTACAAATACATATGTACTAGAGATGATCGAAACTGCGATTTTTCGATATCTGTGATTTCGGTGATTGCTATTTTTAAATCACTGTGATTTTAAACTGCTATTGCGATTGCATGGACTGGTATAAAATCATCAGTTACCGGTAGAGATTAATTTTGCGTTTTCTGAGCGATATAACCTGTCTTTATTTTATGTTAACAAAATGGTAGCAACAACAACGTATTCCGCAGTAATATCGCTGTTTGTAAATATTTTTCAAAGACAAATTGTAAATTCAATAATTTTTTTTTCTTATATTTCTATATATGTACGTATGTGGTCTGCTCAAAAGTGTAAACAAAAAGAAATTTATAATGCTTTTGCGATTGCGATTCACATAGGTGAACTGCTTACTTGCTACATCGATAGCAGTGCCAATAAGAAGTGAACTGCTATTTTGAAAAAGTGATCATAATTGCGATTTGTGATTTTTTATTCACAGTGAAAAAATCACCGTTTGCGATATATCGCTCATCACTAATATGTACATACAAAAAAAAACTGCTTCTTTAATAAATACCTACCAGATTGCGCATATGTAATTATTTTTGTTTTTTGTTTACTATGTAGCAAACAAAAATTGCATTGTGATGGTACTACGTTGAATTGAGTTTCGCAAAATATGTAGTGCCGAGAATCGATCGATTGTGCATGCATACATAAGTGGCAAGCTACTTTCGAAAGGTCCGAAAAGTGCACAGGCACGAGTCATTTTCCATCACTGATTCCAACCAGTTTCGAACAGTTTTTTAACAGAATCTCTGACATGTATCATGTTAACATTATCTGGTAAATGATCTTGTGATCTGCTGTAGTTAGAAGTGCTATTAACAGAGGTGATCAACTATGAGCAGTGTTGCCACTTTAGCTATTTTGTAGCTAGATTTAGCTATAACTTTTGGCGTTTAGCTACAGATATTTGCGTTTAGCTATTAGCTATTTTTGTTAGCTTTTTTTAATAGCTTAGCTATTTTTAGCTATTTTTCTTAATTTCTTTAGTCATCTGCGAGTTTATGAAAACTTGAAAGTGTATACTTATCCTTATGATTATCAAACTATACAAAAGTTGATAGTCTGGCATGCCTTCCTTATTTTATCGATTATTGGTGCATTCATATGCAAGGTTGATGCAATCAAGGCAGATCTAGGAAGGTAGGCTCGGTGGCGAATTCAGAAATTTTCCATGTATTTTGTTATTGTAATTGGTAGAGTGTAATGTCAAAATAATAATTCGCCTTAGTTAAAATCTGAATTCGCTTGAGACTCACCCATTCCTATTGGTCATGATGTGAATTCGCTTTGATTTTGACATTACACTCTACCTTTGTAAATAAAAAAGTAGTTTCTGAATTCGCCACCGAGCCTACCTTCCTAGATCTGCCTTGGATGCAATAAGGTTTCCGCAGTGCGCAAAAGCAACTGCCATACATTTTGTTGTTGCCCATTTTGCTATTTGAATTCGCAAATGACCATTGGCATACGCGACATTTGAACCGTCCTTTTCACGGTGTATTCGTAAAATTTTTCAGAACTTTATTATCAAGTTAATTGAGCAACTCCGCCAACGCTTACCGCAGAATATTCAATCTTTAAAAAATATTGAATTTTTTTCTGTAAATAAGCCAAAAATATTTGACACTTTCAAGGATGAAAAGGATCACTTTAACACGGAGGAAATCACTATTTTAGAAATGCAATGGAAAAACTACACGTATACCAATGGAAGGGAACTACCTCTACAATAAAGTTTTGGGTAGACGTAAGAAAGCTTAGAAATGCTCTTAACGAAAATCCGTTTGAAGAACTACAATCTTTTGTGTTTAATTTTCTAATCCTACCGCTTAGTAATACAGAAATAGAACGTAGATTTTCTGTTATGAACGTAATAAAAACAAAGCAAAGAAATAGAATGCAATTATTTATGTTAAACTCTCTATTGACTGTTAGGTATGGTCTAAAAAGGCTTGAAAAATGTTGTAATAACTTTAAAATTCCTAACGATATTATTAAAGCAATGACTTCAATTAATAATAATTCAACCTGTGAATTAAATGAAGAAGATATGATTTTTTAAATGTTATTGAATCAAATTTTTAACTAAAGTTTAAATAATAACTAGTCGCTATTATAATTTATTTTAATACTGCAATTGAATGTACATACATACATACATACATATGTAATGAATTGATTTTTTTCATTGTAATAATCTTATTATGCGACGTACATATATAAGTACATACAAACAAATATATGTATGGCTACAATATATAATATATGTATATATAAATATTCATATATGTGAAGTTGTTTTATGTCACGTCTTTTTAAATATGTAAATCGTTATTTGGCTATTTTTGAAAAAAAAAAATTTGGCTATTTATTTTAGCTATGAAAAAAATTATTTAGCTATTTTTAGCAATTTTTTTTATTTAATTTAGCTATAAGCTTCAAAATATTCTGGCAACACTGACTATGAGGCTATGCATATTGGCTCATATTTTTAAATAGCTCTTTCTTAACAATTTTCTCGACAGTCATATTTAAAATTTATGCAATATATCGTCCTTTAGTAATTTCGGCGCAAAAACAAAAAGTATCCTGTCCAATTTTTGGTGAAAATTCTACTAACTCCAGAGTGTTGAACTGAACCAACACCCTGTACCACTTTTATGCATCAAGTGCATACATACATACATATGTATGTACATACATATTCCTCGAGGATATGTAGGTATATTCAACAGTGCTATGGTGAGTGACTCAGAAAATATTCAGAAATTGACTTACCAATATCCTCAACTAAGAGCGCTTTCACATTACTCGGTGCGGTATCGGATCGACATTTTTGGTTTTTACCGAAAGTATACCGAAACCTTACTGATTCATTTGTAACCACATGTATTTCAATTGGCACTTTCACATTAGTGTTGCATACATGAAATCGGAGCGGATTAATTTCGGTATACCGCAACGCGGTAAGACCGGTCAGTAAAATTTGAGGAATTACTGCATACATTTTTGCGGCGTGATAAAAGAAGAAGAACAAAGTCAGTAAAAAACTCGTTTCGGTAATAAATGTAGCAAGTTATAATGTCTTCGTCTTCGCTAGAAGACATTATTGTTATTATTGAGTGAATTGTTGAAGTTAAAAATTTTGTTTTGCAAATTTCGATGTTTGTTTTCCTATTTTCTGCCGATTACGCACCGAAAGTATTCCCACAAGTGTGAAAAACACAGCAACGCGGAATCGTTTCGGTAAGCCGAAAATACCGAGCAAAAAATGTCGATCCGATGTCGTACCGAGTAATGTGAAAAGGCCCTAAGTTTAAACTTTAAAGTCAGCATCAGGATTGCCGGAGACAACTTTTTTTTCCTACCAAAAGTTGGTCGGCAACCCATCCAAATCCTACGAAATTTTTTTTCCACTTTTAAAATTTTTTCTTCAATTTGAAGTTTATTGAAAATATATTCATTTAGTGCAATAAAAACAAAAAAATCAGTACATATAACAATTCATTTAGTGCATGTACCCACTCATACACATCTATGTGTAATCACACATACAAGAAATTAGTTTATCACAACTTTACAGTTCAGTTCAATTTTAAATACATAAGTTAAAGGCACATAAAGTACATAAATATATATTTATATGTATATTTTAATAAACATATAAAGTCTGTAAAAGACCTACTTCTATACTAACTACTTTGCCTTGCATTCACAGGTAATATTTTTCATATTAATATTTAAAAAAAATAAAAACAAGTAAGGAAGCCTAAGTTCGAGTGGAACCGAACATTAGATAATCAGCTGTATGCTTTCATTGTTTGTTTGCGTTTGATGGAAACACGGTGTAATTTATATAAAGCGAGTGCTGCATAAAGTGGGTGCAGCCACGCCCATTTTCAAAATTTTTATCAATCATCCAACTAAGCATATGAATATTATTATTTGTGCAAAATGTCATTCCTTTATGACTTCTAGTTACAAAGATGTCACGTTACAAATTCCCAAAGGGTGTTCCAGAAATATCTTTGTTAAAAAGTAGGCGTGGTCATAAACCGATTTCAATAAATTTTTGCGTGTATATTAACACAATTTATAAAAGTGTATAAACCAAGTTTCGTCATAACATCTCAATTATTTGTCGAGTTATAGGCTAAGAAATCTCGTATATTCCTTTCTCTAAAAAGAGGCGGTGCCACACCCATTTTCCAAAATTTTTCTACTTTTTGTTTCCGGTCTATTGTGGAACTCATGCCACAAAATTTCAATGAATTACCTTTATATTTGACAAAGATATCGCTTAAAATGTGGTCGTCAACCGATTTTGGCAATTTTTAGTCCAAACATTTGCCAAAGTTAGTATATTACGTACATCAAATTTGATCGATATATCTTCAACGGTTTCTGAGTTAGGACTCATAAAACTTTCAATGTTTGCCCCTTAATAAGTGGGCGTGGCACCGCCCATTTTTCAAAATTTTTGTGTGTTCTGTTTTATGTCCACAGTTGGACTCATGCGACAAAATTTCAGTGATATATCTTTATATTTGACAGAGATATATCTTAAAATGTTTTTATTAGGTCACTTTATAATACACATATATAAAAGTGGGCGTGGCCGTCAACCGATTTTAACTATTTTCCGTCCAAATGTTTGCCTAAGTAATTAAATCACGCATACCAAATTTCATCGATATATCTTCAATGGTTTCTGAGTTATGACATATAAAACTTTCCATGTTTGACCCTTAATAAGTCGGCGTGGCACCGCCCATTTTCCAAAATTTCATCAAATTTCTTCATAGGGGACTGAGCTCAACACGTGGGTAAAATTTCATCGCTCCAGCTATTTTTTCTATATAGGAAAAGTGGGCGTGGTCATGGTCCGATTTCGCCTATTTTCAATACCAACCGTCCCAGTCTCGATACCAACTTGCATTTCAAATTTCATCAAAATATCTCAATTTTTGCGCGAGTTAGAGTGTTTACAGACGGACGGACGGACGGACGGACAGACGGACGGACGGACAGACGGACGGACGGACATGGCTCAATCGATTTCTCTTTTCACCCTGATCATTTTGATATATATAAGTCTATATCTATCTCGATTATTTCATTCTGTTACAATCCACCGTTATGTGATTAAAACTATAATACTCTGTGTACTAGTACAGCTGAGTATAAAAATAGTGAAACAGAGTTGCTAGTATGTTTGAAAATACATATTTCCTCTTTTTCCTTATTTTCGCAAAACCTACCAAAATTCGATCTAGCCTACCAGCTGACCAAATGAAAAAGGTCCTACCCGTTTTGGTCGGAACGGACCACGCCCGGCAACTCTGGTCAGCATACTAGCTTATTTGAGTGGATTGTCTTAAAACTCGAAGCAACAAACATGTGAACTACAAATCATACAAACAAACTACAGCAAACAAACAAAACCTGCACAAACATTTTTTGTGTTCTATTTGTGTGAATTCGCCTTGTGAAAACAAGATCACTCTCAATTCAAAATCAAACCAATGAGTGTAGGCAGAATGGGAGCACGGTAGATTAGGTCAACGCTGATAGTGTATTTGAATCGCACGTGTGATAAGGACGAAGAGTGTGTTATTTGGGCTTGAGAGAAATTAGGTCTGTTCGATAAACGCACTAGAGTACTCTAGTGCAGAAAAAAGCGTTCGATGAACATTTTTTTGCACTAAACTGTTCAGAACTCAGTTTTTTGAGTTAGCACCAACTTACACTTTACTGCACTAAACTACACCTCCTTCATAGCTAGTGTAAGTTAGTGCAGCATATGAAAACAGCTGTTTTTAATAGTTAAGGCGGCAAAATAATAGAAAACCAAAAGTAAATTTAAAAAATATGGGGTTTTCTTCTCTGTATGGCAGATTATATTCATTGCGTGGTCAAAGCCAAATGGGTAGGCAACCAAACGAAATTGCTTATAAATTTTTTGTAGGAGCACAAACCGCAATTGGGGAAAAGTTTACGAGTGAGAACAAAGCAAAGAATTTGGCAAGTTATACAATCAAAAATGGAAAATTTGTGTAAATTTAATAGATATAAATTTGATCATTGAGAATTGTTTGTTTACATAAATCAGCTGGTTTGCACTAAATCACCATTTTCGTTAGTTTTCGTTCGTTGAAGCCTTTGCACTAAATTGCTCTGACAACTGTCAGATGTTGTTCTGCCCTACACTGTTCTACACTTTCAGTGCACTCGCCGAACAGACCTATTAACTCATAACCACGGATGCCACTTTTGGTTGTTTCCAACCAAACTTGCTTGTTTTTCTTTTTGGAATTTGGTTTTTTTTGTTACTTGGAAATCATATAATTTTTTCCATCAAAAAGATAATAAGCACATCTCACACTGAAAACCTTCTGTGTATGCATACACACGCTTTCGCCTAAAAGTATGCAATGTTTACATATGTACATACATATGTACATGCATACATACAAGTGAAACTAAAAGCATGTTAAAAATTGTAAAAATGCATATCAAA
This sequence comes from Urophora cardui, assembly GCA_960531455.1. NCBI lineage: Eukaryota > Metazoa > Arthropoda > Insecta > Diptera > Tephritidae > Urophora > Urophora cardui. Next base: position 33,830,326 of record OY482671.1, read on the forward strand.
TGTTCAGCATTAAATTTTAATTCGGCTCTAGGCGGCAACCTTATTAAGCCATTTTCGTAGATTCTCTGTTACATTCGCATTCGCTTGAATTTTGAGACAGTAGGTATAACAGTGACAATAGATGTTAATGTAATTTTAATATATATGTTTAATGTTTACACATTTTCCAGTTTAAGTTCAATTCTATTTTGTTATTGTTCCTGTTCATGCTGCTCCTTTTCCTGGTACTTTCATTTCTACTATTTTGTTGTTGTTGTTCTTGGTGGTGTTGTTGTTACTCGTTTTCACAATTCTCCTACGTACTTCTTTCTTTCTATTTCTGCTCTTTTATTTCCTCAATTTCGTTCCTACTTATTCTTTCTTATCCTTTTTATTACTTTACTTTGTGTTTTTGTTGTAGTGCTTTTGCTACTTTTTTATATTTCTACTTCTTTGAAACTACACACGACTTCCAGCCAACCATGTTCACAATTGCATGGTAAGTTTGGTGAGCACACACAAACTGACCTATGCACGACCATTGCCACAGCTCTGTAGTGTTCAAAAGTATGCAACAACAACCACACGGGAATTTCCCAACGACGATTGTGGGCGTATTTTCCAACCAATTTTAATGAAACTAGGCGCAGTTCTATTTGAGAGCAATACCTTTTCAATGGTGTGCTTAGTTTGAAAATCGGTTCAGTAGTTTCAACGGAGAAGATGCAAGAAAATTTATGTTAACGTATTAATAATATGTAGATTCTAACCACCCCTGGACCCAAAAGAAGAACACTATCGGCCTTATTCCGGTGTGGTAACATAATTTACTTTACTGGTTAAATAAAGAATCTGGTACTTTAAACACTCTTTTCGTATTCTGGCAGCAGAAAATTAAGTTACCACCTCAATACGTGGTAACATTTTGTTACCATTTTCAGCCCGATTCCATTCCGTTCGTATGGAAATGCTTTGACAGCGTTACCATTTGTGCCAGAATACCAATTGAAAAGACGGTAACAATTTTCAGCAACATAAATTACCAGTAAAGTAATTTTCCGGTAACGCTCGGAATAGCAGTGTATGACGAATTTTATAAATAAGATCTATACGCTGAGTGACCAGGCATTTAGAAAAAACAACAACGTTAGAATAAGAAAGATCTTGACAAAAAACGGTTACCCAACTAAAGTGATTGAAAGGTGGTTAGCAATAACAAAACAAAATCAAACAACACGCCAAACTAATGCAAAAACTACCAATGAAAATAACAACAAAATTTTTAGAGGCATTATATACATACAGGGTTAACAGATAACAACATATTACAAAAATGCATACATAATGACAAATTGATATTTGCACATAAACCGAATCACACACTCAACCAAATATTCAGCAAGATAAAAGATAAAGTTACTAAAGAACAACAACACAATGTAGTGTATGAAATCAAATGTAAAGGCAACAATGACGAACGATGCAACAAAAAATATGTAGGGACCACTAAACGTGCGCTAGGTGTTAGAATAGGCGAGCATAAAACAGACGTTGGAAATAAAAAGACAACAACAGCATTAGCACAACACTTGATCAATACTGGACATACAGCGGACTTTGACAACGCGAAAATATTAGACATACCTAGAGAGACGGTGTTTTGTTTGATGAATTTAAGGGTAAGTGAAAAGTCTTTTAATTCTACATATGTATATCTATTATATAAAAATAAGTCGCATTTTCCTCCCTGATGATTTAACTCCAGAACGGCTGGACTGAATTAAATGAAATTTTCCACGTAGTTTTCTATTGAGCCCGACATGGTTTATGGCCAAAAAAAGTATAAGAATCCGGGAAGGTTTTGGAGATATTCCACAAAATGTGGACCAGGGTAACCCCATAACGGGTTCGTACGATATGGGTATCAAATGAAAGGTGTTGACGAGTGCTTGAACATGGTGTAGTTATTGGTCCCATATAAGACCCCGTATTCGAGGTATTTCCTGAAATATGAACCAGGTGTGACCCCAAACGGGTTTTCTACAAAATGGGTATCAAATAAAAAATGTTGGTGAGTATTTAAAAAGGAGGTGATGGAGGATGGGGATGGATAGGGATAGGAATAGGTATATGGATAGGGATTAGCGATTAGGGATTAGGGATAGGAATAGGAATAGAAATAGGAATAGGAATAGGGATAGGGTTAGCGATAGGAATAGGAATAGGGATAGGTATAAGGATAGGGATAGGGATTAGGGATTAGGGATAGGGATACGGCAACACGGTAATCTAGGACTTTTCCTTTAGGCTTTATAGGAATAAATTTTAGGCAGAACAACGTCTGGCGGGTCAACTAGTATGTATTTAAAAATGTATGTACCTACCTATAATTCTTAAATAATTTCGTTCTAATAGATAATTTTTTGTGTATCTTTTAATGTTCTTAAATAAAATTAGACTCCCTGATGAAGACAATACCGTCGCAACACGTAAACAATTGAGATTCTTTCACTTTTTACGAGCGCTAATTGAACTGTCACAAAGTTAGTTGGCAACGCTACGCATACTCGGGATAGGAAATAATTACTTTGTTAGGGTGGCAAGGTTGTGGGGGGATCAAAAAAATTAAGACCCCACCTTCCGGAGGCCTATGATTCCCGAGATGTACGCCTGGCAAAATCGGGGGCCCGGGTAAAATTGTGCAAATTGACGAAAGCAAATTCGGCAAAAGGAAATACAACAAAGGTAATTTTTTTTATACAATATGTTATTTTATAATAATACTTATATTTTTTCCAATTTAGGAAGGAGGGTGGAAGGGCATTGGGTCTTAGGCATGATTGAAGATGGCAGCAACGGTAGACAACGAGCGCTCATCAGAGGTGCTCATAACCCTGTTAAGAAACACGTCGATGAAGGCACGACAATACGTACCGATTACTGGAAGGCGTCCGATTGCCTTTCCGACCACGGGTATGAGCACCAAAAAATCAATCATTCTGAGCATTTTGTGGCTGAAGACGGCACGCACACTCAACGGATACAGTCGCATTGGCGGTTGGTTATAAGCTTTTTTATTAAGGACAGCTATAAATACAACAAAATCGCGCTATTATAACTCTAAAGAGTTTTATGACCGAGCTTCTTTCTCTCCCAATTCGAGGTGTGCTCCTTTTCGTTTTTCCTACTAATTGGGTGGACCTACAGTTTTATGCCGGCTCCGAACGACGAATGCATTTTTTGTGAGAAGCTTTTTCATGGCAGAAATACACTCGCATACCCCCACTGCCGAGAGGTGACCGCTGCTCTTAAAAAATCCAATAATTGAATTTTTACAAATTAGAAAAATTTTGTTGGTGTTTTGCTCGGACTGGGGTTTGCAGAGATTGAATTTAACTGTTAACATTTAAAATATTTTTTGTTTTTCACAGACAAAAAACAAAAAAACAGGAAAATAAAAATTTCGGTCTCAACAAAAAAAATTGAAATTCAGATTTTTTGGTCTTTCGGTAACAAAAATATTTTATTTTTCAAAATAAATCTCACATGTTGAGAAATATAAAAAACACTTATTTGAAAAATTTTCATTGAATGTATGTAGATATGTATATATTTTTTTATTTCCTGCTCAAATTTTTTTCTGTTGAAAATAAATATCTGTGAATAACAGAAAAAATCAAGTAATAAGGTTTTCTCTCAGACAAAAATAATTATTTTCTTGTCTTTGGATTTTTGATTTTAAAAGATTGTTAGAGTTTTTGTCTAAGATTTTTTGTTATTTTCAAAACCTTTGAAATTGTTAACAATTATTTTCAATGTCTGGGGGTTTGAACCCGAGACCTCTGGCATAGCAGGCGAGTACTCTACCCACTGCACCACAGCGGCCATGAGCATGTATACAAACCTTAAAGGTAACAAAAGTAATTGGGCTCACATTTCCTTCTGTCTACCAAAAGCTATATCTCCAAAAGTATTAATGTTTTTCGAATGAATCTTTCAGGGGATGTTAGTCGAGACTTTTCTTTATCTAAATTTATGACTTTGATAAATATTTTACTAATATTAATAATAGCAAATTGTTGTTAAATAAACTAAACCATTATCACCAATTTCTAAATTAAACACACAAATAATCCTTACTATATTTTCACACGTAGCTTTATTAAGCTGTTCGAACCACTTTCACACACTTTTTATTAATTTTATTTACCGAATTTTACATTTTAATTGTTCGACCAACTGCTTTTGTACCTTTTCAATAATAAAAATGGCCACCAACATAATAGTGATGCCACACCTACCAAAAGGTAATTCACATGATAAGGTCGCATGCACAGTGCGCGATACGGAGCCAATGAAATTAGCAAATAAAGGCGAAGGCCGCCTACGCTGAAGGGTGAACTACGCAGAAGGACATAACCGTGGCGGTAGCCACGGTTGGGGCACACGTCCGGACGGATGGCGTAGCCCAGGGTTATTTTTTATAAGCGCGGCCGAAGGCCGCCAACGCAGAAAAATTCAATACGACCCAACTCGTTTACCACTGTGACGACGGCCTTATGAAATAGTCGACTGCGTGTGGCAACACCGGTGTTTCTATTTCATTGTTTCGCAGAGAAAAGTGAAGTTAAATTTGACTTTTTTTGCAACTTTAACTACAAATTACTTAAAAACTATACATCTCCGGAAGCCAGGACTTTTACATTTAGAATCAGGAGGATCTCCTCTACAACGTCCAATAACTCTTTTTTTCCAACGCGTGGTAGACGGTTGGAAAGTTTTCCCAGTAATTGTAAGTTTTAGTTAGAAATTGCATGGTTATTTTTATCCCGCAATTACCACAACTCCATCAAGAATAACATTTCAACGCAATTGGCAACACTGCCGAATTTAGTAACAACTACACGAATTTATATGCTGAGTTGCTGAACTTTAAAAATTAATTCCGTGAAAACTAATTACGTCCGGCGCCTAAATTTTACGGATTCGGAACCCCCTCTATCTCCCTGTAAAAGTCGTTTTTTTTTTTGGGTGTGCGGCATTATTGGAAAATTTCCCAAATATTTCTGTTTAGGCATGGGTAACACTGCGCTGCGCGGCGCAATTGCGCTAACATCAACCCTTGCGTTATTGCGCTAACTCCGTTTTGGGAAATGCGCCAACTCAATATAGCGCCAACTCAATATAGCGCCAACTCAATATAGCGCCAACTCAATATTGCGCCAACTCAATATTGCGCCAACTCAATTTTGCCTTATAACACCGACTCAATTTCGTGCGCTAACACCAGCACCAATATAGCGCTAGTGTAAAATGGCGCAACCACAACGCCAATAACAGCACCATAGTATATGTATACGTATGACACCGTCACAATTATGTATGCTTGATAGTGATCTAAGTGACCTTAATTTCCAGCATATTTTCACAAATATACGGAATATGTTTCCAAATGATTATGAAAATTTAAATTAATTGTGCCCTCGTATATGTAAGCAGAATTGCGCCAAAAGAAATAAAAGAGGGATGGTAAACAGTAACAAACGAAAAAATGTTATTTATCGATTATTCCATGACAATTGCGCTAAAGGTGTTATTGCGCCAGTACCGTGAGTTGGCGCCACGACTGGCGCTGGAGTTATTGTATCAGCGCCAAAAAAAATTGCGCCATTACCCATGGCTATTTCTGTTCACACCTTTTCTACACTGAATTCTGCATTATCGTTGCTATTCTTCAACGCACATACACATGTACAAGCACTCAATTCAACAATTTGCTGCTACTACTGCTGTAATTGCACTGTTAACAATAATAATTTTTTCACTCAAAGTGGTTTCACGGGTTTTAACAGCGTATGCTCATATGCCATGTAATAAAAATGTAAATACATTTTAAATGAATTAAACGCTTTCCTTAATAAAAAAATTAAATCTTAGTATAAAAATAATGCTTTCTACTTTTTACCTCGACCAAACTTGGTTTTTTATTTTCTACTTTCCCCCGATTCACTTTTTTATGTTTGTTATTATGAGTCTTGTATACACAAATGTACATACATACATATGTAAAAAAGTCACTCACACTCGCCCGTACGCGCACTACCGATTTACATACATAGATATGTATGTTTTTTGTTTTTCTCTATTTCGACCCGCAACGCGACATCAACATTCGTCTACTTCAAGCGCTCAATTCAAAGTGATTTTGGTTGTTGTTTGGTGTTTGGTTGCAAGCCGGCAATCAAATTGGTTTTAGCGGTGGTGCCAGATGGTTCTCGGTGTCATCTTTTTCGGTATATATTTTTAAGGTACTTGGGTATCTTTATGCTGGAATTTATTATGCGGTAACAGTATTTTCATAATTGTAATTGTGGTGTAATTGTATCGGTGTAAATCTGATCGATTATTGGTGTCATAACAGTAAACAGCTGAACAGTGAACATGTCCCAATAAAGATGGTCAAAGCAATAGCGGCGCTGTTCTTCTTTCTGTCTTTGGAAATTATCGTATTTCGTTTTGATTTCACATTCTGGCACGTGTTATTCGTGAAATAGCTTGTATGTTAGCAGGCGTTAAAATATTTTTTTGAAATTCGTGAAACGGCCGTCGAACGGTAATTGCGTATTCTGTTTTGATTGCTACGACCATATCAATATGGAGCCATGGCGGTGAACAAATAAAACGATCAACTGAAAATCAAAACTCAATTGGTTGGATCCGATAGCGTTAAGACTATCGTTAATATTAAAGCAGCATTAATCAAATACATTGCGTGCCATGATTCAGCTGTTTTATAACAATACTGTTACCGCATAACTAACTCCAGCTTAAGCGAAGGAATATTAGGAGGATACTTTTTTTTTGTATTATTTCTATTTTACACAAAATTTTCCTTGAGGAGTTTTATTTTTTATGGTCTTAGCCAAGAAAAACTTTGGGCATAAGTGCAGAATACGGCCCGTTAAGCTAGACAAAAAAAATTTAGTGGGCGTGGTCCGCCTCTTTTTCTGATTTCAGAGATATAATTTTTTTTTGGGGCTCGCTCATATTAAGGGTGCCAGGGGGGGGTAAAGATGAAATTTTCCAAATTTTAAAAAGCAAATATCTCAAAAAGTACTTAACCGATTTTAAATTAAAGCACACCATTGAAAAGGTAATTAAAAACACTTTTTTATGATATGCATATGTATATGCTTATAGTAAATAGTTTGTAAGAAAATTAAGAAAATAAAAAAAAAAAATCAATTTTTTTGTAAAAAACGTATTTTATTTAAAAAAAAATTATTATAAACATATATTTTTGTTACTGAAATCAAAAAGAGAATTCTATTACCTTTAATTTGATATATAAAATGTTATATAAATGTATATAATTAATAAGAAAATTTGTGTGAATTGTCAACCATGTATATGCTCATACTAACGGCATATGAAAAAAACGTTATATTTCGGGATCCGTACAATAAGTCGAAAAAAAATGTCGAATCTTAAAAGACCGAATTGAAAAAAGCATTATTATACCGAATACATTTTTGACCGAATTAAAAAATGTCGAGGGCCGGCTTTCCATTATTCCAGCACGTCCTGAGAAAAATGGCTTATGCAGGGCGGTAGAGGGGCTCAAAAATTGTTTGTACAATTTTGCGAGTTGAAATGGCCGCAAAAGTACTGTGGACCGGGCCATAGATATTACTCTGGAAGAGAATTCTACCGGCTGAGGGTTATTTTTTATAAGAGCGGCCGAAGGCCGCCTACGCTGAAGGGTGTACTACGCAGAAGGACATCACCGTGGCGGTAGCCACGGTTGGGGCACACGTCCGGACGGATGGCGTAGCCCAGGGTTATTTTTTATAAGCGCGGCCGAAGGCCGCCAACGCAGAAAAGTGTTCTGCGCAAAAGCACTGTGGACCGGGCCATAGATATTACTCCGGAAAGAGAATTCTACCGGCTGAGGGTTATTTTTTATAAGCGCGGCCGAAGGCCGCCTACGTTGAAGGGTGTACTACGCAGAAGGACATCACCGTGGCGGTAGCCACGGTTGGGGCACACGTCCGGACGGATGGCGTAGCCCAGGGTTATTTTTTATAAGCGCGGCCGAAGGCCGCCAACGCAGAAAAGTGTTCTGCGCAAAAGCACTGTGGACCGGGCCATAGATATTACTCCGGAAAGAGAATTCTACCGGCTGAGGGTTATTTTTTATAAGCGCGGCCGAAGGTCGCCTACTCTCAAGGGTGTACTACGCAGAAGGACATCAAATTAATTTGCGAACTCATTTTTATTCACCTTTCAGGTTGGAAAAATATATAAACTTTAATTTAATTGTACGTTTGAAATATACCGTTTTTTCCATATGCCGTTAGTATGAGCATATACGTGGTTGCCAATGCACACAAATTTTCTTATTATTTGTATATATTTATATAACATATTATACATCAAATAAAAGGTAATATTTTTTATTTTTTAGAAACTAGAAAAAAACTTTTTAAGCATGGATGTAACTACAGCTGTTTCACCTTAGATCCCTCTAAGACTCATCAGGTTACTTTTGCTTCTGCCAAGACTCGAACTAGCGCACCTTGCAGTACAATAACTACAGTTCTAACCGCTGAGCTATTGCCTGCCTTCGACATCTGATAGAAAATTTGTTGCTAGTTTCAAATTTTCTATCAGATGTCGAAGGCAGGCAATAGCTCAGCGGTTAGAACTGTAGTTATTGTACTGCAAGGTGCGCAAGTTCGAGTCTTGGCAGAAGCAAAAGTAACCTGATGAGTCTTAGAGGGATCTAAGGTGAAACAGCTGTAGTTACATCCATGCTTAAAAAGTTTTTTTTCTAGTTTCTAAAAAATAAAAAATAAAAAATATAACTTGGGCCTGTGCTCGTTAAATTAAATAAATTAAAAGGTAATAGAATTCTCTCTTTGATTTCAGCAACAAAAATATATGTTTATAATAACTTTTTTTAAATAAAAATGGTTTTTTTATGAAATACATTGATTTTTTTTTTTGTTTTCATAATTTTCTTACAAACTATTTACTGTAAGCTCATACATATGTATATCACAAAAAAGTGTTTTTAATTACCTTTTCAATGGTGTGCTTTAATTTAAAATCGGTTAAGTACTTTTCGAGATATTCGCTTTTTAAAATTTGGAATATTTCATCTTTACCCCACCCTAGCACCCTTAATATAAGCGAGCCACAAAAAAAAATTATATCACTGAAATCAGTAGAAAGGGGCGGACCATGCCCACTTTTTGTTTTTTGTCTAGCTTACCGGGCCGTATTCTGCACTTGTTCCAAACTTTGTTACTTTTGTTCTATTATACATAACATCGTTTATTGAGGTATTTTCTAAAAATAATTAGCTGGTAACACTTGCGGCTCTAGCACTGGAGCGCACTTGTTCGTACAACTGGAGAATTCCAAACGAACATGTTGTATACAGTGTTGCCGCAGCCTCAAAAAATTTGGTATCAAAAATTGATACCTTCATGGTTTTTTTCGTATCACCGAAAATTTTTTGGAAAAAAACACTTCAATTAATCAAGAAAGCTGTTTTCGAGCTTTTAACCCGTGTAACAATTTTATACGTCCATTTTTTTTTTCGTATCACCAAAAAAATTTTTTACAAAAACCCTCGATTTCCTTGTATTTCGGGCAATGTGCATACATGAAGACGCGCGTTTTCTGCCGTCATATGTGGCTAGCTTTAGTGAGCCGTGCATATTCCTTCCATGGGCAGTGATGCCTCCTATAAAGTTTGGTAAAATATTGCCCTTTTTTGTATTTTCAAAGACCTTCACAATACATGTTTTTCGTGGTATTTACAGGTTGTTAAAATTTTTAAGAAAATCTTAAAAATGAAGAAGAATCGGTTAATATTCTTTGATTTTGATTAAATTGTATCAAAATTATTTGATACGGGTTAATATTCTTTGATTTTGATTAAATTGTATCAAAATTATTTGATACGGATTAAAAATTATCAAATTTTTTCTACGGCAAAATAAAAAGTATCTACGTATCTTCGGCTTAAAAAAGTATCACATTTGATACGATTGTATCAAAACGGCAATACTGGTTGTATATTGTGTTGCTTTGTGTTGTAAACAGCATTGCCGTTTTAGCCATTTGTTGGTTAGATTTAGCCACCGCCGTGTTTTTTTAGCCATCAAAATTTCGGTTTTGCCCCTAGCCACGTTTTTAGCCACCGCTTGTAATGAACCACAATTTTGCACATAGGAAGGATGTGGTAACGCTAATTCAGTTCAGCGATTATCACAAATCGATTTAAGTGTTAAGCATAGTACTGAGTTCGAATTTCACGTGAAACTGCTGTCAAAATCCATACAAAAAAACTGTTTCACAACACATGTGTTAAATTTCACACATATTTCACGACAAAGTTGAATAGAGTTCCTGCCGCAGCATTGCCGTTGAAAAATTTTCGTGGTGGCTAGGTTTGATTTCATTTGTGGCTAAAAATGGCTAAAAAATTTGGCTCGTGGCTAAAAATGGTGGCTAAAAAATTTCGTTGCAAATTAACATGTTTTAAATTTATTTTTCAAATTCAGGCACAAAATTACTGCATACAATATAAGGAAAAAATCATAAATTTTTGTAAAAAATAAAATATTCATACATACATAGTATGTACTTAACTATACCTAAAAAAATTAGATATCACATTCAATATTTATCATTATGTCGTTATCACTAATTGACTCCTTCTCTCCATAAATTAATTCTTCACTAATTTAATGAGACCTTCTGTTATTTCAAATCCATTGCAACGTTGTTTTACATTCTTTAAGCCATATCTCATAGTTAAAATTGCATTCAACATTTTGTTCCGATTTTTGGTTTTGGCAATATTCATTACGGGAAAAGTTCTTTCCACTTCGGCGTTGCTAAGTGGTAAAAGTAGCAAATAATATACAAAGTCAGTTATACCATGTCTCCACATAACGTGTTTCGCTCTTTTTTTCTGCATTTTCTCTCTCAATCTTGTTTCGACACGGAAACCAGTGCCGAAACTCGCCAATTTCCATACAAAATTTCTGAGAGCGAGTGAAGATTGAAACACTGTTTCATTCTGAATCATCTTGCCAACCTCGATGATATCGATGTCTTCTCTAATTTTGTATCGAAAATCTATCGAAATCTCACACAGACCAAAACAAAAACGCAAAATATAAGCAAACATACAAACATTTAAGAAAAGCAAGAAAGAGAAATGTTAAACTGAATCACGATCAGCCACGTAGAGACGGGTTATTTAGCGAGATGTTTTGCTAGATGTTTTGTTGGTGAAACAAGTTATGTGGAGACGGGCTTTAAGGTCCTTAAAAGGGCTTTCGTCGACAGCGTATCTAAACTGCCGAACCTCTGACCAAAAATCAAGCATATTAGATACATTTTCCCATGAATAACTATATAAGTTTTTCTATATTTTCAATTTCAGTCTCACTATATCGGACTTTCATATATGAAAACGGCTTAAATACATATTTATTTTTTTAATTTTAATGAATTTTCAGCAGAAAAAAGTCAAATTTCTGTAATGTTTCAATATTTTTTGGTAAACGTTCCCGCAATTGATAAACCAACTTCACAAGGAAATTTCTACAGGTAATTCTTATGGTCTTTTCTACATTATCGTTTAGCGAATTATTTGCCTTGTTGATTCGAATATGTTCCTCAAAACTAAAGTTATAGTATGGAAAGGGATTTAAATATTTTTCAATATTTTTTGTTAAGGGATCAAAGTTTTCATACTGGCATATTATGTCATTATATTAACCACTACTTAGTTTGACAAGATCTGAAAATAATTTGGTCAGGTCTGCCACATTAGATTAAAATAGTTTGTTCACATATTGACAGTAACGGCCTTATTCCGGTGTGGTAACATAATTTACTTTACTGGTGAAATAAAGAATCTGGTACTTTAAACACTCTTTTGGTATTCTGGCAGCGGAAACTTAAGTTACCACCTCAATACGTGGTAATATTTTGTTACCATTTTCAGCCCGATTCAATTCCGTTCGTATGGAAATGCTTTGACAGCGTTACCATTTGTGCCAGAATACCAATTGAAAAGATGGTAACAATTTTCAGCAACATAAATTACCAGTAGAGTAATTTTCCGGTAACGCTCGGAATAGCAGTGATAATATCGGTTTAAGAAATTTTAGATAAGCTAAATTAATGTCATTAAACATGTCGGACAGAATTTTCGCTTTGTGGCAGGACTCGGACAATGCTTCTATGCCAAAATGGCATTTTAATTCAACCCACTGGCCAACGATTGTTTTAATAGCTGGCTCGATGAAAAGCCATCGACTCTCACATGCTCTGGTTATTTTTAGTGGGATTATATCATCACTTATTGCCCGAAAAAAGTGTCTGCGTGTATGGAGATTTGGCAAACCAATTGTAAGTTTCTCCAACAACAAATTCAACTTGATTTGGCAAACATTTTGTAGCGGTTGAAACAGCAATTTGTTTATATATATGTATTCTTTCTACTACACTATTCCAGTAGCGAGTGATTATCAACAGGCATTTATCGACTTGTTTGGCTTTTAACATATAAAAGCCCGTCTCCAGATAACTTGTTTCGCCAACAAAGAATGTAGCAAAACATCTCGCTAAATAACCCGTCTCCACGTGGCTGATCGTGATTCAGTTTAGCATTTCTCTTTCTTGTTCTTCTTAAATATTTGTATGTTTGCTTATATTTTGCGTTTTTGTTTTGGTCTGGGTGAGATTTCGATAGATTTTCGATACAAAATTAGAGAAGACATCGATATCATCGCGTATGGCAAGAGGATTGAGAACGAAACAAGTGTTTCAATCTTCACTCGCTCTCAGAAATTTGTATGGAAATTGGCGAGTTTCGGCACTCGTTTTGAGGTCGAAACAAGATTGAGAGAGCGAGTGCAGAAAAAAAGAGCGAAACACGTTATGTGAAGACATGGTATAAATCGATTTGTGATAATCGCTGAATTAAATTAGCGCTATCACATCCTTCCTATATGCAAAATTATGGTTCCAGCGGTGGCTAAAAACGTGGCTAGTGGCAAAACCGAAATTTTGATGGCTAAAAAAACACGGCGGTGGCTAAATCTAGCCACCAAATGGCTAGAAAGGTGAAGTGAAAACGTTGCGCAACATGTTAGCAACATTATGCCAGCAACATTTTGTTGAAAATGAAATTTATATTTTGTATAAAATTTTTTTATTAGTTCTGAGGCGATGCTCCAAATTTTTTCTTTTCACATTGGCCACATTGGCTGGGGATGGCCAGAGAAAATCAGGCCTGTTCACCACCCATTCCATGTTTACATGGCCGGTGTGATTCGCTCCAAGTCAAAGAGGACGTCATTTAAGCAAATTCTAAAATAAGGCATTTTTGAAACAAGTTTTGAAATAGGATGTTCTTGCACTCAGCTGTCGAGATACACTTATTTGTAATGTCAAAGATCTATATCGCTTCGAAAAGAAAATATACTGTAGATTTTTTGACATACATATGTAAAGGAACAAACCCGGTTTCAATTACAAATAGTACAATAGCAAAATGAAAAAAAGTTTAGAAATCAACTCAATATTATATTATTATGAAATTCAGAGTCTAAATTCCACGTACATAGCTGGACACCCAACGAGGTTTTTACTGCAATTCATACTCTGAGGATCAACCCTTTAATTTACATAGAATAAAACACAAGAAATATAATTTTTTGAATGCTGATATTTATAATTAACGGCATTCATAAGTACATATACACATCGATAACGAAAAATTAGATCGTATTTAAGCTTACTAAAGACTAAAGAAACATACATACACACATATGTATATATTTAGCTCGAAATATAATGAAATTCGCGGATTACACAAACTAAGTGGGGTCAGAGAAGTTAACTAAAAAGCTGACCTCTTAAACAACCGACTAAAACCGCTTAACCGGCTAGCCAACTTTTCAATTCTTTTGCTTACTAACTTCGCTAGACCTGATATTTGATTTGGTTTACTCGTGTCCTTGGAAGGTTGACAGTAGCATTTCTTTGCTGGGATCAACGGATTCTTGTTATTACCTTTCAGAGCATTCGACGATTCAGAGGCAGCTTCAGAGTCTTTACAATCGCACGACATCATAGCTGGCTTAATATGGACTGGACGCTGTCTGATCAGGCTAGAGAATTCAGCTCCGGAGTTGGAAAAGGTCACCTCAACTGGCTGACGGCGTTCAGATATGCTTGTTGTGTGAGATTTACAGTTATAGATTATCTCAATAATTTTTTCGGTGGCCCCAGGTTGTGCATTTAGGTACTTGCAACTGCATATAAACACCTCAGCTTTATCTCCGCAGTCACCGCCATAGCTAATGGATGAAGAACCATGCCTAGACTTGCAAACACAAGTCAGAGTACCTAATTCTGTATCAGAATCACAGGGTGTTGTTGGAGTTGTTGGCATTGTTGGAGTAATTGGATCGGACTCACAAGGCGTCGTTGAAGTTGCTGGTGCATCAGAAGTGAAAGTACTTGTCACTGGTGCTTTCGAGGTGGAAGTAGTTGTCTCTGGTGGTTCACAGGTTGAAGTAGTTGTCTCTGGTGCTTCAGAAGTGGAAGTACTTGTTACAGGTGCTTCTGAGGTGGAAGTAGTTGCCTCTGGTGCGTCAGAAGTGCATTCCTCCGTTGAAGTAGTTGGTCCTTCAGAAGTAGTTGTTTCTGGTGCTTCGGAGGTGGAAGTACTTGATACTGGTGCTTCCGAGGTGGAAGTAGTTGTCTCTGGGGCTTCAGAAGTGCATTCCTCCGTTGAAGTTGTTGGTCCTTCTGAAGTAGTTGTGTCTGGTGCTTCAGAGGTTGAAGTAGTTGTTTCTGGTGCTTCAGAGGTGGAAGTACTTGTTACTGGTGCTTCCGAGGTGGAAGTAGTTGTCACTGGTGCTTCAGAGGTAGAAGTACTTGTCACTGGTGCTTCGGTGGTGGAAGTACTTGATACTGTTGCTTCCGAGGTGGAAGTAGTTGTTTCTGGGGCTTCAGAAGTGCATTCCTCCGTTGAAGTTGTTGGTCCTTCTGAAGTAGTTGTGTCTGGTGCTTCAGAGGTTGAAGTAGTTGTTTCTGGTGCTTCAGAGGTGGTAGTACTTGTTACTGGTGCTTCCGAGGTGGAAGTAGTTGTCTCTGGTGCTTCAGAAGTAGAAGTACTTGTTACTGGTGCTTCGGAGGCGGACGTGCTTGTCACTGGTGCTTCAGAGGTGGAAGTAGTAGTCTCTGGTGCTTCGGAAGTTGAAATACTTGTTACTGGTGCTTCAGAAGTGGAAGTAGTAGTCTCTGGTGCTTCAGAAGTGGAAGTACTTGTTACTGGTGCTTCCGAAGTCGAAGAAGTTGTCTCTGGTGCTTCGGAGGTGGAAGTGCTTGTCACTGGTGCTTTAGAAGTTGAAGTACTTGTTACTGGTGCTTCAGAGGTGGAAGTGCTTGTCACTGGTGCTTTAGAAGTTGAAGTACTTGTCGCTGGTGCTTCGGAGGTGGAAGTGCTTGTCACTGGTGCTTTAGAAGTTGAAGTACTTGTTACTGGTGCTTCAGAAGTGGAAGTACTTGTTACTGGTGCTTCAGAGGTGGAAGTAGTAGTCTCTGGTGCTTCAGAAGTTGAAGTGCTTGTCACTGGTGCTTTAGAAGTTGAAGTACTTGCTTCTGGTGCTTCAGAGGTGGAAGTGCTTGTCACTGGTGCTTTAGAAGTTGAATTACTTGTTACTGGTGCTTCAGAAGTGGAAGTACTTGTTACTGGTGCTTCCGAGGTGGAAGAAGTTGTCTCTGGTGCTTCGGAGGTGGACGTGCTTGTCACTGGTGCTTCAGAAGTTGAAGTACTTGTTTCTGGTGCTTCAGAGGTGGAAGTGCTTTTCACTGATGCTTTAGAAGTTGAAGTACTTGTCGCTGGTGCTTCGGAGGTGGAATTGCTTGTCACTGGTGCTTCAGAAGTTGAAGTACTTGTTTCTGGTGCTTCAGAGGTGGAAGTGCTTGTCATTGGTGCTTTAGAAGTTGAAGTACTTGTTACTGGTGCTTTAGAAGTTGAAGTACTTGTTTCTGGTGCTTCAGAGGTGGAAGTGCTTGTCACTGGTGCTTTAGAAGTTGAAGTACTTGTTAATGGTGTTTCAGAAGTTGAAGTACTTGTCGCTGGTGCTTCAGAGGTGGAAGTAGTTGTCTCTGTGGCTTCAGAAGTGCATTCCTCCGTTGAAGTTGTTGGTCCTTCTGAAGTAGTTGTCTCTGGTGTTTTCGAGGTGGAAGTACTTGTCACTGGTGCTTCAGAAGAGGAAGTAGTTGTCTCTGGGGCTTCAGAAGTGCATTCCTCCGTTGAAGTTGTTGGTCCTTCTGAAGTAGTTGTGTCTGGTGCTTCAGAAGTTGAAGTACTTGTTACTGGTGCTTCCGAGGTGGAAGAAGTTGTCTCTGGTGCTTCGGAGGTGGAAGTGCTTGTCACTGGTGCTTCAGAAGTTGAAGTACTTGTTTCTGGTGCTTCAGAGGTGGAAGTGCTTGTCACTGGTGCTTTAGAAGTTGAAGTACTTGTCGCTGGTGCTTCGGAGGTGGAAGTGCTTGTCACTGGTGCTTCAGAAGTTGAAGTACTTGTTTCTGGTGCTTCAGAGGTGGAAGTGCTTGTCACTGGTGCTGTAGAAGTTGAAGTACTTGTTACTGGTGCTTTAGTAGTTGAAGTACTTGTTTCTGGTGCTTCAGAGGTGGAAGTGCTTGTCACTGGTGCTTTAGAAGTTGAAGTACTTGTCGCTGGTGCTTCGGAGGTGGAAGTGCTTGTCACTGGTGCTTCAGAAGTTGAAGTACTTGTTTCTGGTGCTTCAGAGGTGGAAGTGCTTGTCACTGGTGCTGTAGAAGTTGAAGTACTTGTTACTGGTGCTTTAGTAGTTGAAGTACTTGTTTCTGGTGCTTCAGAGGTGGAAGTGCTTGTCACTGGTGCTTTAGAAGTTGAAGTACTTGTCGCTGGTGCTTCGGAGGTGGAAGTGCTTGTCACTGGTGCTTTAGAAGTTGAAGTACTTGTTACTGGTGCTTCAGAAGTGGAAGTACTTGTTACTGGTGCTTCAGAGGTGGAAGTAGTAGTCTCTGGTGCTTCAGAAGTTGAAGTACTTGTTACTGGTGCTTCCGAGGTGGAAGAAGTTGTCTCTGGTGCTTCGGAGGTGGAAGTGCTTGTCACTGGTGCTTCAGAAGTTGAAGTACTTGTTTCTGGTGCTTCAGAGGTGGAAGTGCTTGTCACTGGTGCTTTAGAAGTTGAAGTACTTGTCGCTGGTGCTTCGGAGGTGGAAGTGCTTGTCACTGGTGCTTCAGAAGTTGAAGTACTTGTTTCTGGTGCTTCAGAGGTGGAAGTGCTTGTCACTGGTGCTGTAGAAGTTGAAGTACTTGTTACTGGTGCTTTAGTAGTTGAAGTACTTGTTTCTGGTGCTTCAGAGGTGGAAGTGCTTGTCACTGGTGCTTTAGAAGTTGAAGTACTTGTCGCTGGTGCTTCGGAGGTGGAAGTGCTTGTCACTGGTGCTTTAGAAGTTGAAGTACTTGTTACTGGTGCTTCAGAAGTGGAAGTACTTGTTACTGGTGCTTCAGAGGTGGAAGTAGTAGTCTCTGGTGCTTCAGAAGTTGAAGTACTTGTTACTGGTGCTTCCGAGGTGGAAGTAGTAGTCTCTGGTGCTTCAGAAGTTGAAGTACTTGTTACTGGTGCTTCCGAGGTGGAAGAAGTTGTCTCTGGTGCTTCGGAGGCGGAAGTGCTTGTCACTGGTGCTTCAGAAGTTGAAGTACTTGTTACTGGTGCTTCAGAAGTGGAAGTACTTGTCACTGGTGCTTTAGAAGTTGAAGTACTTGTTAATGGTGTTTCAGAAGTTGAAGTACTTGTCTCTGGTGCTTCGGAGGTAGAAGTAGTAGTCTCTGGTGCTTGAGAAGTTGAAGTGCTTGTCACTGGTGCTTTAGAAGTTGAAGTACTTGTTTCTGGTGCTTCAGAGGTGGAAATGCTTGTCACGGGTGCTTTAGAAGTTGAAGTACTTGTCACTGGTGCTTTAGAAGTTGAAGTACTTGTTACTGGTGCTTCAGAAGTTGAAGTACTTGTCGCTGGTGCTTCGGAGGTGGAAGTGCTTGTCACTGGTGCTTTAGAAGTTGAAGTACTTGTTACTGGTGCTTCAGAAGTGGAAGTACTTGTTACTGGTGCTTCCGAGGTGGAAGAAGTTGTCTCTGGTGCTTCGGAGGTGGACGTGCTTGTCACTGGTGCTTCAGAAGTTGAAGTACTTGTTTCTGGTGCTTCAGAGGTGGAAGTGCTTTTCACTGGTGCTTTAGAAGTTGAAGTACTTGTCGCTGGTGCTTCGGAGGTGGAATTGCTTGTCACTGGTGCTTCAGAAGTTGAAGTACTTGTTTCTGGTGCTTCAGAGGTGGAAGTGCTTGTCACTGGTGCTTTAGAAGTTGAAGTACTTGTTACTGGTGCTTTAGAAGTTGAAGTACTTGTTTCTGGTGCTTCAGAGGTGGAAGTGCTTGTCACTGGTGCTTTAGAAGTTGAAGTACTTGTTTCTGGTGCTTCAGAGGTGGAAGTGCTTGTCACTGGTGCTTTAGAAGTTGAAGTACTTGTTAATGGTGTTTCAGAAGTTGAAGTATTTGTCGCTGGTGCTTCAGAGGTGGAAGTAGTTGTCTCTGTGGCTTCAGAAGTGCATTCCTCCGTTGAAGTTGTTGGTCCTTCTGAAGTAGTTGTCTCTGGTGCATTCGAGGTGGAAGTGCTTGTCCCTGGTGCTTCAGAGGTGGAAGTACTTGTCGCTGGTGCTTCAGAGGTGGAGGTAGTAGTCTCTGGTGCTTCAGAAGTTGAAGTACTTGTTACTGGTGCTTCAGAAGTGGAAGTACTTGTTACTGGTGCTTCATAAGTGGAAGTACTTGTTACTGGTGCTTCTGAGGTGGAAGAAGTTGTCTCTGGTGCTTCGGAGGTGGAAGTGCTTGTCACTGGTGCTTTAGAAGTTGAAGTACTTGTTACTGGTGCTTCAGAAGTGGAAGTACTTGTTACTGGTGCTTCCGAGGTGGAAGAAGTTGTCACTGGTGCTTCGGAGGTGGATGTGCTTGTCACTGGTGATTCAGAAGTTGAAGTACTTGTTTCTGGTGCTTCAGAGGTGGAAGTGCTTTTCACTGGTGCTTTAGAAGTTGAAGTACTTGTCGCTGGTGCTTCGGAGGTGGAAGTGCTTGTCACTGGTGCTTCAGAAGTTGAAGTACTTGTTTCTGGTGCTTCAGAGGTGGAAGTGCTTGTCACTGGTGCTTTAGAAGTTGAAGTACTTGTTAATGGTGTTTCAGAAGTTGAAGTATTTGTCGCTGGTGCTTCAGAGGTGGAAGTAGTTGTCTCTGTGGCTTCAGAAGTGCATTCCTCCGTTGAAGTTGTTGGTCCTTCTGAAGTAGTTGTCTCTGGTGCATTCGAGGTGGAAGTGCTTGTCCCTGGTGCTTCAGAGGTGGAAGTACTTGTCGCTGGTGCTTCATAGGTGGAGGTAGTAGTCTCTGGTGCTTCAGAAGTTGAAGTACTTGTTACTGGTGCTTCAGAAGTGGAAGTACTTGTTACTGGTGCTTCATAAGTGGAAGTACTTGTTACTGGTGCTTCTGAGGTGGAAGAAGTTGTCTCTGGTGCTTCGGAGGTGGAAGTGCTTGTCACTGGTGCTTTAGAAGTTGAAGTACTTGTTACTGGTGCTTCAGAAGTGGAAGTACTTGTTACTGGTGCTTCCGAGGTGGAAGAAGTTGTCACTGGTGCTTCGGAGGTGGAAGTGCTTGTCACTGGTGCTTTAGAAGTTGAAGTACTTGTTACTGGTGTTTCAGAAGTGGAAGTACTTGTCGCTGGTGCTTCGGAGGTAGAAGTAGTTGTTTCCGGTGCTTCAGAGGTGGAAGTAGTTGTCTCTGGTGCTTCAGAAGTGCATTCCTCCGTTGAAGTTGTTGGTCCTTCAGAAGTAGTTGTTTCTGGTGCTTTAGAAGTGGAGGTACTTGTTACTGGTGCTTCAGAAGTGGAAGTACTTGTCATTGGTGCTTCAGAGGAGGAAGTAGTAGTCTCTTGTGCTTCGGAAGTTGAAATACTTGTTACTGGTGCTTCAGAAGTGGAAGTAGTAGTCTCTGGTGCTTCAGAAGTGGAAGTACTTGTTACTGGTGCTTCCGAGGTCGAAGAAGTTGTCTCTGGTGCTTCGGAGGTGGAAGTGCTTGTCACTGGTGCTTTAGAAGTTGAAGTACTTGTTACTGGTGTTTCAGAAGTGGAAGTACTTGTCCCTGGTACTTCGGAGGTAGAAGTAGTTGTTTCCGGTGCTTCAGAGGTGGAAGTAGTTGTCTCTGGTGCTTCAGAAGTGCATTCCTCCGTTGAAGTTGTTGGTCCTTCTGAAGTCGTTGTGTCTGGTGCTTTAGAGGTTGAAGTAGTTGTTTCTGGTGCTTCAGAGGTGGAAGTACTTGATACTGGTGCTTCAGAGGTGGAAGTAGTAGTCTCTGGTGCTTCAGAAGTTGAAGTACTTGTTACTGGTGCTTCAGAAGTAGAAGTACTTGTCACTGGTGCTTCCGAGGTGGAAGTAGTTGTCTCTGGTGCTTCAGAAGTGGAAGTACTTGTTACTGGTGCTTCAGAGGTGGAAGTAGTTGTCTCTGGGGCTTCAGAAGTGCATTCTTCCTCCGTTGAAGTTGTTGGTCCTTCTGAAGTAGTTGTGTCTGGTGCTTCAGAGGTTGAAGTAGTTGTCTCTGGTGCTTTCGAAGTGGAAGTACTTGTCACTGGTGATTCAGAAGTGGAAGTACTTGTTACTGGTGCTTCTGAGGTGGAAGTAGTTATTTGCGGTGCTTCAGAGGTGGAAGTACTTGTCACTGGTGCTTCAGAGGTGGAAGTAGTAGTCTCTGGTGCTTCCGAGGTGGAAGTGCTTGTCACTGGTGCTTTAGAAGTTGAAGTACTTGTTACTGGTGCTTCAGAGGTGGAATTAGTTGTTTCCGGTGCTTCAGAGGTAGAAGTAGTTAGTTCCGGTGCTTCAGAGGTGGAAGTACTTGTCACTGGTGCTTCAGAGGTGGAAGTAGTAGTCTCTGGTGCTTTAGAAGTTGAAGTACTTGTTACTGGTGTTTCAGAAGTGGAAGTAATTGTCACTGGTGCTTCAGAGGTGGAAGTAGTAATCTCTGGTGCTTCAGAGGTTGAAGTAGTTTTCTCTGGTGCATTCGAGGTGGAAGTACTTGTCGCTGGTGCTTCAGTAGTGGAAGTACTTGTCACTGGTGCTTTAGAAGTTGAGGTACTTGTCACTGGTGCTTCAGAAGTGGAAGTAGTTGTCTCTGGGGCTTCAGAAGTGCATTCTTCCTCCGTTGAAGTTGTTGGTCCTTCTGAAGTAGTTGTGTCTGGTGCTTCAGAAGTAGAAGTACTTGTCACTGGTGCTTCAGAGGTGGAAGTAGTTGTCTCTGGTGCTTCTGAAGTGGAAGTACTCGTCGCTGGTGCTTCAGAGGTTGAAGTAGTTGTCTCTGGTGCATTCGAGGTGGGAGTACTTGTCGCTGGTGCTTCAGTAGTGGAAGTACTTGTCACTGGTGCTTCGGAGGTGGAAGTGCTTGTAACTGGTGCTTCAGAGGTGGAAGTACTTGTCACTGGTGCTTCAGAGGTGGAAGTAGTAGTCTCTGGTGCTTCCGAGGTGGAAGTGCTTGTCACTGGTGCTTTAGAAGTTGAAGTACTTGTTACTGGTGCTTCAGAGGTGGAATTAGTTGTTTCCGGTGCTTCAGAGGTAGAAGTAGTTAGTTCCGGTGCTTCAGAGGTGGAAGTACTTGTCACTGGTGCTTCAGAGGTGGAAGTAGTAGTCTCTGGTGCTTTAGAAGTTGAAGTACTTGTTACTGGTGTTTCAGAGGTTGAAGTAGTTGTCTCTGGTGCTGTCGAGGTGGAAGTACTTGTCGCTGGTGCTTCAGTAGTGGAAGTACTTGTCACTGGTGATTCAGAAGTGGAAGTACTTGTTACTGGTGCTTCCGAGGTGGAAGTAGTTGTCTCTGGTGCTTCGGATGTGGAAGTGCTTGTCACTGGTGCTTTAGAAGTTGAGGTACTTGTCACTGATGCTTCAGAAGTAGAAGTACTTGTCACTGGTGCTTCAGAGGTGGAAGTAGTTGTCTCTGGTGCTTCTGAAGTGGAAGTACTCGTCACTGGTGCTTCAGAGGTTGAAGTAGTTGTCTCTGGTGCATTCGAGGTGGAAGTACTTGTCGCTGGTGCTTCAGTGGTGGAAGTACTTGTCACTGGTGCTTTAGAAGTTGAGGTACTTGTCACTGGTGCTTCAGAAGTGGAAGTAGTTGTCTCTGGGGCTTCAGAAGTGCATTCTTCCTCCGTTGAAGTTGTTGGTCCTTCTGAAGTAGTTGTGTCTGGTGCTTCAGAGGTTGAAGTAGTTGTCTCTGGTGCTTTCGAAGTGCAAGTACTTGTCGCTGGTGCTTCAGTAGTGGAAGTACTTGTCACTGGTGATTCAGAAGTGGAAGTACTTGTTACTGGTGCTTCCGAGGTGGAAGTAGTTGTCTCTGGTGCTTCGGATGTGGAAGTGCTTGTCACTGGTGCTTTAGAAGTTGAGGTACTTGTCACTGGTGCTTCAGAAGTAGAAGTACTTGTCACTGGTGCTTCAGAGGTGGAAGTAGTTGTCTCTGGTGCTTCTGAAGTGGAAGTACTCGTCACTGGTGCTTCAGAGGTTGAAGTAGTTGTCTCTGGTGCATTCGAGGTGGAAGTGCTTGTCGCTGGTGCTTCAGTAGTGGAAGTACTTGTCACTGGTGCTTTAGAAGTTGAGGTACTTGTCACTGGTGCTTCAGAAGTGGGAGTAGTTGTCTCTGGGGCTTCAGAAGTGCATTCTTCCTCCGTTGAAGTTGTTGGTCCTTCTGAAGTAGTTGTGTCTGGTGCTTCAGAGGTTGAAGTAGTTGTCTCTGGTGCTTTCGAGGTGGAAGTACTTGATACTGGTGCTTCAGAGGTGGAAGTAGTAGTCTCTGGTGCTTCAGAAGTTGAAGTACTTGTTACTGGTGCTTCCGAGGTGGAAGAAGTTGTCTCTGGTGCTTCGGAGGCGGAAGTGCTTGTCACTGGTGCTTCAGAAGTTGAAGTACTTGTTACTGGTGCTTCAGAAGTAGAAGTACTTGTCACTGGTGCTTCAGAGGTGGAAGTAGTTGTCTCTGGTGCTTCTGAAGTGGATGTAATCGTCACTGGTGCTTCAGAGGTTGAAGTAGTTGTCTCTGGTGCATTCGAGGTGGAAGTGCTTGTCGCTGGTGCTTCAGTAGTGGAAGTACTTGTCACTGGTGCTTTAGAAGTTGAGGTACTTGTCACTGGTGCTTCAGAAGTGGAAGTAGTTGTCTCTGGGGCTTCAGAAGTGCATTCTTCCTCCGTTGAAGTTGTTGGTCCTTCTGAAGTAGTTGTGTCTGGTGCTTCAGAGGTTGAAGTAGTTGTCTCTGGTGCTTTCGAGGTGGAAGCACTTGATACTGGCGCTTCAGAGGTGGAAGTAGTAGTCTCTGGTGCTTCAGAAGTTGAAGTACTTGTTACTGGTGCTTCCGAGGTGGAAGAAGTTGTCTCTGGTGCTTCGGAGGCTGAAGTGCTTGTCACTGGTGCTTCAGAAGTTGAAGTACTTGTTACTGGTGCTTCAGAAGTAGAAGTACTTGTCACTGGTGCTTCAGAGGTGGAAGTAGTTGTCTCTGGTGCTTCTGAAGTGGAAGTACTCGTCACTGGTGCTTCAGAGGTTGAAGTAGTTGTCTCTGGTGCATTCGAGGTGGAAGTGCTTGTCGCTGGTGCTTCAGTAGTGGAAGTACTTGTCACTGGTGCTTTAGAAGTTGAGGTACTTGTCACTGGTGCTTCAGAAGTGGAAGTAGTTGTCTCTGGGGCTTCAGAAGTGCATTCTTCCTCCGTTGAAGTTGTTGGTCCTTCTGAAGTAGTTGTGTCTGGTGCTTCAGAGGTTGAAGTAGTTGTCTCTGGTGCTTTCGAGGTGGAAGCACTTGATACCGGCGCTTCAGAGGTGGAAGTAGTAGTCTCTGGTGCTTCAGAAGTTGAAGTACTTGTTACTGGTGCTTCGGAGGTGGAAGTGCTTGTCACTGGTGCTTTAGAAGTTGAGGTACTTGTCACTGGTGCTTCAGAAGTGGAAGTAGTTGTCTCTGGTGCTTCAGAGGTGGAAGTAGTTGTCTCTGGTGCTTCTGAAGTGGATGTACTCGTCACTGGTGCTTCAGAGGTTGAAGTAGTTGTCTCTGGTGCATTCGAGGTGGAAGTACTTGTCGCTGGTGCTTCAGTAGTGGAAGTACTTGTCACTGGTGCTTTAGAAGTTGAGGTACTTGTCACTGGTGCTTCAAAAGTGGAAGTAGTTGTCTCTGGGGCTTCAGAAGTGCATTCTTCCTCCGTTGAAGTTGTTGGTCCTTCTGAAGTAGTTGTGTCTGGTGCTTCAGAGGTTGAAGTAGTTGTCTCTGGTGCTTTCGAGGTGGAAGCACTTGATACTGGCGCTTCAGAGGTGGAAGTAGTAGTCTCTGGTGCTTCAGAAGTTGAAGTACTTGTTACTGGTGCTTCGGAGGTGGAAGTGCTTGTCACTGGTGCTTTAGAAGTTGAGGTACTTGTCACTGGTGTTTCAGAAGTTGAAGTACTTGTTACTGGTGCTTCAGAAGTATAAGTACTTGTCACTGGTGCTTCAGAGGTGGAAGTAGTTGTCTCTGGTGCTTCTGAAGTGGATGTACTCGTCACTGGTGCTTCAGAGGTTGAAGTAGTTGTCTCTGGTGCATTCGAGGTGGAAGTGCTTGTCGCTGGTGCTTCAGTAGTGGAAGTACTTGTCACTGGTGCTTTAGAAGTTGAGGTACTTGTCACTGGTGCTTCAGAAGTGGAAGTAGTTGTCTCTGGGGCTTCAGAAGTGCATTCTTCCTCCGTTGAAGTTGTTGGTCCTTCTGAAGTAGTTGTGTCTGGTGCTTCAGAGGTTGAAGTAGTTGTCTCTGGTGCTTTCGAGGTGGAAGTACTTGATACTGGTGCTTGAGAGGTGGAAGTAGTAGTCTCTGGTGCTTCAGAAGTTGAAGTACTTGTTACTGGTGCTTCCGAGGTGGAAGAAGTTGTCTCTGGTGCTTCGGAGGCGGAAGTGCTTGTCACTGGTGCTTCAGAAGTTGAAGTACTTGTTACTGGTGCTTCAGAAGTAGAAGTACTTGTCACTGGTGCTTCAGAGGTGGAAGTAGTTGTCTCTGGTGCTTCTGAAGTGGATGTACTCGTCACTGGTGCTTCAGAGGTTGAAGTAGTTGTCTCTGGTGCATTCGAGGTGGAAGTACTTGTCGCTGGTGCTTCAGTAGTGGAAGTACTTGTCACTGGTGCTTTAGAAGTTGAGGTACTTGTCACTGGTGCTTCAGAAGTGGAAGTAGTTGTCTCTGGGGCTTCAGAAGTGCATTCTTCCTCCGTTGAAGTTGTTGGTCCTTCTGAAGTAGTTGTGTCTGGTGCTTCAGAGGTTGAAGTAGTTGTCTCTGGTGCTTTCGAGGTGGAAGCACTTGATACTGGCGCTTCAGAGGTGGAAGTAGTAGTCTCTGGTGCTTCAGAAGTTGAAGTACTTGTTACTGGTGCTTCGGAGGTGGAAGTGCTTGTCACTGGTGCTTTAGAAGTTGAGGTACTTGTCACTGGTGCTTCAGAAGTTGAAGTACTTGTTACTGGTGCTTCAGAAGTAGAAGTACTTGTCACTGGTGCTTCAGAGGTGGAAGTAGTTGTCTCTGGTGCTTCTGAAGTGGATGTACTCGTCACTGGTGCTTCAGAGGTTGAAGTAGTTGTCTCTGGTGCATTCGAGGTGGAAGTACTTGTCGCTGGTGCTTCAGTAGTGGAAGTACTTGTCACTGGTGCTTTAGAAGTTGAGGTACTTGTCACTGGTGCTTCAGAAGTGGAAGTAGTTGTCTCTGGGGCTTCAGAAGTGCATTCTTCCTCCGTTGAAGTTGTTGGTCCTTCTGAAGTAGTTGTGTCTGGTGCTTCAGAGGTTGAAGTAGTTGTCTCTGGTGCTTTCGAGGTGGAAGCACTTGATACTGGCGCTTCAGAGGTGGAAGTAGTAGTCTCTGGTGCTTCAGAAGTTGAAGTACTTGTTACTGGTGCTTCGGAGGTGGAAGTGCTTGTCACTGGTGCTTTAGAAGTTGAGGTACTTGTCACTGGTACTTCAGAAGTAGAAGTACTTGTTACTGGTGCTTCAGAAGTAGAAGTACTTGTCACTGGTGCTTCAGAGGTGGAAGTAGTTGTCTCTGGTGCTTCTGAAGTGGATGTACTCGTCACTGGTGCTTCAGAGGTTGAAGTAGTTGTCTCTGGTGCATTCGAGGTGGAAGTACTTGTCGCTGGTGCTTCAGTAGTGGAAGTACTTGTCACTGGTGCTTTAGAAGTTGAGGTACTTGTCACTGGTGCTTCAGAAGTGGAAGTAGTTGTCTCTGGGGCTTCAGAAGTGCATTCTTCCTCCGTTGAAGTTGTTGGTCCTTCTGAAGTAGTTGTGTCTGGTGCTTCAGAGGTTGAAGTAGTTGTCTCTGGTGCTTTCGAGGTGGAAGCACTTGATACTGGTGCTTCAGAGGTGGAAGTAGTAGTCTCTGGTGCTTCAGAAGTTGAAGTACTTGTTACTGGTGCTTCGGAGGTGGAAGTGCTTGTCACTGGTGCTTTAGAAGTTGAGGTACTTGTCACTGGTGCTTCAGAAGTTGAAGTACTTGTTACTGGTGCTTCAGAAGTAGAAGTACTTGTCACTGGTGCTTCAGAGGTGGAAGTAGTAGTCTCTGGTGCTTCAGAAGTAGAAGTACTTGTCACTGGTGCTTCAGAGGTGGAAGTAGTTGTCTCTGGTGCTTCTGAAGTGGATGTACTCGTCACTGGTGCTTCAGAGGTTGAAGTAGTTGTCTCTGGTGCATTCGAGGTGGAAGTACTTGTCGCTGGTGCTTCAGTAGTGGAAGTACTTGTCACTGGTGCTTTAGAAGTTGAGGTACTTGTCACTGGTGCTTCAGAAGTGGAAGTAGTTGTCTCTGGGGCTTCAGAAGTGCATTCTTCCTCCGTTGAAGTTGTTGGTCCTTCTGAAGTAGTTGTTTCTGGTGCTTCGGAGGTGGAAGTACTTGTCACTGGTGCTTCAGAGGTGGAAGTAGTTGTCTCTGGTGCTTCTGAAGTGGATGTACTCGTCACTGGTGCTTCAGAGGTTGAAGTAGTTGTCTCTGGTGCATTCGAGGTGGAAGTACTTGTCGCTGGTGCTTCAGTAGTGGAAGTACTTGTCACTGGTGCTTTAGAAGTTGAGGTACTTGTCACTGGTGCTTCAGAAGTGGAAGTAGTTGTCTCTGGGGCTTCAGAAGTGCATTCTTCCTCCGTTGAAGTTGTTGGTCCTTCTGAAGTAGTTGTGTCTGGTGCTTCAGAGGTTGAAGTAGTTGTCTCTGGTGCTTTCGAGGTGGAAGCACTTGATACTGGTGCTTCAGAGGTGGAAGTAGTAGTCTCTGGTGCTTCAGAAGTTGAAGTACTTGTTACTGGTGCTTCGGAGGTGGAAGTGCTTGTCACTGGTGCTTCAGAAGTAGAAGTACTTGTCACTGGTGCTTCAGAGGTGGAAGTAGTTGTCTCTGGTGCTTCTGAAGTGGATGTACTCGTCACTGGTGCTTCAGAGGTGGAAGTAGTTGTCTCTGGTGCTTCTGAAGTGGATGTACTCGTCACTGGTGCTTCAGAGGTTGAAGTAGTTGTCTCTGGTGCATTCGAGGTGGAAGTACTTGTCGCTGGTGCTTCAGTAGTGGAAGTACTTGTCACTGGTGCTTTAGAAGTTGAGGTACTTGTCACTGGTGCTTCAGAAGTGGAAGTAGTTGTCTCTGGGGCTTCAGAAGTGCATTCTTCCTCCGTTGAAGTTGTTGGTCCTTCTGAAGTAGTTGTGTCTGGTGCTTCAGAGGTTGAAGTAGTTGTCTCTGGTGCTTTCGAGGTGGAAGCACTTGATACTGGTGCTTCAGAGGTGGAAGTAGTTGTCTCTGGTGCATTCGAGGTGGAAGTACTTGTCGCTGGTGCTTCAGTAGTGGAAGTACTTGTCACTGGTGATTCAGAAGTGGAAATACTTGTCACTGGTGCTTCGGATGTGGAAGTACTTGTCACTGGTGCTTCAGAAGTGGACGTAGTTGTCTCTGGGGCTTCAGAAGTGCATTCTTCCTCCGTTGAAGTTGTTGGTCCTTCTGAAGTAGTTGTGTCTGGTGCTTCAGAGGTTGAAGTAGTTGTCTCTGGTGCTTTCGAGGTGGAAGCACTTGTCGCTGGTGCTTCAGTAGTGGAAGTACTTGTCACTGGTGATTCAGAAGTGGAAGTACTTGTCACTGGTGCTTCAGTAGTGGAAGTACTTGTCACTGGTGCTTCGGATGTGGAAGTACTTGTCACTGGTGCTTCAGAAGTGGAAGTAGTTGTCTCTGGGGCTTCAGAAGTGCATTCTTCCTCCGTTGAAGTTGTTGGTCCTTCTGAAGTAGTTGTGTCTGGTGCTTCAGAGGTTGAAGTAGTTGTCTCTGGTGCTTTCGAGGTGGAAGTACTTGTCGCTGGTGCTTCAGTAGTGGAAGTACTTGTCACTGGTGCTTTAGAAGTTGAGGTACTTGTCACTGGTGCTTCAGAAGTGGAAGTAGTTGTCTCTGGGGCTTCAGAATTGCATTCTTCCTCCGTTGAAGTTGTTGGTCCTTCTGAAGTAGTTGTGTCTGGTGCTTCAGAGGTTGAAGTAGTTGTCTCTGGAGCTTTCGAGGTGGAAGCACTTGATACTGGTGCTTCAGAGGTGGAAGTAGTAGTCTCTGGTGCTTCAGAAGTTGAAGTACTTGTTACTGGTGCTTCGGAGGTGGAAGTGCTTGTCACTGGTGCTTTAGAAGTTGAGGTACTTGTCACTGGTGCTTCAGAAGTAGAAGTACTTGTCACTGGTGCTTCAGAGGTGGAAGTAGTTGTCTCTGGTGCTTCTGAAGTGGATGTACTCGTCACTGGTGCTTCAGAGGTTGAAGTAGTTGTCTCTGGTGCATTCGAGGTGGAAGTACTTGTCGCTGGTGCTTCAGTAGTGGAAGTACTTGTCACTGGTGCTTTAGAAGTTGAGGTACTTGTCACTGGTGCTTCAGAAGTGGAAGTAGTTGTCTCTGGGGCTTCAGAAGTGCATTCTTCCTCCGTTGAAGTTGTTGGTCCTTCTGAAGTAGTTGTGTCTGGTGCTTCAGAGGTTGAAGTAGTTGTCTCTGGTGCATTCGAGGTGGAAGTACTTGTCGCTGGTGCTTCAGTAGTGGAAGTACTTGTCACTGGTGCTTTAGAAGTTGAGGTACTTGTCACTGGTGCTTCAGAAGTAGAAGTACTTGTCACTGGTGCTTCTGAAGTGGAAGTACTCGTCACTGGTGCTTCAGAGGTTGAAGTAGTTGTCTCTGGTGCATTCGAGGTGGAAGTACTTGTCGCTGGTGCTTCAGTAGTGGAAGTACTTGTCACTGGTGATTCAGAAGTGGAAGTACTTGTCACTGGTGATTCAGAAGTGGAAGTACTTGTTACTGGTGCTTCCGAGGTGGAAGTAGTTGTCTCTGGTGCTTCTGATGTGGAAGTGCTTTTCACTGGTGCTTTAGAAGTTGAGGTACTTGTCACTGGTGCTTCAGAAGTAGAAGTACTTGTCACTGGTGCTTCAGAGGTGGAAGTAGTTGTCTCTGGTGCTTCTGAAGTGGAAGTACTCGTCACTGGTGCTTCAGAGGTTGAAGTAGTTGTCTCTGGTGCATTCGAGGTGGAAGTACTTGTCGCTGGTGCTTCAGTAGTGGAAGTGCTTGTCACTGGTGCTTCCGAGGTGGAAGAAGTTGTCTCTGGTGCTTCGGAGGTGGAAGTGCTTGTCACTGGTGCTTTAGAAGTTGAGGTACTTGTCTCTGGGGCTTCAGAGGTTGAAGTAGTTGTCTCTGGTGCTTCAGAGGTTGAAGTAGTTGTCTCTGGTGCTTTCGAGGTGGAAGTACTTGTCGCTGGTGCTTCAGTAGTGGAACTACTTGTCACTGGTGCTTCAGAAGTAGAAGTACTTGTCACTGGTGCTTCAGAGGTTGAAGTAGTTGTCTCTGGTGCATTCGAGGTGGAAGTACTTGTCGCTGGTGCTTCAGTAGTGGAAGTGCTTGTCACTGGTGCTTTAGAAGTTGAGGTACTTGTCACTGGTGCTTCAGAAGTAGAAGTACTTGTCACTGGTGCTTCAGAGGTGGAAGTAGTTGTCTCTGGTGCTTCTGAAGTGGAAGTACTCGTCACTGGTGCTTCAGTAGTGGAAGTACTTGTCACTGGTGCTTTAGAAGTTGAGGTACTTGTCACTGGTGCTTCAGAAGTGGAAGTAGTTGTCTCTGGGGCTTCAGAAGTGCATTCTTCCTCCGTTGAAGTTGTTGGTCCTTCTGAAGTAGTTGTGTCTGGTGCTTCAGAGGTTGAAGTAGTTGTCTCTGGTGCATTCGAGGTGGAAGTACTTGTCGCTGGTGCTTCAGTAGTGGAAGTACTTGTCACTGGTGCTTCGGAGGTGGAAGTGCTTGTCACTGGTGCTTTAGAAGTTGAGGTACTTGTCACTGGTGCTTTCGAGGTTGAAGTAGTTGTCTCTGGTGCTTCAGAAGTGGAAGTAGTTGTTTTTGGTGCTTCAGAGGTGGAAGTAGTTGTCTCTGGTGCTTCAGAAGGGCATGCTTCCGTTGAAATTGTTTCGGTAGAAGTGGTACTAGTTGATGTAGGTATATCTGTCGGTGGTTTCCATGTTGGTAATGTTGGTGGTCTCCATGTTGGTATTGTCGGTGGTTTCCATGTTGGTAATGTTGGTGGTCTCCATGTTGGTATTGTCGGTGGTTTCCACGTTGGTATTGTCGGTGGCTTCCACGTTGGTATTGTCGGTGGTTTCCATGTTGGTATTGTCGGTGGCTTCCACGTTGGTATTGTCGGTGGTTTCCATGTTGGTATTGTCGGTGGCTTCGATGTTGGTATTGTCGGTGGCTTTGATGTTGGTATTACCGTAGGTTTCACTGTTGGTTTGCCCGTTGGTACCTCGCATGGATTCCAGTCACGTTTTAATTTCTTTATTATTTCCTTTAAACGTTCCATAAATGGTGGCAGTTTCACAATGAACTCATCATTCCTTTCATTCTCCTTCTCTTCCTTGGCAGCCGGCAAGCCATTCTGGTCATTTGGGATTTGAACATTGAACTTGGGTGGAGTTTCGCTGGCTGGGGTCTGTGAGAGCTTTGAGAATCCTTTGAGCCAATTATCGATATCGTCGAAAACTGAATTAGATTGGACGAGCGCAAGATGAGCGACTGCCCAAAGCACAACAAATGTAAAGCTTACAAATTTCATCGTTTCGCGAATAACTGTGCACGTAGACACAACTCCGTTAGACAAATCGACAACAACTGTTGGGGTTTTGCAAAATTTGAGCTGCTTTTATTCTAAAAAGTTTGTCCCATCGGAATATGTTTGACAATTTATCCATTGTTTTAAATTTTTCAGGTACACAAATATATATGTATGTACATATGTATAAGAAATTTGGTGGCGAGAACACTTGTGTAAATGGCCCAACCAAAAGGTTAAAAAAAATTTTGAGGTTGCGGTATTTGAAAAATTTCCATAAGAAGAAAGAGCTTAGGTATACATAGTTACATTAGACCGGCCTTAATCAAATTTGTTTGCTATTTTAAACCGCCAGGCTGAGAGTTTCCTTTTTACTTGAAATATAAAATTTGGTGAAAATCTGATAAGATTTAGTGGCTGCGCACAGCCCGTTTTATTTCAAAAACCCTCACTTTAGGCGTAATGCCGATGCCAATTAAACCATCTTTATCTTCACGTTACGTAATGCATAAAAAACGGGTTAACGTAGCATTTGTAGTAATTGTAGTAGGCAAAATTTCACAGTAGATATTGTTTAAAGTAGAAAAACTAGGAACGCCTACGCGGTTAGGAAAAGGTTATATGTCGCTAAAAACATAATTAACGAGAGATTGTTTCGAAATAGCTTTTTGTATACACTGGTTAACAAATTTTTCGAGAAAACCGTTATTAAAAATAAGAAAAATTTCAAATAATTTTAATTTCTTATACTACTTTTACAGTTTCTCTACCGTATTAGAAGATACATAAACAAGTCGTATACTGTTAAAAGCGGCAAAATGTTGTCTTTTCACAGATCCCGTGTTGATGGGACAAATGAAAAAAAGTTATGCGGCAATATATGTATGTATGCCTTAACCTGCGGAAAAGAGGTTTTTGGCCCATAATTCCAAATTTTGAGGGTGTATTGGAAATTTTGAGTAGGCAGTTTTTGTACACTTACTAAGGCATACAACAATATGTAAACGTCACAGAAGGTACCCCAAAAAATTCTTTTGCCACGCAGCGTAATTATTGCCTGACATATCTGTGGTAACTACGATATTACAAACTTATCTATTTCTCCGGTAACTTTTGTAATTTTCATCTTATTTTAGTGTGGAAATATTAATAAACTAATTGGAAGCGGAAATAGTAATAAAATAATTGGGAACATACATAGACTTGCATTTGGTTAAGAGTAAAGCAAGCTATTAAATAGCAACTAGGAGTTCCCGCTACTGTCGAAAATCGACAGTTTTCTAGTAATTTAGCTACTCCAGATTTCAAAAATATTTTTACTTTATGATATTTTTTATTAAAATTTATCTTTATTTGATTCAAACCCCATTTGTAGTTCAAGCACAACCCTTTTCCATTTTTAATTTATAAAAAATTTTCATACAAAATAATTTTTTTGCCTTAGTTTGGATAGACTGGTTTTTTTTTGTTTTAGTTTGGACACAATAGCCCATTTATTACGTCTAAAAGCAGGCAACAAAAAATATTATAAAAATTATTATAGGTAAAATTATGACAGGTATTGTGTTTTGCAATTACAATAACATCGGAATTTTCTGCAACAACAACAATTACACAGAAATTTTGCAACGGCTATTGTGCAAGTATTTTCCAACTGATTTCAGTGAAAATCAAACTGGACCTATTCTCGGGAATTCCCTTTCTAACTTTTAAAATTGGTTCAGTAGAATCGCCAAAAGGTCGCGGACAAAATTCATGTTAGCGTATTAATATATAGACTATTAATATATAGATATTTTAAGTACTTTTATATATGTTTCGCCGCATGTGCGCGGCCACTAAATCTTATCCGACCTTCAACAAAGTTTATATTTTAAATACATATTTAGGTAGAAATGAAACTTTGTCAACCCGGCGGGCGTTTTAAATTTTATTTTTAAGGGCCGGTCTAATGTGCATATGCATACTCGTTATTAGTTTGCTCTAATTGGCTTGGGTTAGATATTACGACTCTACCCCTAGGAGCACACATATCTACATATGTAGGACTGCAACTTGGTTCCTGTGGAGGACGTGTTGCTGTTGTGGTGCCACATTTGTACATACATATATTTTCTGTCATTTCTTGCGATTTTAAATTATATGAATCCACCAATCAGTGTGTTTTGAGTCGGTAATACTTTCACTGTCACTCATAGAATAAGTTTTATATTTCAAACTAGCTGACCCGGCAAACTTCGTTCTGCCCAAAACAGATTTTTTTATTAATTTCATTTCAAAAATTGTTATTACACCGGTATTATTTTTAATAGAAAATTAACGATTTTTCACTACTTCATTGTGTATACAACTTCAAAAATATATAATTTTAGTATTCAGTTTAAGGCTGCACGATACACAACATTTTTAGTTTTCTGTTCCGGATATTTATTTTCACTGAGTATTGGCTATTTTCAATAAGTAGGTAAGTAAGAGGATTGATATAGTATACCTCCATAATGGTTTTCAGGCCCCTCCTCCAACCCTTTTAGATATATTCAGCCTCAAAAGTTTAGTACGTATGGGAGGTGCAATGCCCCATTTTTCGATAAATCTTTTTTTTTTTGGGTGAACATGATATCGTATATCTGCATAGTGATTTCTATGTACATGCCATGAACGCTTTTAAGGATATTTAGCCTTAAAAATTAAGAACGCATGGGAGGTACCACGCCTCCTTTTCCCAAAACTACTGTTTTTTTTCATAAGCACGCTATTGATATCGTTAATCTCCTGATCAATTTTCAGGTCCCAACCTTAAACGCTTTTATAGATATTCAGCTTGAAATATTAAGTTTGTATGGGAGGTGCCACGCCCCTTTTCCGATAACCTACACTTTTATGCGCAAAAATTGTTTTGATAACATATAGCTCTGTACCAATTTCCAGGTCCCTGACTTAAATCCTTTTAAAGATATTCAGTTTAAAAAATTAGTGTTGTTGGGAAGTGCCATGCCCCCTTTTCGTATAACTCCTATTATTTTACGTTAATATGGAATTGTTATCGTTTATCTCCACACCAATTTCCAAGCCCCTAGCGTAAACAATTTTAGAGATATTCATCATGAAAAATTAAGTTTGTATGGGAGGTGCCACGCCCCGTTTCCCGATAACCCCCACTTTTATGCGTGGGAATGGTTTTGATATCATTTAGCTCTATACCAATTTTCAGCTCCCTACCTTGAACTGTTTTAGAGATAATCAGCTTTAAAAATTAAGGTTGTATGGGAGGTGCCACGCCCCCTTTTCTGATAACCCCCACTTTTATGAGTGAGAAGGGTTTTGATATCACCTACCTCTATACCAATTTTCAGATCCCTACCTTGAACTGTTTTAGAGATAATCAGCTTTAAAAATTAAGGTTGTATGGGAGGTGCCACGCCCCCTTTTCTGATAACCCCCAATTTTCTGAATGAGAAGGGTTTTGATATCACCTACCTATATACCAATTTTCAGCTCCCTACCTTAAACTGTTTTAGAGATAATCAGCTTTAAGAATTAAGGTTGTATGGGAGGTGCCACGCCCCCTTTTCTGATAACCCCCACTTTTCTGAGTGAGAAGGGTTTTGATATCACCTACCTCTATACCAATTTTCAGCTCCCTACCTTGAACTGTTTTAGAGATAATCAGCTTTAAAAATTAAGATTGTATGGGGGGTGCGACGCCCCCCTAATATTTTTAAATTTTTTCTTCGACTAAACCTTCGCGGGGTAACAACAAACAAACCCCCCTAAGGAAGTATTTGATTTGGTTCAGCCGTTTTCAAGTTTTAGCGTTTCAATTAAATACCAAATCATTTTTATATATATAGATAACACTGTAGGTATATTTTAAACTTTTGAAATATCACAGCGAAACGCCGAAACGCGTCTACTTAACTAAAAAATGATGGCCGGCTAAAAACTTACGTAAAATGATATTCTAATCTACTTCATAAACACATAGCAAGCGTGAAAAACATGTCCAACGTTTTTTTTTAACGAAAATTAGTACCAGCGCACCGTGCACAGCTAGCGCGTATCTCAGCTCTAACTTTTTTTGAGTATTAACGTATAGATATGTAGGAATGAGCGTTGGATCATTAGATTAAAATATTTACATAAACTAGCAAAATATTTGAACTTAAAATAGCACCATAAAAAAAACGTATTTT
Source organism: Urophora cardui (assembly GCA_960531455.1). NCBI lineage: Eukaryota > Metazoa > Arthropoda > Insecta > Diptera > Tephritidae > Urophora > Urophora cardui. The sequence continues at coordinate 33,865,699 of OY482671.1, forward strand.
TTTTTTGAAATTTTCACTTTAGATGCACCAAAGTACATTAAGCACTGCAGGTACATCAAAATTTTATATTAAAGAAATATTGCGTTATTTATTCTGAATGAAACATATCATAGGGAATTTTCACGTAGAGTTAACATTGTAGGCGTTATACGCAAATTAAAGTGGGTACTTTTTGTGTTTTTTTTTATATTTCAGTGGTTATCCTTTAGGTCCTGTTCACATTGGATTTTTTACACTACAGGTGTCCTGTTTTCTTTTTAATACCTTTTTTTTGTATCCTTTAGCTACCAGATAATGTACTAAAATCGGAAAAATTTGGACTTTGGCGAATTTTCGATTTCGTCAATATTTGATCCTTTCAAAAAAAAAAAAACAAAAAATGTGGATATCCTTGAAAAAGGAGCAGCTCGGATTTTAATTTCAATGGATATTTCATCTATAAACATCACATAACACAACCCCACTTTCCTTTTTTGTAGACATTTTCATGCAACCTATCATCGCTTCCTGCCCACCGTGTATATAAAATGCCTTTGCTGTGCACATAAAATAGGAATCATAGGCACGTATGTACATAGAAATTGTTTTTATATCGAGTGCTGATGGCAGTGCAAAGAAAATCTAATTTTTATATTTGAAGTGAAAATATGTATCTGTACCTATGATTCGGAACAAAATATGTAAAAACAATTGAAGGCGAGCCGGGAATAACATTTTAAACGTCATTTTTTACGAAACCCGTTTTTTGCATAATACGGTTTAAATTACTCTTTTGCATTACCCCAACGCCAAGTCAGCTAAAATTATTAACCTTTTCCCATGAAAACTGCAGCTGGAAATTGTCAGTCAGTGGAAAAATTTTTTAAGTTGCACACAAAATCATAAAAATTAAATTCATGAATTTTTTCAAATAAAAACTTGTATTGTCATTATTGTTGAAAATCCAAACAAAAAATTACCAAAAACAATGATTTTCCCGTTTTTTATTCTCTCCTAAAAAATTTATATTTTTTAACTTACAACGTTATTCCCAGATCGCCTTCAATTGTGCTTGAGCTTAAGCTTAGCAGTCTTTATCTAGATCTATTTCGGAGATCACCACATCTCTTACTCAGACAACTTTTTTTTCTGGGCGAGAGTCGGACCTCGGAGTTTTCAGTTGGTAAGCTAATGGCATAACAATTAGGCCGCGTTATAGTCAAAGATATGATTTTTATTATTTATAAAAAAATTTTATTTTTTGGAATTTTTTTATTTTTTGTAAATTTCTTATTTTGCCTGTGGCAACGCTGATTGAGTACAGCATGTAGATACATATATAGATATTTATGTACATACATACATACTTGTACACATTTGTAAATACCCTGCAAAAAAATGTGCGATCAATCCCGAAAGAGATTTGTCCTCGATTGATCTCTTTCGAGAACAATCGGACCACAATTAGTCCCCGATTGTTCCCGTACGGGTATAAATGTAGACTAATTGTAGACTAATTGTTCCCTAACGGGTATAAATGTAGATTAATCGCTTTCATCCCGAACGGATATAAATGTAGATTAATCGCTTTCATCCCGAACGGATATAAATGTAGATTAATAGCTTTCATTCCGAACGGGTACAAATCTAGATTCCTTAAATGTAGAAATTTTACAAAAATATGAATGTATTTAAAAAATTGTAGAACAACCGGTAAAACGAATTGAACATCCTTTCTTTTAATAACAATGATGAATAATAATTTTAACAAAATTTTGTCTAAAATATTCTATGAAATAATCCTTTACATTACGCTCATATAATGCATACTCAAAACTTACAATTTTTTTATTTATTTATTGAGATTTTTTTTTTCAAAAGTAAAACATTATATAATCTTTATTTATATATGCATGAACATTTACATAAATTTTTTTAAAGATTGTTATTAAAAATTGCCATGGCGAACAACTTGGAAAAATCTACATTTGTACCCGTTCGTGCTGGAAGCGATTGATCTACATTTGTACCCGTTGGGGATGAAAGCGATTAATCTACATTTGTACCCGTTCGGGATGTAAGCGATTGATCTACATTTGTACCCGTTCGGGATGTAAGCGATTGATCTACATTTGTACCCGTTGGGGAGAAAAGCGATTAATCTACATTTGTACCCGTTCGGGATGTAAGCGATTGATCTACATTTGTACCCGTTCGGTATGTTAGTGATTAATCTACATTGGTACCCGTTCGGGTATACAAGTTGAACAATTAGTCTCTTCATAGGACATGCTCGAACAAATGCGATCAATTCACTCCATATAAAGGGATGTAAAATTGTATTAGTCGCTTGCTCCCTTGCGATTGATCCCGGACACGTCCCGGATTAATCGAATTTTTTGCAGGGTAATAATATTCCCTCTTGTAGCCAGGAGTAGTAAGCCGTGGTAAAATTGATACAAGTGTCATAAACAAAGAAATTAAAGACAAAGATTAAATATTACTGTGTAACCTAAATCAAACGCACGCCGTCAATTTACTATCAAAAATTTCTCATGCCCATACAACTTGTATGGGAGTAACCGAAATTGAACGGCGTGCGTAAAAAGCAAATTCGACGCCCAATTTTTGTTTTGCGTGACAGTTGAAATTAAGCATTGTGGGTGATTGTTTGCAAAAAAATTGACACTTGCTTTTGATATCGTGTCTGTTAGGTACATATTCCACAAAATAACAAGATTTTCTCTGATTTTCTGTATTTTTCTATTTCTTTATCTGAACACGCACGCAAGTCAATTTCGGTTCAACGCATATGAAAAATTTGCGTGCGTGCGTTAAATTGACGACTTGCGTTTGATTTAGGTTACACAGTTAGTCAGAAACAAATACGTATTGTATGCATGTACATATATATATGCTAAAATGAAATATTTGCCAAAATATTCAATATAAGATCTTCAATTTTTTTAATTTATAGTGAAATTTCTGCTTTCTCATGCCCGTACGTACATTAGGTCGTCTCGCCTTATAGGGACTAAAAAAAGGTGTACCGTGAGCAATATTGATATCAAATGAAAGGTGTTGGCATACCTGTTAAGTCTTGACTACTAATCGTAATTATTAGTAATCTGATTACTTTTTATTTGATAGTAAAATAATTGATTACATTACGATTATCTTGGTCCCACCTAGATTACGTAACGATTATGATTACAAATAATCAAAAAAAATAATCAGGATTACTCTAGCTTACTGAAAAGAATCAAAATGAATCAAAAATAATCAAAATAAAGAATGATTCGGCGCTAAAAACAGATTCTCATCGTCTTGATGCACAATTTTCTTCAAATAAAGGAATAGGTAAAATGTTTTAAAGAAAATTGTATTCAAAAAAATGAAAACATGTCTTTAGCGCCGAATCATTCCTATTTTTCCATAATCTGGGTATTTGTTTTTTTAGTGTACTATAAATTCGCAGTTTTAGTAATAAATTTTTTGATTTAAAACGTTTAAAACTAATATTTTTTTAATAATACGGTCTAATGTATGGCGCAAATTTTTATCATATCGCAATGGGTTTAAAAAAAAAATTAAAGCGTGAATAACGGGTATTCATGAACATTGATGTGTAAACAGTTTCGAAATCGGATATTTATTCCCTTTCCTTTTTTCCTGGTTTTCTATGGATTAGAAGGCGACTATCGTTTTTGTAATTTTTTTTGTCATTGTAACTGCTACTATTTTGTTGTTTTTGTTTGTTTTGGTTTTTGGTTTTTGACTTTTGATTTTTTATTTTGTTTTGTTTTGTATTGCTCAGAAACATGCAAGATCATCCGAGTCCACGATTGACCCATATTTGGGGACCCGACCTAGGACTCATAATGAATAGAGCTCTATGTGAAAGCCCTACTCAACACCTTTCATTTGATACCAATATTGCTCAGAAACATTCAAGGATCACTCGGTCCTTATTTTGGCCCATATCTCGGGACCCGACATAGGAATCATAAAGAGTAGAGCTCCGTGTAGAATCGCTGCTCAGAACCTTTAATTTGATACCAATATTGCTCAGAAACATGCAAGATCATCCGGGTCCTCGTATTGATCCATATCTCCGGACCCGACCTAGGAACCATGAAGAATAGAGCTCCCTATAAAAGGCCTGCTCAAGATCTTTCATTTGATACCAATTTTGCTCAGAAACATTCAAGGATCATCCGGGTTCTCCTTTTGACCCATATCTGGAGACCCGGCCTAGGGCTCACAATGAAAAGAGCTTCATATCGAAGTCCTGCTCAAAACATTTCATTTCAATATTGCTCTGAAAATTAGATAGGTAGATGTAGGTATACAATATCCATACATTTGCATACATGTTCAAACAGGTTGTTCCTTTTTATTTTGCCCATTTGTCGCATTGTTGCAGAAAACAACAACAAAAACAACTTCACTTCCCTTCGTTGCTGTTGTTGTTATTTGCATTTGCACGGCTATTTTTTTTTTTTTTTTTTTTTTTTTAGTAGGGGGAAGCATCGAAAGCCGAAAAGTGCGAGACTTCAACCCGCTAAACCTAACCTACTCCCGCCCCAGACAATACTCCCACGGAACCACCGGACAAGGTATTACTTCCTGGGAGTGGGGATTAGACACTTAAGTCTACATATTTTTTAATTGCGGACGGACTGACGCCTACGTTGATCTGTCGAGCTCAGTTGGGCCATGATTGAGGCCGAAACCTCGCTAACTATATCCCATGTAGCAGAGGACTGACACATAAGTGCAGTCAAGTTTTCCACCGTGATAGCTGCTCCTGAAATACCCTGTATTCGCCTACGTTCTGCTAGGAAACGAGGACATTCAAAAAACACATGTTCTGCACTTTCTACCTTTCCTGGACATTCAGGGCAAAAGGGACTCTCTTCTAACTTAAACCTATAAAGGTAAGCTCTAAAACACCCATGCCCACTAAGGATCTGGGTGAGGTGGAAATTAGGTTCGCCGTGCTTTCTATCTACCCAACTGCTGATGTTCGGTATAAGCCTGTACGTCCATCTACCCTTCAATGAAGCTTGCCAACGTTGCTGCCACATTTGGCGACACTTTCCCTTTATCTGTGCTTTTTCGATACATGTGGCTGGCTTTGTTACATTATGTAAATCGCACACTTCTCGAGCTTGAATGTCGATTGGAGGCATGTTTGCTATGACTTCGGCAGCGTCGCTAGAGACAGTGCGAAATGCACTTATTACGCGAAGAGCGGCGAGTCGGTAAACCGATTGTATTTCTTTTATGTAAGTCTTACACTCGAGAGCTTCGATCCACACCGGGGCAGCATACAGTATGACTGAGCTAATTGCCTTTGAAATAAGATGCCTACGACTTGAACGTACACAACCCTTGTTCGCCATCATTCTTGAGAGTCCACCATACATTTTCATAGCTTTCTCTGCAGCTTGGTTAAGATGGTCTTTAAATGTAAGCTTGCCATCTAGTATTACCCCCAGGTATTTGAGAGTTGGCTGGGAGGTTATCTCGCAGTCCCCAACGGATATGCAAATTTTCTCTTGCACTTTCCTTGTACTTACGAGTAGTACTTCTGTTTTATTCTCTGCCAGGCTAAGATTTAATAACGAAAACCAGTGACGGATTCGACGTATAGCATCGTTACACAAGCGTTGGAGGTCTTTAAGGTGTTTGGCGACCCCTACAACTATTAAGTCATCTGCGTAAGCGATCAGTTTCAAGTTTGCTGACTGAGGGAGCTTTAGGACACCGTCATACATTACGTTCCATAGCAACGGACCTAGTACCGATCCTTGCGGGACTCCACTAGAAATAGCGTAATTCTTAACGCCTTCGTCGGAATCATAGATGAGAATTCTATCCGTAAAGTAGCTCAGAATAATGTTCATGAGATATTGCGGCACCTTGAATTTGCGTAATGCCCTTATTATGTGATACCATCCAGCCGAGTTAAAAGCGTTTTTTACATCTAGTGTAATTAGCGCGCAATACTTTTTTGAGCCACCTTTCCATCTTTTGCCACTAACGGCGGTTTTTGCTATTTTAATAACCTCTCTTGTGGCGTCAATCGTCGATTTGCCTTTTCGAAAACCAAATTGCCACTCCGAGAGTCCGCCGGCATTTTGGATAGCGGACTCCAGTCGGTTGCATATCAATTTCTCATATATTTTGCCAATCGAATCTAGCATGCAAATAGGCCGATAAGACGAAGGTTCATCTGGCGCTTTCTTAGGTTTAAGTATCAGAACTAAGCGTTGGATTTTCCATGGGGTGGGAAAAATACCCTCTGTTAGACATGCATTGTACATAGTCGCAAACATGCTTGTATTTGTATATAATGCCTCTTTTAGGGCTTTGTTGGGAATACCGTCCACACCCGGTGCTTTTTTATCCTGCAAACTTTTGGCTACCTCCAGGAGTTCTTCTTCTGTAATTAGTAAAGGCCGTTCTTTGACTTGACCGCGTGGTATTTTTAGTGGCTCGTGTCTTGGAAATAAGCTCTCGACTATCTTGAGGAGGAACATTGAACATGTAGGCGGCTGGGTTTCACGCTTGAACTTAGCCAGACATACTTTGTATGCTTTCCCCCATGGGTCGATGTTTGCTTCTTCACATAGTTTATTGAAACAGCTCTTCTTGCTTTGGGCAATGGCTTTTTTCAATGTTTTCTTGCACTTTTTGAAGCACTCTCGTAGTTCTAGTTCGTTACTCCCTCGCCTGTTTCTGTGGTATCTACGCCGTGCCGCAATACATAATTTTCTGAGCTTTGCTATCTCATAATTCCACCAGTAAACCGGTCTTCTATGTGGGTGAAAAGTGCCACGCCGCATTGTTGTATCGCAGGCTACAATCAACCTGTTTCCAATGTCAGACACTAGTCTCTCGGCGTTTCGATGTGCTGGAGGTGAAGTATCCCATGCCAGATTGAATAATTCAGTGTCGAAATCCCGCTTCCTCCAGGTGTATTTTTGGCATCTCGTGCCGACCCCTGGGTGGGGGTTAGAGGGTTGTGATACTTCGGCAATGATCGCCATATGGTCGCTATTTGTGTAGATTTCGGAAACATGCCACCTAATTCTAGGACTTAGCGAGTCGTTTGCAAACATTAGGTCTATTATAGATGATTTTTTTCCCCTTTCTAAATGTGCTTTGTGGTCCGCTATTTATTAGCGTAAGGTTCGCTTGGCTTAGGAACTCAAGTACGAGCTTTCCACGATGGTTGGTGCGAGTGCTTCCCCATGCTGTACACCAGGCATTAAAGTCACCAGCTATAATTATAGGGACTTTTCCTCTGGCTACTATTGTTAAGTTTAACAGCATACTTTCGAATTCTGTTGAGGAAGCACTAGGCGGAGCGTAACAGCTAACTATGTAAACACCAAATATTTGTGCCCACGTGAAGCCGTTACTTGTGTCTCTTGCAAAAGATTGAAAAGGGCGACCTTTGCAAGACCATATTGCTGCTTTCCCGCTTGCGTCTGCAACCCAGGTGCAGTCGGGCCTCTGGGTATATTGCTCGCTAAGAATTGCTATGTCTATATTTTCTTCTATAACTGTTTGCTTCAGCAGATCTTGGGCTGCGGCACAGTGATTTAAATTTAGTTGTAGGATTTTCATTTTCTTGCTACTTTTGTCATCTCAATATTTTTTGGGCATTTCCCACTGAGGGTAGAGTGAGCACCTGAACATAACATACATTTGTGGGTATTAGTGCAGTCTTTTGCCTTATGACCTGTGTTTCCACAACGCGTACACATCGATGACCTATCTATGTTACTAGTACACTGGCGCGCTAAATGCCCCAAGTTGAAGCATTTGAAGCAACGGTTAAGTGGGGTATGTTCCCTTATACGGCAGATTGACCAGCCAATTTTAACTTTGTTTGCACTAAGAGCTTTCTTTGCATCGTCAGCTGTCAGCCTTATAAGTGCAACTTGATTGCCGACTATAGTTTTCCGCATCGACACAACGCTCGTCACATCTATATTTTGCACTCCGCACTCTGCTTTAAACGCGGCACATACCTCTTCGGGGGTTGTGATTTCATCCAGGTCCTTACAAGCGATCATAATTGAATGCGTTTTTGGTTGAATAACTGCCATTCCACCAACGGTTTTTTCAAGAACCTCTTTAAAACTATTAGCTCGATTTGCACGGCTATGCATGCAAGCATTTGTAAGTACATGCCTATCTACCTACCTACCACTGACAATGCCAAGCGATTCACACGGACGCAGCAGCTCACTAACACAAAGGCCATTTACTGTTTACGCGTAAACTTTACCTGTTTTTCGAAATTACTCGTAGCTACAGCAAAGATGTTTACACATCAAAAAGTTATTTATCTCTATTGTAAAGCAATAAAATTTATTTGGAAGAGTAATCAGGGCCGCGGAGAGGGGGGGAGGCAGCCAGGGCAATCGGCCTGGGGCGCGGAAGGTTTTTGGAAAGGCAAAGCAGTATTGACAGTACTCGAACTAGGATTTCATAGATACATACATAGGTATTTTGTTGCTACAAAAAATTGTTTTAAAATTGAAGTGTTTAACTTAACCAAATCACCAAACTAAAATTATAAGCATCCAATCAAATATTTACCTTGTTTATACATGGGCAAATCCTAGAAAAGTGAGTTGAAATTGAGAAAAATCGACTTTGATTTAGAGTTTCCAAAGTACCGCAATTGGTAAGGTGGTGAACCAAGCTTCTCAGAAATATTTACTTTTCAAATGAAAAATGTTGATAATCCTGTTTAAATTGATTTCAAAGAGTAAAGTAATAAAAAATATTAAAAACAGTACCATTTTCTATCTACTATTATTTCCATGATTTTATAGTTAGATACTGGAGTTATTACCAGGAAAAAGTGCCAGAAGGATTGAATAAATATACTGCACCTAAGATTTGGTTACTGCTTAGCTGTAATAAATATACATAATTTCTTGCTGAAAATCTAAATAGGAAAGTAAAACGTAAGTGACGCAAAAACCTAGAAAAGTTATCTTAATTTCAAAACCGATCTTTCAAATTAGCTTATATCTTGAAGTTTCTTAAAAATTTACCATTCAAACAAATCTGCATCATTTAAAACTTTAAAATTAAGACATTTTTTTAATTAATGCCATTTAAAAAGTGAAATAGAGGTGGGAAACTATCGATGGCACTACCGATAGTATCGATATTTTATTTTTTTGAACACTATCGAAGACCATCGATAGCTTTTTCAAAACTATCAGAAACTATCGATGGTAATGTGTACTGTCGATAGTTTTACAACTTTTACATCCCCATATTGCACCATAATATTTCAGATTCTGTAGAGGTTTTATATTCGTATATGTACAAAAAATTTAAACATTAGATAAGGACTGGTACAGAAAGTTTTGCAAATTAAAAAATGATCACTGCCTGCATATTGCTGCTTTTTTACTATTTCTGATTTTATTCATAGTTAAATACAATAATGTAATAACATTAAAAACAAATATTATCTCAATTAATTCACTTCTGCCCGTATGCTCGAACTTTTCCTGGAATACCCCTCATCAAGTTCTGTACAACGTTCTTATCCACCTGTTTCGAAGTTTTTTGCCACAATATTTTTATCTCATCTACAGTTTTTGTGGGTTTCCCCATCTTTATTAGTTTGGCTTTCATTAGAGCCCAATATCGCTCAATTGGCCGTAGCTCAGGCACATTTGGTGGGTTTAAATCTCTGCTAACATATTGTACATTGTTACTCTGGAACCATTGCTGGGTAACATTGGCGTAATGTGCTGGAGCCAAATCCGGCCAAAAAAGAGTTGGACCATCATGGTGACGTAGGAAGGGACGAAGGCGTTTCTGAAGACACTCCTTCACGTAAATTTCAGTATTAATGGTCCCCATCGTGAAGAACGGTATGGATCTTTGACCACATTCACAAATGGCTTGCCAAATTAACACTTTTCTACCAAACTTTTCCATCTGGATGGTTTTTTCCGAATCTGGAATGTCTTCTCCCGGCTGCAGACAATAAAACTGGTTACCTGGTAATGTCCTCACGTCCATTTTTAGATAGGTTTCATGATCCATAACCACGCAAAAGTTTTTGTTTGCTAATCGCGTTTCATACAACTTGCGTGCAAAGGAAATGCTTTTTGCGAACTGTTTCTCGCTTCGTTTTGGAACTTTTTTCTTTTTATATGATTTAATACCATTTCTGTTCTTGATACGAATTACCTGCACATGTGTGGTTTTAGCTTTTTTGGTGACATCTTGTTGACATGGAGCGGTTCTTCCTAATTATGGCTAATACATTTTCCTCAAGCTGGGCGTCTGCTGAGCCTTTTGGACGGCCACTTCTCGGTTTATCTTTCAGCGAACCATATTCCCTTAAGCGTAAAACCGTCCTTCGGACAGTGTCATAAGAGAATCCACTAAGCTTAGAAAGCTTTTTGTAACTTATATTAGGATTGTTAGTCCAAATGTGCACAATTTTTTTTCGAAGGTCTTCGTTCGAACTCATTTTTTTTCTTACTATTTTCTTGACTTTAAAAACTGAAACTGTTTTGAAAATGTTATAAAACAATAGTTCAAAAACAATTTTTCCGAAGCCTACTGTATCATTATTAAACAATTTATGGGGAGTAATAAATTTGCAAAACTTTCTGTACCAGTCCTTATAGTAGAAGATTTTTTTTTTGTTTCGACTTCAAACCTTCACTTCCGTGTACTAAAATATACTGGACTGGACGTAAAAAATTGAGATTTTGATGTTTTCCTGAATTTTTCAAATTTTCGGCGATAGTTCTATCGATAGTACTATCGATGGTTTATTTTTTGAAGACTATCAATAATTTTTTCTAAACTATCAAAAACTATCGATTGTGTCCCACCTCTAAAGTGAAACGTGCATAAGTGACGCCAGGTAAAAATAGTGTTAATTTTTTTGACGATCGAGTAGCCAATTGTAAAAAAACTTCTGCTGCAATAATGAAAACATAAAGGGAAAGCATAATGCTGGATACCGAACGTGAGAAGATCTTCAAGCCAAAAACACCCAAAACCCCAATATAACACAGAAGCAGTATAAAGAATAAGCCTTCTCTGGGTTAAGAGGTGGCAAAAGTGAAATACATATTATATTTGTGCTTGAAAAGAGGAAGAGCTAAAAAGATATACCTATTCATACAATATTCAAAAATATAAGTGTTTGCATATCGTCCCCTAAAAATACGGATGTCGTATGTAGCAAATCTTGACTTTTCAGGAGACGGTTTTTTAAGTTCAACATTAAATATTTTTAAAATGGCCCTATGGATTTTCTCAGTTTTGGGACTCGATATAACCCAAATATTTCCCTCCCATCGGAGTGATCCAATCTTACTGTAAGTTTTGTTGGGAAGATGTTATAAGCTAATTTGTTTAGAATGCATTTTGTGGTATGTTACATTTTTTCACAAGACGAAAGAATTCTTTGATATACGACAAAAAACATATTGAAAATATGTATAATGTAAATTTTTTGCTGAAAGTTGTGAAGATTCTGAAGATAATAACAGTATCATCCAATTATGATTCGACTAACGGGACAAGTCAATGCAGATATTATACCATGCAACATCTGCGAACGTTTTCGAATGCATATAAATTTCAATATTCCGTTTTTGTGAACCCCGTCGTGAACAGGTACGGTGATCAGAGAATTTTTTTTAGCTTAGCAATCAGTAAAGTCAGATTATGAACTTACCTGAAGAATTGATGGCGCTCATTTGGCGCTGATTTTGAGGTACCAACTATAAAGTAATTGTATCAATTGAATTCAAGACTACACTGAAAAAACAACTTACTCAGATTATGGAAAAGCGGGAATGATTCGGCGCTAAAGACATATTTCCATATTTTGATGTACGATTTTCTTCAAATCAAGGAATAAAAACTACGTTTTAAAGAAAATTGTACATCAAAATATGGAAATATGTCTTTACCGCCGAATCATTCCCATTTTTCCATAATCTGAGTAATTTTTTTTTTTTAGTGTATAAAGTATAATTCAAGAATTCAGAACCCAATTGGAATGTAATAGAAAAGAGCTTTATACAGGGCGATTAATGATCAGCAGACAAACTGTTGGCAATTTTTAGTACTAGGTAATAAAATACAGTTTATGTTGTTAATCCTTTATTCAACAAGTAATGAAGTCTAAGTTCGAGTGGAATCGAACATTAGATACTCAGCTGTATGCCTTCATTGTTTGTTTGCGTTTGATGGAAACACGGTGTATTTTATATAAAGTGAGTGCTGCATAAAGTGGGCGTAGCCACGCCCATTTTCAACAATTTTATCAGTCATCCAACTAAGCATATGAATATTATTCTTTGTGCGAAATTTCATTCCTTTGTGACTTCTAGTTACAAAGATGGCACGTTACAAATTCCCAAAGAGTGTTCCAGAAATATCTTTGTTAAAAAGTAGGCGTGGTCATAAACCGATTTCAATAAATTTTTCCGTGTCTATTAACACAGGTTATAAAAGTGTACAAACCAAGTTTCGTCATAATATCCCAATTATTTGTCGAGTTATGGGCTCAGAATCTCGTATATTCCTGCTTCTAAAAGAAGGCGGTGCCACGCCCATTTTTCCAAATTTTTATGTTTTTTGTTTTATGTCCATAGTTGGACTCCTACCATAAAATTTTAATGATATATCCTTATATTTGACAGAGATATCGCTTAAAATGTTTTTATTAGGTCACTTTACAATACACATATATAAAAGTGGGCGTGGCCGTCAACCGATTTTAACTATTTCCCGTCCAAATGTTTGGCTAAGTAAGTAAATCACGCAGGTCCACTGATACAGCCCTGTACCAACTGACAACGGAGATACAGAGTGCTTTCGAACAGGGGAAACTGTGATATGCGCTTTCCTAGACATAGAAGGAGACTTTGACAACACTGACCATAATAGTGTGTGTCGGGCACTAGAAAAACGAGAAGTTCAGAGACCAATATGTATGTGGATAGACTCTGTTCTTCGCACCAGGATAGCCGAGACTTCAGTAGGTGAATGCATTGTACAGATAAAAACCACCAAAGGTTGTCCGCAGGGAGGAGTCCTATCCCCTCTACTATGGAGTCTAGTGGTGGATGAGCTTCTGCAACTGCTAACTGATAGCGGTATACGCTCTCAGGGATATGCAGATGACATAGTAATAATCGCACGGGGCAAATTCGAGAGTACTCTCTGTGACATATTTCAGAGGGCTCTTCGAGTAACGAAGAGATGGTGTGCCGGAGTGGGCCTAAATATTAACCCACGTAAGACGGCCATTGTCCCCTTCACAAAAAGGCGGACCCTTAGGGGAATGAGAGGTATACTCGTGGATGATGTAGTGGTGGACACTGTATCAGAAGTAAAATACTTAGGAGTCACGTTTGACTCCAAGTTATTATGGAAGAAACATGTGGACAACACTACATCCAAAGCCACGAGGGCTATAATGGTGTGCAGACGACTTTCAGGCAAATCGTGGGGATGCAATCCACACATGCTAAGATGGATGTACACCATGATAGTAAAGCTGATCATCACCTACGGGGCAGTAGCCTGGTCCTCAAGAGCAAATCTGTCAACGGTGAGACAATTGCTCACCAAAGTGCAACGCCAAGCATGCGTGTGCATAACGGGAGCTATGCGCACCTGCCCAACGGCGGCGATGGAAGTGCTTCTTGAGCTAACCCCGCTGCACATAGTTATTGAACAGAGCGCCAAGCGTTCCCTAATGAATATGGTAAGGGAAGGATATGGAAAAGGTAAAGTTATATCATCGCAAAACATGGTCAAGCTGAGGGAGGAACTCCCGCTCTCTCAATTTCCCAGAGATGATATGAACAGGGTCACAAACTTTGAAAAGAGGTTTAGGATAGAGCTTGGGGACAAAAAATCATGGAACGTCTCTAGTATCGAGACATACCTACAATCTCACCACTTAATATGGTATACCGACGGCTCGAAAACACCTGAGGGAATTGGAGCTGGTATTTTTGGCCCCAGGTCAAGGATCTCCTTACCCATGGGGGTTTATCCGAGCATATTCCAGGCGGAAGTGTATGCCATAAGTGAGTGCGCGGGCATGATACTGCGACGTGGGTACTCAAATGAAAGAATAGTCATATTAAGTGACAGTCAGGCCGCACTAAAAGCAATTTCTTCTTTCGAAATCAAATCATCGACTGTGCTTGAGTGCGTTAACAGATTGAATGAACTGGCAACTCGGAACTCTATCCTACTGGCCTGGGTTCCAGGCCATAGAGGAATAGAGGGCAATGAGCAGGCGGACAGTCTGGCCAGGCAGGCGGCGGCCTCCAAACCAATAGGACCTGAGCCATTCATAGCAATAGGCCCACACACTATCAGGAATGAACTCAGGAACGAGGAAAGGAGGCTAAGGGAACAGTACTGGCGTCAAACCGATGGAATGCGACAGGCAAAAACACTAATGGGGGGGTACAACACAAGTCGTTTCAAAGGGCTTCGGAACCTCTCTAAGAATAAATTGAGAATGCTGACAGGAATTCTCACAGGACACTGCAGGCTTAGGAAGCATATGAATAGGCTAGGTATCCTGTCAAGCAGTCTATGTCGCTTCTGTGACAGAAAAGATGAGTCTGCAGAGCATATATTGGTCGAATGCGATGCCATTGCAAGGAAGCGTGAAAGATTCCTAGGCTCGCCTTGGCCAAATCAGGGGCACATTCAGTCTCGTAAGCCGAGCGATATCCTCCGATTTCTGGAGGAGCTCGGGCTGGATGAGATAATGTGATCAAGGAGAGGGTACAATAGACCTAATGGTCGCAGTACAAGCCTCAATCCAATCTATCTATCTAAATCACGCATACCAACTTTCATCGATATATCTTCAACGGTTTCTGTGTTATGACATATAAAACTTTCAATGTTTGACCCTTAATAAGTGGGCGTGGCACCGCCCATTTTCCAAAATTTCATCAAATTTCTTCTTAAGGGCCTAAGCTCAACACGTGGGTAAAATTTCAACACTCTAGCTTTAATAGTGACTGAGATACCAAATTTCCGATTTTTTCTATATAGGAAAAGTGGGCGTGGTCATAGTCCGATTTCGCCCATTTTCAATACCAACCGTCCCAGTCTCGATACCAACTTGCATTTCAAATTTCATCAAAATATCTCAATATTTGCGCGAGTTAGAGTGTTTACAGACGGACGGACGGACGGACGGACATGGCTCAATCGATTTCTCTTTTCACCCTGATCATTTTGATATATATAAGTCTATATCTATCTCGATTATTTCATTTTGTTACAATCCACCGTTATGTGATTAAAACTATAATACTCTATGTACTATGTAGTACAGCTGGGTATAATAAGTTAAGCTAAAGTTGTATGACGTACAACAAATGTATTTTTAATTAAAAAAATCATGAATTTCAATACAAAAGATGTCGTATGTTCGAAATTTGGTGCACATACGACAAAATACATACAGTTGGCGATGAAGCCATGTTACATAAGACAAAGTGCATGCCGGATATCCCAGAAACTATAGGGTTTAGGAACGAACTGATAGCACCATTCGAAAGAGCAAGCACAGTTTACTATGAATATGTAATAATCCCAAATTCGAAAAAAGCACATAGGTACGACATCCGTATTTTTAGGGGACGATATGAAGATGCTGAATTTTTCAATATAAGTAACTTATTAAGGGATATTTGTTGGAAATTTTAACTGAAATACCATTTACTTTTTAGGGGGGCCCGTAAACGCGAACTGTCACAGGGGCCCGGCTCGGCTCTCTGCGGGCCTGAGAGTAATGTGAAATGGAGCTTAGTTTAATTTTTTCATATCTGCATACCTTAATATTTACATCTGTGTGAACATATCGTCGTATCATACGAAAACTAACATACGTTTTTTTGTGACTGACGAAAAATAACAAGTTCGACTTTTGGCTGACGAAAAGTAACAAGTTCGACTTTTGGCTGACGAAAACTATCAATTTTGTTTAAACAACAACAATTTTTATGTAAAAACAGTATATAATTACTGATACTTTTCGTCAGCCAAAAGTCGATTTTGTTATTTTTCGTCGGCCAAAAGTCGAACTGGTTACTTTTCGTACAGAATTTTTTTATTGATAGCTTTCGCCAGAAATTTTAAATATGCTAGTTTTCGTATGGTACGACGATATGTACTATGTACCTACTTTTCCTTTTTTTTCAATATCGTCTAACATGTGGCCTTTGAATATTAGAATAGAGTGGTGCATTTCCATTCATAGAACAATAAGCAAATAAATACAAACAATTTTGAGCAAAGATGCTTAAAATTTTGCATATTGTGTGCATATGTGCATTAGGGTGGTCCTTAATATCAAATTAGCGATTTTCTTCGATCGGTTACAGCACCGTCACAGATATCACATATAAATTTTGTCCCGATCGGGAATGGTTGAAGGGTGTCGCACAGGGGTCAAAGTTCAGAAAACTCTATGGAAATTAATACAATTAAATTACCCAATTGTTTTCACATGGCCGTTTGTTTCTAGAGCTCCAGATACCCGGGTATCGAGCAATTCGATCTGATCGTTTTTGTTTGAAGTCCGTTTGTTGTTCAAATGCCCGTACAAACATCCGAGCATTCGAGCTTACAAACAAGAAAATGTGTATCGGAAAAACAAAAATAAAAAAACTACATAGAAAGAAAAAAAAAAATAATAAACAAAAGAAAAAAACAAACTTCCGAAACATTTTTATGAAATTGTTGGTCTCTACTTCGGTCTGAATTTTGACCCCTGGAAGGGGTGTCGTCAAGGGCCAGATAACTACCTCCAATGGGACCAAAATTTATATTTAATATCAAGATATTCGATTTCAGGCAATAGATGTAAAAAAAATTAATTTATATAATTGTTTTAACCTCCATAGAGTTTTCTGAACTTTGAAAAATCGTATACGCGGATAAGTCCTATGGACTGAGTACCTTTGCCAAAGAAACGTTGGGTTTTAAGCTAATTCCTAGTCCACGATTTTTAAGGCGAATTTTTTTTGTCAAGTATTTTATGCATATAACATAGGCAGACAAAAATGATTCGAACTTCTTACCTAGAAGCTAGGGTATACTTTCCGAGAATTGCTGATTCCGCATCTGGAGTCACAATTTCCAAATTCGATTACGTCGAATCCGTCTGTTTGAATGCAAACTAGTCCCTCAGTTTTTTATATATCTAATTGAAACTCGGTATGCGAGTGTATTCTTATGTACGATTGATCATTTGTCGGAATGTGCGAAATCGGAACACATATGTAGATATAGCGGCCATACAACAGATTTTTCAGTTATATGTAGAGATTTTGGTTTACAACTTCCACATTTAAACAACTAAGGACATGAAAATTTGTGGTATTTGTACTCATATTCACCTTACAAATTTTGGAGATTTTATCGAAATAAGCACATCTCACACTGAAAAACCCCCATTCAGTGTATGAATACACACGCTTTTGGGTTACCTTATGATTAGGGAAGCTAAAAATATGCACGAAAAATTTCAAAATATGCATGCTAGTATGCCCGAAAAATAATTGAAATATGCTCGTAAATATGCACGAAAAAATCTCATAATATGCATATATGCCTAAAAAATACCTGAAATATGCTCAAAAAATGTATGTATTTCATTTCAAGCTTACATTTTTATTTAACGAACTTTGCAAAATAATAATAATATAAGAACTGAAACGTACAATTCACATTTACCCCATTTAAAAAATTTGTTTTTAAATACTATAAAATACTTTAAATTAAATTTAGATTTGTATTTATGTAAATACATGAGATCTTTTTACAAAGCAAATGAAACCATTCCATTAATATTATGCAGGGTTGCATTGAACTATCATATGTTTTACTATATTTTCCAGTGTGAATTTTTGCCGGTTTTCCGAGAAAAAGCGCTTGTGTGCGGAAAACGATTAATATTGACCGTGTAGCATCAAGTATTGATGGATCGCGGTTCTGGATCGCAATATTGGCAATAAACGAATTGAAAGTGAAAGTGTGAAAAGGACGGAAGTAAAATATTTTAAACCTCAGAGCGAGAAAAATATCGCAATATTCATATTGAACGTGTAGCACTAGTCTGCGATTTATCAGACCATCAATATGTAGCCTATGCCTATGTATGTCGATACATATTGCATATTATTGTTCCCTTCGAATTTTCACACTACAGCTGTGTTCTATCAATAACAGGGCATCGGAGCAAAGTTTTTTTTACTCTGGGTTTGCTTCGAGGCTCTGATCAGCATACCCCTGCTAGCATTTGGAAGAGAGGTTTATAGTCTATCTCAACTAAGCAACGTCTGGGGCACTTCTAGGCGTTATTCGACAGACAATCTCTATTTATACAACAACAAATTTCATTGCTATCGCGTATCTTACTTCTTGGAGTGAATGGAGAAGATATTTGTGTATTGACAACCAAAAGAAAGTCAAAACTATTTTTTTTAACAAATTTTAAATTTATAAATAAACAAAAATCAAAGAAATCCTAAAGAAAACCATGCTCTTCAAAATTTCATTTGGTGTTTTTCTCTTAAAATGTTCTAGGACTTCATAGAACCATAATGTTTTGGTTTCCTACTCCTTTTTAGATTCTCTTCGAAAGGAAAATGAACTATCTGTTCTTGAAGGAAAACATTTGCTCTAACCAACACGTGATATGTACATAACTTTGTGGATGTATGTATGTATATATCTGTGGTAATAAAAAATAAAGAAGTGAGAAAATATATATACATATGTACACATTTGCACTTTTATTTAGGTTTTATATAAAGTGAGGAAATAGAGGGTAAAATTATAATTGACGTTTTTATGTCTCCCAGATGCCACCAAGAAGTTACTTCCGGAAGTGTCTTATTAGTTTATTTGTACGTAACGTTTATGGACGTAACGTTGACGGGGAACACTTTTTCTCGAACGAAGATAGGAAAAAGTTGAGAAAGCGATATCTTCCGCGATTGAATTAAACTTCTTGAAGTTACTTTTTAGTCACTTCCACGATAATAAATGTTGGCTGGGACCAGAACTTAGTGTATGTCGTGGTGCATTTTTATAAGGGAAAATGCTCCGCTCCGGGGCCAGATCAATAGTTAAATAGCTTTTTTTGTATGTATACGCAACTATCTGAATTAACCACAGATAAGATGTTTCCAGCTTAATATTTTTCGATATTGTTCGATTAAGTGCCAAAATATACCAAAATAAGCACGAAATGCATTTTGACCGTAAATATCCATTTTAGGTCTAAATATGCATTTGCATATTTTTAGCTTCCCTACTTATGATACATAGTGCGTACAAGCAAACATACAGTGAACTACACTGCGTATACGTAACTTGTTTACATACATACATACTTGTTTACATACATACATACATACAGGTGAAACTAATAAAAGCGTGTTAAAAAATCGACCCGCTCTAATGTATGTATGTATATACATATGTATATGCATAGTATGAACATACATACATATGTATCACCTGCAGTTCATAACTAGAACTTTCTTTTTAGCGAACATCTTTGAATTGTTTCAGGTTCGTTTATAACACCTTACATATGTATGTATGTATGTATTTCAGAATTTTTTAGAAGAGACAGTATGTCTGCTTCTTACATTTGAAATGCCAAATGTTGATCAGAATTACTCGTAGTTATAAGCGATCTGTGTGCTGAATTTCATCCAAAATCCATCCAGCCGTAACGCATTGCAAAATTTGAATTTCATCAAAATTGGACCAATGATCTTACCCGAACTTTATCAAAATTTAAAGAACAAATAATTATTGTAACTGACGGTGTTTTCGAATTTTTTTTTTAAATAACGCCTCTTTTTAAGTAAACTATGTTTTTAGTTTTATGGCTATGCGGTGTATAAACATATAAATAACTAGTATCGGCCTTGGTCGAAAATTCGGCCAATTAGGCTGTGCGACAATTTGAGGGTGGAAAGACCAGTAAAACCTCAAGCCCGCTTTGCCACATTTTAAAATTTTATTTGCCTTTTTAAATTTGAAAAAGTTTGGCAATATCTTGCACTGTGCGGTGGTGACCGATAGCAGCTTAATACCTGCACTTGAGAATAGAAATCCTGAGTGAAATAATCAGCCCTATCATGAACTTCATTTGAACAAAATTTTCCCAAAAACTTCAAAGCAAAACAAAAGCAAAGTTTGCAAAATTGTTATTGTTTGCTTTATATTTTTGGGGGGAATTGTTCACATGAAATTCATGATAGGGCTAATTAGCCTTTATGTTATGTGCAAACTTCATTCGAGTCAGGGCCTTTAGCTTTTCCTGATATTTCTTCGACCTATAGGCCGTTATAGCGCAGAGGGTTGGTACTCACATCACATCACAGTTCGGCAAAACTGTAAGAGAGACAGTGTTGGTGAGCGCAGACGGATTTGCGCTCCATTGGTTAATATGCCGATGTTTGCCTTGCGTTCAAAAAAAAAATACGCTCAGTTAAAACACGCTAGAGCTATACCTGTTCACGCCAATGTATTATTATTTAATTTAAGTATTCAACCGAGTCTATTGTTGTATATTTTGTCTGGGACCCGTTATGAAGGGAGGTGTCTTTGATGCGCACCAAGCGTTTCAACATTTGTTTGAGCCATCAATGTCAATAACTGCACAGCTGTGCTTTTTCGACAAATACCGAAGTATATTTTATATACATATGTACATACACACATAAGTAAGTAAACTTTCAAGTTCTTTGGCATTGTCTTTTAGAAACAACCTAATAAACATCAGCCCAAAGAAGACCACGATTCTCCATCATCAAAAAAATTAAAAATTAAATTTTCTAATAAGTAGCCCAAATGCGACTAATCACCAACCAGTCGCATACAGACTTAAATCAAGTACCCAATTGAATAACACTCATCCCATAACTACCTGATATCTGATATAGAATACTAAAGCGAGAAACGATCAACAGGACCACCTAAAAGATCGAAATAAGACGGCTACGTAACGTTCAAGGTATACATCAAAACGATATATGTAGCATACCGGTTTGAATTCAAACCACGGGCTGACGCAAAGTCTGGTCAAAAAAGTTTTGAAGAATCTACTTTCATTAACCCTCTTCTAATAATTTAAGTTAATTTCAGTACAGAAAAGCATTAGGCTTACCATAAATGAGCAAATGACTCAAAAGTCAAACTTTTCGAAAATAAATATATGCCACTAATGTTATGTTCAGACACAACCTTAATTGAACATTAAGAGCCTTCATTCAATTTTCAAGCCCAATGATTCTCAATTTACCATACAAAAATTGACCAAGTTAATGCTTCATTAGAAATTAATGAGTTGTTAATGAAGAACAATTCTGCATGCAACCCTGTTAAAAGGCTTGTTTCATAAGTAAAATGAAATGTCATGAAAAGGGAAATGTGATTAGCGTCAGTGTCCACTAATCAGGTTGGTTCGTCAGATCAGCTGCATTCTTGTTCTTCTTCATCACCTACCAAATTTGTTTTTAATTCTGCTTATTCTACACATGCGTTCGTGTTTACGATTGGTAAAAGTTGTGAGCTGAATGTCAAATTATTTCGTCCTCCTTGCAGTTTTGACATTTAGGTCACGATAGTTTGATAATCAGCTCACGGCGTGTATGTGTGTATGTATCTTGAGCCGACCTGTTAAATGGGCCAAGTAAATTAAATATGTCTGAACACCAAATCTAGAGATGTTCAATCAAGCTCAATTGACTTAATTAATTTTTATGTCTGAACATTATATAAGTCAATTCAGTTATATTTAAATTAACCCTTAATTACATTCGTGGGGTAAATTTCTACCCCACGCCTCAGTTTTTTGCTTGTAACCAGTGTTGTCATCGCCAAATTTTTAAGTGAAGTGAAGCGGCTGAAAAATCGAAGTAATTCGACGTAAATCGAAGTGAAGCGCAGCTAAATGATTTTTCATACGTTTCCCGCGAGGTCAAGAAAATTTGGATCGTAAAAACGGAATAATATATGCATTTTGTTTTTAAGTATCATTTCAAAGAAAAGCTATTAAAACTACATATAAAATAAAATGCTTTAATTTTTTAACAATATGTTATTTTTTATTATTTCTAACAAGGCAAAAAAAAAATCCATCAAATTCAAATTCACGTACATATGTACATACATTATGTACATATATACATATATATGTATGAATGCATCATCTTCAATTGTTTATATTGGTTCATGTATATAAATACGAGATCTTTTTTATTCCTGGGCCCTCACACTGTAGTTCTATTCGAAAGTGAAATTAGATTCGAAAGCACATTCGTAAACTGTAGAATATTGTTTATTTGGAATATGGAAATTTCTTTCGAATCGAACTACAGAGTGAGTGCATTGGATAACGAGAATGTACTAAGTATTCTTTTGTTAATTTTATTTAAGTATAACAGGTACCGGTTATAATTCATTCAATGTAAAAAAAATTAAAATTATACTTAAAATACCACAATTTTTTTTTGCTTCGAACTCCGGAGTTGACCTGTGTCAAACCTTTAAAAAAAAAGCTACAAAACACTAGAGATAAGAGCTTTTAAAAAATCGATTAAGTATTCATCTCAATGAGAGATGCCATATCTTATGATTGTATAAACATTTACCTCTTGCATAGTTGCATATGCAACTTTTATTAGAATTTGTAAGAATAAATTATAAAAGTAAGTTAATTCTGATTGGTCAAAATCGAAGTGATTTGGGGAAAGAGGAAGTGTCGAAGTGACGGGCATAAAAGTGAAGTGAAATACTTCGATCGAAGTGAAAATGACATCACTGCTTGTAACTCATGCCGTTTTCTTTTCTCGAAAAAATGTTGCCCTGTTTGATTTTCTTAGCCATTTTGTAAGCTTGTGTGGTGATTTCAACGAATGTTGTCCTCTGACTAAGTAAGAGGGCATCATTAACTACAAATTCAGCCATTTTATAGAAAGTCATGTTACGTAATTCGATAATTGAGATATTAAAGGGCAACATTTTTTGTCAGAAAAGAAAACGCCATCAGTTTTGGTTGTTGCTGCTGTGTTGAAATTCAGTGTATTCTCAGTTCTTGTTGTGCTCTCGCAGCGTGCGGTTGTTTATCTCGTTAAGTGGAATAATAGCTGTGGTAGGTGGACGCTGGGGTATAAAATTACCCCACGAATGTACTTACGTAAGTACATGTGTTTTTGAACTTTAGTAAATATGAAGCGGTTTTTGACTGTAGAAGAAATGAAAGAATGTGACAAATAAAATAAGTCCCTTTTTATCTTATATTTGTAGTATTTTATGTAGTATTATATGCAGTACTTTTAGTATTTTATGTAGTATTCACTGAAGAATGTATGCACGAAAGGATACCATGTCAGAATTTGTATGTTATTTTATAAAAGATTTTTTGTTTTACTGTTGTCATTAACTATGTTTCTTTAATATAAATTACCACAAACATTTTCTTTAAAATCATTTTTTAAAAGTTTTGATTACAAAAGTAATGAACAATATTTTTAAGAGTGCAATTTTGAGGGTGTATGAAGAATCGCCATTTTTTGTTTTTGTTGTAACTTGTTTAAATAAAAATAAATGTGTTTTTAATAAAGAATTCTTCAATGTTTTATTCGGTATTAAATTTTTTTGAAGTTAACTTCTTGGGCGGCGATACACAGTTTTTATGGAGAGTGAAATTTGAAATTTGATGCAACGGAAGTTGCCCCCGGAAATAGCAGCCATTTTAGTTGATTTTTAATTTTAAAAAAAATCAGCCTTGATATCTCGCGCGGTTCGAACTCACAACCCCTCGCTTCCAGACCAGACGCAAAACCTCTGCGCCACCAAACCACTTACGTTGAGTATGTCAAATGCTGCACTTAAATTAAACTAACAAGTACAACTCACTCACGTATTTAAAGCAACAAGTAACAAGTTTGATATTTGCAAATACATATGTACATATTACAATGAAAGCAACGACCCGTTTTGTTAGTTCAGTTTAAGTGCAGCGTTTGACATACCCCACGCAAGTGGAGTGGTGGCGCAGAGGTAGTGTGTCTGGTCTGGAAGCTAGGGGAGGTGGGTTCGAATCAAGCCGGGCGACTGATTTTTTTTTTACTTTTTTAATTTTATTTTTTTTTTTTTTATTTTAATAATAAATAATAGCTTAAAAAAACTAAAAAGCACGCTTTAATCTTAAAATCGCACTAAAAATTGAGAAATAATTTAATATAAAAACAAAACCATGAACGAAATTATAAGTATGTCAGTATGTCAAAAAAATTTAAAATCGGTATTTTTTACTATTTTTATTTTAAATTCTTTTGGAGATTTGTATGTACATGTATGTATGTACATATGTATACGTGTAAGTACATAAGAAATTCTAACCAGGACAGCGCTGTGGTGAAATAGGCGAGGTGAGAATGTTAATAACACAAGAAGAAATTAGAGTACACCGTTTGACACAGCCCACGTAAGTAGCGTGGTAGCTCAGCTGTAAGATGCTAGGCTTCCAATTCAAATGAAGCTGGTTCAAGTCCAGGTCGAGCCACTTTTTTTTTTGTTGCTTTTTTTTATTAAACAATTTTCTTTGTAATTTTTTATTAAATAAAAGTGCCACCCGAATATCGGGGATTACATACTAGTTAAGTATTAAAATAAAAACGATCAAACAACCAATATAAAAACCAATCGGATGAGCTTGCCGATAAACAAAATCTAATAACAAGAACAAGCATCGCCTTTTCTATAAATAGAATTTGTACAAACAAAAACACACAACCACATGTACTTATGTACATGCGATAGTTTTCATTGTAATACCCTGCAAAAAAATGTGCGATTAATCCCGATATACATAGATTTGTCCCGGATTGATTTCCTTCCGGAACAATCGGTCCACAATTAGTGCCCGATTGTTCCCGAACGAGTATAAATGTAGACTAATTGTAGACCAATTGTTCCCGAACGGGTATAAATCTAGATTGATTATATGTAGAAATTTTACAAAAATATTCAATGTATGTATGTATTAAAAAAAACAATAGGTAAAACTAATTGAACACGCTTTCTTTTAATAACAATAGGGACATGAATTTCGATACGATACGATACCAAATCGATATTTTTTGCATTTGATACCGATACTTTTTACTCGATTCTTTTGCAACGATATTTTTGGTATCGAGTACTTCAAGCCCGGTATCGAACAAATGAGTACATTCAGTGATGAAAAATTTAAATTGTGTCATATTTGTCCAAAAAATTGTGCAACGCAAAATAGTGCCGAAAATCGGTCGAGTGTGCAGAAGTGACAAGCTGCTTCCTAAAGGGCCGAAAATGCACAAGCACGAGTAATTTTCACTGGTACATATCGAAAAATAGGTCTGATCCACGTGCTGAAATAATTGCAGGTTTGGGCTACTTCGTAACGTTTTTTGTATGAAGTTGTATGAAGTTACCCAAATCTGTTTATTGATTTTCACATTAAATGAGGCGCACACTTACCACCGAAACTTGCTTACAATTTGCAATTACCATGCGATAGAAATACATAATGATAACTGGAGATATAGGATTATATATTTTTCATTTTGATACGATAATTTGACGTTTGCAAATAAAAAATCGTCATTTCAGCGAAAAAATCGTCAATATCTTTTTTCATTCTCACTTTACTAAAAACACGTTATAAACAAAAAAAAAGGGTCTGTTTTCCATTAATGCCCATATGACACTACGTTTTTTCCTGGTATTCTACAAGGTTTTTTGTGTGAAAAAGGTGGTCAAATACAGTTTTGTGTGGTAGTAAGCTATGTTGGAAAAAACCAACGAAATACCATCTAGGCGGTTAAAAACCAATGAGCCAGCTTGTATTTCGATAGGTTTTTTGACATTCGGCACTTTTTTCTGACAATTGTTTCAATTTGACAACTATAAAATAAATTATTTTTAAAATATAAAATATATGTAAATACAAATTTTAAATTTGCCTCTTGTAAGCAGGGCTGCACATTAACGTTATTTTTATCAATAACCAAAAAAAAATTTTGTTTTCAATTTAACTTTGAAAAATTTTAACGTTAAATGCTGAACAAAAAAATACTGTTTTGATAATTATCAAAAAAAATTATCGGAAAGAATTTCGTTTTGTTGATTATCAAAAAAACAAATATTGAAAAAATTTCGTTTCGGTAGCCAACAAAAAAAATTATCAAAAAAAATAACGTTAATAAAAATTCAAAGTAAAATGAAGCCGTAAGCCCGAAACAAAATTTTATTATTATTTTGTTTTTGATGATCAACGAAACGAAATAATTTCAATAATTTTTATTTGATATTCAACAAAACAAAATTTTTTTGTTAATTTTGATTTGATATTCAACAAAACAAAATTTTTTTGTTGATATCGTTGTGCAGCCTTGCTTGTATGCTTCTGCTTTGAACGTAAGGGGAAAGAAGAAGTCCGGAAGAAAAATCATACTGCGCAATGGCTTCTCTTTATAACATGGAATGCACAGCTATTACGCCACTTGAGTTGCATCATTTTTCAATTTTCCAAAAAAATTCATTTTTGTAATAAATGATATTTTCATTTAGTTTGAAGTTTAATGTCAATAAAATAGTTTTTGAGGGAGACAAATACTCTTTTCAACCTACAGAAGAATTGTTTTTGTAATTTACGAAATATTTTTTGTAAAACCATTTTTCGGGGCGAAAAATTTTCCAAAAACAATTTAAAGAGGTAGGAATTCATACAAATTCGTATAAATTTGGAAAAAAGCTTACACATTTACATATCTAAACATTGCGCTTATATAATATATAAAATCACATTCATTGTTCATTAATACTAATTCATAACATTTTTCCTTTTCCTTTATGAAGTATAAGGATTTATTTCATGAAGATAACCATTTAATTGTTGTACTGAGATGGTTTAAATTTTTAATATAGCCGCTTTCACTATTTAACGGAAAAATCGTCATTTGTTTGGTAAAATGGTCATACAGTCATTGGATCAGATTAATAAAAACCAAGCAAATGCTTTTACTCAAGATTTTATAAACTTGACATTAATTTATATGAACGAAATTTCAAAATTTGAGTAAAAGGTCTGAAATTTTAAGCAAAAGCAAATGCTTGGCTTTTATTAATATCACCCATTGCTTAGAAAAATCGTCAAAATGACGATAAAATCGTCAATTCGGTAACGCTGCTGAGGAGTGTGTACCCGAGTTTAGGCCAAACCTCAAGTGTAGCTCTGTGCTACGGCTATTTTATATGAGCGGGAAAAATCACAAATCACCACAAATTGCCAAAACTTGCCCAAGCTGCAAAGTGAATAAAGTCTGCTATTACTTGAAAAATAATTACATCATTTGGAATAAACAAGTAAGTTTTCCAATGGGAAAATTTGTAATGTGTGTTTAGAGCACATTTTTAAAAAAAAAACCCTCAGCCGATAGAATTATCTCTGGATTAATATGCATGGGCCAATCCACAGTTTTTGTTATACTTTACTTTTCCGGGCCAGGGGGGATAAAAACCGTTTTACAGGGGGCGTGGCACCGCCTTTATTTTGAAAGAGACCACAGAATTTATTTCTGGGGTAATATCTACGGACCTATCCGCAATCATTTTGCGTGGAACACCTTTTTGCGATAGCGCCTTCGGCGGCGCTTCAAAAAAATAACCCTCAGGCGGCAGAATACTCTTTCTGGGGTAACATCTATGGACACACCGAACTTTTTTTTCTTTCATTGGCACGTTTATAACTGACGAGTTTTATGGCCGAGCTTCTCTCCCAATTAGAGTTGTGCTCGTTTTACTTTTTCCTTCTAATTTGGTGGACCTACAGTTTTACGCCGGGTCCGAATGGCGAAAGCATTTTTTGTTAGAAGCTTTTCATGGCAGAAATACACTCGAAGGGGATGCCGCCCACTGCCGAGAGGTGGCCGCTACTTCTAAAAACCCAAAAATGAGATTTTAATTAATTAGAAAAAACTTTTTGGTCTTTGTCCGGACTGGGTTTTGAACCCGAGACCTCTGGTATGGCAGGCGAGCACTCTACCCACCACACCACAGTGACCAATACCAACAAATTACTGAAATATCTCGTAAATATAAGCCTCCGGCAGGTTTTGATTCCAGTTTTGAGATCTGTGAGAAGCCCTCTACCCCCATGAAAAAGTCAATTTTCTCAGACAGTGGTTCCTTGATCTAAAGCTGACCCCACGACATGGATTATAACTTTATTTTATTGAAAAAAAGTTGTTATGTATACCTGCAAAACCGCATATACGTCACTATTGAACAAAATAAAAAATGCAAAACCGCTTATACATACATATGTACGCCAATAACTCCACCTTTAACTGTTTTTCGCAAAAATGATATCTGGTTTGAATTGGGTTTTAAAACTCCGAACCGTTTTAAATTAAAACAGTTTTTACTCCTGTAAAATTTCGGTGGCATCGGATAAGCGGATTGTATTTGACGAAAAGGCGGGTTTGCACCTTAAATGACGATATGCATAATTATTACATTATTGCTTTTAACAGATTATGAAGAGAAGCAAAATTTGGAAGTACTATACGTTGAAAAATGAAAAAGAGGTGCAATGCAAAGTATGCTTCAAAACAATAAAGTGTTCGGGAAACACCACCAACATGCAAAAACATATTCGGACACACCCGGAGTG
The DNA here is from genome assembly GCA_960531455.1 of Urophora cardui. NCBI lineage: Eukaryota > Metazoa > Arthropoda > Insecta > Diptera > Tephritidae > Urophora > Urophora cardui. The sequence goes on from OY482671.1 coordinate 33,894,494, forward strand.
GTAAGTTATTTCAACTTTTTAACTTAAGGCAAATATCTGTGTATATTATACATATGTACTTACATATATTCTAGTGCTAAAAAAGAAGTGCAAAGTGTAGATGAAACGCAGAAAAAGATTCCTCCTGCCCAGGAACCGGTACGTGAAGAGGAAGAACGCGAAGAATCATCACTTCAGGAACTTACGCCGAAATCTTCATTGAGACAGCAGCATTTGGGGGAATGCATAAATCGCCGGTAAGTTCTTCTTCTTCTGTTTAACTTTTTATAGACGGAGAGGCAGCGAGTCCTCCATTACGGATTTTGGGAACATCTTAGATTTGTGATTTTTCTTTCGCAATAACTGTTTATGTAAAAATTGGAAAACGAAATTTCTTTTTAACTAATCTTAAGCTAAAGATAAGCAAACGAGTTAGCAAAAAAATATATTTTTGTTCGATTTTTCGTTCTTGCTAGCTTTCGTCAGCAAAAATTTAAAGTGCCAAAAGTCGAAAAGATAGCCTTTGTAAAAATCTAGAACGGAGCACTCGCTAACAATAAGGACCTGACTATCAGGGACCTTTTGAAATTTTTACTTCAATGCAAAGCATTGCCGAATAATTTATTCTTGATTCAGATCTTCATATGCGATTGGAGGTGCACAAGAAGCTGCTATTGCGAAACATATTCTTTACTTCATATGTAAAGATAAACGACCATTTGATATAGTGAAAGGAACAGGCTTCCAAAAACTCTTGAATCTGCTGTGCCCCTCATACAAAATCGCTTCAGTCGATATCTTGAAATCGAGATTAAATCACTTTTACCAATTGAAATTGAATGGGGTTATTGAAACTTTTAAAGAAGTTAATTCCCTTGCCCTAACGTGCGACGTCTGGACGGAGACCATGGGAACAAAAAGTTACCTGGGTGTTACTGCACATTATATTCACAATCAAAAAATGATTAGCAGGTGCCTAGCCACACAAGCATTAGAGGAGCGACATACTGCCGAATATATAGCCCATTCCCTAGGTTCTATTTGCTCGAAATTCCGTATAGAAAAAAACAAAATAACATGTGTCGTTACCGATAACGGTCCAAATATGGTGGCGGCAGTCAGTACGTTTGTGGGAAAATCCAATCACTTAGCTTGTTTTGCTCATACATTGAACTTAGTGGTTGAATCGGTATATAAAATACAATTTTTTTCTGAATTATGCGAGAAAGTAAGAGCTATTGTCAAGTTATTTAAAAAAAGCGTCGTATATAGCGACAAACTTCGCTCGTTCCAAAGCTGCAATCCGCCATTAAAATTAATTTTAGACGTACGAACACGATGGAATTCGTTATATTATATGTTGGACCGGTATATACATCTTTCACCAACAATTCACCAGATTTTAGTTCTCGACCCAAAAGCGCCTCCTATTCCAACAGCCCGAGAGCTGGAGACTATTAGAGCCATTTTAAAAATTTTAAAACCTTTTGAAATTGCCACAAAAGAATTATCTGGTGAAAAATTTGTAACCGTGAGCAAAGTGATCCCTATAATCAAAACGCTTCGCGTTGAAATCAGAAAGGAAGCTATGGAAAATGGCTCTAATAATTTAATAAATGATATAAAAAAAAAGTTAAACGAAGAATTAAATTTGAAGTTCCAAAAGGTAGAGGGAAACCACATATTAGCCTTAGCTTGCCTGCTAGATCCACGATTTAAAAATATTGCGTTCTCCGACCCATGCGCGTATGCGAAATGCTTATCTTGGCTAAGGGACCTTCAAACTCGCGAAGAAGCAGTTTCGGAAGCTCAAAACGATACTGATCTAGAAACCGTTGAAACTAATGAGAATGATTTCTGGAGTCACATTCGGTCGCTGGCATCTGATCGAGAAGTTGCACATGAGGTACAACGAAGAGAAAACATTAGTGAGTACATACGAAGCAAACTTCTCCCAGTTAGTGCTGATCCGGTTCAATTCTGGATTGAGAATAAAATCAAATACCCTTTTCTATCTAAAATCGCACTAAAGTATCTGGGGATACCAGGAACATCCGTCCCGTCCGAACGTCTATTTTCCAAAGCAGGTGTCGTAATGACAAAATCACGCAACAGATTAGAGGCGAAAAAACTCGATAAATTACTTTTTTTGGCGGATTGCACAGAGGAAGAGTGGGGTTTGTAAAATGTTTGTATTTAAATACACTGTAGATAAATTTGAAACTTTTGAAATATAAAAGCAAACCTACGTGTTAATGTGGCAAAATCGACAGCTGCAGCTAAAATTAAACGAAAAATAAAACTAAAAAAATAACTTTTATTTTTGCGACCATTACTTTATTTCTCTTATAACAGTTACATTCCTGTTTAAAAGTATATATATTTAACTTGTTTATTTTTATTAAACTACGTAATATGAAGTTATATTAAATAAGCAAAAGTTGTTTTTGTGATGGATACATAAAATCGCAATGAAAATGAATTGTTAAATATCAAAAATGGTATATATGTTTTTACAAAATACGTATTTCGAATGATGTCAGAAGATGGCTCGAAAATATAAGTTTTAGTTTATTTTTATTAAACTACGTAATATGAAGTAAAAACGAATGTTATATTAAATAAGCAAAAGTTGTTTTTGTGATGGATACATAAAATCGCAATGAAAATGAATTGTTAAATATCAAAAATGGTATATATGTTTTTACAAAATACGTATTTCGAATGATCTCAAAAGATGATTTAAAAATATAAGTTTTAGTTTGTTTATTTTTATTATACTAAGTAATCTGAAGTAAAAACGATTGTTATATTAAATCAGCAAAAAGTTGCTGCCGTGATGGATACATACATATAATCTCAATGAAAATGAATTGTTAATGTTATTTAAGATGTTTATTTTTCAAAATACTAAATATTTTGCAAATATCTTTTTACAACTGTGATTGCATTAAATACACCTGTTGTTTTGTAAAAGCTGTTGGTTTGTAAAAAATGTTTTCAAGAACTTAATAAACTTGTATAATTCTTTTAATCAGCTTGAACTATTCTTATGAGTTGGAAAAGGATTTACGCCAAAATAAAAACTTTGGAACCAGCCATGGCATACTATGCCATGGAACTAGCACTAATACAGCGATATGCGTATGCCTCAGGATGCAGTTTTATTGCGTTTTTGGTAACTTTCTAGAAGACGGTGCAACTTTAAACCGTTTTAATAAATATATTTTAAATATGGAAAAATCTTTTATTTCCGCTTTTGAATTCATAATCTAGAGGTCAGAACGCGTCGATTGGTACCTCTTTTAACTATTTTAGAGGAAATTTTAAGGTTGCACCTTCTAGATAATTACAGCTTTCGATACCGATACTTTGAGTATCGAGTACTTTAGTTTCGATATTATCGGGTTCGCGATTCTTTTTAACCGATATTTTAAATGAGTACCAGATCGATACTTTTGATTCGATCTCATGTCCCTAAATAACAATGATGAATAATAATTTTGGAAAAATTTTACCAAAAATATCCATTGAACAATCAATTACGATTATAAACTCAAAACTGACTATTTAAAATATTTTAATTTGTTGAATAGATTTCTTTACAAAAGTAAAACTTATTGTATAATCTTTATTTAAATAGGCATGAATTTTTATAATTTTTAAAGATTGTTATAAAAATAAACCCTTCACCAAACGATGTATCTGAGGAATGGGAACACATCGCTCGTTCACTTCGTATCGCCGCTGAGGAATCTATAGGATTCAAGCGAGCCCACAAAAACACCTGGTACGACAAGGAATGTCGCGATGCCTCGGAAAGAAAGAACGCCGCCTACAGGGCTACATTGTGTGCGGGCGCAACGCGAAGCGTATGGGAGCGTTATCGAACGGCGAAGAAGGAAGAGAGGCGCCTTTTTCGAAAGAAGAAAAGGGAGGCTGAAAGGCGCGAGTGTGAAGAGCTTGAGATGCTGGCGGGTAGGAACGATGCTCGAAAATTCTATCAAAAAATCAGGCGGATGACTGAAGGTTTCAAGACCGGGGCAAATTCCTGCCGGAATGATAACGGTGATCTGGTAACTGATGCCCAGAGCATACTTAAGTTGTGGAGGGATCACTTCTCCTCCTTGCTAGATAATGGCAACAGTGAAAGTGCGGAAGGAGAAGATGTACGACCCGAATCCCCAATAGCAGATGATGGTAGGCATGTTCCACCACCTGATCATGACGAAGTGCGAATAGCAGTATCTAGGCTTAAGAATAACAAGGCCCCGGGCGCTGACGGCTTGCCAGCCGAGCTATTCAAACATGGTGGCGAAGAGTTGATAAGGAGCATGCTTCAACTCCTATGCAGAATATGGTCGGACGAGCGCATGCCCGACGATTGGAACTTAAGTGTGCTCTGCCCAATCCACAAAAAAGGAGACTCCACAGTACGCGCCAATTATCGTGGGATAAGCCTCCTGAATATCGCATATAAGGTCTTAGCAAGTGTATTGTGCGAAAGACTGAAGCCTATCGTCAACAATCTGATTGGACCTTATCAGTGTGGCTTCAGACCTGGTAAATCTACCATCGACCAGATCTTCACAATACGACAAATACTGGAAAAAACCCATGAAAAAGGATCCGACACACACCATCTCTTTGTCGATTTTAAAGCCGCTTTTGATAGCACGAATAGGAATTGCCTGTATGCCGCAATGTCTGAATTTGGTTTCCCTGCTAAACTTATACGGCTATGCCAAATGACGTTGACTAACACCACCAGCTCCGTCAGAATTGGGAAGGACCTCCCCGAGCCGTTCGAGACCAAACGAGGTTTCAGACAAGGTGACTCTCTTTCGTGCGACTTCTTCAATTTGATGCTGGAAAAGATAATACGAGCTGCAGAACTTAACCATACAGGAAGCATCTTATATCACAAGAGTGTGCAACTGCTGGCGTACGCCGATGACATCGACATCATTGGCACTAACACGCGCGCCGTATGTTCTGCCTTCTCCAAGCTGGATAAAGAGGCTAAGAAAATGGGTTTGGCGGTCAACGAGGACAAGACGAAGTACCTCCTGTCATCACACAAAGAAACAGCACGCCTTGGCAGCCACGTCAATGTTGATAGCTACAAATTCGAAACTGTTAAGGACTTCGTCTATCTGGGAACCAGCATTAACACCAAGAATGATGTCAGCACGGAGATCCAACGAAGAATCACGCTTGCCAATAAATGCTACTTCGGACTAAGTAGGCAACTGAAAAGTAAAGTCCTCTCTCGACAAACAAAAATCACACTCTACAGGACGCTCATCGTTCCAGTCCTCATGTACGGCGCAGAAGCATGGACAATTTCAAAATCAGATGAGATGGCACTTGGAGTATTCGAGAGAAAAGTTCTTCGTAAGATTTATGGACCTTTGCGCGTTGGCGTTCGGCGAGTATCGACGGAGATTTAACGATTGTGCATATATAAGTGTGCAAATATAAGTGAAAAATCCAACAGCTCAGCAGGACCATCGGTAGCCGCAGTGCTTAGCGTTTCTAATATTCGACTACTGATGGTTGGAGCGTAGGTTCAAAGCCTGGTGTGCTCCCGAGAAGATGTCTGATGATGAAGAAAGTGGTTTTTCTTCGAAATAGCTATCACATCTACCATCGCTGTATGAGCTAATTGGATTTTTCCGCTTATTCCAAAGTATAAAAATTAAAATATTTTCTATTTGGCGAAAAGCGAACAAGTTCAAGACTACGTATTACCAGTGATGGTAGAAATGATAGCTATTTCGAAGAAAACCAATTCTTCATCATCAGATTTCTTTTCGGGATCAAGCCGGGAATCGAACTTAGACCCACCGTGAGAGGGTGTTAATGTTAGCGACGCGCTAACCAACTCATCCAAACACGGCCTGGCAGTTTAACTTTTTGTCGTTTTTCTTTTGCCACCTTTACTCGCCCAACATTATTGTTGTATTTTAGGTGTATTCGCGTACAGCAGTTTGTTGCAATTTATTACAATTTTGCAACAAATATCCGCTTTTTCCATTTTTTTACGCAAAAAAATTGCAGAAGAGAGGAAAATGAGAGAGCAAAGTGACGTTTATTTTTGTGAGAGGCTGCAAAATTCTGCTGGACAAATTTTTTCCATCACATTTGTCCAGCAGCAAAACAGCTGATGAAAAAACATATGTTTGTAATTGCAAAAATTGCAAAATTGAAATTCAAAATTAAAAAGTTAAATATGGACGAATTAATTATGAAAGATGCAAATAAATAACATTTTATTATGTCAGCATCTGTACTTGAGCTAAATTTTGGATGATAACAGCGGCATTGTATGTTTGTTGATTAATGTAGGAAGTCCGCCGGTTACCCTCTGCTAACTTAAGCGCTGGTTATAATAGCCGGGACGGGACGGAAGCCGTACCGATATAGAACGGTGACAAACTTAAGGCAGTTATAATAATGCGTTAACTGCCGTCTTTGACATTTGCCACAGCTGTAAATATTGCGCTTTATTTACCAATTTAAAACAGAAAACTTTCAATTTGTTGGTGATTTCATGACGACGCACGCCGTTATTAAGTCTTTCCTCGAATTCGGTCATTTTTATTTTATAAAATGTTTAAATAAATTGTTTGATAACATACCGTCTGTTTGTCACAGCAAAGAGAACTGTCAAATTGCCGTAAGAATACGGAAGAAATCTAAAATCAACAGATGCTTACGGTTCTCGCCGTTTTCTACCGTTCATTGTAATCAATCACATGCCTTTCACATACAATAGATATAAAAGTGACAGCTCCATCCGTTGCGTTACGGCTATTATAACCAGCGAGTTATATGTATGTATGTACATATGTCAAAATGCAATGCCAGCAGGCAGTCGCAACTCCACATTTATATACATACATACATGTTTCTTTATTAGTAAAATATAATGCAGGCATAATCTACTGCTGAAACTAAGCTAAAGTAATTCAAATTTCTTCCAAATTTTTGTAAATATAGGATTTGTATATATTTTGTTAATTCTTATAATTTTAATTTGATCAGCTGTTCCTCTTTGCTGCAAGATTTGAATAGATTTGCATTTTTTTACTTTTTTGGATAATTATCTCTGGTGGGAGGAAAAATGATTTTTGGCGAGATAGAGAGTGATAGAGGCAGACAGAGAAAAGCTGCTGGAAAAAGTACGCGAATGCAGCTTTTATGTACACATGATTTTCATGAGATAACACAAATTTGTTGAGTAATTTTAGGCGGTCTATGCTTCGGTTAGCCGGAAGTAATGTGCATTTGCAACACCCTGCCTTTCTATTTTAATTTAATTGTTGAATTATTGTGTAGGTGCACAGAAATAGCTATCATTTCTACCATCACTGGTAATACGTAGTCTTGAACTTGTTCGCTTTTCGTCAAATAAAATTAATTAAAAATCTTCTGTGTACCTGCTAGGGACACGAATTTCGATACGATACGATACCAAATCGATATTTTTTGCATTTGATACCGATACTTTTTACTCGATTCTTTTGCGACGATATTTTTTGGTATCGAGTACTTCAACCACGGTATCGAACAAATGAGTACATTCAGTGATGGAAAATTAAAATTGTTTCATATTTGTCCAAAAAATTATGCAACTCAAAATAGTGCCGAAAATCGGTCGAGTGTGCAGAAGTGACAAGCTGCTTCCTAAAGTGCCGAAAAATGCGCAAGCACTGGTACTCTGAAAAAAAAACGTTGTAAATCTAAAGACTTTCGCTGTTAAATCAACTACTTTCCGCATTTGAAATGTGCCCAACAACGCTCCGTTGTTGTTTCAAAGGTGCGAGCGTTGTTGATTTAAGTCAATAACGGAGATTGTTGGAAAAAATTTTCACCTAAAAATAAATTTTTGTTTGCATTTTACTCTTCATCTTCTCTCCGCCCGGGTCCCAAGCCTTCGCTTGTTCTCCTATTCTTCTCTCCTTCTTATCATTCACTGGTTGCTATCTTTATTTCTTATTCTGATTTGTCTTCTTTATTTTATATTCTCCTCCGGATTCGAACCATGACATCAACCTGAATTTCTATCCAATCATCACATAGTGGAACATTCAACATTATATTGAATTGTAGTAACCTATTTATACTTCCATTTCCTAAAAAGGAATCCATGAATTATTTGAATCATTGTAAAAACAAAATTTAAAAAAAATTGTTCTCATTAGTTTTGTTTACAACGGAAACTGTTGGGTCAAATACTTTTGCCTTTAAATCAACAACGGGGAGAAAATTGTTGCTAAAAATAAACTTTTGTTTGGATTTTTCTCTTCATCTTCTCTCCATCATTATTTTTTTGTTGGTTTTCTCACAAAAAATTTTTTAAAAGCAAGCAAGTTTTTGAAACAACAACGCCCGTTTTTGAATAAATTGTTGGACCAAAAACTTTGCTGTAAAAACAAGTACTTTTGCTTTTGAATCAAAGACGGAGATTCAACAGCCGAAAGTTGTTAACGACGGGTATTTTTTTCAGAGTACATATCGAAAAATAGGTCTGATCCACGTGCTGAAATAATTGCAGGTTTGGGCTACTTCGCCAGGTTTTTTGTATGAATTTGTAAGAAATTACCCAAATTTGTTTATTGATTTTCACATTAAACGAGGCGCACACTTACCACCGAAACTTGCTTAGAATTTGCAATTACCATGCGATAGAAATAATGATAACTGGAGATATAGGATTATATATTTTTCATTTTCATACGATAATTTGACGTTTGCAAAAAAAAAATCTTTATTTCAGCGAAAAAAATCGCCAATATATTTTTTATTTCTCATTTTACTAAAAACACGTTATTAACAAAAAAAGGGTCTGTTTTCCATTAATGCCCATATGACACTACGTTTTTTTCCTGGTATTCTACAAGGGTTTTTGTGTGAAAGAGGTGGTCAAATACAGTTTTGTGTTGGTGCAAGGGAGTAAGCTATGTTGGAAAAAACTAACGAAATACCATCTAGGCAGTTAAAAACCAATGAGCCAGCTTGTATTTCGATAGGTTTTTTGACATTCGGCACTTTTTTCTGACAACTGTTTCATTTTAACAACTATAAAATAAATTATTTTTAAAATATAAAATATATGGAAATACAAATTTTAAATTTGCCTCTTGTAAGCTTCTGCATTGGCCGTAAGGGGAAAGAAGAAGTCCGGAAGAAAAATCATACTGCGCAATGGCTTATCTTTATAACATGGAATGCACAGCTATTCTGCCACGTGAGTTTCATCATTTTTTTGTTTCGATAATTTAAATTCAAATTTCCAAAAAAATTCAATGATGGATACATATAATCTCAATGAAAATGAATTGTTAATTATTTTATGTGAATTTAAATGAGCTGTTGGCCAATTTTTTTTTTTTTTTTTTAATGAAGAAAAATTGAAAAAATTTTTTTGGTAGAAGTTATGGATCCATTTCGGAGATCACCACATCCCCTCATCAGACTTCTTCAAGCGGCCTCAACCGAGAATCGAACTTAAGTCGTTCGATTGGTAGTCACATGTCTATCCCATTGAGGTACCACCGCCGTCAGCTTTGTTTCGCTTAAATTTCAATTTTCCCTCCATTACAATCCACATACCAACAACAGTAGATTAATGACACTCTGCCTTTGCTACCTAGTATGTTGGTGCGATTGTGTGTTTGGTTTGTACAAAGTTCTAAAGCTATTAACAAGCAAAGCTTTTGTACAGGCAATGCTTGTTATTGTTTTCAGACTTTTGTTTTTCGGCAGGCTCTCCGATATACATATTTACGTTTGTATTTATATGGCCGTTTTAATTCTAATAATTATTTTATGTGAATTTAAATGAGCTATTGGCCATTTTTTTTTTTTTTTTTTAATGAAGAAAAATTGAAAAAAATTTTTTGGTAGAAGTTATGGATTCATTTCGGAGATGACCACATCCCCCCCTTAAAAAAAAAAAAGGATTTGGAGAAGGATTTACGTCAAAAAAATTGCGTTTTTGGTAACTTTCTAGAAGACGGTGCAACTTTAAACCGTTTTAATAAATATCTTTTAAATGTGGAAAAATCTTTTATTTCCGCTTTCGAATTCATAATCTAGAGGTCAGAACGCGTCGATTGGTCCCTCTTTTAACTATTTTAAAGGAAATTTTAAGGTTGCACCTTCCAGAAAATTACCGCTTTCGATACCGATACTTTGAGTATCGAGTAGTTTAGTTTCGATATTATCGGGTTCGCGATTCTTTTTAACCGATATTTTAAATGAGTACCAGATCGATGCTTTTGATTCGATATCGTGTCCCTAGTACCTGCACGATAATTCAATAATTAAACTAAAATATTTTCGTAAATTCCGTTTAATGTTTCACGAATGTCGTGCCAATTAATTTTCGCCGATCAAGTCGATCAGATGGACAAAAGTAAACCAAGTTTTGTTCATACACACATCTGTACATACATATTGTGGATAGGTAACACTGCTGATATTTAATCAATAATTTAATTACTTTATACATATTTTTCGTATTTGTTACGCAAAGTTTTATTCGTCAAAAATCTCTTTGTTTAAATAATTTTTATCTGAATTATCGTCAAACGCTACATCGCTCTCATCAGTGGCGCACACAGAAAAATATTTTGGTCGGGTTTTCAAAAAAAAAATACTCAAAACTCGTCCAGATAATTTTTACTTAAATCTATTTATGTTTGGGGAGTGGACCTACGTATGCACACATTAAACAAAGGCACCTTTTAAAGCTCAATTCATTGCATTTTCTCTGTATTTAAACTAAAACTAAAAAGGAAAGGTCACCTGTATTATTGCGTCATAATTGCTACTGAATTCATATTTTTCGTCATGTAGCAGCTACATTTTAGCTTTGGTGGAACGAATTGGATTATGGTGAATTAAATATTCGTTAAGTCCACATCGTTGTCAGCCCTACACACAAAAGTAAAAAAGAAATTTCTGTCATGCATTTCCGTGGAAAATATATTGAATTTTATAGAAAACCTCCTTCTATACACAATAGACACCATTAAACGTTACTTTGGCTCATTTAAAGTCAACACATTTGAAAAAAAAATTGTCTGGAAAAAGTTTGTATAAATAAGTGTATTATGATATTCGCGAGATTTCAAGTTTGAATGCTAAAAAATGCGGATATCTATGGAAACGCAAAAAAGAGGTATGTTTCATGATTTAGCGAAAGAAAACAGTGAGAACAATTTATGTTTAGCAAAATACAAGATGAAGAAATCTTAGTTTTTCTATGAGCGTAATTTTCAAGCATTAGCATTTACATTTAAACTTTTAACAACTAAGGACCACTCTGGACCAGGTCTTATAAGCAGATTGCCAAGCACAAAAAGTATCAAAAAGTATCAAAAGCACAACCGTGGTTTTAAAAATTTTCATTTGAAAAACAAATATTAAGTAAAGTGGTGTATCTAATTCAGACCAGTTTTTTCTGGTTGTTTTTATTAAAAATATAGACATTTTAGTTAAGACACTCAAGTATTTTTTTGCAAATAGCATAATTTTTTTTAATTTAAATTTATTTCACAACAGTTTGCTCATGGAACGAAAACCAAAAGTCATAATAAATGAGTTTTTATTTTTCCTTTATTATGATTAACAATAAACTCTAAAAAAAATTATAGAAACCTTATTGGTGACTTTTCAGTTCAGAACTAATTTTCAAAAGAAGTCCATTTTCGACTCACAATTCCCCTTAAATCTAAAAAAATCCAGTTCAGTAGCCACAGAGTTATAAAGCAAACTCATTACTTCAAGCAAATTAAAAAAATGTCTCTGTCCAGTTTATATTTTTCTGGGTTTTTTAATTGGCCTACATTCCCACAACTTTTTAATACTATCCAGATACAATAGGTTTGTTTTTAGTTTAACATTTTCATAGTTTCAAAAAATTAAATTCTATCAGCAGAAAAGTATAAAAATAGGCCGTTTGTGAACAAAAAAGTATCAAATCACAAAATTTAGAAAAAAAAAGTATCAAAAAAGATACAATTGTATCAAAACGGCAGCGCTGTTAGTGACTAATGTATTCATTTATTTTACATATTGATACATCGTCGGCAGAAAGATTGCTTTGAAAACAACAAATTACAATTTTTCAAATGACTATGTAGAATTAAATTCTATTATTCAAAAATTCAATTACTTTGGGGGGGGTTTTAACACCCCAACCCCCCCCCCCTGCGTTCGCCCCTGGCTCTCAGCATCATACTGCAAAATAAAGAAATTAATTTATTTACAGCATAAAAAAATTTAATTTTTGTACATATGTATGTATTATAATGCACTTATAGGGCCTTCAGAATGAATTCTTTCGAAAGTTAGAGTACGATAATAAATTTTGTTTTATATCTTTGCGAACTTTTTTGTGGCCCTGAAAAGGGCGGTTGGTTTTTGATATGTAAATATGTATTTTTTGGCCCTGAAAAGGGCCGTTCGTTTTTGATCTCTTTGTAAATATTTTGTGGCCCTGAAAAGGGCCGTTGGTTTTCTCGATACTGTTCTTGTGCTTGGCTGAAAATGAATTATTATTTACATATATTTACTTAGCATTAATATATGTAGTTATATCATTTCTTTATCAAATTATAGAACTATTTTACTCATTTTTTTATTGCGTATCACACGGTCATGGGCTTTCTGTTCCTTCAACTTCTTGTTCCAATGCCTCACTCGGAAGAAGATGAGGCATTTAAAAAAAAGCGTTTGGTGGTTTCATCAAGGTCCACGTCTTTGCTTCTATCCAAAAGGTGCTGCTTTAAATTTTGGATTTTTGTCAAATTAACCTCATCAAATACCTTTTCCAAGCTCTTGATGGCATTGAGGAACTGTGAAGACGGTTTCTTCAAATATCCCTTGGACACTTGATCCATCCATGAAAATGAGGAGCTGCTTAAATCCTCGTGTTCGTCCTAGTTTTGCTTACGTATTATATAACCCGCTAAATACTCCAACGCCGTCATCGATATGTACATATATTTATGCCGCTTAAGGCTTCCATAATTTCTCGGTCTTCAGCACCGGTGTCATTTTTTTGGTGGGACTGGATTCATTATCACACATCAGTTGCGGATTGGATGCGTTGAGCTATTCGGTCGAGTCTTCCTCCACATTTCCAGTGTTGTGTAAATTTTCAGTGTTTCTTGCTATGAGAAAACTTAAATAATGATTATGAAATATAATAAAAATCTTACAAAATTACCCAGAATGTATTTACGGAGCCGGTAACGGAATTCTTTTGGTGTGGGGTGGTTATTAAGACCTCCTTTGATCCGAATGCCGCCAAAGAAATGTTCCAATACATCCTGGTTAAGGCGTCGCGTCACGATGTAATCAAAATTGTACTTAACCTTGAGGTGTTCGTACAACATTGGCAGTGCTCTCGTTGTTATTAGCACACCTTTTTAGAATGGCGCCAATACCACTTCTGAAGGGTTGTTTTCTTTCGATAATACCACTTCTGATAATGACTTCGGCAAAACGTCTGAATTCATGAAACTATCCATATTTTGTAGAATTTGTAATTGCTTCCTCATCTTCAAACCAAATGGCTCCTTCAAAAGATAGTTATTTTAATAATTCTTAACATATGTACATATGTATTATTTATAGCATTTACTTTTCCAGGATAGTTGAACGTTTCTACAGATGAATTCATCACGTCAAACCAGTCATTTACTAATTGTATAAAGTCAGCCATTTGCATTGGGTTATACACATGTTTACCGAGTGCATAACAGCGCCGTATAGCATTCGCAGTTGTGTGAGAAAGTAACTGTGCTGCTAATTTCACTTTTTGTTTTCCTAACACTATTTAAAGGAGAAATTTAAATACATACATACATATGTAAATGCTTTTTAAATAGTCTGATTTTGGCAAAATTACCTAATCCTTTGACTGCCAGATGTTCCTCAGTCAATTTGAATACAATTGACATGTCGCTTTGTGAGGCATGCTTTCTTACCTCCGCTATTGTTCCCACGGTTACCTTAGTACCGTTATGCCGCCCATTAACCATACAATTTATCGTACTACACCGTCGTACGATAAATCGCATGCTTAAGCGCTAAAGCCTATTAGTCCAACCATTGACCGACGGCGTCATATCTCTCAGTTACCTCACGCAATAGTTGAAAATCGACACCGTTCACGCACGTATACCCAACACAAGAATCATAGGCCCGTCACATAGCGTACGTCAATCCGTTTACGTCGACGTATGTGACTGACAGCTCAGTAAACTGTGGACATTTAAATGCACATCGGTACAAGCACGACGGATCCGTCGCCGCAACGTACCAAAGTTGGCCAACACTCAACTTTCGGCATACGTCAATCCGTCGCTATGTCAGCTGATTGCTTTTGATTGTTAACCTTTAGCTACTGTTGAATTTCACTTTTTTTGCAATTTGCTTTTCGAGTTTTTTCTCATTTGTAAAACATTCCTCCATAAAACCAAAATGGTGAATAATTATCAGGAGATGTGAAGTTGCTGAAAACTGAATTTCAAGAGGGCAACGTAAAAGAGAAATTACAAAATATTCTAAAGAGTTAAATTTTTGCCACCACCTCTGTAGTTAAAGGTTAATCAAGCAGCTGATTTATGTATATACGTCAACGTTTCCAATGTGGCGACCTCTCCGTCAAGTACGTGAGCTGTCAGTCACATACGTCGACGTAGACGGATTAACGTATGCTATGTGTCGGGGCTATCAGTTGTTTTCCTTTATTTACATTCTGCATTGTTTTTGGTTTGTTTGGAATGAGTTGAATAACAGCGTTACCATTGTACAGCAAAGTATACATGCAGTTTTTGGTTTCGTAGTAATTTTTCTTGAAAATCGTATTATTCATAGAATTTATTAATAAATAAATTTTTAAATTGAAAATGTTGTATCATGATAATTTAAAACCAAATATTAATTGCAGTTTTGTTTACTTCTGACTCCGTGCTACTACATTTTCTACTACTATTTCTTAAAGGCTTTTAAGAATACTTTTTGGTTGCTTGTTTTTCCGACAGGGTACATCAGCTTTTAAGAATATGTATATATGTATGTATGGGCACTAAGAAACCTAATTTTTGAAATTAATAAAATGCAGCAATTATATACAGATACTATTAGTTTTATTTTAATTTTTATACTCAGCTGTACTAGTACACATAGTATTATAGTTTTAATCACATAACGGTGGATTGTAACAGAATGAAATAATCGAGATAGCTATAGACTTATATATATCAAAATGATCAGGGTGAAAAGAGAAATCGATTGAGCCATGTCCGTCCGTCTGTCCGTCCGTCCGTCTGTAAACACTAACAAGCGCAAAAATTGAGATATTTCGATGAAATTTGAAATGCAAGTTGGTATCGAGACTGGGACGGTTGGTATTGAAAATGGGCGAAATCGGACCATGACCACGCCCATTTTTTCTATATAGAAAAAATCGGAAATTTGGTATCTCCGTCACTATTAAAGCTAGAGTGATCAAATTTTACCCACGTGTTGAGCTCAGGCCCCTAAGAAGAAATTTGATGAAATTTTGGAAAATGGGCGGTGCCACGCCCACTTATTAAGGGTCAAACATTGAAAGTTTTATGAGTCATAACTCAGAAACCGTTGAAGATATATCGATGAAATTTGGTACGCGTTATCTACTTACTTAGACAAACGCTTTGACGGAAAATTGTAAAAATCGGTTGACGGCCACGCCCACTTTTATATATGTGAACTATAAAGGGGCCTAATAAAAACATTTTAAGCGATATCTCTGTCAAATATAAAGATCCATCACTGAAATTTTGTGGCAGGAGTCCAACTATGGACATAAAACGAAAAACACAAAAATTTTGGAAAATTGGCGGTGCCACGCCCACTTATTAAGGGTAAACATTTGAGTTTAATGAGTCATAACTCAGAAACCGTTGAAGATATATCGATAATTTTCGGTATGCGTGATATATTTACTTAGGCAAATGTTTGGACTAAAAATTGCCAAAATCGGTTGACGACCACGCCCACTTTTATATATGGGTATTAGAAAGTGTCCCAATAAAAACATTTTAAGCTATATCTCTGTCAAATATAAAGATATATCATTGAAATTTTATGGCAGGAGTCCAACTGCGGACATAAAACTAAAAACACAAAAATTTTGGGAAAATGGGCGTAGCACCGCCTCTTTTTAGAAGCAGGAATATACGAGATTTCTGAGCCCATAACTCGACAAGTAATTGAGATATTATGACGAAACTTGGTGTGTACGCTTTTATTACTTGTGGTAATACATGTTCAAAATTTCAGCAAAATCGGTTAACGACCACGCCCACTTTTATATATGGGAACTATAAAGGGGCCTAATAAAAACATTTTAAGCTATATCTCTGTCAAATATAAAGATATATCACTGAAATTTTGCGGCAGGAGTCCAACTGCGGATATAAAACAAAAAACACAAAAATTTTGGAAAATGGGCGTGGCACCGCCTCTTTTTAGACAAAGGAATATACGAAATTTTTTGGCCTATAACTCGACAATTAATTGAGATATTATGACGAATCTTGGTTTATACACTTTTACAACTTGTGTTAATAGACACGCGGAAATTTATTGAAATCGGTTTATGACCACGCCTACTTTTTAACAAAGATATTTTTGGAACACCCTTTGGGAATTTGTACCGTGACATCTTTGTAACTAGAAGTCATAAAGGAATGAAATTTTGCACAAAGAATAATATTCATATGCTTAGTTGGATGACTGATATAAATGTTGAAAATGGGCGTGGCTACGCCCACTTTATGCAGCACTAGCTTTATATAAAATACGCCGTGTTTCCATCAAACGCAAACAAACAATGAAAGCATACAGCTGAGTATCTAATGTTCGATTCCACTCGAACTTAGGCTTCCTTACTTGTTAGTAATAATATTTATGTATTGCATATGTACGTATTTCGGTCTTTTTGTTGTTTATGCTTGTTGTCAAATTCACGAGTTTTGCCGGCTCACCAAATATTATTCACCTGACAGCTTTTAAAAATTTGCTATCCGGGGTAATTTTGCTAAATTGAACAGCCAAAAATATCCACAATAGTCAAATTTAGTAAAGAAAACACAGCAGAAAAAACTTCATTTTTTTCTATTTAAATTTTTATCTCCATATAAAAACAAATACAAACGATTGATACAATATGTAGTACAATTTAGTAAAAAAAAAAACGCCAGAAAACTTTCATTTTCTCTATTTACATTTTTATTTCCGTGTAAAAAAACGATTGCGGCAATAGCCAAATTTAGTAAAAAAAAAAACGCAAGAAAAAACTTAAATTTTTTTATTACATTTTTATTTCCATATTTAAAAAAAATACACTTATGTTAACATAATTTTATAATCGGCAACATTCGGAATAGTTATAGTTTGCAATCCTGTTGCAAAGAAAGCAATCATGAGAGCATCAGCTGACACGTTATTACGTGAAAAATCAAATTGAGCTAGGTTTCTACGATACGTGCGTCAAGAGAGCCGTCGTCATGCGTTGGTGAATGGGCATTTACACTACAACTCCATAAGACAGGTTGTGTCAGCTGACACGGGCTACGTGCGTGCGTCGTTGACTGGTTGGACTATATATGACACTACGCTTTTTTCTTGGTTTTTTAGGTTTGAAAAACCCACCGAAAGTCAAAATACAAAAAAAATTCGCCTGTAGGTTGAAGAGGGACAAATACTTCCCTCAACATTAATGGACTTGACATTTAGTTGACGACTGAACGAAAATAAAAAATTATAAAAATTAAATTTGAGCAATTTTAAAAATTTAAATTTCAATAAAAATTAAATAAAAACAAAAGAATGAAACTTAAATGGGAAGATGATTACATATTCCACATTATAAATAAGGTCCACAATGCCGAATATATATGGAATCATACGCTACTCTCTTTTAAATTAAAATATAAAAAGCAACAATTTTGGCTGGACTTGGTAGCCGATTTAAATTCGCTATTTCCGGCAAATGTTCCTTTTGAATATGGTGGGATTGGATAAGTAAAACTAGTTTTAAGTTTAAATTAGTTATGCGTTAACTTTATTTCCATAATAGTAACAGTATCGGTATTAATTTGGTCGATTATTGTAGACCAAGAGCCCGTGACTGCCAGACCTTCGTCATTTTATAAAGGCTGAAACTTTCTTAGCGCATACCTCCAACGCAACTATGAATGATGGTACAATATGAAATTTGGGTCCGGGGACCTTTAGGAGATATTAGGCCCCAAAGTGGCCAAAAATGACACCTTACTTTCGTCATTTTATAATGGCTGAAATTTGGATATATCACTAAGGAGACTCTAAAAAGACGATATCTCTTCAGCCAGATACTTTCCATGGGGATAAACCCCTGCCAGACACCCCTAAAAACTCGAAAAATGACACCTTACTTTCGTCATTTTATAATGGCTGAAATTTGGATATATCACTAAGGAGACTCTAAAAAGACGATATCTCTTCAGCCAGACACTTTCCATGGGGATAAGCCCCTGCCAGACACCCCTAAAAACTCGAAAAATGATACCTTACTTTCGTCATTTTATAAACTGAGCTAAATGAGCTGAAACTTACCGCTCATATTCGTAAATATGTACATATGTATGTATGTATGTACAAAATATTTATGTATATATGTACATATGTACACACACACACATATATATATATGTATGCACCTATATATATGCACCCATTTACACATCCTTGCAAAAATCGTTTGATTATATATGCATTTGAGGTAGTTTGGAGTACTTAAAAAGTGATCATTAACATTGCTCCAAATAACCAATTAATTAATGTATTTACATCAGCTCGTAGCTAGTCGAATATTGTAACGGATACGAAATTTTTCTCTTTTTGAGATATTAAGTATTAAGTTTCTTTAATTTAATTTTTAAATTAATCGCCCATATGTATTCCAATGCAACGACATTCCCATGTTAATTGGACCATATTTTTAAACGGTTTTATTTAGCTCACCCCGTTTGTTTTATTATTTATTCTTTATTCTTGGGTCAAATTTAGTAATTCAAATTTCACCCTCTTCCTGTCAACCGATTAATCTGAAATTTTGCACGCATGTATAACCCCGATGACAATGCAATATTATGAAAAAAAAATTCCGATAGGTGGCGCGTGGGTCGCTATATTTACAAAAATCGCATTTATGGTCCGATTTGGCTGAAATTCGGAACATGTATTACTACCTTGAAAAGAAATATTTTCTTAAAAAAAAAATTCCGCTTGGTGGCGCGTGGGTCGCTATATTTACAAAAATCGCATTTATGGTCCGATTTGGCTGAAATTCGGAACATGTATTACTACCTTGAAAAGAAATATTTTCTTAAAAAAAAAATTCCGCTAGGTGGCGCGTGGGTCGCTATATTTACAAAAATCGCATTTATGGTCCGATTTGGCTGAAATTCGGAACATGTATTACTACCTTGAAAAGAAATATTTTCTTAAAAAAAAAATTCCGCTAGGTGGCGCGTGGGTCGCTATATTTACAAAAATCGCATTTATGGTCCGATTTGGCTGAAATTCGGAACATGTATTACTACCTTGAAAGGAAATATTTTCCTAAAAAAAACTTCCGATAGGTGGCGCGTGGGTCGCTATAGAGGCGTTGGACTGCAATAAACTAACGGGCAAGAAACCTTGCAATAATGAAGCACTAAATGAATTAAACAGAATGCGAAATAAAAACTAAAAACTAGAAAATAAAAATAGGTAAAAAAACTTTTTAAGTTAAACGGTTTTATGTTATACATACATTGCAATGTTTAAGATAAATGTACTAAAAACCAAAAAATAATAAAATAGATACAGTCGTGGGAATTATAAACATTTGCATAGACTAGACTAAAATAAAACCGGGGGGCACGTCAATTGTCTACAAATTATCGACTTAATGTGCGATAGAAGAATCGTTTAATTCGTCGTTAGGCAGTTGGCCCGCAGACGGTGAGGAAAATACTTACTATTTTCTTGCTCATGGAAATTCCAATAGTTATACACTCCATGTTAATAAAAGAGATGTTTCAACTAGTTTATCGTTGGACATTCACACGAGGAATCGTTTCACTGCTCGTAGTTTGTCTTTAATCGACAAAACATATGATAAAAGTACTACTCGCTCACCACTATGAAACCCTAAAACTCGCTTATAATCGAGCTTGCTAGCTTTTTTCCACATTCTAGCCCTACTTATCACACGTCCATCGTTGTCGGTTGAACAACTGCCTAATTATAGTGTAACATTACAAAACAAACATTTTAATCAACGATTGTAGACAATTGACGTGCCCCACGGTTTTATTTTAGTCTAGTCTATGCAAATGTTTATAATTCCCACGACTGTATCTATTTTATTATTTTTTGGTTTTTAGTACATTTATCTTAAACATTGCAATGTATGTATAACATAAAACCGTTTAACTTAAAAAGTTTTTTTACCTATTTTTATTTGTATGAAATCTTGTAGTAGGTACATGAAATACGCCGTTGGTCCATAGCGAGTACTCTACAGCTGAATGAATGGAGTACTTGGAATTTTTGCAGGGAAATGTATGTATGTACTTATATATGTACGAGTATATATGTACATATGTATCTGAAAAGATACATATATGTATATGTACATCCACACATATGATGTATGTCCATTGGGGTGATCCAAAGGTGTATGCAGAAAATAAAGTTCTCCCTAAATCCGCGGAACAACCCGCATTTCATTCGACTGTACTACAGAGATCTATATCGAAAATTTTGCCTTTTAGGTATATTAAAGTTTAAAGGTCGCGCAAATGCCTCCAAATTGCCCTCTCCTTTTACATCATAATTTCTTAGGCTTTATTTTTTTTTTGACCACCTTAATGTACATCCACGTTTGAAAGCCATGCATACACACCTACATATATATATATATGTATCTGTTCGTATTATTTTGCAACTCAAACAATCCTTTTTTAGGTAGCTGTGAGGTTTTTTTGTCAGAGAGGAATTGCATTGAATTTCGGGACAGATCTTAGTATTTTACCGCTAATGGGCGCAGATCATGGCTTTGTTTTACAGCAAGTGATCCCGCGTGCATCCCGAATCAAAGCGTGTAAAATAAAGGCGGATTCATCGTTCGAGTTCAGAACTTTTTTGCCATGTGGTTGTTGTTGTGTTTTCGGAGTGTGAGAGGAATTCCGAAAAGTTCTGAACTATTTTTATTAGTTAACTCAAATTCAACTTTAGTTCAGAACTCGAACGATGAATCCGCCTTAAAAGCCATGATCTGCGCCCATTAGCGGTAAAATACCAAGATCTGTCCCGAAATTCAATGCAATTCCTCTCTGACAAAAAAACCTCACAGCTACCTAAAAAAAGGATTGTTTGAGTTGCAAAATAATACGAACAGATACATATATATGTATGTAGGTGTGTATGCATGGCTTTCAAACGTGGATGTACATTAAGGTGGTCAAAAAAAAAAAATAAAGCCTAAGAAATTATGATGTAAAAGGAGAGGGCAATTTGGAGGCATTTGCGCGACCTTTAAACTTTAATATACCTAAAAGGCAAAATTTTCGATATAGATCTCTGTAGTACAGTCGCATGAAATGCGGGTTGTTCCGCGGATTTAGGGAGAACTTTATTTTCTGCATACACCTTTGGATCACCCCAATGGACATACATCATATGTGTGGATGTACATATACATATATGTATCTTTTCAGATACATATGTACATATATACTCGTACATATATAAGTACATACATACATTTCCCTGCAAAAATTCCAAGTACTCCATTCATTCAGCTGTAGAGTACTCGCTATGGACCAACGGCGTATTTCATGTACCTACTACAAGATTTCATACAAAAAATATGGTCCAATTAACATGGGAATGTCGTTGCATTGGAATACATATGGGCGATTAATTTAAAAATTAAATTAAAGAAACTTAATACTTAATATCTCAAAAAGAGAAAATTTTCGTATCCGTTACAATATTCGACTAGCTACGAGCTGATGTAAATACATTAATTAATTGGTTATTTGGAGCAATGTTAATGATCACTTTTTAAGTACTCCAAACTACCTCAAATGCATATATAATCAAACGATTTTTGCAAGGATGTGTAAATGGGTGCATATATATAGGTACATACATATATATATATGTGTGTGTGTGTACATATGTACATATATACATAAATATTTTGTACATACATACATACATATGTACATATTTACGAATATGAGCGGTAAGTTTCAGCTCATTTAGCTCAGTTTATAAAATGACGAAAGTAAGGTATCATTTTTCGAGTGTTTAGGGGTGTCTGGCAGGGGCTTATCCCCATGGAAAGTGTCTGGCTGAAGAGATATCGTCTTTTTAGGGTCTCCTTAGTGATATATCCAAATTTCAGCCATTATAAAATGACGAAAGTAAGGTGTAATTTTTCGAGTTTTTAGGGGTGTCTGGCAGGGGTTTATCCCCATGGAAAGTGTCTGGCTGAAGAGATATCGTCTTTTTAGGGTCTCCTTAGTGATATATCCAAATTTCAGCCATTATAAAATGACGAAAGTAAGGTGTCATTTTTCGAGTTTTTAGGGGTGTCTGGCAGGGGTTTATCCCCATGGAAAGTGTCTGGCTGAAGAGATATCGTCTTTTTAGGGTCTCCTTAGTGATATATCCAAATTTCAGCCATTATAAAATGACGAAAGTAAGGTGTAATTTTTCGAGTTTTTAGGGGTGTCTGGCAGGGGTTTATCCCCATGGAAAGTGTCTGGCTGAAGAGATATCGTCTTTTTAGAGTCTCCTAGGTGATATATCCAAATTTCAGCCATTATAAAATGACGAAAGTAAGGTGTAATTTTTCGAGTTTTTAGGGGTGTCTGGCAGGGGTTTATCCCCATGGAAAGTGTCTGGCTGAAGAGATATCGTCTTTTTAGAGTCTCCTTAGTGATATATCCAAATTTCAGCCATTATAAAATGACGAAAGTAAGGTGTAATTTTTCGAGTTTTTAGGGGTGTCTGGCAGGGGTTTATCCCCATGAAAAGTGTCTGGCTGAAGAGATATCGTCTTTTTAGGGTCTCCTTAGTGATATATCCAAATTTCAGCCATTATAAAATGACGAAAGTAAGGTGTAATTTTTCGAGTTTTTAGGGGTGTCTGGCAGGAGTTTATCCCCATGGAAAGTGTCTGGCTGAAGAGATATCGTCTTTTTAGAGTCTCCTAGGTGATATATCCAAATTTCAGCCATTATAAAATGACGAAAGTAAGGTGTCATTTTTCGAGTTTTTAGGGGTGTCTGGCAGGGGTTTATCCCCATGGAAAGTGTCTGGCTGAAGAGATATCGTCTTTTTAGAGTCTCCTAAGTGATATATCCAAATTTCAGCCATTATAAAATGACGAAAGTAAGGTGTCATTTTTGGCCACTTTGGGGCCTAATATCTCCTAAAGGTCCCCGGACCCAAATTTCATATTGTACCATCATTCATAGTTGAGTTGGAGGTATGCGTTGAGAAAGTTTCAGCCTTTATAAAATGACCAAGGTCTGGCAGTCACGGGCTCTCGCTCTATTAGAGCCCGTGCACAATTGGCAAAGCGAAATTACAGATGCTTGCTACAATTAACACTTTGACAATTTCCACTTCACTTCTTTGCTTTAATTTATAAACCTGATTTTTGGTAAAATATTTGAGGAATTTGCTTTTTTCTGCTTATTCGAATGTGATTTTTTACTTTTCTCTGTTCACTTCTCACGAAATTGCGCGAAATTGCTAAAATAAGTGTAGCTATACAAACATACACACACCCAAACAAGGGGAGATGTTTGTCAAAGTTTAAAAAATATGTGCATACATAATTAAGGGGAAAATTAATTTTGAACACAATAATTGTGAAAAAATAATTGAAATTTGGAAATGGAATTCTTGATGGACGAGGAATACCTTTATTAAACTATTATTCACACAAATAAATACGCGGCACTTCATTTTTCTTTATTTAAAATAGTTTTTTAATAAAAATTTCACATTTATCGCACACAATCTTTAGTTTTTAGATAACCGGAAACGAAACTGGGTGAAAGAGAATTTATGTTACCAAAGAGTGTATATGGATAAGAAGCTGCAGTTTGAAAAAATTCACACTAGATGTCACATTTCGCGCGAGATGGGACCCGCGAAGTGTGACATCTAGTGTGAAGTTTCACAAAGAGCGTTTATGGATGAGGGTGCAGTCAGCGAAACTTCACACTAGATGTCATACTTCGCGGGTCCCATCTCGCGCGAAATGTGACATCTAGTGTGAATTTTTTCAAACTGCAGCCTCTTATCCATATACACTAGAGCCCTGCAATGAGACATTCGTACAAGTGCAGATTCGTGTAGTTTTTGCTTTTGACTACTGTACTACTCGTATTCATTTCAAATGAGAAGTGGTAGTACAAGTACAAGTTTGATAGCTGTTGCTACAGTTCTCTATTCGTTTACTCGTTTACTTACTTCATTTCGCACATTTAGCTACATACGCACATATACCTACATACATATGTACACTTTTGTTTGTGCACACACGCTTGTTGCTGCTGTTGTTGTACAAGTGTACAAGTGTTGTTTTGCTGTGTTTCGTGTACTTCCGAGCAATACAGCAATGTCTCATGACGAACGGATAGTGTACGCACACTATTCATTGTGGTTCGTGTACGAGTAGCATAGTACTCATAATAAAGCGAGTTGTTGTACTTCACTACAAGAAAACCAAACGAATAACTCGTTTGGACATATGAATGTACTCATGCAGCAGTCTAATATACACTCTTTGATGTTACTACGTCACTAAATCAGCTGATTCTGTCAAATTTTGGATGAACGCATAGCGGTACCGCTGAATGCACAATCTTCTTTATTTGAATCATGCTTATCCATATACGCTCTTTGGTGCAATCGCCTGAAATTCAACACTAGATGTCACATCTCGCTCAAAATATGACATCTAGTGTGGAGTTTCAGCAGACTGCACCTTCTTATCTATATACGCTATTTGTTGGCAGTATCTGGCAGTGCCATCTAGTGTTGAATTTCAGGTAAATCCGTGGACTGAAATAAGGCGTTAGCTACGATTGGGGTGTTTTTGCTATTTGACGCCAGATGACGCCGCAACATGAATTAAACGTGCAATGGAATGCTATTTTATAGGATAAAATTTTTGCCTTTAGCTGCACAGATATTTATATATTTTAACACGCTTCTTTTTAGGTCCATGTATATATGTAGACATGTATATATTGCAGACTTTTAGACGAAAGTGTGTTTATACACTGATTCAAGTTTTTCAGTTAAGTGCCTATCTAAATAAAAAACATGTCCGGCTTTAGGCTATACAAGAAAATATGTTATTTTATTTATTTCTGCGTATTTTTTTAAATACAAAATTTAATTTATACACGAATAATACGGTTCACAAGCAGCATTGCCGTTTTAGCCATTTGGTGGCTAGATTTAACCAAAGAGCGTATATGGACTGACTGCACCCTCATTCAAAGAGCGTATATGGATAAGAGCAAAGAGCGTATATGGATAAGAGGCTGCAGTCTGAAAAACTTCACACTAGATGTCACATTTCGCGCGAGATGGGACCCGCGAAGTGTGACATCTAGTATGAATTTTAACGGACTACACCTTCATTCATATACGCTCTTTGTGAAACTTCGCGGGTCCCATCCAGGGTTGCCACTTTGAAATTTTTTTTCCGACCAAATTCGTCTCAAAAAGCTACCAAAATAGCTTTCAGCCGACCAAAATTTTTTTTCCCAAAATTCGTCATTTAAGCTGGTTTTTGAAAATTTATGTATTTTTATATATTCATTTAACTGGTATATATATAGGAACTTATACATACATATCACTCTTCAAGTATTTTCACATGTTTTAGTTTAAAATAATACCTAATATACGAATGCGTTTATACATATGTATGTACATTAATTTGTGTATGTAATCCAAGGATGGGCATTTTTGCATTACCATTCAAAGTGCATTACCATTCAATAGTGAATGATAATGCAAATGTGGCTTGCACTACCATTCATTGCATTCCCACTACAAGTATGATTTGTGAAAACCTATGATCGTAGTTTAGGGATTAAGTGGCAAATCTATTTAATAACGGGAAAGAAGTTTATGGGATATTCTACACATGAAATAAGGCTTAGAAAAATGATTGGAAACCAACGCGGCATTGCAATATGTCCTGTGTATATCAATAGGTTTTAAGGTTGTTAATAAATTTCTTTTAAACACGTAGGTAAAAAAAATACTTGTACTTATACAGTGGCTCACAGAGGTATTTTGCATATGGCATTTGTTGAGAAAATATTGGAAATTCGCCTATTTTTTCGAATTCATTTGAAAATTTTTGACATGATCTGATAGCTGAAGCTTCATACTACACAAAAACATTAATTAAAAAACATAAACACATTTCATCTTTAATATAAAACTATCAATTTTCTAAGCAAATTCCATGTGTAGAATATCTCACAAACTTCCTTCCCGTTATTAAATAGATTGGCTACTTCATGCCTAAACTACGATCATATGTAGGTTTTCACAAATCATACTTGTAGTGGGAATGCAATGAATGGTAGTGCAAGCCACATTTGCATTCGCATTCACTACTGAATGGTAGTGCAAGCCACATTTGCATTCGCATTCACTACTGAATGGTAGTGCAAACCACATTTGCATTACTATTCACTATTGAATGGTAGTGCAAACCACATTTGCATTACCATTCACTACTGAATGGTAGTGCAAGCCACATTTGCATTACCATTCAATAGTGAATGGTAATGCAAATCAAATTTTCACTACCACTCATCAGTGATTGGAGAATGCAAGGCTGAATGCAATCAAAGTTGAATGCACTGTGCACACCCTGATGTAATCTATGTTAACCTTTTAAAATAGTTACGACTATGGTTTAACAGGTAGGTCCAAGTAGGTATACAAATGAGATCAGAACTTTAATTAAATATCAAAATTGAATCTAAGATCTTTTTTTGTGCATAGTGCTTATTTCTAATTTATTTCTGAGTTTGGTTTTATTAAAGAAAGTGTAGAAAATCTGCGCCCCGGTGCAGCAGAGCTGTGTGGAAGCGTAAGCAGATTAAAAATAAATTTTGTGAGCCCGCCAAAGCAATTTTTATTAAGCGCATGTTTCATCAAACTAAAAAATGAAGAAAGGGTTTTCATGCGTATGCGTTCACCTTATTTTATCCACTTTACACAAAACTCTGCCGAAGAGAAACACAAAAAGTATTCAAGCAAACTGTTGCTGCGAGAAAGAGACATGAATACATGAACTTTCAAACGTTCTTTCAACAGTGTTGTGGCAAAATCTAGCAAATCAGTGATGTTACTTGAAGGAAGGTAAAAACCTACCAAAATTCAAATCGTGCGACCATCCGACCAACAGGAAAAAAACCGACCAGTTTTGGTAGGAACAAAGAGCGTTTATGGATAAGAGGGTGCAGTCTGAAAAACTTCACACTAGATGTCACATTTCGCGCGAGATGATGTGACATCTAGTGTGAAGTTTTTCAGACTGCAGCCTCTTATCCATATACGCTCTTTGGAAAAATGTAAACCCTGAAATGGTCATAAGAAAAAATAGGAAAGTTCAAATCAAGTTTTTTTTTACCTAAAATATGCAAATGTTTAAAGTCATACCACTACAAATTAAAAAGCTGTATTATATATTCCACTTGCTAATATGCACTTGCCTCATTTTCATTCAAAATATATTTGGTTTGAAACTGTAATTGTTTTTCCTTAACGTGCGAAGATTTTGCTTCAATTTAAGCGAGTCACTACAAATTTTTAATTTTTTTATTTATTCTTTATAATTATTAATATTAATAATTTATTTTTCTGGCATCCTATTAAGCAAAAAATCCAATTGCATTCACGGGGGGCTTAGACTCGAATGCACCCCACCCTTAAACTTGCCACTGGATGAGCTTACAAACATTACGTAGCACAGTTTTAGGCGTTTGATTTTCACCTATTATCCGAGCTCTACATATTAAGCTTCATTAGTTTTGCAATATTTCCTCCATACAAAAATAATTAAAAATTTTGATGCACGCTTTTAGGTAGTTTATTATATTATGGACGTATGTATGTATGTGGCTTCGTGAAAAAAATAGTTCTGCTGAGCAACTACAAAATTTGATTGCGCCTATAACATGCTACAAATGCTGCCATTGTTTTCGACGACAAATACCTTATTGTACAGAAACATATATTTCTATATACGTAAATTAGATATCCGAAAAATTAAAACGTTGTCTTCAAGATAAATGACCGAGCTTTCAATAGCTTTGTTAATGGAAGTGAGGCAAATACATATGTAAATAAATGAACCAAATTGAAAAATATGCTATATATAGAAGCTGCATTTTTTCAATCACAATTAAAAAGTGTCGTGCTTAATAAATACAATTAATTACACAGGTCGACAAAATTTCAACAAATTTTTGTTACAGAAATAAAATTCTACTTTTCTAAAGGATTTCGGTGCGCTGAATCCGTATCTGCACTCAGATTTTCGCTAATACGTACAGTTTTTGAGATATTCATGTTTAAAGAGGCCAAAAACGCGATTTTTGGCTATATTCACTCCTCAATATCTTTTAAATTACTTA
The DNA here is from genome assembly GCA_960531455.1 of Urophora cardui. Taxonomy (NCBI): domain Eukaryota; kingdom Metazoa; phylum Arthropoda; class Insecta; order Diptera; family Tephritidae; genus Urophora; species Urophora cardui. The sequence goes on from OY482671.1 coordinate 33,923,278, forward strand.
CTTATTTTAAAAATTGATTAAAGCTATTGAAAGCTCGGCCATTCCTCTTGAAGACAAAGTTTTAATTTTTCGGATATCTAATTTAGGTATGTAGTAATATATGTTTTTGCACAATAAGGTATTTGTCGTCGAAAACAACGGCAGCATTTGTAGCATCTTATAGGCGCAATCAAATTTTGTAGTTGCTCAGCAGAACAATTTTTTTACGAAGCCACTTCCATACGTCCATAATATAATAAACTGCCTAAAAGGTGCTTCAAAATTTTTAATTATTTTTGTATGGAAAAAATATTGCAAAACTAATGAAGCTTAACCCTCAACTACATTCGCTATTTCAACTTACGTAACTACATTCGTGGGGTAATTTTCTACCCCAATACCATTTTTTAAATATTTTCGAAGGCATTGATTTAAAAAAAAAAATTTAATACAGAATAAAACATTGAAGAATTCTTTATTAAAAACACATTTATTTTTATTTAAACAAGTTACAACAAAAACAAAAAATGGCGTTTCTTCATACACCCTCAAAATTGCACTCTTAAAAATATTGTTCATTACTTTTGTTTTCAAAACTTTTAAAAAATGATTTTAAAGAAAATGTTTGTGGTAATTTATATTAAAGAAACATAGTTAATGACAACAGTAAAACAAAAAATCTTTTATAAAATAACATACAAATTCTGACATGGTATCATTTCGTGCATACATTCTTCAGTGAATACTACATAAAATACTAAAAGTACTGCATATAATACTACAAATACTACATAAAATACTACAAATATAAGATAAAAAGGGACTTATTTTATTTGTCACATTCTTTCATTTCTTCTACAGTCAAAAACCGCTTCATATTTACTAAAGTTCAAAAACACATGTACTTACGTAAGTACATTCGTGGGGTAATTTTATACCCCAGCGTCCACCTACCACAGCTATTATTCCACTTAACGAGATAAACAACCGCACGCTGCGAGAGCACAACAAGAACTGAGAATACACTGAATTTCAACACAGCAGCAACAACCAAAACTGAGTTACAAGCAGGGATGTGATAAGTGGGCTTTTCCTACCAAAACTGGTCGGTTTTTTTCCTGTTGGTCGGATGGTAGCACGATTTGAATTTTGGTAGGTTTTTACCTTCCTTCAAGCAACATCACTGATTTGCTAGATTTTGCCACAACACTGTTGAAAGAACGTTTGAAAGTTCATGTATTCATGTCTCTTTCTCGCAGCAACAGTTTGCTTGAATACTTTTTGTGTTTCTCTTCGGCAGAGTTTTGTGTAAAGTGGATAAAATAAGGTGAACGCATACGCATGAAGACCCTTTCTTCATTTTTTAGTTTGATGAAAAATGCGCTTAATGAAAATTGCTTTGGCGGGCTCACAAAATTTATTTTTAATCTGCTTACGCTTCCACACAGCTCTGCTGCACCGGGGCGCAGATTTTCTACACTTTCTTTAATAAAACCAAACTCAGAAACAAATTAGAAATAAGCACTATGCACAAAAAAAGATCTTAGATTCAATTTTGATATTTAATTAAAGTTCTGATCTCATTTGTATACCTACTTGGACCTACCTGTTAAACCATAGTCGTAACTATTTTAAAAGGTTAACATAGATTACATACACAAATTAATGTACATCATATGTATAAACGCATTCGTATATTATTATTTTAAGCTAAAACATGTGAAAATACTTGAAGAGTGATATGTATGTATAAGTTCCTATATATATACCAGTTAAATGAATATATAAAAATACATAAATTTTCAAAAACCAGCTTAAATGACGAATTTTGTGAAAAAAAATTTTGGTCGGCTGAAAGCTATTTTGGTAGGTTTTTGAGACGAATTTGGTCGGAAAAAAAATTTCAAAGTGGCAACCCTGGTTACAAGCAAAAAACTGAGGCGTGGGGTAGAAATTTACCCCACGAATGTAATTAAGGGTTAATATGCAATATTGCAAGTTACAAGAAAGATATATGAAATATTAAAACGGTTTCTTCAAGAGAAATATCCGCGTTTTCAATAGCTTTAATCAATTTTTAAAATAAGTAAGAAAGCGTGGCCGCTGTGGTGCAGTGGGTAGAGTGCTCGCCTGCTATGCCAGAGGTCTCGGGTTCAAACCACGGTCCGAGCAAAACACCAAAACAATTTTTCTAATTAGTAAAAATCCAATTATTGGGTTTTTTAAGAGCAGCGGTCACCTCTCGGCAGTGGGCGGCATACCCTCCGAGAGTATTTCTGCCATGAAAAAGCTTCTCACAAAAATGCATTCGCCGTTCGGAGCCGGCATAAAACTGTAGGTCCACCCAATTAGTGGGAAAAACAAAAAGGAGCACACCTCGAGTTGGGAGAGAAGCTCGGCCATAAAACTCGTCAGAGTTATAATAGCGCCATTGTATTATTATTATATTATTATTACTTCAGGATTCATAGAATATCTGTAGACCCATCCAAATTTAACAACAAATATCTAGTAAACTATAAGTCCCCGGCAAGTTTGGATTTCAGTTTTGAGACCTGTGAGAGCACCTCTAACCCTGTGAAGAAGTGGTTTTTCGCAGGGCGTGGTTCCTTAATGTAAAGACGGCCCTTTCGATATATTGATATATCGATGTTGGTACACGGCATAAATCGATGTTTTTTTAAATATCGATATAATATATATCGATCTATTTTTCCAATTTGCCCATCCCTACATTGGCGAGTCCGAGATGTTTTAGCGATTGTTTCGACTGACGGAAATTTACGACTTGACTCGAATAAGAATGAAAAACATCGAGAGCATTCGAGATGTTTCAACAATCGAGAGAATCGAATAAAACATCTCGGACTCGCCCATCACTAATCTGACTTCAGATTCGCATTCAGCGCACCGAAATCCTTTAGAAAAGTAGAATTTTATTTCTGTAACAAAAACTTCTGTGGACATTTGGAAAAGCAACCTAAGTCTAAAATCACAATTTTACAGGAGAGCAAAAACAGTTTTGCAAGTGCACAGAGTCTTTCCATCATATAATTTCATAAAAAACAAGTAAGGAAGCCTAAGTTCGAGTGGAATCGAACATTAGATACTCAGCTGTATGCTTTCATTGTTTGTTTGCGTTTGATGGAAACACGGTGTAGGTACTTTATATAAATCGAGTGCTGCATAAAGTGGGCGTAGCCACGCCCATTTTCTAAATTTTTATCAGTCATCTAACTAAGCTTATGAGTATTATTCTTTGTGCAAAATTTCATCCCTTTATGAGTTACAAAGATGTCACGTTACAAATTCCCAAAGGGTGTTCCAGAAATATCTTCGTTAAAAAGTAGGCGTGGTCATAAACCGATTTCAATAAATTTTTGCGTGTCCATTAACACAAGTTATAAAAGTGTATAAACCAAGTTTCGTCATAATATCTCAATTATTTGTCGAGTTATGAGCTCCGAAATCTCGTTGATTCCTTTGTCTGAAAAGAGGCGGTGCCACGCCCATTTTCCGAAATTTTCTATTTTTTGTTTCCCATCTATTGTAGAACTCATGCCACAAAATTTCAATGAATTATCTTTATATTTGACAAAGATATCGCTTAAAATGTTTTTATTAGGCCACTTTATGATACCCATATATATAAGTGGGCGTGGTCGTCAACCCATTTCGCTAAAATTTTGAACATGTATTACTACAAGTAGTGAAAGTGTATACACCAAGTTTCGTCATAATATATCGATTATTTGTCGAGTTATGGGCTCAGAAATCTCGTATATTCCTGCTTCTAAGAGGAGGCGGTGCCACGCCCATTTTCCAAACTTTTTGTATTTTTTGTTATATGTCCATAGTTGGACACCTTCCATAAAATTTCAATGATATATCTTTATATTTGACAGAGATATCGCTTAAAATATTTTTATTAGGTCACTTTATAAGACCCATATATAAAAGTGGGCGTGGTCGTCAACCGATTTTGGCAATTTTTCGTCAAAACATTTGCCTAAGTAAGTATATCACGCCTACCAAAATTCATCGATATATCTTCAACGGTTTCTGAGTTATGACTCATAAAACTTTCAATGTGTGCCCCTTAATAAGTGGGCGTGGCACCGCCCATTTTCCAAAATTTCATCATATTTCTTCATAAGGGCCTGAGCTCAATACGTGTGTGAAATTTTATCACTCTAGCTCTATTAGTGACTGAGATACAAAATTTCCGATTTTTACTATATAGGGGAGGTGGGCGTGGTCATGGTCCGATTTCGCCCATTTTCAATACCATCCGTTCCTGTCTTGATACCAACTTACATTTCAAATTTCATCAAAATATCTCAATTTTTGCGCGAGTTATCGTGCGTACAGACGGACAGACGGACGGACATGGCTCAATCGATTTCTCTTTTCACCCTGATCATTTTGATATACATAAGTCTATATCTATCTCGATTATTTCATTCTGTTACAATCCACCGTTAGGAAATCAAAACTATAATACTCTGTGTACTAGTACAGCTGAGTATAAAAATTTACCACCACGTCGTAAACTATGTCACAAAATTTCACCTCGTCACTTAAAGGTTAATAAAAAAATTTACTCGGCAATCAATTACACTGGTCGACAAGTTTTTGTTACGGAAATAAAATTCTACTTTTCTAAAGGATTTCGGTGCGCTGAATCCGAATCTGAAGTCAGATTTTCTGTAATACGTACAGTTTTTTAGATATTCATGCCCAAAGAGGCGAAAAACACGTTTTTTGGCTATATTCACTGCTCAATATCTTTTAAATTACTTACTTATTTTAAAAATTGCTTAAAGCTATTGAAAACGCTGACATTTCTCTTGAAGAAACCGTTTTAATATTTCAGAAATCAGCTGATGCGTCGAATATGAGCAGTGACTGCCAGACCAAACACAATAGAGCGTTCGCAGTATTTGGCAGTGACTTCTTTATATATTAGGTCTGTTTCGTTTTACCTTGGACACGTGGTGACATAAATTTACTTACCATTTTCATGTCCACTTTTTTCAATTAAAATAACACTGGTCGACAAGTTTTTGTTACAGAAATAAAATTCTACTTTTGTGAAGGATTTTGGAGCGCTGAATCCGAATCTGAAGTCAGATTTTCTGTAATACGTACAGTTTTTTAGATATTCATGCCCAAAGAGGCGAAAAACACGTTTTTTTGCTATATTCACTCCTCAATATCTTTTAAAATACTTACTTCTTTTAAAAATTCATTAAAGTTATTGAAAGCGCGGACATTTTTCTTGAAGAAACCGTTTTAATATTTCAGATATCTTTCTTGTAACTTGCAATATTGCATATTAAGCTTCATTAGTTTTGCAATATTTTCTCCATACAAATTTAATTAAAAATTTTGAAGCACGCTTTTAGGCAGTTTATTATATTATGGACGTATGGAAGTGGCTTCGTAAAAAAATAGTTCTGCTGAGCAACTACAAAATTTGATTGCGCCTATAACATGCTACAAATGCTGCCATTGATTTCGACGAAAAATACCTTATTGTACAAAAACATATATTTCTATATACGTAAATTAGATATCCGAAAAATTAAAACGTTGTCTTCAAGAGAAATGGCCGAGCTTTCAATAGCTTTATTCAATTTTTAAAATAAGTAAGTAATTTAAAAGATATTGAGGAGTGAATATCGTCAAAAAACGCGTTTTTAGCCTCTTTGGGCATGAATATCTCAAAAACTGTACGTATTACCGAAAATCTGACTTCAGATTAGGATTCAGCGCACCGAAATCCTTCAGAAAAGTAGAATTTTATTTCTGTAACAAGAATTTGTTGAAATTTTGTCGACCAGTGTAATCAATCTTGTTTCATTTTTTCCTCTGCTCTTTCTTCTTCTTTGCTTTTGCATCCCGCCAGCAATATTTGCTAGTGGAAATTAATTAAGTAAAAATTAAATTCTCTCCCGCTTGCTGGCAACAAAGTACGGAAACACAAAATTAGTAAAAAATATATTACATTGGATAGTACGGAAACAGACATAAGTTCACATCAACACTTTAAAGTTGGCTGCGATTGAAGGCAGCGGCAGCGAATTTAGAATTTGGGCTAAACGGAGCGGTGCTGCCAGCTGCCTCTGCTGTATTATGTGCCGCTTCATTGCCAACCGTAGTTTCTAAAAATCAGCTGATTTCGAAAAACGATCGCTGCTACTGCCACAGCGCTATTGTAATTCCGGCTATAGCATGCCCAAGTTATAGCAGCGCCGAATTACTTTTTTTGGGGTTAAACCCCCCTCCCCCCCCCAAAATTTGACAACACCATAAAAAAATAATTTTATAAAAGATGGTACATGCACAAATATTTGTGTAAATACATGTTGTAAAATCTATGAATATTCGTGTATGTACATTGCCAATGTTTGTCAACAACTACTGATTATGTTTATAAACAAGCAGTGTGGAAACATTTCCCTAAAATTATGCTGTGGATATTAGCTGAGGTTTGTTATACTCAGCTGTACTTGTACACAGAGTATTATAGTTTTAATCACATAACGGTGTGTTGTAACAGAATGAAATAATCGAGATATATATAGACTTATATATATCAAAATGATCAGGGTGATCGATTGATAGCCCCGACACATAGCATACGTCAATCCGTCTACGTCGACGTATGTGACTGACAGCTCACGTACTTGACGGAGAGGTCGCCACATAGGAAACGTTGATGGATATACATAAATCAGCTGATTGATTAACCTTTAACTACAGAGGTGGTGGCAAAAATTTAACTCTTTAGAATATTTTGTAATTTCTCTTTAAGTTGCCCTCTTGAAATTCAGTTTTCAGTAACTTCACATCTCCTGATAATTATTGACCATCTTGGTTTTATGGAGGAATGTTTTACAAATGAGAAAAAACTCGAAAAGCAAATTGCAAAAAAAGTAAAATTCAAGAGTAGCTAAAGGTTAACAATCAAAAGCAATCAGCTGACATAGCGACGGATTGACGTATGCCAAAAGTTGAGTGTTGGGAAACTTTGGTACGTTGCGGCGACGGATCCGTCGTACCAAAGAGCGTATATGGATCCATAAACGCTCTTTGGTCGTACTTGTACCGATGTGCATTTATAGCCCAACCAGTCAACGACGCACGTACGTAGCCCGTGTCAGCTGACACAACCTGTCTTATGGAGTTGTAGTGTAATATGCTCCCAAAGTTTTTTTTAAATATGGAGATAAAAATGTAATAAAAAAATTTAAGTTTTTTCTTGCGTTTTTTTTTACTAAATTTGACTATTGCCGCAATTGTTTTTTTACAAGGAAATAAAAATTTAATAGAGAAAATGAAGGTTTTTTGGCGTTATTTTTTACTAAATTTTACTACATATTGTATCAATCGTTTTTATTTGTTTTTATATGGAGATAAAAATTTAAAAATTTTTCCTGCTGTGTTTTCTTTACTAAATTTGACTATTGTGGATATTTTTGACTGTTGCATTTAATACATTTGACTATTAGGCATATAACTTTTTACAATTTTTGCAAATACGAAAAACGGCATACTATAGTCGAATAGAGCATAAAAAGTATGAACCCTATTATTTTTTTTTTTTTTTGCGATATTGCAATAATGTTTCCGCGCAAAACGAAATTACTTTTTTATCAGAACTGCTGAAAAAAACAAAAAAAGTTTTGTACATCTGCGCAGAGCGTGCAATTAAAATTGTGCAAGACATTTTACCATTGTGTAAATCATCATATACTTTAAACTTAAAACTTATTTCATACTATAACAATTGACAAAAATGTAAAAATAAAATTATTAAAAAAAAATAAAAAAAAATCTGACTTTTTTTAGAAATCCATTTTTGCGCGGAACGTTTTTGAACCGAAATCACCTAAAAAAGTGATATTCATTACTTGTACAATATTTGCCACCACGTGGTGGTATGCCAAATTTTTCTTCAAAATTTGTTATATGCCTAATGTACATATTCTTAAAAGCCTTTAAGAAATAGTAGTAGAAAATGTAGAAGCACGGAGTCAGAAGTAAACAAAACTGCAATTAATATTTGGTTTTAAATTATCATGATACAACATTTTCAATTTAAAAATTTATTTATAAATAAATTCTATGAATAATACGATTTTCAAGAAAAATTACTACGAAACCAAACACAAGTTACTACGAAATCAAAAACTGCATGTATACTTTGCTGTACAATGGTAACGCTGTTATTCAACTCATTCCAAACAAACCAAAAACAATGCAGAATGTAAACAAAGCAAAACAACTGATTCTTGCGTTGGGTATGCGTGCGTTTACGTGCATGAATGGTGTCGATTTTCAACTATTGCGTGAGGTAACTGAGAGATATGACGCCGTTGGTCAATGGTTGGACTATCAGTCACATACGTCGACGTAGACGGATTGACGTATGCTATGTGACGGGCCTATGAGCCATGTCCGTCCGTCCATCCGTCAGTCTGTAAACACTCTAACTCGCGCAAATATTGAGATATTTTGATGAAATTTGGAATCCAAGTTGATATCGAGACTGTAACGGTTGGTATTGAAAATGGGCGAAATCGGACCATGCCCACCTTTCCTATATAGAAAAAATCGGAAATTTTGTATCTCAGCTACTAATTTAGCTAGAGTGATAAAATTTCACCCACGTATTGAGCTCAGGCCCTTATGAAGAAATTTGATGAAATTATGGAAAATGGGCGGTGCTACGCCCACTTATTAAGGGGCAAATATTGAAAGGTTTATAAGCCATAACTCAGATATATCGATGAAATTTGGTATACGTGATTAATTACTTACTTAGGCAAACGTTTGGAGGGAAAATTGTCAAAATCGGTTGATGGACACGCCCACTTTTATATATGGGTATTATAAAGTGACCTAATAAAAACATTTTAAGCGATATCTCTGTCCAATATAAAGATATATCATTGAAATTTTGTGTCATGAGTCCAACACTTATAGACGTAAAACAAAAAACATAAAAATTTTGGAAAATGGGCGTGGCACCGCCTCTTTTAAGACAAAAGTATCTACGAGATTTCGGAACCCATAACTCTACAAATAGTTGAGATGTTATGACAAAAATCGGTTTGTACACTTTAATAACTTGTGGTAATACATGCTCAAAAATTTAGCGAAATCGGTTTAAGACCACGCCTACTTTTTAACAAAGATATTTCTGGAAAAGCCTTTGGCAATTTGTAACGTGACATCTTTGTAATTAGAAGTCATAAAGGGTTGCAAATTTACACTAACAATAATATTTATATGCTTAGTTGGATGATTGATAAAAATTTTGAAAATGGGTGTGGCTGCGCCCACTTTATGCATCACTCGATTCATATAAAATACACCCTAATCGAACAAACGCAAACAAACAATGAAAGCATACAGCTGAGTATCTAATGTTCGATTCCACTCGAACTTATGCTTCCTTACTTGTTAGTTTCAATTTAAATACAGAGAAAATGCAATGAATTGAGATTTAAAATGTGCCTTTGTTTAATGTGTGCATACGTAGGTTCACTCCCCAAACATAAATTTAAGTAAAAATTGTCTGGACGAGTTTTAAGTATTTTTTTTTTAATTTTCCGTTTGATATTGAAAACCCCCCAAAATATTTTTCTGTGTGCGCCACTGATATAAATATAAAGTCAAAATCAAACTCTTTAATTGGGTTAGTCATAAACTAAAACAAAATTAAAGTGACCAGCATTTTTCACATCTAAATGATCTGTCGTCAATTTAAATGCAGTAGATATGTAGTGCAACGCTCGTGCAGAGTACCCCAACACTTTGAGGATACATTTTCTTTTGATAAAATAAAAATGGAGGGCCGTAGTTCTTAATGAAGAACAATTCTGCATGCAAGCCTGTTAAAAAGCTTGTTTCATAAGCAAAATAATATCTCATTATCACAGAAATGTCATTAGCGTCAGGCTCCACTAAACAGGTTGGTTCGTCAGATCAGCTGAATTCTTGTTCTTCTTCATCACCTATCAAATTTGTTTTTATTTCTGCTTATTCTATACATGCATTCGTGTTTACGATTGGTAAAAGTTGTGAGCTGAATGTTAAATTATTTCGTCCTCCTTGCAGTTTTGACATTTAGGTCACGAGAGTTTGATATTCAGCTCACGGCGTGTATGTGTGTATGTATCTTGAGCCGACCTGTTAAATGGGCCAAGTAAATTAAATATGTCTGAACACCAAATCTAGAGATTTTCAATCAAGCCCAATTGACTTAATTAATTTTTATGTCTGAACATGATATAAGGCACTCTGCACACGGAGTGCCACCTAAGGCACTCGTGTCCGAATCGCTCGGTTTATTATTTTGCAATGGCCGTTTTCATTTAAAGCGTCGTCAGGGTTACCGTGCGTATTATTATTTACATGGCTGCATTTAGTGCTAAAGATATATATTGCCTTAAAGTGCAGACATTGGTGACTTATCTGTAACATTATAAAACAGCTGATTCAACCAACCTCACGACAAGCTGTGTTATTAGTCATTGGTGCCTTATCGTAATTCTGTAGCTGTATCGTTAACTTAGGCCCACTTGCGCAATATCCAGGGTTAAATTTATAAATCTCGAGTTAAGTAACTCTGAGGTAATTGGTTAATTTTTTAACCCAGCCTGTACGTTGCTGAACATACAATTTAACCCGAGTTAGTTAACCCAACCTATGGGGGGCAGTTTTCATTCAAGTTGGCATCACTGACTCGTTTTTCATCTTTTGTTTTGGTTATTCTCATTCGTTTGCTATTTTCAATTTGAAATTTGGAATGAAAGCATCGCAATATGTGAAATTTTGTGGATTAAAATAAAACAGAAAATTATTTCGTGGTACTATATTTTTCGTGAAAATTGTGCACATCTCCACTGACGGACGGACGTGTATATGCAACATTTCATAAAGTGGTGCTCTACGTCGCAAACGCAATTAACTTTATCAATTTAGTCATACGGCATCAGCTTCTCCACATCCGAGATCACCATATACAACATTTTCATCATATTTCATCGATCAACTTGCATCCTATCATGTAATAAAATATTTATTATTTCAGGGCTTTCGCTTTGCTTTAAAAAGTTAATCCTTAGCCGGTATAATTCACTTCTGGGGTAATGGGTTGGCTTTCAATTAAGGAAGCACGCTCCGAGAAAAGTCACTTTTTCAGAGAGGTAGAGGTGCTGGAGGTTTATACATAGGTTACGAGATATTTCTTGATAAAATTGGATGGGTCCATAGATCAGTGTTGAACGAAAGAGCAAAACGGAGCTGATCGGCTACACATACGAGTCGTGTGTGTGCTGCTAGCAAGCAATTGCGACGCCTACAACCAATTAGTGATGGGCGAGTCCGAGATGTTTAGACAATCGAGAGAATCGCCATCGTTGCAAATTCACAATCGAGTCAAAAGTTGACTCGCTCCTCGACTACACAATCGAGATGTTTTTGCGATTGTTCCGATTCGGCGAGTCGGAGATTGTTTCGATGACATCTCGACTACACAAGCGAGATGTTTTTGTGACTGTTCGGAGTCGGCGGGCCGGCTGTTGTTTTGATGATTTGTTTTAGTTGATAAAATAAACTGAATGAGTGTTGTTGATGAAGAAAGTAGGATTGTTAATGGAAGTGAGGCAAATACATACATATGTAAATAAATGAACGAATGAATGAATGAATTGAAAAATGAATTGAAAAATATGCTATATATAGACGCTGCATTTTTGCAATCACAATTAAAGAGTGTCGTGCTTAATAAATACAATTAATTATTTAAACATTAGGAGTGTTTTATTGGGCACTTCTCTGCTCGCTTATACTCGATTCTGCTCTCTTGGCTGACAGTTTCCATACAAAATGTTAGAGACTTTAAGAGACCTTTAGAGAGTATGCCAGCTACTCATTAAACTGATCTTTACTGATTATGCCAATTTTTTCTATTGTGTATAAGTGAAATGGTTTAAAATTTTTGTCAATAGATGTCTCCCCTATCTTCGAATTCAACGCAATACCGTTCATTAGAAAATGTGTTCGAATTCCGTACTAAAGAACGTATATTGTACAACATACGTTCTTTGTCCGTACTTTAACGAACGGTGTTCGAAGATAGGGGAGACATCTATCGATAAAAAGTTGAAGAAATTTCATCAAATAAACACAACTTTTTTCCAATTCCTTTACTTTAACGAACGGTCATTTAATTTTCACTTGTTTTTATACCAGTGGTTGTTTTTTTCGCAAGTCTCTAACTCTTGCCCAATCGAATACGGCTATTAATACATTAATAAATTTTCTGAAGTGAGACGCTTACGAAACAAATTAATTTTACGAGCAGTAACAACGGCAATAGATTTGTACCACTGTATACTTTTTTAAGCAATTTTGATATTCAAGCTGCAACAACAAATGTTATGAATTTTTTGCAAAGAGCGTATATGGATAAGAGGCTGCAGTCTGAAAAACTTCACACTAGATGTCACATTTCGCGCGAGATGGGACCCGCGAAGTGTGACATCTAGTGTGAATTTTAACGGACTACACCTTCATTCATATACGCTCTTTGTGAAACTTCACACTAGATGTCACACTTCGCGGGTCTCATCTCGCGCGAAATGTGACATCTAGTGTGAAGTTTTTCAGACTGCAGCCTCTTATCCATAAACGCTCTTTGTTTTTTGCAGCGAGTCCGAAATGTAGGGTTGCTTTGAAAACGAGAGGAATCATTGGCGAGTCCGAGATGTTTTAGCGATTGTTTCCAAAGAGCGTATATGGATAAGAGGCTGCAGTCTGAAAAACTTCACACTAGATGTCACATTTCGCGCGAGATGGGACCCGCGAAGTCTGACATCTAGTGTGAATTTTAACGGACTACACCCTCATCCATATACGCTCTTTTTGAAACTTCACACTAGATGTCACACTTCGCGGGTCTCATCTCGCGCGAAATGTGACATCTAGTGTGAAGTTTTTCAGACTGCAGCCTCTTATCCATATACGCTCTTTGTTGTTTCGACTGACGGCCATTTACGACTTGACTCGAATACGAATGAAAACCATCGAGAGCATTCGAGATGTTTCAACAATCGAGAGAATCGAATAAAACATCTCGGACTCGCCCATCACTACAACCAATTAGTCTGCGCTTGAATTTCATGCTGTGTACATCGATCGCGCAAAGAGTTTTTTTCTTTTTTCTGAGCAATAGGTATGCGACATCTGCTTATACGCGCACACTAATGCAAAAATATGTTGCGCTTGTGTAAGTAGCGCAGTCGGCGGTGTGCATCACTGACTTACATAAATCAAAACTATCAGGATGAAAAAAAATTGATTGAACGGCCGGCCGTACATAATTTAACTGGCGCAAAAATAGAAATATTTTAATGAAATTTGGTACACAGATTTTAATGGGAACAGAGAAGGTTGGGGTTGAAAATAAGGCATATGTATGTATTTCGAAGAACACGTAAAACATGAAAATTAAGTCACTAATAACCATTGTGAATGGATCCAAGTGAAATGACTCTGAGATGTGTTTAAAACAGGTCAAACAGCTGTGCTCAGCTGATTTTGAAGTTGTTGTTATGGCCCAATGACGATCGTGAATGCAATATAAGTTGCTCTTCTTCTTTCTGTTTTGTAGGTTGTAGATTTTACATTCTTGCACATGTTATTCGTGGAATAGCTGGTGTTTACGCTCTCTTCGGGAATTGCGTTTTGGGAACTCAGCCTTAATATCTTTTCGGAATTATGAATTGGTTTTTTCAATTCCCAATTCCGGATTTGCGTTTCTGTCTTGATTACTACGACCATGTCATTATGGTACCTTTTCTTACAACAACCACATCCGGCCGCCATACCAATCTGTACCCCCGGAAGTCGCCGCCATACCAATCTGTCCCCGATTTTGACATTTTCCGATAACATATCGTCTTTTTTTGTTATCGATTTTCGATGAGCTGGGAGACTTGTATATTTTGACAATGCTAATAACGCCCGAGTGATGGAATTTCATCTATGCAATGACCTTATGCCGTTATCAGGAAATATGGTGAAATTTAAAAAAAATGGGCCAAAAGGTGCAAATTTTCAAAGATTTATAAGTCAAAACTCATGAACTGTAGCAGATAAATCGATTAATAGCATTGACAGACGGCAGCGATAATCCGGAATATCTAGCTAATTCGGACTTAACTTGAGAATTAACTGGAGGTAATCCGGAATATCTCTTGAGTTAGTCCTCAAAATTTTAGCGGATTAGAGCATTTTGTAATGACATCTCTGGTGAAAAATATCTATTGTGAATGAAAGGGAAGAAAAAGAAGAATCCAAGGCAGATCTAGGAAGGTAGGCGCATAAGTGAATTCAGAAATTTTGAATGTAATTTGTTATTGTAATTGGTAGAGTGTAATGTCAAAATGATATTTCGCCTTGGCTGAGTGTAATGTCAAAATGATATTTCGTTTGGGACTCGCCCATTCCTATTGACCATGATGTGATTTCGTTTTGATTTTGACATTACCCTACCTTTGGAAATAAAACAAGAAGTTTTTGAATTCGCCGCTGCGCCTACCTTCCTTCAGCTGTTCTGTTAATCCGCAATACTTGCCGTCTGTCAGGGTAAAATTTTAATCGAATTAAGTGTTGCGGTAATCGGGATTATCGCTGCCGTCTGTCAATGCTATAAGCTTGGGACACTGATTTGCTTGCCAAGGCAAACGTGTGGGAAAAAAATACCCAAGTCGGCAGGGACCACATATATGTACATAAAAATATATGTAAAATATATAAAAATATAATGCACATGCCTATATCCATAGGTACAATAAAAATATTTTATGCGATATCTTTGTCAAACATATAGGTAATACATTGAAAGTTCCATAAGTTCCACCAAACCAAATAAATAATGTATTTTAAAATGGGCGTGACTAGGGATGGCAAAAAAAATGAAATAACCGATTAACCGCTTTTTAGGTTAATCGAAAGCGTTCGATTATTAATCGCGAATAATTGTGGGGAACTAACCGTTTTTCGATTACAATTATTCCTTAAAAAATATATATAATAAATGAAAAAAATCGTCATTTATTAGGAAAAATCGTCAAAATGACGATAAAATCGTCTATTCGGGAAGTGGAGGAAACATTTATTGCGGTTTTTTGGATATACTCACATAACATGCGAAAATGAGATTTTAAAATGGATTTAAAAGCAAAATTATTCATTAAAAATAAAAAAGTATATAATTACTGTCAATCTTTTATAAAAACAAATATGATTATATTGTTTTAAAAGCGTTTTATCTGAACCGATTTTTGCGATGAATTGTATATAATGCAAAAAGGGTACTAGATATCGATAAGTGCCGGTTTCATCACTATGCAATACAATTTATTTACTTTGTTATTTACAATCCATTGAAATGGCTGAACAAGGTAAGTAATGCATATTTTTATTATAATATACAATAATAAATATTTTAATTGCAGGTTCCACACGCGTTACTAAGGAGCAAATAGATTGCTACCTGGCCTTTGTAGAGAGCCACCCGGAGATCAGGGCCAACAAAAATGACCCAACGCGTCCAAGAAGAGTGTTAGAATTATGGGACGAGCTGGCAGGGCAGCTTAATGCCTTAAGGGGTCCCAAGCGAAGTGGCAGCAAGTGGAAACAGGTATATTAAAGTATTTATAAGCAATATATGTATGTACATACTTATGTGATGTACGATTACGTAATTTGTTATTGTTTTTTTCAGACTCATGGGCATTGGAAAAATCAAGTGCGGTCGAGCGAAAGGCAGGTGAGGGCGGACCGGTTGGTAACTGGCGGAGGGCCCGAGATGACTAGCGACATTTCCCAAACGGAGGCAAGGGCGCTAAGCGTTAATTACTTACTTGTGTTAATTACTTACCTTTTTTCGTTTTCTCGCTTTTTTAATATTAAATAAGCACAAAACATTTCTTCCTCCATAATTCTGTTTCAATTTTTATAAATTTTCCCGCTTTGTTTATTTCACCTCAGTGTGTTGTATATTTTGTGACCTCCTCGCCACCATGGTATAAAAATTCAGAAGGTAATTTCATTTTAAACTTTTTGGCGGCTATTGAATTTTTCTGAAGTATCTTTTTTGTAAACATTATGAGTGAGGCTGCCATATTGGACAAATATAAAAATGGAGATTTTTAAAGAAAATTTTGGTAGTTTTAGTTTTAGTTGAAGAAAGCTCAGAAATTATCAAAGAAAGTCATATATTATTATAAGGGATGTGAAAAGTGGGAAGTATTTGGCTGGAATATTTAATACAAAGCTTTACGCAATACAACAGATAGAGCATTTAACAAAGAAGAAAGGCTGGAGTCATCGTTATGTCCGAACAAATTTTTTGTTTACATTTTGCTCGTTCTTTTTCACTTCTATCTTACAGAAAAGGAAGAGAAGGAGTACAATACAAGCAAAAATTTGGTGGAACAGAAATGCAGAATTCAGATTAAAGAAAACAAGAAGGTATATTTTAAAGTTCTTTATTAAACTCATTTAAGTTTTAATTTTTTTCATTTTTTGTTTTTGTAATCTTGTTTTTTCATAAGGATGTCTTCGAGATATTTTCAATTAAATGTTTGTTTATAAAGCACTTACGTATCTACAGCATCGAGATTTTTGTTCACAAAGCTTTCCACTAATTGCACTCTAAAAAAAGCATATTTTATTAAGATTTATGCACATTTTAATTATTGCGTCCATACTTTGTTTTCGCATTATAACTTGGCACTGCACATTTCGATAATAACGTTTTGTTGTTTGTGCTACTAATATCGCTGGCACCGAAATGCACTGAGCTCATCAACGGGTTCTTTGGAAGATCAACTTCCTCTATTTGGCACGCTTGAAGCCATTGATTCCTTATAGACGGAATTGCTGGAAACCTAAAAAACTTCACCGCTGAGCCTTTGCAAAAGTGCACGGTATTTTCGCATCCTCTGAAGAGGCTGCTCATTTTTCAAATCTTTTTTTCACAAATTACGCGTATGAAAGTAAATTTATTTATTTAGTTTGCACAAATCACAATTGCTTTTTTGAAAATAAATTAATTTATTTTCACAAACTTCAGATTTCGGCCCAAAAAAACATTTGCTGCTGTTTACTCTGGTAGCATGATTTCAATGAAATGTCATAAATTCAATAAACGTCAAATGGCTAAGATGGCTGCCTACGTCAATAAGTGATTTTACCTTCTATTTTTCTACCATGCTCGCCACTAGGTCACTAATTAGTGACGTATATTTTGAGACTTGAGACATGAGATCGCTTACAGAATACCAAGTTGTCTCAAAATCAATCTCACCACGAAAAAGTCTCAATTAGTGACTTGAGACAGCTTACAGAATACTGGTATATATTATATTATATTACCCTCAATTAAACTACACAGCCTCTCTGTTGCGGCTGCTTGCCGCTCAAGAACCTCTACGATTCTCGTTGTTGTCGTTTCAAAAAATTCAATGAACTTTTTTTTGCTACTGAACCTGCTCTTCCAATGGGCAGTCGCTCTTTCGCTTTCGGGAAGCGTTTGGTTGCACAGGCTCAGAATTTATGGGCGGTGGCGGTTGGGAAGTTTGGAAGGGTTGGGATTGGGAGGTTTGGAAGGGTTGCGGTTGGGAAGCTTGGGATGGTTGGACTTGGGAAGTTTGGGATAGTTGGGATTGAGAAGTTTGTGGCGATTCAGTTTGGGAAGTTTGTGGTTGGGGGAGTTGGGATGTTTGAGGCGATTCGGTTGGGACACCAAATCGCAAACCCCTTGGAGCCACTGATATTGAAGCGTTTACAATATGGTCCACAGTTTGCTCCAAGGGTCTAAGTGCCTCTTCTAAAAATGGTCCACCGCCAGTTCCACGGCGCACATTCGAATTTTTTGATATTTTTTTTTGTCCGGTTCCGCAAATCGGTCCATACCTGTATTTGAAACATAATTCGATATATGTACATATTAGGGATTCCAATCCCGGGATACCGCCCTTTCTGACACCCCGTAAATCCCGGGATAGCTAGAATTTTATCCCGGGATTTTCGGGATAAGATAAATAGAGAATATTCCGCTATTATAGCAAAGAAAAGTTATATTTTATATAATTTTTATTGGTCTCAGATCTGTATACTAACAGCATTTCCTATTCTGAATGAAAATGTTGCATTATTACATTGCAGCATTATCAACATGTGTCCTCTGTCCTATTAAAGTGTTGCATTTTTCATGTGATGCATGAAACAAAAATAATGCAATGTGCTAAGAGCAGAAGATGTTGCCCCGTAGTCGGGCCAGTTTTATATTTTGTCAATAGAACAAACATCCCTAAAAAAGTATTGAGTCTGTGTGGAAGAGAACAAAAAAATGTGACAGCCGGAAGAAAGTGCGACATTTTTGCTACAATAAAAAAGGCCATTAGTCAAAGTAAGGATTAAAATTTTTGATTTTTTTTAATAATTAAATTTTTTGTGTTGAAGTACGCGTTGTAAGGAAACGTACGTTTGCTATTTTTAAAGCTTTTAACTTGTTCATTTGATAATTTCTATTTCCTGATTTTTTTTGGTCATTTATTTCTCAAATGTTTTTTGGAATTTTTCCACACGGAAAGTAAATAATGGAAGAAAATGGAAACAAAATTTTAATTAGACTTGATAGTCTTACAACACTCTACTAAAATTGGTATCAAATGAATTGTGTTGGGATGCATAGTGATGTCTACAACTAGATGTCACACTTCGCGGGTCCCATCTCGCGCGAGATGTGACATCTAGTGTGAAGTTTTTCAGACTGCAGCCTCTTATCCATATACGCTCTTTGACTTAACTTGACTTGGGTAATCTATTATTCGTCATTGCGAAGCAACGGGTATTTGCTAGTAATATAAGATAATATAATATAATATAATATAATATAATATAATATAATATAATATAATATAATATAATATAATATAATATAATATAATATAATATAATATAATATAATATAATATAATATAATATAATATAATATAATATAATATAATATAATATAATATAATATAATATAATATAATATAATAATATAATAATAATACAATGGCGCTATTATAACTCTGACGAGTTTTATGGCCGAGCTTCTCTCCCAATTCGAGGTGTGCTCCTTTTTGTTTTTCCTACTAATTGGGTGGACCTACAGTTTTATGCCGGCTCCGAACGGCGAATGCATTTTTTTTGTGAGAAGCTTTTTCATGGCAGAAATACTCTCGGAGGGTATGCCGCCCACTGCCGAGAGGTGACCGCTGCTCTTAAAAAACCCAATAATTGGATTTTTACTAATTAGAAAAATTTGTTTGGCTCGGACCGTGGTTTGAACCCGAGACCTCTGGCATAGCAGGCGAGCACTCTACCCACTGCACCACAGCGGCCACAATATAATATAATGTAATATAATATAATATAATATAATATAATATAATATAATATAATATAATATAATATAATATAATATAATATAATATAATATAATATAATATAATATAATATAATATAATATAATATAATATAATATAATATAATATAATATAATATAATATAATATTATATAATATAATATAATATAATATAATATAATATAATATAATATAATATAATATAATATAATATAATATAATATAATATAATATAATATAATATAATATAATATAATATAATATAATATAATATAATACATATAATATAATGTAATATAATATAATATAATATTATATAATATAATATAATATAATATAATATAATATAATATAATATAATATAATATAATATAATATAATATAATATAATATAATATAATATAATATAATATAATATAATATAATATAATATAATATAATATAATATAATATAATATAATATAAAATAATATAATATAATATAATATAATATAATATAAAATAATATAATATAATATAATATAATATAATATAATATAATATAATATAATATAATATAATATAATATAATATAATATAATATAATATAATATAATATTATATAATATAATATAATATAATATAATATAATATAATATAATATAATATAATATAATATAATATAATATAATATAATATAATATAATATAATATAATATAATATAATATAATATAATATAATATAATATAATATAATATAATATAATATAATATAATATAATATAATATAATATAATATAATATAATATAATATAATATAATATAATATAATATAATATAATATAATATAATATAATATAATATAATATAATATAATATAATATAATATAATATAATATAATATAATATAATATAATATAATATAAAATAATATAATATAATATAATATAAAATAATATAATATAATATAATATAATATAATATAATATAATATAATATAATATAATATAATATAATATAATATAATATAATATAATATAATATAATATAATATAATATAATATAATAAATAAAAGGAAAGAAATATTATTATTATAATGTCCGTAATATTACTTTCGACTTTTTGTTTTTCCTAAACCGATTCGAGGCAGGGACCGGGAGTTTTATTCCTTTTATAATAAAACGCCAAAGAAGAAATTATATTTGGAGGAATATTTTATTAGGACAAAAATAACACTGCTCTACAGCCAAAAAATACTCTGAACGCGACCATCCTTTCTATATGTAAAATCGGTCGCTGATTCCGAAAATCGGGTTCATTTTTAATTCTATGGGAAGGTTTTTGAAATATCGGCAATTTACCGTTATTTGGCCAATGAGTCCACTTAATCCTGTATATCTCTTTAACACAGTGAGTTATCTTCCTTAGGGTCACACCAAACGAAAGAAAATTAAATTTCCTTTTCACGGCTCCTATAACATTTTTCTCTAGTTCTTATAGTTTCTGAAATATTGACGATTAAATTTGAATTTTTTCGATTTTTTGAAGAAAAAATTTACTTTGTCAGGCAATATCTTTAAAACCAATGATTTCACCTTCGTTTTTACTCCTTTGCGTGAAGCTCCATTCCATTTCCAAAAAAATAAGCTATCAACGAAGAAAATCCATGGTAAACTGGAAAAGTTATAGGCGATCAAGTAAATACAACCAAGTCGCGCAATGCCTCTGCACGGGTACATTCTATGCATATTGTACCAATACCTACACATCTGCAGTAGCAGCACATTGGCAGCGCAGTAGATACAAGCGCGTTTACGGGTATAACATGCATAGAATATACCCGTGCAGAGGCACTGCGCGACTTGGCTGTATTTACTTGATCGCCTATAACTTTTCCATTTTACCATGGATTTTCTTCGTTGATAGCTTATCTTTTTCCCAATAGAATGGAGCTTCACGTAAAAGAGTAAAACCGAAGGTGAAGACATTGGTTTTAAAGATATTGTCTGACAAAGTCAATTTTTTCTTCAAAAAATCGTAAAAAATCGAAAAAATTCAAATTTAATCGTCAATATTTCAGAAACTATACGAGTTAGAGAAAAATGTTATAGGAACCGTAAAAAGGAAATTTAATTTTCTTTCGTTTGGTGTCACCCTAAGGAAGATAACTCACTGTGTTAAAGAGATATACTGGATTAAGTGGACCCATTGGCCAAATAACGGTAAATTGCCGATATCTCAAAAACCTTCCCATAGAATTAAAAATGAACCCGATTTTCGGAATCAGAGACCGATTTTACATATAGATAGGATAGTCACGTCCAAAGTACAGACAAAAAATTTCATTTTGTGATCCAGTGTAATCAATCAACTCGGAGTTTTATTTTTTAAGGACAGCGATAAAATAAAAATTTGGTGTTTTATTTTTTAGCTCCAGCAATAAAATAAAAACCTGGAGTTTTATTTTTTAACTCCAAAATAAAACTCCAGGGCCAATAACTAGCGAACCCCTTAACCGAATTGCATAAATTTGGTATCAGACGAAAGGTAATTCAGTAAGCTTTTAATTGGTGGTACCCATGCCAAGGTTACCACTCAAACCAAGGTTGCCACCTATTTTTTCATTTTTCCCAATTTAGCTGGTATTTTACGTTCCAAAATAAAACTCCACGGATAATAACTTGCGAACCCCTTAACCGAATTAAATAAGTTTGGTGTCAAACGAAAGGTAATTGAGTAAACATTTTAATGGTATCCATGCCAAGGTTGCCACCTATATTTCGCCTGATACCAAATTTATGCAATTCGGTTAAGGGGTTCGCTAGTTATTGGCCCTGGAGTTTTATTTGGGAGTGAAAAAATAAAACTCCAGGTTTTTATTTTATCGCTGTCCTTAAAAAATAAAACTCCAGATTTTATTTTATAGCTGGCGTTTTTTAAAAAAAATCAGAAAAATTGATACGGTCCAGGTTATTGATCCTGGAGGTCCTGGGATGAAGGTAAAGTTAATAATTTGGTCCAAGGACACTATATAGCCCTGGAGTTTTATAGCATCGAAAAAAAAAAATAATTTTTATTTTCGGTCCCTGATTCGAGGAGAAATTTTCGATTCGGGGAGAAATTTTCTAACGAAAAGCTGCCTAAAAGGATAAGAGAAACTGAACCCAAAGATTTTAAAAACTATATGCGAATGGACGATATTGCTAAAAGTTAAAACTTATATTCAACAAGTAAGGAAGAGTAAGTTCGAGTGGAATCGAACATTAGATACTCAGCTGTATGCTTTCATCGTTTGTTTGCGTTTGATCAAAACACGGTGTATTTTATATAAAGCGAGAGCTGCATAAAGTGGGAGTAACCACGCCCATTTTCAACATTTTTATCAGTCATCCAACTAAGCATATGAATATTACTTTTTGTACAAAATTTCATTCCTTTATGACTTATAAATACAAAGATGTCACGTTACAAATTCCCAAAGGGTGTTCCAGAAATATCTTTGTTAAAAAGTAGGCGTGGTCATAAACCGATTTCAATAAATTTTTGCGTGTGTATTAACACAAGTTATAAAAGTGTATAAACCAAGTTTCGTCATAATAACCCAATTATTTGTCGAGTTATGGGCTCCGAAATCTCGTATATTCCTTTGTCTAAAAAGAGGCGATGCCACGCCCATTTTCCAAAATTTTTGTGTTTTTCGTTTTATATCCGCAGTTGAACTCGTGCCATACAATTTCAATGATATATCTTTATATTTGACAGAGATATCGGTTAAAATGTTTTTATTAGGTCACTTTATAATACACATATATAAAAGTGGGCGTGGCCGTCAACCGATTTTAACTATTTTCCGTCCAAATGTTTGTCTAAGTAAGTAAATCACGCATACCAAATTTCATCGATATATCTTCAATAGTTTCTGAGTTATGACATATAAAGCTTTCAATGTTTGACCCTTAATAAGTGGGCGTGGCACCGCCCATTTTCCAAAATTTCATCAAATTTCTTCATCGGGGCCTTAGCCCAACACGTGTGTAAAATTTCATCGCTCCAGCTATATTAGTGACTGAGATACCAAATTTCCGATTTTTTCTATATAGGAAAAGTGGGCGTGGTCATGGTCCGATTTCGCCCATTTTCAATACCAACCGTCCCAGTCTCGATACCAACTTGTATTTCAAATTTCATCAAAATATCTCAATTTTTGCGCGAGTTAGAGTGTTTACAGACGGACGGACGGACGGACGCACTTGGCTCAATCGATTTCTCTTTTCACCCTGATCATTTTGATATATATAAGTCTATATCTATCTCGATTATTTCATTCTGTTACAATCCACCGTTATGTGATTAAAACTATAATACTCTGTGTACTAGTACAGCTGGGTATAAAAATTTGTTCGAACATAACGATGACTCCAGCCTTACTTCTTTGTTAAATGCTCTGCTGTATTGCGTAAGGATTTGTATTAAATATTCGAGCCAAATACTTCCAACTTTTCACATCCCTTATAATTAATAATAATATATAATATAATAATATATACATCCCTTATAAAAATATGACTTTCTTTGATAATTTCTGACCTTTCTTCAACTAAAACTAAAATTACCAAAATTTTCTTAAAAAATCTCCATTTTTATATTTGTCCAATATGGCATCCTCACTCATAATGTTTATAAAAAGATACTTCAGAAAAATTCAATAGCCGTCAAAAAGTTTGAAGTGATATTACCTTCTGAATTTTTATACCATGCTTAAAACTGCACATATTTTTAATTTAAAAACGGTGAAGTGCTTTACCCCTTTTCTAAAATGATTACTGCATTTGATTTACATATATTTCAAAAATGTATAGACTAATCCAAATTGAGCATTTTAGCTATAATACCGTTATATGGGAGGTGGGCGTATTTTGTTAAAATTTTCACAGTTTACTACTTTCAACCAAGAAAGCTTATACCATGTCTCCACATAACGTGTTTCGCTCTTTTTTCTGCACTCGCTCTCTCAATCTTGTTTCGACCTCAAAACGAGTGCCGAAACTCGCCAATTTCCATACAAATTTCTGAGAGCGAGTGAATATTGAAACACTTGTTTCGTTCTCAATCCTCTTGCCAAACGCGATGCTGTCGATGCCTTCTCTAATTTTGTATCGAAAATCTATCGAAATCTCACACAGACCAAAACAAAAACGCAAAAATAAGCAAACATACAAACATTTAAGAAGAAGAGCAAAGAGAAATGTTAAACTGAATCACGATCAGCCACGTGGAGACGGGTTATTTAGCGAGATGTTTTGCTACATGTTTTGTTGGTGAAACAAGTTATGTGGAGACGGGCTTTTAAGTTCCGAGTTTCAAGATTCAAGCTCAATTATTACTATTTTTGGCCGCGTTTGTATGGAGGTGCGCCACTGTGCGGCGGTGGTAGCTCAATGGGATGTCATTGGATTACCAATCGAAAAGACTTAAGTTCGATCCTCGGTTGAGGCCGCCTGAAGAAGTCTGATGAGAGGATGTGGAGTGTTTTGTAGAATAAAACTAGAAGTGGGAAGATTTCCAAGTTGAAAAAAGTGAAACTCCTGGAAGTTATGAAATCCAATAAATAAGTCGCGATGGGAACATTGTGTGGGCCGAACAGTGCCTCTCTAACTCCCAGAGCCTGCCAAACCGCGGAAAAATGGAAAAAGGTAATAAAATAACAATTTTTTTTAACTTTCTAAGTGCTTCTCGGTACACGGCATGGCAATTCGGCACCATTTTACAAATTATTTGATTATAACATGAAGTGCCTACGCATAAAAAATAGGGTTGTTATGCTAGCCACACACCTTGCAATTTTTTTTACAACTTGAGCAAGTTGCGCTCGAAATCGCAACATTTTAGGGCTGTTGTATGAAATTGGGTATCAGTTGTACAAAAAATCAAAAAGAGCACCACGAGAAAACTCGTCCGGCGATTGATTCTGTTTATAGCTTAAGCGTTCTATTTTTATTAAAATCTCAACATACAAATTTAGTCATAATTCTCACAACAACAAATCAAAGACTTACAATATCATTTGCATGTATGCATGTATACTCTTCAAAAAATATCAACATTTCTTCTCTATTGCTAACATCCGTTTCCTTCCATATGTATGCACTTTCTGTGCTTTGTACTACTACGATTATGAACAGTTGAAATACAGTTTTTTTTTCATATTCGGTAATATTTCGCTGTTTTTTCGTTTTATTGCTTATTTGTGTTTGTTCATCACATCCGATTTCTTCGCTGCACTTTATCCTTAGCCTCATGTGCAACTTAAGTGCGTCCTGGTGCGCTGGGTACATATTTTTCAGATGGCTGATATTGCCATTGCGCACATATTGTGGCTTGTTCGGTTTTATTGTAGCCCGCCCTAGAGAAATAGAAAAATTAAGAGAGTTTGAATAAATTATCAACTTAAGAACATTCTCATGAAATTTAAAGTACTTTCGTCAAAGAAAGTATGTATATGGATCCATATATCGACCTGCCATACGAAAACTAGCAATAATAAAATTTGAAAAGAAAACTAGCAATTAAAAAATTTCAGACAAATATTAGCACTTTCAGGTTGTGGCTGACGAAAACTAACAATATCGTTTTGTGGCTGACGAAGACTAGCAATTAGCTTTTGTTTTTCTGCTTATGTACAGGGTGAGAATAAAGCGACTTTGGTTTGTTGTATTAAACATGGCCGAGATAGGTATTTACGAAAATTATTAAAATGAAAAGTTGAATAACGCCATGGTAGCTTGGTTCATCCGCTGCTTGTTAAGCGCTTATCTAATAGCGAGTCAAACTGTTTCAAGCGGGCCACTAAAACTTCATCGAGCCAAGTCAATAGCAAAAAAAAATAGAGTGAGTAACGAGTACTCATGAACATTGATGTGTAAACAGTTTCGAAATTAGATTTTTATTCCCTTTCCCTTATTCCTTTTTTCCCTGGTTTTCTATGGATTAAAATGCGACTATCGTTTTTATAATTTTTTGCTGTCATTGTCACTGCTACATTTTGTTGTTTTTGTTTGTTTTGATGTTTGGTGCTTGGCATAACCTAACTATAGAAGGTCCATGCAAGGGAGAGTAGCTCTTCTTCAGCGAGTTTGTAGCTTATGTCAAACTATCGTCTTTTGTTTTGATTTTGCATTCTTGCACGTGTTTTTCGTGGAAATAGCTTGTGTGTTCGGTTGTGTGTTTGTATGTTCGGTTGTGTGTTCGCTGACGTTTTCTCTGCTTTTGACATTTTTGAAAGCGGCCGTCTAAGCGGCCTATTCTCCTTCACATAAGACGACCTGTATATAGATTGGTCTTGGTGCTTGGCAAGAATTATCTAAAGAAGGATATCGCAGTAGATAAGCTGATTGGAATTGTGTATGTATACTAAAAGCCGTGTTTCACATACTGTGATCCTAACCCAGATAAAAATTTTTGCACGTAAATGCAACAACAAAGATTTCAGCTCGATTAAACCAGATAAATTGCTGGTTCAATTTCTGATCCGCCCTGTTCGATTTGTTTTTTCCGTGCTGATTTGGCAGCACAGTGCTTTTTTGATTTGGCAGAACTGAAAAGTGACATTTGTGTATGTATACATATATATAGATATACCCTGCAGTAAATTTGTTTCACTGCTAAATGATCATTGATGATTCTTTGTTTTTTGACATACGGCAGCTTTTCTGACAAAGTTTTCAATTTGACAACTATAAAACAAATTATATTTAAAATAAAAAAATATATGGAAATACAAATTTTAAATTTGCCTCTTGTAAGCTTCTGCTTTTGCCGTAAGGGAAAGAGGTCCGGAAGAAAAATTATACTGCGCACTGGCTTCTCCTTATAACATGGAATACATAGCTATCCCGCCATTTGAGTTTCATAATTTATTTCAGTAATTTAAATTCAAATTTCCAAAAAAATAATTTTTGAAATAGTTATTTTCATTTAGTTTGGAGTTTAAAGTCAATCAAATTGTTTTTGAGGGAGTATTTGTCTCTTTTCAATGTACAGAAGAATTGTTTTTGCGCTATTATAACTCTGACGAATTTTATGGCCGAGCTTCTCTCCCAATTCTAGGTGTGCTCCTTTTGTTTTTCCTACCATTTGATAGTTTTATGCCGGCTCCGAACGGAGTCATATAGGCATGAGGAAAGCAAACCATTTATTTGAAAAAATTCAGCAGCCTTTATATGAAAGTATTCACTGATGCCTCCTCATGATGAATTTCATCAGTGATTCATAAAGGATTCATTTCAGATTTTGACTGCTGGGTATATGTTGTATATGTTTCTTCTTCTTTTTAGCTTTTTCAAGTGCAGCCAATTTTCATTATGAGCCGGATTGTTTCAGTAAAAATTTATCTTAACCCAGACCCAGATGTAATAACTGAAATGCCCCTAAAAAGTGCGAATGTCAGACAAAACCAATTGGGAAAAATTTTACCTTGAAATTCATTTCTCTCCTCTTTCACATTGACATTTTTAAAGAAAACACACACATGAAAACGCAAGTAACATAACCTCTATTGGATAAACCTTGGTGCTTGGTTTTTGATTTGTTTTGTTTTGTTTTGTTTTGTTTTGCTCAGAAACATACAAGATCATTCGGGCCCACGTTTGACCCATATCTCGGGACCCGACCTAGGAATCATAAAGAGTAGCGCTCCGTGGAGAAGCCCTGCTCAAAACCTTTCATTTAATACCAATATTGCTCAGAAACATGCAAGATCAAAATTGTGTCAAAATTAGGATGGCCAGACGTACTGATTTGATCAGTACAATACTGATTTTTCGTGCCCCGTACTGATGGTTTTAAAAACCTTAAGAAATACTGATTTTTTGGATTTTGTACTGATTTGTACTGATTTTTAGCCGACACTAAAAAAATTCATTTTTATCACCCTGCGATATTACTCGACGACCAACGTGTAATTGTTGTTGTGCACTCCGACGAGTGAGAGAAATTTCGGACATCGATCAAATTTGCTGGGTGAAACAAGCACCCGAGGCTTCGGGGTAATAATGTGTAATGTTGGGTATGTGCGCTCTAATCATCGATTTAAGCGTAACCACCTCTCATCGATGACGAAAATGTGTCCGAATTTCATCGGTGTTTTGCTCGTAAGCATAACCACGGCATAAGCATGAAATGATTAAGAAGGAGGAAGCAACTAGCCATGGGTAATGGCGCAATTTTTTTGGCGCTGATACAATAACACCAGCGCCAATCGTGGCGCCGCGCACTATTCTGGCGCAATAACACCTTTAGCGCAATTTCCATGGAATAATGGATAAATAACACTTGTTCGCTTCTTACTGTTTACCATCCCCATTTTATTTCTTTTGGCGCAAAATTAATTTTAATTTTCATAATCAATTGGAAACATATTCCGTATATTTGTGAAAATATGCTGGAAATTAGAGTCACTTAGATCACTATCAAGCATACATAATTGTGACGGTGTCATATACGCTGTGCTGTTATTGGCTTTGTGGTGGTGCCATTTTACACTAGCGCTATATTGGTGCTGGTGTTAGCGCACGAAATTGAGTCGGTTTTATATTGCAAAATTGAGTTGGCGCTATATTGAGTTGGCGCATTTCCCAAATCGGAGTTAGCGCAATAACGCCAGGGTTGGTGTTAGCGCAATTGCGCCGCGCAGCGCAGCGTTACCCATGCCTAGAAGCAACGCGAACGTTAAATGTCATAGAAACATGATCGACAGTTAACGACACGGAAACAAAAAAATATAAATGCCAGTAATAAAGTCGATTTTCTCCGCATATATTGCTCTTTTTTTTGGAAGGCAATGTACTGATTTTTTCGGGAAAGGTATCTGGCAACCCTACGTATCGTCATTCATAAGACCAACACACGAACGACAACGTTTTGGACACGATATCGTCAAAGGGAATGAGGCTATAACTATACGGAAACAAAAACAAAATGCCAGTAATAAAGTCGATTTTCTCCGCATATATTGCTCTTTTTTTTGGAAGGCAATGTACTGATTTTTTCAGGAAAGGTATCTGGCAACCCTACGTATCGTCATTCATAATACCAACACACGAACGACAACGTTTTGGACACGATATCGTCAAAGGGAATGAGGCTGTAACTATCGATAGTTTCCGACCTCTACCTCTGATGTAACGCGAGTTAACATGTAAGTGCCCATGAATGTATGTATGTATGTATGCAAGGGCGTAGGCAGGTAGGGGTAGGTAGGTACTGCTTAATATTATAATGGCATCAGAGATTAGTACAGAAATTTACATGTGAAAATAAAACAGTGAGATTTGTTTCAATTCGTGTCTACAGTTCACTAAATATTTTAGCATTAGCATTGATAAGCAGAATCTAAGGCCCGGTTTCACCAGCATGACTAAAGCTAATACTGATTTCACACAGGCGCACATAGGTAGATTTTACGAATTTATGCGGCCAAAATTGAAAATTTTAAAATTGGTGCAAATCCAAAATCGCTCTACGTTTATAATAGACCGGGCGATAATAAACCGGTCTTCTCGGCTTTTATAGACAACCGGGGTGCCACTGCCGCTGGTCAAAACTTATTGTTCTCCCACTTTTTCGATTTTTTATTTTTTACGTATTTTAAGTAACCCATTTTTAAACGTCAATATTTTTAGTTTTAAGACAGTTATCAAAGTAAACAACATGGATTCGAGTGCTTCAGGTAAATATCATTATTTATTGAAGAACTCGTCAACCTAGCATAATAAAAGACCCACCATTTTGAAGCTTTTAAGCATATTGGCCTTTCTTGAAAAAATATTGTTAATTTTTTTATTCAAAAGCATTTTAGTTATATTATCGCCTCCGATCGTCTCAAAATTTCTATGCATTTTAATAGTGGGTAGTCTTTTCTGATGATTCTGATGAACATCAGCTGCGGACAGGTGCGGCTGGGGTAAAAAAAGATACATTGAAAAAATGTCCAAACAATTTTTTTTTTTTTTCATTTTCATCGAAGATTCTCCTGGTTCATCTGGAAAAAAATTAGTTACCCGTCAATTTCTATATGGAAAAACGCAAAGCCAGAAATTATCAACAATGGATGAAAAATTGGCCTATTTGGAAAATTACCTGGTTTCGTATTTTTAGTATTTCCAATTTTTCAAAGTCAAGGAAATACTTATCATAAAAAGGGGCTAAGAATCCTAAAGCTACATTTTTTAGAAGAGTTTTGAGCATGCAATTTTGCAGCTCATTCAATTTTAATATAATAATATGCAACATACAACTTTTTGAAAATTTTCATTGGCTTTTCGGAAATTTTAATTGGAACGGTCTCACGTACATATAAGGCAAACACCCTACAGAAAAAAACTTCTCAAATCGACGGAATTTTTCACAGCATTGTTATGGTTTGCTATCGATATCAATCCTGATATCGATCATAAACGGGTTAATTTCGGTTGCTTAATTTTGTCTGTGTGGCAGCACCACTATTTTAGTAGTTTTTCTTAGTAGTTTCCAATAACTTCCAATTAATAATGGCCGACGTGCTGACATGGTGAAGAAGAATGGTGACGCGTGGCCAAACATGAAAGGTAGTCGCATGCATGGTTCAATTATAGAAGGTTTTTGCAGTACTATATACGGACATACATACATACACACTCCATGTAAATTGGTTGTGTATTCTGTGATGCTTCTGTCAAAATCATAGCCGCCATCATAGAAATCATATTGCGTCAAGATCAAATTGACATAAGTTTTAACATAAGCACCACAATATGGAAAAATAGGGAAAAGTTTGCAATCAGCTGTTCAGTAGGTTAACCTTCTATAAATTAGCCTTGGCCGCATGTGAAGGAGAATGAGGTTGTATTATAGGGGTGGTTTCGATAGAATAGCTTACAATTTTTTTTTTGCCGTCAGTAACTTTCCTGTTCGAGTAATTTCATTTACCAATTATGGTGTTCTAGCAATAATAACGATTCGTATTTTCTCATTCAGTTACTAGATATTTCAAATGCGAAATCCTTCTTTGCTCAAATCCTGTAATTAATTCCCTTTTTCCTCCACTAAGTGTCTAAACAAAATTTAAGCGAGTGGGTTTATCCGAAATTTACATTGATTTTTTTTTTTATTCTTTATTCTTCGAGATGATTATATGGTATTGCTTCATTTTTTTTTAGAACCCGAGCTTTATAGATCGCACATAAATTTTTCTTCAAATCTGGCAAGCTATCGAGCCGACCTCTATGAGTAGGCATCATGAGAAATTTCCCCTCCGAATCTTCACAATCGTTCCAATGGCGGAGATGCACAAGTATTGGTGATGGACAAACTGGTTCTTCCAGGGTTGCCATGAACACTTCGTAATGTGAAAATACGTAACACGTGGTTATTCGGTGACTTGGTACTTTCAAATGCATATTTTATAAAATGTTCTCATGTACTATTGTTTCACCAACCAGATTTTCCTGTCCCTTACCAATTCGTAATTTGAGCGTAGGACAACAATGGGCCATGTTGATAGGATTGAGGCAGATGCTTTTGCTGGAAATTGCAGAAATTTGACATAAATTGGTATGAACCAAATTTCAAAATTTGAGTAAAATATCTGAGATCTTAAGCAAGAGCAGATGCTTGGCTTTTATTGACATGACCCAATGTCTATTATATTCCCAACGCACGCTAATAGGATTTTACAGTAGCAAATTTTCTAGGGCACGAATACAATCGACCTTTTTGAGACAGTTCATGGGAAAAATGCTTGAGGTATTTTATCCCGAAAGTTTTGGTTATTTTTTTTGTGTAACATGGCAATCGCATTCCACCTTGCTGTGTCATTGCTAGCGTCATACCATGATGTAGACATTCGGGTAACCGTGAAGTCACGCCACTATTATGCACACGTCACTACATTGTTATACGGCACTACATTGTTATACGATAGGAAACGGGACCCTTCCAAAAAAATACAGAAAAAGGGGAAGGTGAGCGTTTAGCTAGGCACGCTTGAAGAGAAAAATTTGAGTACAGAGTCATAGGGATGGGCAAATTGGAAAAATATATCGATATATATTATATCGATATTTAAAAAAACATCGATTTATGCCGTGTAAAAACATCGATATATCAATATATCGAAAGGGTCGGCTTTACATTAAAGAACCACGTCCCACAAAAAATCACTTCTTCACGGGGTTAGAGGTGCTCTCACAGATCTCAAAACGGAAATCCAAACTTGCCGGACGCTTATAGTTTACTAGATATTTGTTGTTAAAATTCGATAGGTCTACAGATATTCTACGAATCCTGAAGTATAAACATAAAAATCATTAAGAATTGCTTGAAGAAGAAAGTAATGTAAATTCATGCACCCGAACATTATGGTTATACCACTTCTTAAAAAATGTTCTTATGTTAAATTCAAAGCGAATCAGAAATGTGTGAAAAATATCGAATTTGGCTCGAAATGGCAAAAAATCATCGATTATCGATACACGGTAATTCAAAATATCGTCGATATTATCGGCTGTACTATTTTAAAAATATCGATATATTGATATATCGATATATATCGCCCAAGCCTACAGAGTCAGTCAGTTGGAAAAGTGGATTGGTAAACGTCGGTCAATGGATAAAGAAGGAAAATCGCAAAACCATGAAGTGTTCGGTAGCATTGAATTTCGCTAAATTTGAATTTATTTAAAAATATGAAATAAATAATTTTATATATATTTTATACTAAAAAAATAATAATCAAAAAAAAAAAAAAAAATCAATAGTCAAACAATATTAAGTACACAAAAAAAAAACAAAATTTTTGCATACAAATTTGTCAGCGGTGTAGTATAACTACTTTTAAGTTATAAAATGCGGCAAGTAGCAATTATGTAATTCTGTGTGTGTAGATATTCCATGACAACCCACGATTCCCCAGCTTGTTATAAAATCCGTCACCCATGATAGAACCGGAAGGAGAAAAAAAAAATATCGCTAAATGTAAAGCGTAGTCGATAGAAAAAAAAAGAGAAACTAAACTTGCAGACCGCAGAAATAGTTATTGCAATAGAACCAGTTTTTTTGGGTGGAAATCAAAAAAAAAATTTTTGCTGAAAAACACAAATTTAAAAAGAAAAAAAAAAATTTGGAAATCAAAAGCTAAATTTACAGACCGAAAGAAAAGTTATTCCGATGAAAACAGTTTTTTTTTGGAACATTTTTTTTGAGAAACAAATTTTCTAAAAATCAAAATTTCTGGAAACACGCAAATTCAAAAAAAAAAAAGAACAAAACTTGCAGACCGAAGAAATAAACATTGCAGAAAAAAAAAACAAACCCAGTGAAACAAAAATTAGAACAAAAGGTTGAAAAAAAAAAACAATGGTAATTTTGAAAACATAAATAACAAAAAAAAAAAATTTAAAAAAAAAGAGATAAATAAATGGCAACAACAACAAAAAAAGGGATCATCAGCGTTGCAGCTGAAACCGCCGTATCCACCACAGCAACAACAATGGTCACCTCAGCATCAACAACTACAACAACGGCAGCACCAGTCTCCGGCGCATAGTCCGTAAGAAACATTTTTTCTGTATTTCATTACACCTTCTTAACCCAATTAAATAAACTTTATGTACACACGCGCATATTTATGTAGATTGCTTTGCCTGTACATATGCCTGTGCATGGAGGCGTTAGACATATTGAATTGCCACCAACAAAATTTTAGATTGGCATAAGCAGAAATGCATACATATGTACGTATCCCGATACAACAAGACAATCATTTAGTAGATTTACTAGTTAGGTGCATAAACGTTAAGTGGCAAAACAGAATTATTATAAACCGATTGTTAGAATTAAGGGAAAATAGAAGAGGGGGGGGAAAGGCGCCTTTTATCTCTGTAATTTGTAATACCGATACATACAAAATATACAAAATGAATGAAATGGTGGGACTTAGATCGTAAGTTGAATCGAATGATGAAATTTGAATAAAATTGTTGAATTTAAAATGGGAATGTTGACCACCCTAATTTAAAAGGCATTAGGGATTTTCAGATATGGGGTCATCGAATTTAAGGTGCACCGATGGCCATGGATGAGGGTGGGTCGAAAAGCACCAGCGCTGCAACAACACCAGCGGCGCAACACAGGTAAGGGGTTACTGGTATTCGGGTGCGACAGTGACCATGGATTAGGGTGGGACAAAACGCACCGGCGCTGCAACAACATCAGCAACGCCACCCCCTTGTGAGTTCGGCCTTTAACTTTTTTTTTTGATTGTTCATATATTTTAAATTTCAGCTTTCTTTTATGTATTTTCAGATGCCTGTTAATAATCGGTCATTCCGGTTGATTCAAATTTAAATTCAAATTTAACGTTTTTTTTTGCGATATAAATATTCAAATTTAAATTCACTTTGACGGTTTTTTCTTGACAGTGTTTATTCAAATTTAGTGCATATCGATTTCAACGTACATTCAAATTTAAATTTTGGTGCAACGATTATTTTCTCGTCCGTCCGCGATTATTTAAATTTAACGTGCGCTCATCTATTTTTAAATTTTTCCGTCGATTGTCAGTATTTCCGTCCGATTTGAATTTCGGTTTAAATGTTTTGCTAACGTCCGTCTGACTTTAACGTACATATGTACGTTCAAAATTCATATTCAAATTTTAACGACATTTTCCCTCGGTTTGTATTTAATTAAATTTAACTGATGCCTGGCCTCTTGAATTTGATTTTTTTTTTTTCGGGTTATCTTTTGAATATTTGAATTTTTCAACGGTCCGTCCGTGGCATCCGGCCAAACCGGATGCTGTTTTCGTGTGATTTTCTCGTTATTGGTTTGAAAAGGCATGATATGAAATTTTTCTGTTTATGGCGCAGGACAGCAATGTAGGCAAGAACCCCGCCCAGCCGACAATGACTAGCCACAGTGCAACCCTAGATCATGCCGACCGCCATGCATTGCTGCTCCACTCGTATAGAATGCGCATCCATAACAGCATTGAGAATTTCACCTTTTACACTAAAATTGGTTGCCTACAGAACCGTACACTTAGAAATCTGCTCAAAATCTTCTATAAATTGTGGCCTTGCTTTGAAATTTTTAATGCACTTTCAGAAATTTCTACGATTTTCCGGATTTTTTCCATAAGCTCAGAAATCCTGCTTAAAACGATTTTTATTGAAAAATTGTCTATATTTTTAAAATAAAATAAGAAAGTAAAATTTTCCTTTTGACTTTGCGCAACCCAGTTTGTTTGAAAGTTGTTGTTGTCATTTTTATATTAGCAGTGTTGCTGTAGTCGCACTCACAAATTAGTATTATTTTTGACATTTAAGAGCGCAACAGCAACACTTGATTTTAGTCGCAAACAAATTGATGTTTGACTGCTTCAAATATTTGATGTGCTTGCCCCCCTGGATAAAATCCTGGCTACGCCCTTGTATGTATGTATATTGAAACGACTTCAGGTAAACATAGAGCTTTCCAAGACTAGAATAATGCCATATAAAATCGGATATCAAAAAAACATTATAGGCGACCTTTTGCCATATCGTTACATGTAAGAAGGAAGTTTTTTGGTTGTCCTGAAAATGTTTAAATTTTGAGAAGTAATTTCTGACGGTTAGCATTGGTGCAATGAAAGATAAGTCATATTTTCTCCCAACATTCAGATAACGAATGGCGACGATTCTTCTTACACGCAACTCATAAAGGTGTGTTTTTTACCATTTAAATAGGGGGTTTTTTGATTTTAGCATGCATCATGATTTTAGCTTCCTGAGATAAAGCAAGCAGGAGGTACACATCGCTAATACCTAGGGTTGCCAGATACCTTTCCCGAAAAAATCAGTACATGCCTTCCAAAAAAAAAAATATGTGCGGACAAAATCATCTTTATTACTGGCATTTTATTTTTGTTTAATTGCGTTAACTGTGAATCATGTTTCTATGACTTTTAGAGCCTATACACACTTGCGACTCAATCGATTTAGTCGAATGTTGATTTGCATGGGAATGTATGGAAGCATTCACACTACATTCAATTAGTTGTACAACTGAAACAGTTGGATTTGCAGCCCAATTTCATTCCAACTGAAACAGTTGTACAACTGCTTGATCAGCAAGGCGCCCTTCTACGTATTCACACTTGAGACAATTTAGTCGAACGACTACAACAACAACAGTGATATTCGTAGTGGAAAGAGTTGCCATGCTGACAGCACTACTTTTATTTCACTTTTGGTAAATTGTAGAGATTGAATATTTCAATTAATATTTTCAAAATGTTTAAAAATAAAAGGTTCGTTTCTTATTAACTACACCATTTCCAGATGGATTTTAGAAAGCGTTAACTGGATTTTAGAAAGGGGAAATTGGATTTTAGAAATGTCAATTGGATTTTAGAAAGGGGAAATTGGATTTTGGAAATGTCAATTGGATTTTAGAAAGCGTTAAAAGGATTTTAGAAAACAAAATTGGATCTTTGAAAGCGTGAATTGGATTTCAGAATGTGCGTTTAAAATAAATTTTACACAGAATTTTTCGAATAGAAATTCTTTATTGCGTATGAAAGTATAAATTAATAATTATATAAATTTTCGAAAATCCAATTTACAGTTTCTAAAGTCCAATTTCCCTTTTCTAAAATCAAATCGACATTTCTAAAATCCAATTTTCCCTTTCTAAAATCCATTTGGCTATTCTAAAATCTAATTTCCCCTTTCTAAAATCCAATTGACATTTCTAAAATCTAATTTCCCCTTTCTAAAATCCAATTGACATTTCTAAGATCCAATTTCCCCTTTCTAAAATCCAGTTGACGCTTTCTAAAATCCATCTGGAAATGATGTAGTTATAGACAAGAATTATCTAACTAAGGATATTTACTTCCGTTTTCATATGTTTCTTGATATTGTTGTTCTCTTCAAATGTCATTAATCGCATTTTAAAATAGAAATAATGAAAATGAAATTTCATGAAAATTATTAATGGCT
Source organism: Urophora cardui (assembly GCA_960531455.1). NCBI lineage: Eukaryota > Metazoa > Arthropoda > Insecta > Diptera > Tephritidae > Urophora > Urophora cardui. The sequence continues at coordinate 33,960,765 of OY482671.1, forward strand.
GATTTTTACTATTTTTCCGTTTCTTGTACTTCTGTTCGTTTCGCCTTTATGAGCGTAATTCCTTCCGTTTTTCTCTTTTCATTTACTTGACAGCTAGTTGCTAGTTTAATAAGAAACAAAGCCAAACAATGTATGCACTTTTTGTTTATTTTATTGTTTTTTATTTATTAATCAAGTTGACAGCTGACAAGAAGGTGCTTACATGTAAGAATGCAGATAAACTTTAACAATTTAATACTTCATCACTTTATATGAAGACCACTAATGTAAAATTTGCTGAGTAAAATGTGAACATTGGCAACACTATGTCATTGTCAATCGCACGACTACTTAGTCTCAAGTGTGAATAGCTGCCACCGATTCGACTAAATAGTTGGAGTAGTGTGAATACAACAGTCCAATTCGACCAAATCGATTGAGTCGCAAGTGTGTATAGGCTCTTAACGTTCGCGTTGCTTCCTCCTTCCTAAGTGTTTCATGGTTATGCCGCGGTTATGCTTACGAGCAAAACAACGATGAAATTCGGACACATTTTCGTCATCGGTGAGAGGTGGTTACGCTTAAATCGATGATTCGAGCGCACATACACAACATAACGCATTATTAACCCGAAACCACGGCGTGCTGGGTGCTTGTTTCACCCAGCAAATTTGATAGATGTGAGATCGAAAATACTCTCACTCGTCGGAGTGCACACCAATTACACGTTGCTTGTCGAGTATTGTCGTAAGCATAACCACGGCATTATAAACGTCAAATGAAAACAGTTGGAAAATTAAAAACATTAAAATGATTAAAATGAATTTTTTTTAGTGTCGGCTAAAAATCGGTACAAAATCCAAAAAATCAGTATTTCTTAAGATTTTTAAAACCATCAGTACGGAGCACGAAAAATCAGTATTGTACTGATCAAATCAGTACGTCTGGCAAACCTACTAATACCCAAAATTGCATCTCGAGAATTTAGATTAGTCCGAAATCGAAAAAAGTTCAAATTAAAGTCTTTACTTAATATCAAGTACTTTTTAAATCAAAATCATTCATATATGTACATAATTAGAACGGACTCAAATAATAATACTGAACTTAACTATGTATGTACTCATGATACAAACAATCAAGGTAGTTCCATTTCACTTTGACTTTGTCATTTTTGATTATAATATGGATTTTTGACGTCTCATTTTAAGTCAAAAATTTAGGATAGCGTTGCCCAATCAAAAGTTTTTGGCTGAGGGTATATTTGAACAAAATATTGGGTATTTTAAATGAAATGGTGTTTTTCACATATGCTAATCAACAAAACAAATGAGCCGATGTAATGAGCTTTTCAAAGAAAATAAAAAATAAGTTATTCATAAAAAATAAAATAGATTTATGCAGTTATTAAAGTCGAAAAATGGTATCAAAACGTTCTTTATACAATATTTGAAAACTGTTCGATTTTTTATGAATAAAGTAAGAGTTCTTGATTTTCTTTATATGTATTATTTATTGCGTACGTGTAAATATATATATGCATATTTGGTTTCAATGTTTTATACAAGAATATTTCCACATTTAAAAAATATATTTATTAAAAAAATTGTTTAGCAGTTATATAACAATGTAAATTTAGTTTAAATTTTTATGTTGCAGTTTTCTTTAGTTTTTACTTGCGTTACTAAATTTATTTTCCTTTATTTTATTATTTACCTAATTCTGAAATAGATTCTTCGCAAAAAAACCTTTTTAGTATCTTTTCATCTAAATTAAATTTTGTATTTACTAATAAATTTTGCATATAACCATGCCATCGACCGCACTTGTTTTTTCGGTTGTAAGTTCATAAGTCGTGCCAATATTCATAATTTCTAAACCACTGAAATTTTTCAATGAAATTCACAGGAGGTGTAGTGGGAATGTAGTATGTACTATATTCCACAAACTTGCCGCAACTTATTTTAAGAATAAATCTTATTTTTTATATAATTATTTTTGATCTGATGTTAATATAATAATACAATGGCGCTATTATAACTCTGACGAGTTTTATGGCCGAGCTTCTCTCCCAATTCGAGGTGTGCTCCTTTTTGTTTTTCCTACTAATTGGGTGGACCTACAGTTTTATGCCGGCTCCGAACGGCGAATGCATTTTTTGTGAGAAGCTTTTTCATGGCAGAAATACTCTCGGAGGGTATGCCGCCCACTGCCGAGAGGTGACCGCTGCTCTTAAAAAACCCAATAATTGGATTTTTACTAATTAGAAAAATTTGTTTGGCTCGGACCGTGGTTTGAACCCGAGACCTCTGACATAGCAGGCGAGCACTCTACCCACTGCACCACAGCGGCCACTTGATCTGATGTTATGAAGAATTTAACACGTAAATGTGCGTATTTATATATATACATATATATATATCAATATTTAAATTTAAAAAATTCGTTTTGTTGCAATCGATACCATGATTACCATGGAAATAAAAAATAACATAAATGGAGGATTTTTAGCACTGAATATGGCAGCACGAAATGTCATAATCCATATAATTGTCAGGTGGTTAATATGGCGACAAAAATTTGACGTTTACACTACCTTCTTTCTTGTATCATGTATGTACTGCATGTTCTACTTAATACAATATAATCAAAAATTAAAACCAACTTAAGAATTAATTAACAAAAATGATATGTGTAAATAACAGTAAATATGCATATGTTTGTATTTATTTCCAGTCGGTGTATGTAAGTCAGTCTTTCCTTTGTGAATTCAAAAATTTTAAAAAATCGGCGAAACAGCATCGTTTCCGCTTCAATTGTACTCGTAAAAATAGTTTGGCATCTGGGGAGTTGGTCCACGATTCGGGATCTAATAAAAGCCCCGACCCCGCTGTGAAGACCGAAATCCATTCGAACTTGCCGGCAACTCGGAACTAACACCCAAACTCAAAGTATCCCATACTGTACGCGGCCGCTGGACGATCTCACGTAAAATATTTACCGCCGCCAAACCCACCGAAGCGAATTTCACGCCTAAACGACGGGTGAACGAAACGAAATTTTGCTTGAAAGTCGGCGGCACGAATTCTGTACGCGCAGAACGGCCATAATAATCAGCGGCGTCAAAGTTGGGATATAATTTTTCGGTCAATCCGTACGGATGTGTTAGAATTTTCTCAATGACATTGCCCGCATTAGGTGGCACATACAAATCTGCTTGACGGAACATAATATCACAACGATTTGTGCGATAAACAAAATCTGCAAACCTTTGATGAGTCGAACAGGGGCTGCGCTCCTGGAAGCAAGTCACCTGCACCACATTGTAGAAGATGGCGCCCAAAGTGTTGGCGGTCTCTGTGTGGAAGGAAGAAGCTGAGTAGATGAAATTCTGTGTTGACTCGGGTCTGCAGCCATACATACCTGTGTTTAGCGATTGCAAACACTTGCGCAAACGCGCATCACACTCGCAATGGGAGCGCGTAAAAGTACCCGTATTGCAGAGTCCACGTCGGCATTCGCCCACATTCAGCACATTGGGACAATGGTCATGTTCGCGACAGCAACTATCCTCGGCAGCATGTGGACCCAAATCATTGTAGTCGACCGCGATGGTACCTGTAAAGGTTAATGAAATGTATATTTATAAGTGCTCCAAAAAAGTGGTAGACGCTGCAAAACATCACGAACCTGGTCCACACCATTTCGTTCCGGGATAGATAAAACCTAAGCCACCTCTGAACTCACGTCCATACGAGCCGGATTTTAAGCAAACCTCCTCCAATTCCATAACCGATTCACGCGGCACCTGACGTATACGTCTGGGATCGGACTGTAATAGCATGCGTTGTATGTCTCCGCTAGAAATGAATGAATGAGAGTGTCACATGCAGGGTGGCTAAAGATGAAACATTGGTGACTATTCCAGTATCGTTAACCTTATCGTAACTTTATCGCTATTCATGGGAGCTATTAGTGGTGTCGTAAAACCGTAAACAGCTGACACTTGTCAAGGCAGATCTAGGAAGGTAGGCGCATAGGCGAATTCAGAAATTTCCCATGTATTTTGTTATTGTAATTGGTAGAGTGTACCTAATGTCAAAATAATATTTCGCCTTGGTTAAAATCTGAATTCACTTGGAACTCGCCCATTACTATTGTCCATGATGTGAATTTGCTTTGATTTTGTAATTATAATCTACCTTTGTAAATAAAAAAGAAGTTTCTAATTCGCCTATGCGCCTACCTTCCTAGATTTGTCTTCACAAGTGTCAGCTGTTTACGGGTTTATGGTTTCTAACCAAAATCCAATTGGTCTCTAAGTTAACGATACGTCTACAGAATTACTATAGAGCAGCAATGACTAGTAACACTGCTTGTCGTAAGGTTGGTTGGATCAGTTGTTTTATACGGTTACTGATAAGTAGGGCAACCAAAAAATTGCTCTAAAAAATGCTTTTTTGGCGCCAAAAAATTGCCGTTAGACTTAAAGAATTGGCACTTTTTAGCTTTAGAAATTTTTTATTTCAATTCATTTTCTTTAAACGTAAAAAATATAATATTAAAATGTATGTAAACGTTAGGTACATGTTTTAAAACCAATTAATTCAAATTGTCGTTAAACTTAAACAATTAGCCTTAAAAATTATTTTATTTCAGTTCATATAAAACAAAGTAAAGTAAACTAAAATAAAATAAAGTAACAAAATGTAAACTCTCTTTGTTTCAAAAGAGAAAGACAATATGCCGGAATCGTAATTTGGCGTTAGGTCGGTCGCGCGTTGATCGTACCTCAAAGCCGCTTCACCTTGACATTCGATATTAGATGTTGGATTGTAAACGTGTTCACTGACACTAATATATTTTGTTGAATTTTTTCATAAATTTCATAATTTTTCATCAAAAAAAAAAAAAAACAATTTTAATTTACTTAATGTCAAACGCCCGACTTAGCAGAGAAATGTTCAACTCAGTCGTTATACAGGGTTGCAATGAACATACGATATTACAAAAAATTTACGATCAAACGCTTGAGGTCACAATGCGATTTGCTTCATATATTTCCATACATTTCTACTCACCTGTCAAAAGCGCGGCCGACCAAATTTGGATTCCGGTATAAAAAATCTAATTCATATTGCCACATACGGCATCCCCGATCAACACAACAAAAAAATGGGAGCGAGAGCGGAGCTCGCAGCAAAAAAAAATTGGGAGTTAGGAGCAGAGCATACCATATCTGGAGCAATTCAATTGACAAATTGAAGCGATTAGTCAATCAGAGAGCAGAAAATCCGTAACATATTTTTTCCGATTTTTTTTTGTAATTTTCATTTAATAGTGAAATTAGCATAAATTAGCATTTATTATGAATTTGGCAATTTTTAGCTCTATCAAAAGTAGGGCAGAATGTATAACTTTTCTTAAAAACTACCCTAAATTAAGCATTATGTGATACCTACCATAGAAAAAAACTTGCTTGTGCCAATTTTTGGTTGCCCTACTGATAAGTCACCAATGACAGAAGCTTTAGTAAGTGGGTTATTAAAAACATGATAATCTACCGATCGGTATGCATTTTGCAGAAGGGATGTCGCGATGAGAGTTCCACCATCACCGACATTGTATTATCTGATATTAAGACGGCCGAGCCATTAATACCGCTTATAGAGATTGTTATTAGCGCTGCAATTGAGACGAGTACGTACAACTTTTGCGACATGCTAGAAAAAAGAGAAAATAATGGATTTTATTTTAGAAGAATTTGGAATTTTGGTGGTTCAAAATGAAAGTTTTCAACTTTGTAGAATTTAACTGCTATATTCAATGAAGATATACATAAAACGGACTGCTGCATTAATATGGCCATTATGAATTATAAATCTACAATGTAACTTATTCGAGCTTCTCTCCCAGTTCGATTGGGTGGACCTACAGTTTTATGCCGGCTCCGAACGGCGAATGCATTTTTGGTGAGTAGCTTTTTCATGGCAGAAATACACTCAGAGGGTACGACGCCCACTGCCGAGCGAAAACCCCGGTTTTTAATAAAAATGTTCTAGAAAATTATTCGCCTTAAAAAATCTTTGTAAAAAGATCCTAAAAGGCCACAGTGAAAAGCAAACAGCGTACATATGTATGTATGTATGTTTTAGAGGACATAATTTTTGTAGGTCAGCAAATGTTTAACGTTGGTTTTCTAATTTAATTGCTTGTTTTGGATTTTTTTTATTTTCAACTTTATTATGCTTTTCACAGAAGTTTTATTTCTGCGTTAAACACACCTTCAGTTGTCGAAAGCACAGACTTTATCTGAAAACAAATGAAGTACATACATACATATGAACGCGGCTACCTTCGGTCGTACCGAAAACTTAATAGATTAAATGTGGAAATGAAATTTTACTTGGTCGGTCTGATTTTCATTATTTGCTCTGCCAACTGTGTGGGTTATATGCAGGGATGCCGCTTTTGGGCTTTTCCTACCAAAACTGGTAGGTTTTATTCCTTTTGGTAGGTTGGTAGGACGATTTGAATTTTGGTAGGTTTTTGACTTCGTTCAACTGACATGAATGATTTGGTACATTTGGTCACTTTGCCACAGCACTGGTGAGAAAACATGTCTTCTCAGTAGAGTCTTGTCACAAAACTCTGCTAAATAGAAACGTTTTCTTTGAGTTTTAAGTACACTTGCCGCCACAGACACAACTGGAGGAGATTGAAAACATAAAGGCATCTGACATTTTACACTATATGAAGCGAACAAGGTTGTTCGTCTACATGGTGTATAATAAAGAGCTCCTTGTGGTATCACAACAGACCATCAGGCCTACCTAGGTAGTAAATGTGTTTGCTGTACCAAGTGGAAACAATGTCCGCTATTTCCCTTGATAAATCTTCTTACGTTTCCTTCAGGATTAGTTGCTTACCCTCATTATTCCTCAAATGTTATTTCAAAAAATGTAAACCCTGATTTCTCCCACACTGGACGAGCGGTGGCAGCCACTAATACCCAATGCAACCTTGTCAGAATATCATTTAACGCCAACTCAAGTTTTTGTTTATCTGGAAACTGCTGCTTTCTCCGCTTTTCCTTCACATTTTTATTACTCATTCTAAAATTAATTGAAATTTGTACAAATATGTAATAGTAAATTTAATACTAAAGTTTTCAAAATTTAAAAAAAAAACAATTTTTTTTTTATTTTAAGCGGTAAAAAAAGTGTCCGGTTACTTCAGGGTGGTCGGTTACTGGCACAGTTACCCTAAGTAAATTTGTTGAGTATGGTTAATACTAGTATTCTGTAAGCTGTCTCAAGTCACTAATAGAGACTTTTGGAGACTTTTTCGTGGTGAGATTGATTTTGAGACAATTTGGTATTCTGTAAGCGAGCTCACGTCTCAAGTCTCAAAAAATACGTCACTAATTAGTGACCTGGTGGCGAGGAGGTCACAAAATAAACAAAACATTGAGGTGAACTAAATAAAGCGTCAAAATTTATAAAAACTTACAATTTGTTTGCTTTTTGCTTGTTCGCTTGCTATTTTCTGTAATAAAACAAGTTTATTTGTATGAAATTAGCAAAATAATAAAATTTTGCTGGTTTTGCTAACTTACTTTTTTCCGCCATTTCGATCAAGTGTAAATAGTGATGTGATACGATATTTATCGATATTTCAATGTTTTACGTTACATGACTTTTTGTGCGAATTGGTTCAGATAAAACACTCATAAAACATTATATTCATAACTATTTTTATAAGTGATAAGTAGTAATGATAAGCTTTATTTTTTTTAATGCAATATATTACTCATAAATTCATTTCCAAAAACCTATTTTCGTATGTAATCGATTAGTGAGTATTCGTTAAATTATTTTGTTATCTCAAACAGTCTCAGTACATTTTCACCACAGTCTTTGGTGAAATTTTTAGTGACTGTGGCTTACAGAATACCAAAAATGACTCAAGCCACTAAAAATGTCTCATGTCTCAAATCTCAAATTGTGTGACTTGAGATGAGACGGAGTTACAGAATTCGCCTATAAATCTCACATTAAAAAAAATTGGTAGGCTCGAAGCCATTTTGGTAGCTTTTTGGTAGGAAAAAAATTTTCTTAGTGGCATCCCTGGTTATATGCGGACATGGGCAAAGAGAGCTCTTTGTGCTGCGAGCGTAAAAAAATGTATACGTACACAAATGCAGAGCGTAATTATTTCAGCGAGGAAGCGATTCAGTTCGCCTTCAACAGTAATTAGGGACACGATATCGAATCAAAAGTATCGATCTGGTACTCATTTAAAATATCGGTAAAAAGAATCGCGCACCCGATAAAATCGAAACTAAACTACTCGATACTCAAGGTATCGAAAGCGGTAATTTTCTAGAAGGTGCAACCTTAAAATTTCCTCTAAAATAGTTAAAAGAGGTACCAATCGACGCGTTCTGACCTCTAGATCATGAATTCGAAAGCGGAGATAAAAGATTTTTTCACATTTAAAAGATTTATTGGAACTGTTTAAAGTTGCACCGTCTTCCAGAAAGTTACCAAAAACCGCAAGAAAACTGCATGCTGAGGCATACGCATATCGCTGTATTAGTGCTAGTTCCATGGCATAGTATGCCATGGCTGGTTCCAAAGTTTTGATTTTGACGTAAATCCTTTTCCAACTCATAAGAATAGTTCAAGCTGATTAAAAAAAATAATACAAGTTTATTAAGTTTTTGAAAACATTTTTTACAAACCAACAGCTTTTACAAAACAACAGGTGTATTTAATGCAATCACAGTTGTAAAAAGATATTTACAAAATATTTAGTATTTTGAAAAATAAACATCTTAAATACTTAACATTAACAATTCATTTTCATTGAGATTATATGTATCCATCATTTATTTTTTGGAAATTTTCATTTACATTTATATGTACAGCCATAGCATGGTGATCGTAGAGGTGTTTGTCTTCGCGCGGGCTGGCGCGATGAACAACAGGGACTAGGTGCGTTCATCGCGATGGCCGTTGGTCGGACGCTTCGGCGACGTTTATTGTATTGTTCGGTATTTACGCTAGCCCGTGCGATGAACAACAGGGACTAGGTGCGTTCATCGCGGTGGCCGTTCGTCGGACGCTTCGGCGACGTTTATTGTATTTTACGTTATTTCCACTAGCCTGTACTATGAACGCCAGGGACTAGGTGCCGTTCATCGCGATGGCCATTGGTCGGTCGCTTCGGCGACGTTCATAATTATATTTACTTTACGTTACTTTCGAGATATTGGTCTAACAGAATATGACCTTATGCACAATTGAGGTTTACATCCTTTCTTTTTAACCGCCTAGGATAGTTTTGCTTTAGGAGACTTTTTGCTAATGGATTAGGATGGTTGGCTAATCTTTTTGCATAATTTGTTTGCATTTTCTCTATCTCTTCCGTCACCGTATTTATCTCTAGGTTACTATGTATAATTGAATTTTTTACATACCAAGGAGCTTTGCATATTGTTCTTAATATCTTGGACTGTAGCCTTTGAATTCTCTCTACGCTAGATTTCGATGCTGAGCCCCATAGTTGTATTCCATACATCCAATTTGGTTTCAAAACCATATTAAATATTAATATCTTATTATCTAATCCCAGTCTGGAACTTGGACCAATTAACCATTGCAGATGGCTTATTTTCAACTTGGTTTGCATAATCTTTTTGTCAATGTCATTTTTCCAAGTCATTCTTCTATCCAATGTGACTCCAAGGTACGTAACGAAGTCTTTCTGAGTTATCATTTTTCCATTTATTGAGACTGGTTGGCATGTGTCTTTTTTTAGGAATTTGAATTTAAATTATCGAAACAAAAAAATGATGAAACTCAAGTGGCAGAATAGCTGTGCATTCCATGTTATAAAGAGAAGCCATTGCGCGGTATGATTTTTCTTCCGGACTTCTTTCCCCTTACGGCCAAAGCAGAAGCTTACAAGAGGCAAATTTAAAATTTGTATTTCGATATATTTTATATTTTAAAAATAATTTATTTTATAGTTGTCAAATTGAAGCAATTGTCAGAAAACAGTGCCGAATGTCAAAAAACCTATCGAAGTACAAGCTAGCTCATTGGTTTTTAACCGCCTAGATGGTATTTCGTTGGTTTTTTCCAACATAGCTTACTCCCTTGCACCAACACAAAACTGTATTTGACCACCTCTTTCACACAAAAAACCTTGTAGAATACAGGAAAAAACGTAGTGTCATAGGGGCATTAATGGAAAACAGGCCCTTTTTTCTGCTTATAACGTGTTTTTAGTAAAATGAGAAAGAAAAAAGATATTGACGATTTTTTCGCTGAAATTATGATTTTTTATTTGCAAACGTCAAATTATCGTATGAAAATGAAAGATACATAATCCTATATCTCCAGTTATCATTATTTCTATCGCATGGTAATTGCAAATTGTAAGCAAGTTTCGGTAGTAAGTGTGCGCCTCGTTTAATGTGAAAATCAATAAACAGAATTGGGTAACTTCATACAACTTCATACAAAAAACCTTACGAAGTAGCCCAAACCTGCAATTATTTCAGCATGTGGATCAGACCTATTTTTCGATATGTACCAGTGAAAATTAATTTTCGGCCCTTTAGGAAGCAGCTTGTCACTTCTGTACACTCGACCGATTTTCGGCACTATTTCGCGTTGCACAATTTTTTGGACAAATATGACACAATTTTAATTTTCCATCACTGAATGTACTCATTTGTTCGATACCGTGGTTGAAGTACTCGATACCAAAAAATATCGTTGCAAAAGAATCGAGTAAAAAGTATCGGTATCAAATGCAAAAAATATCGATTTGGTATCGTATCGTATCGAAATTCGTGTCCTTAACAGTAATGGAAGCAGGTTGATGCCTTTTTTTGTCCGTAACAGCAGTGGGCGACTGATGTATGAAATTTTTTTAAAATGTTTAAGATTGGTTGGGAAATTGATTATTTTTTTATTTTAAATATTCTCAATAGTGTTAAATAGAGCCATTTGAAATCAAATGAGGTATTATTTTTTATGCCATTTTCAACTCTTTAAAATTGAAAATGGGTTAATTTCAGGGTTTGAAATTACTTTCAACTTTTTTTTCATTTACTTTGAATTTCATTTCCATTTCAAAATTAAAAAATTAACAGCGCAAGAAAGTAAAAAAAATAAAAAATTGTACTGTACTGTAACTATGCAGCCTTCAATTTACAGTCAACCTGTTGCTGTACTGTGGAAATTTTTACAGCATAGCATAAGGCAAACATAATTTCGAGTTTTTGTGTTTAAGTTTTTTTTTTGTATGGGAACACAATCGAAATTGTAATGTAAAAAAAACAAATTCCAAAAAGCCGTTCTGAAAACTAAAACTCTGTTTATCTGTGCTTTGCTTTCGACTGAACTGTTTGAAATTAAACAGCAAAGCAAAAGCGCAGGGAACAAAAAAAGAGTATTCGAATGCCCTGTGCTTCGAATTTAGATATATTCAAAGGAAATTAAAATTCAAAAGTTCTGAAAAAATAATGACAACTTTGTCAGAACATGATCAGCATATTTTTTGAGACTGTTGCTGTTTTGCTGGCAGTTTTTCAAACACTGGTTAATTTTTTATGCTTTTATATTGAAATTGCAATTAATTCGAATGTGAATCGAAATAAATCAACATTTATTTTTTAATAAATTTGTATCTACAAACATACCTATTTTTAATATAACCTCTATTTTCATGCTATAAAATCTGATATAATTAAATTTTCATTAACACACGAAGTTACGAAAAATTTTTGAATTTTGCCTCACTGTGCAATTTTAAGCACACTACTACATGCTCACGTTCTCTGCTTCTTCGCTTGTGGTGGTGCCCATGCTTGGTTATATGCAAGTGAGGCAAAATTCAAAAATTTTTCGTAACGTCGTGTGTTGATGAAAATTTAATTATATCAGATTTTATAGCATGAAAATAGAGGTTATATTAAAAATAGGTATGTTTGTAGATACAAATTTAATAAAAAATAAATGTTGATTGATTCCGATTCACATTCGAATTAATTGCAATTTCAATATAAAAGCATACAAAATTAACCCATTTTCAATTTTAAAGAGTTGAAAATGGCATAAAAAATTTTACTTCATTTGATTTCAAATAGCTACATTTAACACTATTGAGAATATTAAAATAAAAAAATAATAAATTTCCGAACCAATCTTAAACATTTTAAAAAAATTTCATACATAAGTCGCTCAAACAAAGAAATATTTGACTTTGAGTTTGACATTCTGATGGACAAAAACTTAAAGCGAATCGAGGCGAATATTTGCTGAATTCGCCCTCCAATTACCATAATGAATTTGGCTTGATTTGAATGTAAAACATTTTTTTTTTTAACATTTCGTTATTTTTATTGAGACTGAAGTACAAATTTACTATAGTATATGAAAATAAGTAACTTATGCAGGCTCCACTAAACAGTTTGATTCTTCAGATCAGGTGACTTCTTGTTCTTCTTCGACAGCTATCCAATTTGTTTACTTCTGCATATCCTATATATGCATTCGTGTTTACAATTCTGCAAATTCTTCATTCTCTGAGTTTATCCATCATTCGCCCGTGAGATGAATGTAAAATTATGTCGTCTTCCTTACAGTTTTGACATCTCGGTCACGAGACACATTAGGCGAGTTCCCCTGGCTGTGATCCAGATCCGTATAAAAATTTTGCATCCAAATGGAACAACAATTTTGTGATCCTGATGTCTATCTGGATCCATTTCGGGTCCGTATAGATTGTAAAAAAATTTTTTGATCCAGATAAACATCAGGATCAAAAAATTGTTGTTGCAGTTGCTTGGAAATTTTTTGTCCGGATCACTGCCACGGGAAATCAGCTATTAATAAAGCATTGAAATACGCAGTAGGACTTGGGATCATCGTTTTATTAATCCGGGAGTACTTGTCAATAGATACTCCTTTACTCCCTATACATACTTCGTGTATAAGCATACAATTTTGTATACTCGCTTTTAACATTGTATTTCCTAGGAAGGAAAGTAATAAACACAAACAAAATAAAACAAAACTGAAAAAGTTTTTATATTGTTTTTAACTTATTTTTTTTTATATTAAATTGTTTTTTTGATGTGTGAAACAATTTTTTTAGCTTTTTTTTTTGAGAATCTAGCTGGAACTTTGGAAAAGTTCTGGCAACTCTGTTCGTTAAGCATCTCTGGATTATTACAAAAAAAAACAAAAAAAAATTGCTTTGTATAAGCATTCGGCATTTACCATTTAAAACCGTGCACGAAACAAGACATAGGGCCGTAGTCATTTGATCTCTGTCATAGTCGACTTAAAATCAGTTTTGTAACTAAAACAGCGTTCTAGCTTTAAAATGAGATGAATGTCATTTTAAAATCTTAAAATATTGTTCCAAGCTGGGAATTCGTCATGAAAACTATAAAAATAGAAAGAGAATACAATAAAAAAAAAAATAAATAAAACGTATAAAGAAGACATTTTAATAAATATGTTTGGAAATATTAGAATTTTTCACGATTTTGCCATTATAGACCATAGCCAAATAACAATATGGTCATTGCACTGAAAAGAGAATAGGCGATTACCGTTGAACGGCCGTAGATAAGAATGACAAAAACAGAAAAAAGCCAGCGAACACACAAGCTATTTCCACGAATAACACGTGCAAGATGGCAAAATCAAAACAAAAGACGATAATTTGACAGCTTGCTATTACAAAAATAAAATAGCTGTCCTCTGCTGCGTCCACCATTTTAGTTATTATTGCATCATGATTATAGACTACACCGGAACAGAGAGCAAAGGTATATACATAGAAGCCGATGTGATCCGTTCCAAATGGAGGAAGAGGAATGTTATTCGAGATATTGCTTTGATAAGGTCACAGTGGAATATCTTATAGATATTCTAGAGCCTGTCAGTAATAGGGGACTTTCAATCTCACCCGGATTGCAAGTTCTGACTACATTACGATTTTTAAGTCAAAATGCTCATCAGGTGGCACTCAATGCTTTCCCACACACAAACTTTTTCTCCTGCGCACCAATTTGATTCAGCTTTTTTGTTCCCTGAAATCACAAGCTTATTTTGATTTACATATATAAAGTGTGTAGTTTTATATCAAGACTTAACTCACTTTTTGATAAGTTTCGTTCTTTAATGTGTACGGACCAGACTACCTCCCATATAGTATCCTTTTTTACGAAAAGTAATTTTCAGCTTAACGTGTATTCACAATACATTAAAAACAAAGTTTAACATACATACATATATAATCATCCTTTTAAAATTAAGGATGGACTGCTACCGTTAGCTATTGCGAAAAATAGTTATAAAGAAAATTACTCTTAAATTTGTTCAGAAAATACATATGTATGTATGTTGGTTGTTATCGTTTAATGCACTAATGCGCTGAGTTAATCGTTAGGAGTTTCAAATCACGTCTGGATCTTGAGTTCGTTTTGAATAAAAAATTTTTAATATTTTCTTTATTTACTCGCCAAGCTTTGAATAGAATACGATAAGCAATGTGCAATAAACATTCAAAAAAGCGTATCCAACAATGCAGCGAAGAAATTCCATATTTACAATTATTAATGCATGATTCTTTGTGATGTTTATATTGTTAATTTCTGTAGGGATCTCATTACAAATAAAGTACCTACTTGTTGAGTTTGTGCCACTCAAATTGTTTGCAACTGCACCATCTATCATTGTGCACTGCATATCGTAAGATACCTCAATACTTGAGCCATTTTTTTAGCTACAGAACATTCGATTTTTGAAAATCTTCCAATATACTTAATCGTGGTAGATACACCACTTCCTTGATTAAATCTGGATTCTATTTTGTTAATATAAATTTGAGTCGTCTACAGTAACTAGGTACATTGTGGAAGATGGAGTTTTATTAAATCATAGTATTTCATTTGTGACAGAATTAAAAAAATCCGAAAAGGGACATACACAAGCTATACAAGAAATAAAAATTTTCTTTTTTAAATTTTTGTTTGCATCCACTATGGCCAGAGCTACCATCCATACCCACTTGCAAATTAAGAATAGCTTTTTCAGTTTTTGCTCGGTATTGCACAAATTAGCCACACTTTCCACCGTTTTATTCATAATAGCTTTTAAGTCAACCTCTGCTGCAATTTGAGTCGTTGTAATAGATCGTAACAGTTTTGATTTTTCCTTTCTTAATGCATACAATGATGCTGCGTATTGGTGAATAATTTCTAATAAGTTGTCAAATGTTCGCCTTTTGATATTGTAGAACATAGATCATAGTTGCCCAAGCCCTATACTCGCATACAAATTTTGTTTTTGTAATGCTCTTAGGTATTGAATTTTACTCGCCTATACACTTTCCATGCAAGAATTGTCCACTGGCCCGTCTCCCATTAAAGATCCTTGTATCATGCGCACTGCCTGGATACCCGAGAACTAAATGACGGAGCATATAATCGGAAACTGCTTGACCCTTCAGAGAATAAATGTGTTTCCGAGAAAAGTATGAATTAGGATCTTGAATAGGCTTTTCAGCTAGTTTAATTTCTGTCCCTTCGACGTATCCAATACAATGTGGAACCTCGTGAAGGGTTTCGGCTACTAATGCCTTGCGCTCCGTAGCGTCCGGCCAGTATAAGGATTGATATTTTAATTTAAGTATTACATCGAATATTCTGTTGGTCATGGTCTGTTGAAGAATGTATGTACATATGTATATGAAATATTGGATTTCTAAAATAGGCTTCCACTGTATTAATTTATCCGTACCTGTATTGCTCCACCATCACTAAAGTCAAAAAAGCTTACAATTTTGCATATTGATCCTCCTTGTCCACTTGAACCTAATCGATATAACACAACTGTGAGCTGCATTTGTAGAGAAAACTGCTTACAAGAACGTGGCTGAACGGTTTAGAAAAAAATTCAAGATTCAATTATATATATATATATATCCACTTTTATACTCAATTGTATGCAGTAAAGAGTATTATGTTTTTGTTCACATAAATCCCAAAAGGAAGAGAGATAGAAACAAAAAGTCGCTGCGTTAGATGACGAGTAGTGTTCTGGCCGGGTACATACCCTGCAGGGAACTCAGTAACTAGTGAGAAAAATTTCTAGTTCCGAACTAGCGAAAAGGTGTCAAAATGCAACTAGCTCCATTGTAATTCGACTCTCACCAGTTCAGAAGGAGTGAATTGAGTCACCATTATAAGTCACACTTTGATTTGTATACAATTTCGAATGGACAAAAATTTCATGTATTTTTTCGTTCATCCATTTGCCATCGGGTTTGCATATTTCTACAATTCTCAGATTGTTAGTGAAGGATATCGTATAAAGAGTAAAATTTGCATCTTCAATTAATGAAATGTTCGCCTAATTATGATTTTCCGATCCCTCAGGCTTATTTTTTATTTTATTAATTTTTAAATATTTAAAAAAAAAAAGAAATATAAATATTACTTAAAAAAAAAAGAAAAAAAGACAGGATTCGAACCTGCGCTCGCCAGTTTGATTGTCACATGCGTTAGCCAGCGGGACATCGCGCCACTTGCTAGCCATGGGTAATTTTTTTGGCGCTGATACAATAACACCAGCGCCAACCGTGGCGCCGCGCACGGTTCTGGCGCAATAACACCTTTAGCGCAATTGCCATGGAATAATCGATAAATAACACTTGTTCGCTTCTTACTGTCTACTATCCCCGTTTTATTTCTTTTGGCGCAATTCTGCTTACATACACGCGGGCACAATAATTGTGCCACAATTAAATTTAATTTTAAAAATCATTTTGCGTATATTTGTGAAAATATGCTGGCATCTCGTTTTGCTGCATCTTCATTATGGAATACGAGGGTCGGCTCCACCCTATTAAAAAGAAAGATTCCGGGTGCGGGCGCATTATATCGAAATTTCCCCTTGCCATTTACCATGCGTAACAAAAATATACTATATGCTAATAAATACTTTTTATTTAATTTATTTTGTATTATATTTTTCTCTCCTATTCACAGATAATGTAAATTTTGTCTTCTTTCTTTGTGAAAGTAAAATATCAATACCCTTTCGTATTAGCGATTGTTCGGTATTGGCGTCAGCATACATAATTGTGACGGTGTCATATACGCTGTGATGTTATTGGCTTTGTGGTAGTGCCATTTTATACTAGCGCTATATTGGTGATGGTGTTAGCGCACGAAATTGAGTCAGTGTTATATTGCAATAGCGCATCATTGAGTTGGCGCTACATTGAGTTGGCGCATTTTCCAAATCGGAGTTAGCGCAATAACACCAGGGTTGGCGCCAGCGCAATTGCGCGGCGCAGCGCAGTGTTACCCATGCCTACCACTTGCATGAAGTGTGTTAAATGCTGCTCTTAAGCGGCAGATATAAAACTGTAGAATTTTTAGGTACCTACTTGCAGCTAGTTCAGATCTATCGAAATTGTGCCAATAAACGAAATAGTGAAAACTGTAAAATTTAGTACTAGTTCGGAACTATCGAAAATGTAGTGCAGCGGGTGACAATTGACACCGCCTAGGGCATCGCCGTAGAGGTCGGAAACTATCGATAGTTAGCACCATCGATAGTGTACGATAGTTTTTTGCAAACTATCGATAGTATATCGATAGTTGACGATAGTTTCGGGTGATTTGGGAGAGTCTACGGCTACGCTCACACTGTAACCGCTTTTTGCCGTCCGGCAGCAAACACATCCACAAACACATCTGTTTTAAATGAGCTCACCCGATTTTACCCGAATGTAAACAAACACATACATGAAAGTAATAGAAGATGATCCAATAAAACTTTTTTCAGTACATTGTTTTGTTTTATTTATTTATTAGCCATTTATTCTTGTTCAAAAAAATTAATATATTAACCAGAGGCCATAACAATTATAACAAATAAATATAAAAATCATTTGATAACAATTATTGAGCAATGGGAAAATTTTTCCATCATCAATAACAATTACTCAAAGGTCGATATTTTTTCGATCAGATCATAATTGTTATGAGCAATTGATATTTTTTTCGATGTTCCATAACAATTTCTGGATGATGGATATTTTTTAGATCAGCTCATAATTGTTACTAGCAATTAATATTGTTTTCGATCTTCCACAACAATTACTGGGTGATGGATATTTTTTAGATCATCCCATAATTGTTATGAGCAATCTTGTATTTTTTCGATCTTCCATAACAATTACTGGATGATGGATATTTTTTAGATCAGTTCATAATTAATTAAGACTCGACCAAATAATAGCCCTAGCCAAGCGCTTTCATTTGATACCTATTTTGCGGTGTTCGGTATTCTATATTCGTATTACGTAGCCATATTTATCCGCTTTTCCACAATTATGAACAGTTATCGATAAATTTATCGAAATATATCGTAGTCCAAATAAAACCTGGGGCCATCCCCTTTCGTTTGATACCCATATTAGGCGCATTTCTGTCCGACAGAAATGCGCCTATTGTAGTGTAATTTTAATGTTTTTGCGTAATCACATTTTAATCGACCATGCGACTAGAACGCATAGTCGTATTTATGTTGCTTTGACTACTTGCTAGTCAGCAATTCAAACCCTGCATGGAATAGTTACCGTTTGTTTGGTGCCAAGTGGTCACATTTCAAATTTTCAATAAACTATCGATAGTTCAAACGATAGTCGAAAACCATCGATAGTGTAAACGATGTTCAGAAACCATCGATAGTCACGATAGAAACCATCGATAGTTTCCGACCACTACATCGCCGTGTTAAATTCGCCAGGTGATAACATGCAAAAGAGATTTATCTCGCACTAGTAGTGGCGAAAAATACACTAGAAGCGACCTAGTTCGGAACTAGAGATTTTCCCTACAGGGTATGTACATATGGCGGATCCACGGGGGGCTTTGGGGGTTCAAACCCCCCTTGTGGTTTATCATAGATCCCAAATTAATGCCTTTATAGATTCTGCGCACAAATTTCCGAAACTGATCAAGGAAAACTTTATCATTCCAAAAGCAATGGTTGGATCACATAACATCCAAAATATGTACCTACACAGAGCCAAAAGGCCTCCTAAAATGCCCTATAAATTAGAACAAAGTTTAGCGGATTTCTCTACGCTTTCTCTCCAATAAGATGCCCGTCTTAATATGACTGGATGTCTCATTTTAATAAAACTAAGTAGATAATCAGTAAAACTAATATGAAAAACTTTTCAATATAATTAAGATGACCCGTGAATTTAAGATGAAAACCTCTTATATAAAATTAAGAAGATGATTCCTAGAATAAATATGGAAACCTTTTCACATAAATTTAGCAGATAACCTGTAAAATTAAGAAGAAACCCTGTTTAATATTATTAAGAAGAGAATCTTGATTTTCATGAGAAACATAATTAGTCAACTAGAATTTTCCTAGGACTTATTCAGACAAAGGGCAACATTTAATTTCATATAAGTGCAGATGGACATAATAAACTCTTTATACCAAGTGCTTCACTAATCGTTTGAGAATTGTAGAAATGTGCAAAGCCGTAGTGAAATTGACGAACGGAGGAAACACATACGAACTCTTTTAAAAATAAAAAGTTCTCCCTTTTAATTTGTTGAACATGTTATTGCACATATACAAAAAAGTGGCTGATGCAATAACTGTTATGCATATTTCTAGTATGTACGAGTATATCCATACATGTACGTACGTTAAGACGTTTATAACAAAATTTTAATTAATAAGGGCTCTTTTAAAAATAAAAAGTTTTCCTTTTTAATAAATTCAAAAAGGTTCTAGTAAAAATTAGAGGATGTCCTTATTGATTTGCTTTATAAAAATTTTCTCATAAAAACAAGCAGATTTCTTCTAACAATTTAATTTTTTTGACAAAATGACATAAAAAATTAATAAATAAGAAGTTATCTCCTCGTTTTCAGACGGTATCCTTTTCAATAAATTTAAGAAGAAATTCAAGCTAAAATCTAGAAGATTTTCCAGCAAAAATTTCTTCGATTTTGTCCCCTCTCACTCTCCTCGGCCATATAGCATTTTTAGATGGCAGTCTCTTTGATTATAGGTGAACTTTTTGGCTCTGTGTACATGCGAAAAAAGTTCATGTAGGTACCTTTGGACGCACGTGCATAAAATCAAATTTGTCAAATGCTATTCGCAAATTGCCAAATCGCAAATTTATTTTCTTTTCTTTCTTATCCCTATTTTTATCGGGATTGTACAGAATTAATTTGGTCAGAAATGTCTGAATCGTTGGAGAAATTGCCTTTTTCAGAGGCATTTCGCAATTCTTGTTTAAATTAATCTTTTAAAAATTTGAGTATATAAACACAAGAACTTCAATAAAGTAAAAATTCTATTAAAAATATAAATATAACCAAAAAATACTACATACATATATTCTTATTTATTTTGGCTTTAAATGCAAGGGTAAGTGAAATTGATGATCAATTTGCCACCAATACCATACGATACTCATTCGTACGTACCAATGCAAAAATATACATACATACGTTATACATGTTATTTAGAACTTCAATTGAAATCTCCTGCACTTTATGTGCTGACATACATATTGTTAATTTGGAGGGTTTTGAGTTTGGTGTTTTTAAGGTGCGGGAAATGGCGCAACTAGTATATAGAATAATAATAGTAGGTGGTATTAGTCCATATTTTCATCAGCGCACATAGGTAGATTTTCAAGTTTTATGCGGCCAAAAATATTTTATTGTCTACATCTATTCCAAATTGCTTGTTTAATGCAAAATTTTAATATTTTGAGTTAAAAGTCGATTTTATTGAAAAATATATACAGTGACTCAAAAAAAAAATCATACGCCAAAGTTTTTAAATTTATTTCAAAGAGTTCTGTCGAAAATTTTACTTTCTTATTTTAGTTTAAAAATATAGAAAATTTTTCAATAAAAATCGTTTTAAGCAGGATTTCTGAGCTTATGGAAAAAATCTGAAAAATCGTAGAAATTTCTGAAAGTGGATTAAAAATTTCAAAGCAAGGCCATAATTTATAGAAGATTTTGAGGAGATTTCTAAGTGTACTGTTATGTAGCCAACCAATTTTAGTGTAAAAAGTGAAATTCTCAATGCTGTGAAAAATTCCGTCAATTTTAGAAGTTTTTTTCTGTAGGGTGTAGGGTGAGACCGTTCCAATTAAAGTTTCCGAAAAGCCAATGAAAATTTTCAAAAAGTTGAATGTTGCATATTGTTATATTAAAATTGAATGAGCTGCAGAATTGCATGCTCAAAACTCTTCTAAAAAATGTAGCTTTAGGATTCTTAGCCCCTTTTTATGATAAGTATTTCCTTGACTTTGAAAAATTGGAAATACTAAAAATACGAAAGCAGGTAATTTTCCAAATAGGCAAATTTTTAATCCATTGTTGATAATTTCTGGCTTTGCATTTTTCCGTATAGAAATTGACGGGTAATCGATCGGAGGCGATAATATAACTAAAATGCTTTTGAATTAAAAAATTAACAATATTTTTTCAAGAAAGGCCAATATGCTTAAAAGCTTCAAAATGGTGGGTCTTTTATTATGCTAGGTTGACGATTTCTTCAATAAATAATGATATTTATCTGAAGCACTCGAATCCATGATGTTTACTTTGATAACTGTCTTAAAACTGAAAATATTGACGTTTAAAAATGGGTTACTTAAAATACGTAAAAAATAAAAAATCGAAAAGTGGGAGAATAATAAGTTTCGACTAGCAGCAGGGACACCCCCGTTGTCTATAAAAGCCGAGAAAACCGGTTTATTATCGCCCGGTCTATTATAAACGTAGAGCGATTTTGGATTTTGTATTTGCCGCATAAATTCGTAAAATCTACCTATGGGCAGCGTCTGCCCTTAAAAAACATCTTCCAAAAAAAGAAATTTTCAAAACCCCCCCTTCCCGAAATCCTGGATTCGCGCCTGGCATATGTACATTAATTCATGTGTGTACATATCTATGTATATATGTACATATACATATGTATGTACCCTGCAAAAAAATGTGCGATCAATCCCGAAAGAGATTTGCCCTCGATTGATCTCTTTCGAGAACAATCGGTCCACAATTAGTCCCCGATTGTTCCCGTACGGGTATAAATGTAGACTAATTGTAGACCAATTGTTCCCGAACGGGTATAAATGTAGATTAATCGCTTTCATCCCGAACGGGTATAAATGTAGATTAATCGCTTTCATTCCGAATGGGTACAAATCTAGATTCCTTAAATGTAGAAATTTTACAAAAATGTGCAGTGTATTTAAAAAATTGTAGAACAACCGGTAAAACGAATTGAACACCCTTTTTTAATAACAATTTTAACAAAATGTTGCCTAAAATATCCTATGAAAAAATCCTTTACATTACGCTCATATAATGCATACTCAAAACTTACAATTTTTTAAATTTATTTATTGAGATTTTTTTACAAAAGTAAAACATTATTTAAATATGCATGAACATTTACAACTTTAAGGAAAAATCTACATTTGTACCCGTTCGTGCTGAAAGCGATTGATCTACATTTGTACCCGTTGGGGATGAAAGCGATTAATCTACATTCGTACCCGTTCGGGATGAAAGCGATTGATCTACATTTGTACCCGTTCGGTATGCTAGTGATTAATCTACATTGGTACCCGTTTGGGTATACAAGTTGAACAATTAGTCTCTTCATAGGACATGCTCGAACAAATGCGATCAATTCACTCCATATAAAGGGATGTAAAATTGTATTAGTCGCATGCTCCCTTGCGATTGATCCCGGACACGTCCCGGATTAATCGCATTTTTTGCAGGGTATTTAGGTAAATCGCGCTTTCAAACATCAACTTGAATTATAACAAAAGCCCCATTCACTCCATCTTCGGTAATTCATCATCGGTCAATTCATCATACTTACAACGAAATGGCTTTTAAGTGTGGGTTGATCGTTGACATTAGTTTGTCTATTCCCAATGAACACATCGGATTCACGATTTCATCCGATATTTTGAGTTTCTTGAGTTGAGTTTTAAATGGTAAATTCAAGCCCAACAGGGAGTTTTTTCGTGTAAAGCAGGATTTAACAAAATTAATAAATGCTATTGCGATAATTGATTTTTATCGAGTCCATCTCGACCTCGATACAAGTCCCAAAAATGGCATTCACCTCCGCGAATTCATCTCGGATTCGCCACGATTTCATTCTCGCTTTTGTGTTTATTGGGTTTATTTTTATACGTTTCATGAGAATGACTTTATTATAACTGTGCCGAAATATAAATCTTGAAAGTACCAGAAGGAGGCGTGACATACCCACCAAAATATGTATATACCGATATGATGGAGATCATGAGCTTAGTCGATTAAGCCATGTCCGTCTGTTTTTGAGATATCTGCTTCAAATTCAGATGGCGAGTGTATTTGTAGAAGAAGCTGATCATTTGTCGGAATCGCCCGAATTGGACCATTATAACATAGCTCCCATACAACCGACTGTGTTTTTATCTATATGAACGTAAAAGATGTTACTGTGAACTGTCAAGGTCAGAATATGTGTAAATTAACCAAAATCATACCCATTCATGAAAGGTGTGAAGTCTTTGGTACGGCCGAAGACAGCCGCGCTCTTACTTGTTCATTTTCTTTCCTTTCTACCATTTTTAGTTCAATCTTTTGAAAAGCGCTCAATATTTAATTTAGTACTTACCTTTTGCGTTGTTTCGGTTCATGGTCGGTTATTGATTTTCAAGTCCAATGACCGTTCGATTTTTGCTTTTGTTTTTCTTTTTTGTTTGTTTTGTATGATACTTACATATGTACGTGCCCATACATATGTACAGATTTTACATATGGATGTACATAAATAGATACATAAATATGAATATAATTTATTTGGCCGGTCGGTCGGTCGGGCAGGTCAGTTCTACACTGCAAAAATAATTCGACTACTTGGTACATATTCAACTAGCGATAAACTTGTCACATGTAGTCAATTATTGCATCTACATAGCGTATTTTGCTACTGAAGACACCAGCCTATGGAGGCCTTTGGTTCCCCGAGATATACATATGCACATATCGTCGCTGCGCCAACAAAAAGAGCTATACGTTTTTCAGCAACTTTTCAGGAGAGCAAAAAAACCGTTTTCTGGTGATCCTAGAGAATATTTTTTCTAGTTTGAATTGTTAACTAATGATACTGCACATATGTAATAGACTTGTGCAATTTTTTTTTACTTTTTTTGACCAACCACTTCGCATGAAGCATTTGCGCCGTTTTACAGCACATAGCTCTTTTTACAAATTGTTTAAATTTGCTAGTGGGGGTAAGAAATCGTAAAAGATGTGTATACAATTCTTCGCTAGGGTCCGATGCAATTAGCGATAGCTTGGAAATGCATTATTTAATTGACCAGTGCCCCTCCTATTTTGAAAATTGGTCACATAGAGTAAAGTCGGGTATTATGGTATAGGCGGCTAATATGGTACACCCACTTTTCTCACAAACTATTAACACTGTGGAAACGCGTACCATACCAACAGCTGTTAAATTTAGAAAGATAAAAAGAAAAAAAGTTTCAGCTGTGTCGGCTGTCTAGTTCACTTTCAATTTCTGAAAATCCGTGGTTGCACATGGTCGACTTTATAATACATGGTAACATAAATGGTGGTTATCGCTAGAAAAAATGATTTATGAAAAAAATTCGTTTTAAAATCGATGACCGTGTGTTTATATTTTATTTAAAAAAAGGTAACTTTTAAATAATATAGTGATTTGAGTAAAAAAATAAACAAAAATCGGAAAATGGGAGGTGCGGCTTATATGGTACACTTGTGAGAGGCCAATTTGGTATAGTGACCATATATCCCACACATATTTTCAGAGGTTAGCATATTATTTTTTTGGTAGAATCTTACAGGATACTTGCCAAAAAGTGGTGTACGGAGACAATTGGACTTGGAAAACATGTGTAAGGCCATTACAGCTGTAAAAAAAGATACAATCGGAATTGACTGGCGTCGAAAATATTCCACGTCCCACACACCATACTATAGCGTATGGCTAGGAGGGAAAACCCGTCAGAGGATCTGCTTTCAACAAATCTTGGAAATAGACCAGTTTTCAGCCAAGAAATCGAGAGGGGGCTGGTAAAATTTTGTTTAAAGATGGGGTCTCACTTTTGAGGGCTTACAAAACAAGATGTGAGGTCACTTGAATGCCAGAAAAATAATATATCCAATAAATTTAATGCTTTGGAGAGATTTATTTTAAATGCTATATGTATATACTTTTTTTAACAGAAATAATATGTTGCTAATATGGTATATATATACCATATTAAACGACAGAGTGAACCATAATACCCGCAGGTTTTTCAAAGTGCTACTTTTTGACTTTTTCCAGATTTTTGTTTATACCTTTCTTGCCATATATTTTAGTGAAATTAATGTTAGCCATTAGTATAGCTAATATTTCAGAGATATCGTATACAAAATTGGAAAGGCTTCTATTGCTTACTTTTCCAGTTATGGTGCAAAAAAAAATAGGTATTCCATAATACCCGACTTTACTCTACGCTTTTTTTAAATAATTTTTTTACACAAAAATAACCTGAAATCAAAAAACAATTGTTCGAAAATAGATGTATAACTGATTTTACAGAGCATTTCTACTACTGAGAGCATATAGCTGTGTTTGATAACTTCTAACCAAAGAAGGATATCAGAAAACGGGAAATGCAGAAATGTGGCTAGCGGATAGCGCTAAATAAATATGTAATAAAAAAAAATCGAAAAAAAACATATAACTGAATTTGTTGGCGCAGCGACGATATGCTGTTAAACCTCCGATATTTTCCATAAAAATTTCACTGAACACTCGGGGCTTGCCCGATTTGGGTGTTGCCAGCTGGGAAAAAAATGGTGAAACACCAAATTTGAAATAGTGGTGTCATTATTAATGTGTAGTATTTATAAATTTTGGTCTTTTTTAATACAAATTTAATTTTATTATTAAAAGCGCCGCAGGTGTAAATTTTTAATAAAAAATCGCCCATTTTTATTAAAAATTTTCAAATTCAAAGTGAAAAAAAATAAAAAAACTTTCCAAAGCTGTTTTTGTTTTGTTTTTTGTTTTGTAAAATTCCCGGAAATGTATTAATATCGCATATTGCCACCGATAATATAATTGTAATACTAAAATGTTGTTGTTGTTTCTGTTGTTGTGTTGTACACATGTATTTACATGTTGTTTATTTGGGTTTTTAAACATTCTTTACGGCTTCCAACAGTTTAATAAAGGGATCCTTGTGGTTCCTTCGCATGGATATTCTCCACAAAAACTCGACGAGCATATCATTGTCGCACCCGGGATGATTGTAGTTGTCTTTGTTGAAATGCCTCTTCAGCACACGCCGCTGGCATTCTATACGCTGGGTAACGAACGGTTTTTCGTAGTCGCTGTGATTGGCTTTGAGGTGCATATACCCCTTCGCGGAGAGACAATCGTAAGCTTTCCAAAAATCCGTTTTAATAGTGGTGTGTATTTTCGGGACATATGTACCTCCATCTTAAGGTCCTCGCTGCCATCCTCCCGGCAGAAGTTAAACCAATCACAAATCGTGGTTGATGAAAGAGTTTCACCTCTGTTAAAATTTTCTAATTGTGTTGGCTCCTGGGAGTAACTTATACATGAGGTAAAAGACGTGTGGTAAATTTAACTTGGATATTTGAAACCATGTACTAGCCATGGGTAATGGCGCAATTTTTTTGGCGCTGATACAGTAACACCAGTGCCAACCGTGGGGCTAGCGAACGGTTCTGGCGCAATAACACCTTTGGCGCAATTGCCACGGAATAATCGATAAATAACACTTGTTCGCTTCTTACTGTCTACTATCCCCGTTTTATTTCTTTTGGTGCAATTCTGCTACATATTAAAAATAAAGATTCCGGGCGCATTATATCGAAATTTCCCCTTACCTTGGCTTGTTGAGGGAAAATAATATTCCGTAATTGAAAGCGTTCATTATAAAGAATTTAATGGGCCGTAGTCATATTCGTTCACTAAAATCGGCTTTAGTTAAAATCGGTGTTAAATTTAGAACGACGTTTAAAATAGTGACGTGTCATAGACGAGTTAGAACAACGTTTTTGCTAAAATGAACCGAAACAGGGTTACCCATAAAAACTCATAAAAATCGCTCTGTTATTTTAAGAAATTTCGAGGGTTTTAAAAGTTCACCCTGTGTCAACCTTTAAATTCACAAAGAAAATAAGTAATATGACATTTTGGTTTTCGCAAATTTTATTTGTTATTTTGAGTTAAATTTTGAGATAAAACTACACATTTCATATAAATCAAAATAAACTTGTGATTTTAGGGAACAAAAAGAGTTCGTGAACCAAACTGGAGCTCAATAGAAAAGTATTTAGTGCCACCTAACCTATGTACATACATGTCACTCTGATGAATATTTCGACCTAAAAATCGTAATTTAAACTTCCAAGCCGGGTGAGATTGGAAGTCCCCTATTACTGACAAGCTCCTCAGTAACAATAAAATATTCCACTGTGGCCTTATCAAAGCAATAAAATTGCTCTTCCTCCATTTGGAACGTATCCCATCTGCTTCTATATACCTTTGCTCTCCGTTCCGGGATAGCATCGTCTATAATACTTAGCAAAATCTTGAAAAATTCTGCTATTTCCAAACATATTTATTAAAATGTCTTCTTTTTAACACGCTTTTATTAGTTTCACCTGTATGTATGTATGTATGTATGTATGTATGTATGTAACTTCATCCCATCCTAAAAGTTGTAAACATTTAACTAAATTATTATATCTTTCAAACATTCACTTTTTTGTGTTCTCTTTATTATTTCTATTCTCCTCCGGATTGGAAACATGACATCAACAGCCCAACGGCATCATATAGTAGGACATTCAACATTATATTTTATGCTTCATTGCGGCTTTTATGTTACCTTTCTTCAAAATAGCCTCTATGAATTTCAATTCACTCCCGTATACAAGCCAATAAGTAACAAGCTTGCAGGGTACGGAAAAACTCACTCACGAACGCTCAAAAATACATTCTACTCAAATCACAAACAAATGTTCAAAGAAAAACGTATAACCACTCAAATAGCGAGCGAACTAACGCACAACAGCCAGCGATCGCTCATAGCGATGGCGATAAACTCAATGCATAAATTCACTCAAACAAAAATGAAGCTTGTAGCTTTCTGTTTTGGGTTTGTTGTATTTGCAATGAAATCAGCCGCATGTACAATGCACATACATACATACGTATGCAGAGCAAGAACTGGTTTTGTGTTTTGTGTAACAACATTCTGTTTTGTCATTGTTGTGTTTGCAATAAAAACAATCGCATGTACATACATATGTATGCAAAGCAAGAACTGGTTTTGTTTGTAATTCATTTAATAGTAAGTTCTGAATCAACGAAAAGGAACCCTAATTACATTTTTATACAATGTTTTGTAAACGTGAGGTGAAAAAAATTTCTCTAAAAAAAAAAAAAATAAAAAAATAAAAAAAAAAAAAAAAAATCCGCCACTCGGGACTCGAACCTGAGCTCCTTGGTCCGTAGGCAGCATACCTCACCATTACGCTACAAACGTATTCGGAGCTTTGTTGTCTAAATTCGAATTTATTCAATCAGGTTTCTTTTTTTTTGTTCTTTTCAAATGCTTCACCTCAACTTCTCTTCACTTTCTGATTGTGAAATATAACAAAACGTTTGGGAAATTTTGTATTTCCAAACTAGTTTGGAAAACCTTGAATAAAAGGGTTTGGAAAATATTGCATAATAAGCTAGTTTACTTCACTGCATATTGGGACTTTTGGTAGAAGTTATAAATACATACATATGTATGTAGATCTATTTCGGAGAACACCACATCCCACCACTTTTATTCTTGCGTCCGCATAAAACATCCTTTAATGAAAAATTTCACTAAAAATTCAAAAATAAATAATAGCTTAAAAAACTAAAAAACACGCTTTAATCTTAAAAATCGTACTAAAAATTGAGAAATAATTTAATTAGAAACAAAATGATGAACGAAAATATAAGTATTTAAGAAAAAGCGTGGGGCTGCTCAATAATATTTGAACATGAAAATATTCGATTCGTACAACTAGTACAAAAATATACCTAGTTGCGAAATTAAAGAGTACGATATATGAAATCTCAAAAAAGTCAAAATAGAATTATTAGTAAAAAAACACCGATTTTAAATATTTTTTGACATACTGAGCACCCCACGCTTTTCCTTAAATACTTATATTTTCGTTCATCATTTTGTTTCTAATTAAATTATTTCTCAATTTTTAGTACGATTTTTAAGATTAAAGCGTGTTTTTTAGTTTTTTAAGCTATTATTTTTATTCATGTTATTCAAATTATTTTTGCAAATCACGAATGTGATGTTCATGTCATGACATCAATCACATCCTGACATCACATTCATGCTAACATCACATGATGATATCACATCATATATCTACTCCATTGCAATGACATGTAATGTTAATTGGACCATATTTTTGTATGGAATGTAGCAGGTTATGGAGAACTCGGTTGGTCCATACCTATGTACATACATACATATATCATCCTTTTGATGAAACTGAAGTTCGCATAAGCCGTTTTAAGTTAACATGATATAACTTAAAATTAAAACTGGTTTTTAATTAGTCATTAATTCATTTTATCGCTTCTTTAGAATGGATTTTTATGTAGGTACATAGATACATATATATACACATAACATACAGTTATTTGATTGCAAAAATGATTTATGCCAAGATAACGTTTAATTAAACATTAAATACGAAAAGAAGTATTTATTTGCGATGTTACTAGCTGAAAAATATTTTACATATGTATGTATGTACATACATACATAGATGCATATGTACATATGTATATTAGGCTGGGGCGATTTACCAACCTATGTATATCGTGCTATCGAAAATGGGATTCCTTTCATTTTTCAGAGTAGACAACTCGTCCACGACATTTGTCTAAAATTAATTTTCATGTTCCGTAATTTGGTTTTTATGGACCAAGCGAATTTTTCAAAATCAAAAATAGAAAAAAACCGCCAAAACAATTAACCAGGCAAATATGCATCAGAATTAGAATTGGATGAGTCGTTTTCGAGACATAGCCTGATTTCTGGTTTTGGAGGCTGAATGATCAAAATTGCATATTTTCTCTTGCTATATCTTAATTTTTATTGCAAATTACTTAAAAATAAGTAAATTCAATATGGTAACAATATTTTGCAATTAGAATTTAGCTTCCAGTGTAGGAGAACTAAAAAGCACTCTTTTTTCTTTAGCCCAAAATCATGGTATGCTATCGATGATTTTCGCTGACAGCACTTTGTGTACAGTTTTATCCAAATGACTCGGACAGTCACGAGTTGTGATTTTTTCAACGATATTCAAGACGTCCTACTTTTATTAAAAGGAGCGAAAAAAAACATAGAGGAAATTAGATTTTCGCCTGAACAACTTTTGTTATATATCTCATCAATGGGACGAGAAGCTTACAAGATATTAGCGACGGCTTTGCAAATTTTGCTAACTATACCCGTTTCACTTGTTTCCTGTGAAAGCACAGAGCCAAAAGGCCACCTAAAATGCCCTATAAATTAGAACAAAGTTTAGCGGATTTCTCTACGCTTTCTCTCCAATAAGATGCCCGTATTAATATGACTGGATGTCTCATTTTAATAAAACTAAGTAGATAATCAGTAAAACTAATATGAAAAACTTTTCAATATAATTAAGAAGATGACTCGTGGATTTAAGATGAAAACCTCTTATATAAAATTAAGAAGATGATTCCTAGAAAAATAATAGCTTAAAAAAACTAAAAAACACGCTTTAATCTTAAAAATCGTACTAAAAATTGAGAAATAATTTAATTAGAAACAAAATGATGAACGAAAATATAAGTATTTAAGGAAAAGCGTCGGGTGGTGCTCAGTATGTCAAAAAATATTTAAGATCGCTGTTTTTAACTAATATTTTTATTTTGACTTTTGAGATTTCATATAACGTACTCTTTAATTTCGCAACTAGGTATGTATATTTTTTTACTAGTTGTACGAATCGAATATTTTCATATTCAAATATTATTGAGCACCCCCACGCTTTTCCTTAAATACTTATATTTTCGTTCATCATTTTGTGTCTAATTAAATTATTTCTCAATTTTTAGTACGATTTTTAAGATTAAAGCGTGTTTTTTAGTTTTTTTAAGCTATTATTTATTTTT
This sequence comes from Urophora cardui, assembly GCA_960531455.1. Lineage (NCBI taxonomy): Eukaryota > Metazoa > Arthropoda > Insecta > Diptera > Tephritidae > Urophora > Urophora cardui. The sequence goes on from OY482671.1 coordinate 33,992,147, forward strand.
AACTTTTTAGTGAAAATTTTCATTAAAGGATGTTTTATGCGGACGCAAGAATAAAAGTAAAAAGAAGTCTGATGAAGGGATGTGGTGATCTCCGAAATAGATCTACATACATATGTATGTATTTATAACTTCTACCAAAAATATTAATTTTTCACATACTTTTTTTCCTGTTAAAAAAAAAATTGGTCATAAGAGCTCAAAAATGAAGCCCAAACGAAAAAATATCAACTAATATGTACTATGTGTATCGAAGCAAAACTATTTCAGTTTTTAATCGGAGATATGCTCTTCTTTATTTGCCTGTGCATATTCACAATGAACAGTCAGCGCTCCAAAATATTCTAATTGTCCTATAATCACTTCCATATTTTTCTTGTATACCAAAAATAGTAAACAACTTCTTGAAAATACAGCAAAAAACAGCAAAAAATAACCTATTTTGGTAATTACCAAGTTCGGCAACCGTGCTATAAATAGAATTTGAACCAGGGTTTGAAATTGCTTAGCTACTTTTGCTGCATTTGCTTTTGATTTGCTTTTGCTAATGAAAATTAAATTAGCAAACTCGGCCAGACGAGTAAAAAACGAGAACACGATTCATTCGCTTCAGTTTTCAGCTGAGCCGTGTTTGCTTGTATAGTTAAGCAAAAGCAAAGCAACGCGATTTGGAGGATTTCATTTTACTTCCAGCAATTAGTTGTCTTTGCATTTTTTCTGCTTTTGCTTATTGCATCTTGTTAACATTACCAGAGTTGAGTGATGGTGAATTACAGATTTGAGAGAAAAGTTGAAAAAATTAGCAGCGCGCTGTAGAATGGAATGTTACTTTACATTTGTGCACATCTGCTGATATTCTTAGTTTTATTCACATACACCGATTTCACCAATGCACCAAATTCCTAAAACAGCAAAGTAATTTTAAAATTTTCTTATCGAATTTCAATTATAAATAAATTTAAGAATTAAAAAAAATCAATTTAAATTAGTTTCAATTTGACTTTTCTGGGACTCGAACCTGCGCCTCTATGTGCATATCTTTCTGTATTAAAAAATTATAATTCAATAGATGCTTTTGTGTACACAACAATTTTTTGATATGTTTGGGGGACAATAGGATTTTCGTTGATCAGTCACCAGAGTCTAGCAGCTGCTGTGCCCCGATACACCAAGATGAATGGTGAGGGTTTTGAAGCAGCCACCAATTTATTATTACTCAATAGATGTACATATGTATGTACATATGTATGTACATATGTATTGATGCATCATCTATTTGTTCAGAGAGGGTGACAATTAAATTTCATTGGCATAGGTATAGAGATGGTTGATCGTTGCTCATCAACGAGGTTGATGGGTTGGCCATCAACAAGATGAAATGGACAACAAAATGTTTTTACATTTTCAAAATTTCGAAAATTTTAAAATAATTAAAAATTCGATGTGGAAATTGTAAAAATACTCACCGGTTGTAGCAAACTGATGCATTGTTGTATGGTTTTTAATACAGAAAATGCATTGATGCGCAGGTTCGAGTCCCAGTAAAGTCAAATTGAAATTAATTTTAATTGATTTTTTTTAATTTTTAATTTATTTATAATTCAAATTCGATAAGAAAATAGTTAAAACACCAGCGGTTTTGGGAAATTAGTGCATCGATGGAATTGGTGTATGGGAGGAATAATGAGCCATATCAGCAGATGTGCAGAAATTTAATATAACATTCCTTTCTACAGACGAACTCGCTCTACTTCTGTTATTTTAACAGCCAGCTGTGTTGAATTAAAATTTTTTATTCACCAGATGCACTAACAGAATTTTGTTGGGTCTCTGGCTTCCACGATTATTCGTAGTTGCAACTTCTCTGTTCATCTACGTTCTCTGTTATTGGCTTGCATACGGGAGTGAATTGAATGAAATTCATAGAGGCTATTTTGAAGAGAGGTAACATAAAAGCCACAATGAAGCATAGAGTTTAATGTTGAATCTCATTATATGATGTCGTTGGGTTGAATCCCATGTTGATGTCACGTTTCGAATCCGGAGGTGAATAGAAATAATAGAGGAGAGAAACACAATAAAAGTAAAGTGAATGTTTCAGAAAAATAATAATTGAGTTAAACGTTTGCAACTTTTAGGATGGGATGAAGTTACATACATACATACATACATACATACATACAGGTGAAGCTAATAAAAGCGTGTTAATAAATATGGAAACCTTTTCACATAAATTTAGCAGATAACCTGTAAAATTAAGACGAAACCCTGTTTAATATTATTAAGAAGAGAATCTTGATTTTCATTAGAAACTCTTCTTAATTGTAATAAGCCAATGATCTGTCCAAATTTGAAATGATTGCCACCTGAATTTAAATACATTACTTTCTGAAAATAAATAGCACACTTTTTTTAAACTGTTTTTTATTTAATCATACAAGTTTTACTTATAATTATAATACGATGAAGTACTTACATATAAGCCGCTTTCGATTCACAATTTCTCTGCTGGTTATAAATTTCCTTCTGTCAAATTTATATGTGAATGATAGCGAGCAGAGGGAAATTTTTATCGACCAGTTAGCGAGTATGGCTACTACTCATTATGGATTGAAACATTTTTGTTCGATCCGACCTCGCTTGTGTGATGGCGAATCGAAAACGACAATATATTAAGTATAAGAATATACTTAATGTATTTGCCCATAACTTTTATAATACATATTTAGGGGATTCACAACTTGTCATATCACGCCATATCGTCATAAGTCATAATATTTTGTTGTTGCATTCTATGCTGTACGTGTACTAAATAAATACAACTCTTCACGATATGTTTTTGGGTCATGGTATTTGATCAGCTGTTTTTGTTTACTTCTTCACAGGGCTTCGGAAACGTGATTTATACTATTTTCGTACAATATTTTAATATGACATATGACTTTATGACACTTTGTGAATCCCCTAATTATACTTTGACACAAATTGATGGTGGGGGGCGGAATAATTCACATACAGAACGAAAGACCACTATCCTTATAGTAAGACCTCCAAACCGTTTTGCTCACTGAGGTCAAATTTTTTTTATAGCTATTTTTAAATAAATAAAAAAGAGTTAAATATAAATTTTAAAATAAGACGGTGATCAGCGCTGTTTCCATTTCGGGTCAGCCGGCTAGAGAACTGCGCATTTGTTTTCTCTGCCCTGCAAAAATTCCGAGTACTCCATTCGCTAATCCATGGAGTGCTCGCTATGGACCAACAGATTACTCCATAACATGCCACATTTCATACAAAAAATATGGTCCATTTAACATTGCATGTCATTGCAATGGAGTATATACTCCAGTCCCGCATAACAATCAAATTAATCCATGGAGTACCTACATTGGATTAATTGATGGAGTACCTAACAGTTATCCGAACATAACAACAAAAACCACATGTTTATCGCGACGACGACGAATGAAGTGTATACATTCAAACATATGTATGTATGTAGTTATGTATGTATAAACATATCGTCGTCGTCGCCATAAACATTTGGTTTTTGTTATGTTCGGCCAACTACGAACCGATGCAGATACACGAATCGGTCGTTTGGGCTATGTTAGTGGTCACTTTGAAAGTACTCCAACCTACCACAAATGGAGCATATAATCCAATGATTTTTACAGGGTGCCTTTGCACGCATACATACTTATGTATGCATGTTAAGAAGTTAATGGAAAATTTTGGAGTAGGTACATAATAAGAGCTCTTTTAAAAATAAAAAGTTCTTCCTTTTAATTTCTTGAACATGTTATTGCACGCATAAAGGTCCCCACAAACAGAAGCGATACGATACAGCCTACATATGCAAATCGTATCGCGTCCTACACGATTTTGCTGTGTGGGCTGTATCGTATCGCTCCTGTTTGTGGGGACCTTAAAAGTGGCTGATACATAATTCTAGTATGTACGAGTATCTACATACTTATGTACATATGTATGTACGTATGTTAAGACGTTTATAGCAAAATTTGAATTAATAAGGGATTTTTAAAAATAAAAAGTTTTCCTTTTTAATAAATTCAAAAAGGTTCTAGTAAAAATTAGAGGATGTCCTTATTGATTTGTTTTATAAAAATTTTCTCATAAAAACAAGCAGATTTCTTCTAACAATTTAATTTTTTTGACAAAATGACATACAAAATTAATAAACAAGAAGTTATCTCCACGTTTTCAGACGATATCCTTTTCAATAAATTTAAGAAGAAATTCAAGCTAAAATCTAGAAGATTTTCCAGAAAAAATTTCTTCAATCTTGTCCCCTCTCACTCTCCTCGGCCATATAGCATTTTTAGATGGCAGTCTCTTTGATTATAGGTGAACTTTTTGGCTCTGTGAGATCATTCAGCAAACTTAAATTGATCAAATCTTATTTGGGATCAACCATGAGCCAAATTAGATTATCAAACCTTGCAATTCTTTCAATCGAAAACGCACTCTAATGTACATGCATACATCTGTATGTTAACTTATTATAGCCGTGTTTCACATACGGTGATCCTAACCCAGATAAAAATTTTTCCACGTAAATGCAACAACAAATATTTCAGCTCGATTAAACCAGATAAATTGCTGGTTCAATTTCTGATCCGCCCTGTTCCATTTGTTTTTTCCGTGCTGATTTGGCAGCACAGTGCTTTTTTGATTTGGCAGAACTGAAAAGTGACATTTGTGTATGTATACATATATATAGATATACCCTGCAGTAAATTTGTTTCACTGCTAAATGATCATTGATGATTCTTTGTTGAATATTCATCACTATCGTTTTGCGTTGGTGCAAGCGAGCAAGCTATATTGAAAAAACCAAACGAAATACCATCTAGGCGGTTAAAAACCAACGAGCCAGCTTGTGTTTCGGTAGGTTTTTTGACATTCGGCAGCTTTTCTGACAAAGTTTTCAATTTGACAACTATAAAACAAATTATATTTAAAATAAAAAATATATGGAAATACAAATTTCAAATTTGCCTCTTGTAAGCTTCTGCTTTGGCCGTAAGGGGAAAGAAGAAGTCCGGAAGGAAAATAAGTGAATATTTTAAAAATATAAATACACGCGCGCCATCTGTTGGAACATAGCGGTGGTTATAACCTAATCTCATTAGTAAATGTGTTGCATATATTTAGACAGCAACTAGAAATTACATACATACATACATACATACATACATACATACATACATACAGGTGAAACTAATAAAAGCGTGTTAATTATACTGCGCACTGGCTTCTCCTTATAACATGGAATACATACTATCCCGCCATTTGAGTTTCATAATTTATTTCAGTAATTTAAATTCAAATTTCCAAAAAAATAATTTTTGAAATGGTTATTTTCATTTAGTTTGAAGTTTAAAGTCAATCAAATTGTTTTTGAGGGAGTATTTGTCTCTTTTCAATGTACAGAAGAATTGTTTTTGCGCTATTATAACTCTGACGAGTTTTATGGCCGAGCTTCTCTCCCAATTCGAGGTGTGCTCCTTTTTTTTCCTGCCATTGGACAGTTTTATGCCGGCTCCGAACGGAGTCATATAGGCATGAGGAAAGCAAACCATTTATTTGAAAAAATTCAGCAGCCTTTATATGAAAGTATTCACTGATGCCTCCTCATGATGAATTTCATCAGTGATTCATAAAGGACTCATTTCCGATTTTTACTGCTGGGTATATGTTGTATATGTTTCTTCTTCTTTTTAGTTTTTTCCAAGTGCAGCCAATTTTCATTATGAGCCGGATTGTTTCAGTAAAAATTTATCTTAACCCAGACCCAGATGTAATAACTGAAATGCCCCTTATATTTCATTTGATTTTCATGCATATGTATGTATGTATGTATTAACTTGCTTAAATCTGTTGTGATTTCATTTTTATTTTGATTTATAGCACAACAAACTCACTTTCACATTAAAAATTAACTTCCTCAAATACACTCTTATCTTATCCCTTAGCAGAACTTTCTTGTGTTCGCTTAATTTTTCCGTAACAACAAATAAACGTCTGTTTCCGCTTAACGTTACCAAAGAACTGAAAATCTTCACTAATATTGTTGAGCTGCGCTTAAACCGATAAGCGATAATAGCAAATAAATAAAATAAATAAGCGGTTTAAGTTATGCACATATGTATGTACGTATATACACTGTATGTACATTTGTATATACATTTGTATGTAAAATCACATAAAATGTTGCATAATATTGAGAACTGATTTTAACGTTTTTGAAAAGTGTTAAAATCATTGATTAACTGGACGGAAACTTTTTTTTTGTTTTGATATATTTAACCCATATCGTCCTAATGTTCGATAAATCGAACAGCAAATTTCAACATTTTTTATTATTTTTTCTGATCTGTTTTTCAGAACCTAAACCCAAAATTTTGATGTACTTTAATACTGTGGAATATTTTCTATAATTGAAAATAAATATTTAATTTTAAGCCCCCAGCTTTCTCTGAACGGGGCGTTTAAGAAAAACCCTTAATTTTAATATGATTTTGAAATTGCCAAAATATATAAAAAATACCAATATTAAATAAAATTTAGTATATACCTCATTTGGAAAGAAAATAAAATTCAAGTTTTAATTTGAATTTTATTTGCAAAGTCAATAAAACGAACAACTCTTATATTTAAAGTTAGCTGTTCGATTTATCGAACGCTGGGCGTTGCTCAGTGGTTTTTTTTCTGAGGAGTATAGGCACTGTACGTGCAAACGGTATTGGTGGTGCATAATTAAAATCTGGAAGAAAACTGGAAAAATGCAATAATGACTTCTGTTTTGATACCCGGAACAGTATTTTGATTTGTCGTTGGCAGGATAATAGCGGGGTTGCACTTGCCAACTATTTCGAGCAGATCCTGCCAATGGTGTCTGTGAAAGAATGGAAGAAACAGAAAACCAACAATGAAGGGAAAACTCTTAAGCCCGGCCGTTATGTGAACTATAACCAGCCCCAGCTAATGAAGAATTACAATATAGGGATTGGCGCAGTAGATCTGAACGACAATGAAGCACAGAATTATTATATCGCAATGGGAACCAAAGAGTGGTATTGGCCTTTATGGATTTCGACTTTAAATTCAGCTATCGTCAACGAATGGAAGCTTGACTGTTTCATTCGCCGTTATTTAAAATAAATATTCTCCCCCAACAAGATTTTAAGGTGGATATTGCACATTCTCAGCTAATGACAGCGGATGACGAATCCAAGGACTCTGAGGATATGGAGGTCGCGGAAGGCGACAAAAGGGACGTAATGATTGACGGGATTTTCAAAAGATGCTCATCCGAGAAATCTGCAGCGAATCAAGGGACAATATCTCGTAGTCAAAATCGAAAATAATAAGAAATGGAGATATAAATTGTAAGACAAACCAAGTTCCTTCTTGTGCAAGAGATGCCATTTTTCACTTAAAACCCATTGTTTTGAGTCATAAGTATCATTTAAAAAACCAAGAGTAAATTAATTTTGACTTAAATATCTTATTTTTCTGTTTCACTTATCTAAAAATAAGATATGAATAAAAAAAGGAACATACGTTTTCTTTTGTTCGCAGGAAGAAAAACCCAAAAAAATTTATACAGATAGGCCGAGCGTTCGATTTATCGAACACATGATATCTCAAAAACTAAAATTTTAATAAGTGTTTTGATAACAGATTTGAATTCAGAGGCCCAAATTTACTTAAAGGTGAAAATTCCATCAAGATATGCTTCAAAAAAATTTGCTTAGGACGATATGGGTTAAGATAGATACGTATGTATGTACATAAATATTTATGATTTGATAGAAATATGTTTGCATTGGTAATTATGATTCTTATGTGCATATGTACATATGTATGTATGTATATATGTGTATGCATTGTTTTTTATACATTTTTTTTTGCAAGAAATTACGATCAAAAAAAAGCCTAAGGCCATACAGACATCATCAATGTCATTCACTTCTTTTTGGTTGAAATTTTTTGCAAAATATTTTACACAAACAATCTTGTATTTTAACCAATACTAATTAGCAATCGGAAGCAAGTAGATGCTTTTGGTGCCATTTTATTATGTTTTGGACTTGTTTAAATGTTTTTATTTTTTAAATGTGCGCTATATAGAGCTATTGGCCAGTTTTGTTTTTTTAAGGAAAACTGAAAACTAATTTTTATTTTCGGTAGAACTTATAGATCTATTTCAGAGATCACCACAACTCCTCATCAGATTTCTTTTCGCTAGACGGCCTCAACGAGTATCGAACTCGGGCTGGTTGTTGGATTGGTAATCTAATGACATCACCACTATGCTAACCCGGCCGTGTTTTTATTTTTATTTTTATTTTAATAATAAATCAAAGTTCGTAGCTTTTAGTTGGTAGTTTAGCAGATGGCAAAAAATTAGATTGCCTTTTGCTTCGAGCAATTCGAAAGGCATGTTCCCCCTTTTAGGAGCATTCCATGTTTTGTACGGGACAAATTGTACGAATTTTTACAGTTTGCGATTTGAATTAAAGACATACCAAAATCCTAACCAACCAAATATCTGGTGCATTACTTCTGTTTGATAAAACTCTTATTTAAAGGAGAAATTTGCTTTTGAAATATTTGTGTAAGTGTGAAAAATCTTAAGAAAGTTATGTATTTGTACGGGACAGGGCTGGTCCACCATGATTCTTGGTTTATGCGAACCAAGTGCAGTTTTAACCAAATTAATTGTATTACAAAAAAATTAGAAAGTAAATGTGGTAGCATTAATATCAAGGTTTATTCTAACAACAAAAATATTAGGCCGTTTTCGATTCGCCACTTCTCTGCTCGCTATAAATTTTCTTTGCTTACGTTGTTACAAATTTTCATATAAAACAAAAACAAATATAGCGAGCTGATATCGAGTACAGTAAAACCCGCATAAGTGCCTTGCCTAAAATTGACAGGAATTTGAGGTACTTAAGCGGGTTGTGTACTTATAAGAACCCGCTTTAGTACCTCAGGTTGGGTACTTAAACAACCCCGTTTTAGTACCTTCTGTTGGGTAGTTACGGCTGGTTTCGACCTCTCAAGAAACAGCTCAAAAAGTTTTTCGTATTATTTCTTGAGTGAAAAATAGTAGTAGGCAAGAAATTTTTACGTTTAGTAATCCGCCGTGAATACCAGGTGAAATGAAAACGTAAACAAAAACGTAAACAAAAGAAACCTTTTTGTAAACATAAGCAATTGATAAGTTCTTAAAAATATTAAATAAAGCCTTTAAACCAGGGACCGTAATGATTATCATTTTTATAAAAAAAAGTCATTTTTAATCGTTATAATTTGATTTTTATTTTTTCGATGAAATTTGATCGATATTTTATGATTTTTATTTTTTCGATCAAAAATAATTGTTATTACTGGATTTAAATTTTTCCGATGAAACTTGATCGATATTTTATGATTTTTATTTTTTCGATCAAAAATAATTTTTATTATTGGATTTAAATTTTTCCGATCATAATAAACTCTAAAAACTTGTTCTTTTTTGCAAATTTTGTTCTCAAATAGAACTGCGCCAATGTTGGCACAATCGTCAACTTCAAGCCATCAAATATAGGATTCACTAACGTTTGAAAAAGTTTACTATGATCGGAGAAAAAATAAAAAAATATTGATTAAAGTTGATCGGAAAAATTTAAACCCAATTATTACAATTATTTTTGATCGAAAAAATAAAAATAAAATATCGATCAAGTTTCATCGGAAAAATTTAAATCCAATAATAAAACTTATTTTTCATCGAAAAAATAAAAATCGTAAATAATGGTTATTTAAAAATTTAAAAAATAAAATCTTTAGAATAAAGATGAGCTCATATTTGGGTAGAATGTGCTAAAATCATTGTATCGGCATACTTGCATTTTATTGTTAACGAAGTTTTCATAATGATTTTTTCATCCGAAGAAATGAAAATAACGATTAAAATCGGTCCCTGCTTTAAACAAATAATTTCAATAGTTTTATTTTGTTGTTATATTAGAAAACACGCAACAAACGTCAAAATTTCTTTAAGAAATAAATGTTCGATGATATATTTCTTGGCAAAACCTGTGTTGCTGTGTTCGCATTACGTTGAAAAAGAGTATTGAAAAAGTGTACTAAATTTGTTGAGAGGTCGATACTCGCTCAAGAAAATTTCACAAGAAAAATTTCTTGAGCATTTCTTGTACGTCATTTTATATGGAACTTTTGCGTTTCTTGAGAGGTCGATACTAAGCTTTAAATATTTAATAATTTTAAGAATATTCAAAATAACTTATTTAAACACAAACAAAAAATTTATTGAACAAAAAATATTTTGATTACATATTAATTAAAAACGTATTTCATATTGCATATACGCTCTTTGTTTTTACGAATCTTTATTTTATATGTATGTATTTATCTTGATTACATATTTATTTTGACAGATATGTATGCGAGTTTTTCGATAAATTAGTAATGGTATAAATAAACAATCGATTATAAAGAATTGCCGCTTGAAAAAAGCAATTGTATTCAGAAAGGTATTTGACAGGGAGAAAACGTACGTAAAATTTTATTTAATGCACAACAAATTATGGTACTTAGGCGGGTTGAGTATTTAAGCGGGGAGGTACTTAAAAGGGTAAATTTGTTCGATATTTTTTTACAAAATCCAAAGTCTCTGCAGATGTTTGGTACTAAAATGGGTTAGGTGCTAAAGTGGGGAGGTACTAAAGCGGGTTTTACTGTAGTGGCTGGTACCTACTCATTAAATTGGTCGTGCTCGTTAACGTATAACATGGACGTTTGCCGAAACGAAGGGCCTGTTAAAGTGCTACAATGCAATGAAGGAGGAGTTCCTGCGCACCAGGAAGAAACGCAATGCGTACACGCATGTTTTAGAGGACATGATGGCGCAAGGCTTCACCGTAAGTTAAATGTTTATCATCAGTTTGTACTCGTATTAAAAACTAATTTAAACAATTATTTAGGACGAAAAGACTACTACGCTGGCATTGGAGGTGAAAATGCGCTCGCTGCTAACGGCATTTAAGTGCGCAAAGGATAATGCGGGAAGAACATGAGCTTCTCCATGTATTGCGCCGTACATGGAGGTAATGGAGGAAATTTTCGGCAACAGTGCGTTGGTTGCTAATGCAAATACACTTAATTTGGGTATATGTATGTAGGACTCAACTTCTATCAACTATATAGCCGATTCCACATAAAACCTTTTTCGCTTTGCATTACGGCGTTTTCTATGTCAAAAAACGCAAAACTGAAAAACTATGCCACAATGAACGTTGTAACATCACTCAAAAAATACATATGTATTTATTTTCTGAAAAATCTGTTTTATTCTCCGTTTTATTTACAAAAAAATAAACAAGAAAATGAAAATCTATTAAATTATTTTCCAATTGTATGAAATTTAAATTTGTTTACATATTTGCATTTGAAATAAAGGGAAACTGAAACTGGCATCAGCTTATTTTATTGCACATCGCCAACGCCACTTGATATGCCAGCCCCGTCAACCTCATCTCCCCAGCCAGTCTCCTACCAATACCCAACACCAGTTCCCCAGAAATCACCGATATCTCCATGCCCGACACCATCACCATGTCCACAGCAATCAACTCCATCTCCCCACATAGTGATTTCCTCCCGTCCTCCACCATCACCTCAAGATGAACATTCCCAAGTACCATCCATTTTTGAAACAAAATGTTTAACAATTTAAAAATTTTTTAATTTAATTTGAAATATTTTTGTTTACTTCCAATCTTTCAAAAACTCAGTGTAAGTTTTTATTTCAATGCTTCCAATTCTCAGTGAATTAAGCTTATATACCAGATGCTTGATCGATTCACCACTGGCTAAGCGAGTGATGAATCGAAAGCGGCTTATATTGTTTGTACGGGACAAATGGTATAAATCTTTACAATTTACAGACAAACCAAAAGTTTATAAAACAAAGTTTCTAGTACATCATAAATATTTTGTGGTTAATTCCTAACATAAAACTGGTCGATAAAATTTCAACAAATTTTTGTTACAGAAAGAAAATGCCAGATTCAGGAATCCCTTAGAAAAATAGAATTTTATTTCTGTAACAAAAATTTGTCGACCAGTGTAAACAGAAGTTTACATTTGAAAAACTGGTATATGCATGATACAAGAAAGAAGGTAGTGTAAACGTCAAATTTTTTCCGCCATATTAGCCACCTGACAATTATGTGGATTATGACATTTCGTGGTGCTGCCATACTCAATGCTAAAAATCCCCCATTTATGTTATTTTTTATTTCCATGGTAACCATGGTATCGATTGTAACAGAACGATTTTTTTTCAATTTGAATATTGATATATGTAAATAAAAATACGTACATTTACGTGTTATATTCTTCATAATATCAGATCACAAATAATTATATAAAAAATAAGATTTATTCCTAAAATAAGTTGCGGCAAGTTTTTGGAATATAGCCATGGGTAATGGCGCAATTTTTTTGGCGCTGATACAATAACTCCAGCGCCACTCGTGGCGCCAACTCACGGTACTGGCGCAATAACACCTTTAGCGCAATTGTAATGGAATAATCGATAAATAACATTTTTTCGCTTGTTACTGTTCACCATCCCCGTTCTATTTCTTTTGACGCAATTCTGCTTACATATACGAGGGCACAATTAATTTAAATTTTCATAATCATTTGGAAACATATTCCGTATATTTGTGAAAATATGCTGGAAATTAGAGTCACATAGATCACTATCAAGCATACATCAAAGATGACTTGATACGAAACTCTTTTTTACTCTCTCACTTTTACGATTTTCCCACGGGTCTAATGTGGCTTTGTTGCCAGCATCAACACAACATAAAACCCGGCCGATCAGCTGTTTGTGCAAATTGCAGGTGCCAGAAAGGAAAACGCGCCAAAATAAATTGTCACTTTCGGTGGATTTTAATGTTTTGTTTTATGTGACCAATTTTGTTGAAATAATAAAGAATTATAAAAAATAAGAGGTAATTGTATTGCTTGTGTGTAATATTCAGTGAAGTTTATTGTTTTAACTGGAAAAAATTGTGTTTCAGTTAAAATTATAAAAAATATGTTAATGAGATGGAACGCGGGCAGCGTTCTTCAGTAGATTTATATATATATCCCGTTAAAAATTATTATATTTCAATACTAATATATTCACATTTTAATAGAATTGCAAAATAGGGTAAAACATTTCTTAAAAAATACAACCCAACTGCATGTAATATCGTCCACCACTTTTTGTGTGTTATTCTTAATTTGTCTGAGGTTGGGTTTCGAATACGAATATCCGGAATGTGGGAAAGTCATACTATCCTGTGTATCACGTTTGTGGTTATATCATTATCTTAATTTGGTATAAACAAAATTTTATTATTGCTACAGTCTTCAATAACATAAGGAAGCCGAAAAATTCCCATAATTAATATATAAAATACCCATTTTGGGTTTTCGACAGAGTGGCACCAATGAAAAATGTTATAAAAAATGCGCATTTTGACAGCGCTCTCACGAAATCAAGAGTTTCGTATCTAGTTATCTATGGCATACATAATTGTGACGGTGTCATACGTATACATATACTATGGTGCTGTTATTGGCGTTGTGGTTGCGCCATTTTACACTAGCGCTATATTGGTGCTGGTGTTAGCGCACGAAATTGAGTCGGTTTTATATTACAAAATTGAGTTGGCGCAATATTGAGTTGGCGCTATATTGAGTTGGCGCATTTCTCAAATCGGAGTTAGCGCAATAACGCCAGGGTTGGTGTTAGCGCAATTGCGCCGCGCAGCGCAGTGTTACCCGTGCCTAGTGGAATATAGTACATACTATAAACGAAAGTTAGATATATAAAGTAACATATTTTTGTAGTCTCAATTTGGCTCGCCGTGCAACAAAATAGCTGGTATTATCGGTGAGCTTTAATCAGGGACTTGTAACGCGTTTCGGTTTCGGTTTCTGTTACACAGCTAAGTAACGAAACTGAAACAGAAACAAAACTCCTTTGTAACAAATGTCGTAACAAAACTCCGAAACAGTTCCAGCAGAAACAAAACCTGTAACGAAACTAAATTAATTTTGTTCCTTGTAACAGAAACAGAAACAAAACTCCTTTGTAACAAAAGTCATTTGGTTTCGAATTTAGTTTCTATCGTTTAATGTTTCTTGGAACAGAAACGCAAGTTTCGTTTCGTTACGAGCTTTGTTACAAGTCCCTGGTTTTAATACCGGTAGAATTCCGTTTTTTTTTTTTTTAAATATGTATAAATTGATTTGCTCATACTAAATAAAATATCAAATATTATAAAAAGAGTGAAATTTCAGTGTTTTTAATTAAAAGGCTTGGGGGAAATACAGAAGTAGAGGAATTTTTATTAACAAGTAAATGAAAAGCCATTAAAATTTTCATAAAAAAATAGTAAATATATTTGTTAATAGACACTCTTACTACACCTCCTGGGAATTGATAAGAGTTTTCGACTTTAATAATTGCATAAATCTCTTTTATTTTTTATGAATAACTCATTATTTTATTTTTTTTTTTTTTTGAAAAGGTTTTTTCAATATATTTAAAATGTTAAAATATACTCATTAAATCCGCTGATTTGTTTTGTTGATTAAAATATGTAAAAAACACCATTTCATTTAAAATACCCAATATTTTGTTCAAATATACCCTCAGCCAAAAACTTTTGATTGGGCAACGCTATCCTAAATTTTTGACTTTGAGTAAGACGTCAATAATCCATATTATAATCAAAAATGACAACGTCAAAGTGAAATGGAACTACCTTGTTTGTTTATATCATGGGTATATGTGTAGGGTTGCCAGATACCTTTCCCGAAAAAATCAGTACATTGCCTTCCAACAAAAAAAAAAAACAATATATGCGGAGAAAATCGTCTTTATTACTGGCATTTTGTTTTTTTTTTTCGTATCGGTTAACTGTCAATCATGTTTCTATGACATTTAACGTTCGCGTTCCTTCCTCCTTCCTAATTGTTTCATGGTTATGGCGTGGTTATGTTTACCAGCAACACACCGATGAAATTCGGACACATTTTCGTCACCGGTCAGAGGTTGTTAAATCGATGATTAGAGCGCACATACATATCATAACACATAATTACCCCGAAACCTGGGCGTGCTGGGTGTTTGTTTCACCAAGCAAATTTGATCGGTGTGAGAGTCCGAAAATTCTCTCACTCATCGGAGTGCACAACAATAATTACACGTTGCTCTTCGAGTATTGTCGTAAGCATAACCACGGCATTACAAACGTCATATGAAAACAGTTGGAAAATTAAAAACAGTGCAGGGTGATAAAAATTAATTTTTTTAGTGTCGGCTAAAAATCAGTACAAATCAGTACAAAATCCAAAAAATCAGTATTTCTTAAGGTTTTTGAAACCATCAGTACGGGGCACGAAAAATCAGTATTGTACTGATCAAATCAGTACGTCTGGCAACCCTATATATGTGTGAGAAATCGAAAAGTTTGCACGGGACAAATTTACTATTTTCAATGTAATGATCCTTTATTCCTCTCCATTAACTTTCTGTATTACGCAGTTTGATTAAATTTTTGAATTACATATTTTATTTTTTTTCTTATTGAAGTTTTAAAAAACTCACATTTCTTTAAATCTCTAAAACAGTAGTGATTATGTTTCCATCATGGAAAAATCATTTGTAGACCTTTTATTTTTCATTTCAGAATCTCAGTGCTATTCTCCATTTTTTTCCATTCGCCAAATAAAGTTGCATTTATTTTACTTCCAACTGTATGTGAAAATATTCATTGCTGTGTATAAGTGTTGACTTTTCTTAAATCTGTTTTCTTTTTTGTTCCCAGCAATTTAAACAATAAATTCACTCTCTGGCGGTTATACACGACACTAACATTTTCCCTAAAACGTTAACTTGCCTGTCTGTTGATCCATGATAAATCGCTGTCATTTAAAATGACCGAGGTCATTCGGGTTTGTAGCCAAGTTTGTCACACTTGCGAGCTTATCACCATCATCTTTACAATCGCCCAGCAGGGTTTTTCCATATTTTGGTAATGGCTTGAACTTGTATTCAATGAAATAACGCATTACAAATAGCTAAGAAACACTCCTTCGCTTACTTTGCTCATTACTTGTAATGAGACAGTTTTAAAATTATTATTTTTTCGCTTACTTGTAATACAGAAAATAATCGAAAAGGTTTGGAGTACTGCCGTTATTTTTTTGCACACGTTTTGCTTTGATTTTAATTTTTCTAAATAGCATTTTTGTAAGCAATTTACCCTCATTCTCGTTTATTTTGCCAGTTTTCATTATAATGCATTATAGATTACTATACAGTATTGTGTGATATATGCAATTACTTATACCAGTGAAAGAACTTATTACTTGTAACAACTTATTTTTTCCAATATTAGTAGCGATTATATAATGCATTATTGTCTACAATATTGTAAGACAATACCGCCAATGACATGCCTATGTTAAAGTAATGCAATCCGTATTCGAAAGTGTAAGCGATTACATGTAAGAGAAAGCCCTGCTGGGCGGGCACATAAATACATATACATGCATACATACATATGTACATACACATTACCAAAAAGTATACGTATACATACCTCGAGGGAAGCGTGAAAATTAACCCTCACGGAAAAAAAAAGTTTGTTGCAAAAATAAATATATTAAAAAGTGATTTATATTCAACTAATTTTAAAGTAGCTTTAAACAAATGCAGCGCGGGACAGTTTCTTGTACATATACATATTTATATGTAAACACATGTTTTCAGATCTAAGTATGCCAAGATTGTTTTTTCCTTTTTTTGGTTATCGTTTTTCAGCTTCACTTCCCATTAAACACTGAAAACGAAATTCTCAAACGGAGAAAATATTGTTTCATATTTATCATTTGAAAATTAACATAAATTCAATTGTTTCTCAAATATTGTTTATCAACTTGAGAACAATTTACGAAATTTGAGGAAAGTTTGTTTCGCATTTTTACCATTTCTTGAATTTCGACATCAAATGCAGGATTAAGTTATTTATATTAATCTACATTAAAGTAGTTGAAAAGAAACTCAAGATAAAGTTATTTATTTTAAACTACTAGTAAAGTAGTTGAAAACAAATGCAGGATAGGGCAATTGACTGCTTGCTATGACATCGCCGTGTTAAAAAAGTCAGTTCATTGCAAAGGAAAAAGTCACATTTTCAATTAGTTGTTATTGAAAATAAAGTAGTTTATAAAGTGATTTAAAATTAATTAAATTTCCTACAGGGAAATGCTAACTAGCCTAGTTAATGTACGTATGTAAGTAGACACTTAAATATCTTAATTTATCACACCTCAAAATGCCGAAAAGGTTTTTAGTTGCATGTACATGCATACATATGTACATATGTTTCTACATTAGAGTGGCCGCCTTTTGTATGATCACTTTTCAAATGCCGATCTCGAGGAGTGCCGGGTAGAATATGTTTGCTTTTTAACTCAAGAATAAGCCACAAAATAGAATAGATTCACATGGAAATTTTATAACTTTCACCCTTTTTAGAAATTTCAGCCAGTGGTCTGGTCCCAAATCGTAGTTCATTACAGCTATTGCATGAAAGCAGTCATAAGCAGTTTGGTAAAGCAAAATCCGATTCCATTGACAACGTAATATTTATGAATTTGTTAGAAATGCAAAAGCTTGTAAAATTTCCACGTGAATCCATTTTGAGATAGGACCGTTATGTGGGTCCATCAAATGAACTCCGATCAACATCAAATTTTTGTGGCTTATTCTTGAGTTTAAAAGAAAACATATTCTGCCCGGCACTCATCGAGATCGAAGGAAGTTGCCAAAAAGGCCACCCTAATGTACATACACTTTAGAACCAAAAATAAAATTTTTATTTTTATCATGCACGTTTTAAAAATTAAAATATTTGGAAGAACTATTTAACAAATTTTTAAATTAAGAATGTATATTTGATTTAAACATAATTATGTTTAAATTAAAAATTAAGATAAATGGAATAAAACCGCACGATTTAGATTCAATAGTACTTAAAATAAAAATAGCCATTTTCAAATATAAATTGTTTTTACTTGAATTTGCAATTTTACAATGAATTAAAAAAAAAATAATTAAAAAAGTTATTAAAAAAAATTAAACAAATTTTTTTCTAGTTTCAAAAAAATAAAGAATAAAATATAATCTATGATCTTTAAATAAATAAATAATTAAAAATAAAAATCGATGATATGCCTTCTCTAATTTTGTATCCAAAATCTATCGAAATCTCACACAGACCAAAACAAAAACGCAAAATATAAGCAAACATACACACATTTAAGAAGGACAAGAAAGAGAAATGTTAAACTGAATCACGATCAGCCACGTGGAGACGGGTTATTTAGCGAGATGTTTTGCTAGATGTTTCTCTGGCGAAACAAGTTATGTGGAGACGGGCTTTTAGAGGGATCTAAGGTGAAACAGCTGTAGTTAAATCCGTGCTTAAAATTTTTTTTCCATTTAAAAAAAAAATTAAAATGTTTGTATACCTTTACAAACGTTTGTGACTATTTTAAGCACTTTTCCGTTGATTTCATATATTTTTCCCTAAGTGTACGAACAGACATAAATGTATGTATGTATGCTTGTGTGTCTGTAAGTATTTTAGTATGCATGTGTGTAAGTATATTTTAGTATGAGATGACAAAAAATAAGTGTTATCATTAATCATAACTAGTTGAGGTCACGGAAAATGTGTTAATTCATGTAAGGAACTTGGCTTTACAGAGGTAATAATTTATTTAACTCAGGGGCTTGCATTCCAGCGCATGCAATCAGATTTTACGTAAAACTATTTTCTTGAAATTTCCGATTTATCGACTCGTTTCTTACCTCCACTAATTTAACATTTCTCACAAGCAAAGGTTCACCGTTATACCCATATACATATGTATGTTAGCAGCTTAATTTTGCACTTTACGTTTTTTCTTGTATAATTGGTATTGTTTAACTACTTAAAACCCAAAAGTTAATATTCACTCAGAGTTAATTGTAATCAAAATAAAAAAATCAGAAAAATCAGCTAATAGCGTTTTATTACTTAATGTATTAATACTTACAACTTTTTATAAATAAAAAAAAACTAATTTTATAGCTACTAACTTATAATAGAGATAGAAACATAAATACCTAAATAAATATTTGTTTAAACATCTTTTTAATTATTCATGAAAAAGTAGTTTGATCGTAAATTGAAAATACATGCATACACAATTAAATTTCAATGAAAACAAAAATTCTCGAACAGTTAGAATAAGGTCAAAATCAATCTGATACGATTTGCCAAATTGCGATGTATTTTGGAACGAATTTCCGTCATCCGTTGTCAAGTTTGATTTGGTTATAAACCGTTCGTTCTCTACGAATATAGACATTCTTTTTTGTCACGAAAAAAATAGAGCTGTATAC
This sequence comes from Urophora cardui, assembly GCA_960531455.1. Taxonomy (NCBI): domain Eukaryota; kingdom Metazoa; phylum Arthropoda; class Insecta; order Diptera; family Tephritidae; genus Urophora; species Urophora cardui. Next base: position 34,011,714 of record OY482671.1, read on the forward strand.
ACACCGTGCATCGCGGTGGACCCAGGAAAGTTTTGAGAAAGTCCAACACAGCTCTGCTAAAGAAGAATATTAGACCAACTGTGAAGTTTGGAAAATTGTCGGTGATGATATAGAGGTGTATATCCCCAAAGGGTATTGGCGAACTGAAGACGAGAGAGTTTTAGCTTGACACGAGTAGTCGAGGATCTGAATAAAATTGGATTTACATATTACCCAATAAAACGCTAATAAATGAAAGTACAAGCTGTAGGACCTGAACAACAATCCTAAACAGAAATCGTTGCTGTGCAGGACTTGGCTTCTGCATAATGCACCAAAGTAAAAGTCCTAAGTTAAAACCAATTAAAAATTTGTGGTCTTTCTTAAAAAAAACAAGACCGAAGGTCAACTAGAAATAAATGCTACAATTTAATGCCATTCAGGAAGAATGGCAGAAAATACGCGAAATTTATGAGCTGGAGGACCTGATTTATTACATTACCCGTCGTCTACAATGTGTGGTGGAGGCTAGTGGCTGCCATACCAAAAATTTTAACGCTCAGGACGACTGTGTTTTTTTCACATACATATGAAAAAATTGCAAAGAATTAATTGACAATGTGTTTTTAACACGCTTTTATTAGCTTCACCTGTATGTATGTATGTATGTATGTATGTAACTTCATCCGATCCTAAAAGTTGTAACATTTAACTAAATAATTATATCTTTCAAACATTCACTTTTTTGTGTTCTCTCTATTATTTCTATGTATTCTCCTCCGGATTCGAAACATGACATCAACAGCCCAACGGCATCATATAGTAGGACATTCAACATTATACTTTATGCTTCATTGCGGCTTTTATGTTACCTTTCTTCAAAATAGCCTCTATGAATTTCAATTCACTCCCGTATATAAGCCAATAAGCCAATAACAAGCTTTCAGGGTACGGAAAAACTCACTCACGAACGCTCAAAAATACATTCTTCTCAAATCACAAACAAATGTTCAAAGAAAAACGTATAACCACTCAAATAGCGAGCGAACTAACGCACAACAGCCAGCGATCGCTCATAGCGATGGCGATAAACTCAATGCATAAATTCACTCAAAAATGAAGCTTGAAGCTTTCTGTTTTGGGTTTGTTGTATTTGCAATGAAATCAGCCGCATGTACATACATACATGCAAAGCAAGAACTGGTTTTGTTTGTAATTCATTTAATAGTAAGTGCTGAATCAACGGAACCCTAATTCTATAATTGCATTTCACGTTTGGAAAGCAATTTTTATACAATGTTTTGTAAACGTGAGGTGAAAAAAATTTCTCTAAAAATAAAATAAAGAAAAAAAAATGCGCCACTCGGGAGTCGAACCTGAGCTCCTTGGTCCGTAGGCAGCATACCTCACCATTACGCTACAAACGTATTCGGAGCTTTATTGTCTAAATTCGAATTTATTCAATCAGGTTTCTTTTTTTTTTTGTTCTTTTCAAATGCTTCACCTCAACTTCTCTTCACTTTCTGATTGTGAAATATAACAAAACGTTTGGGAAATTTTGTATTTCCAAACTAGTTTGGAAAACCTTGAATAAAAGGGTTTGGAAAATATTGCATAATAAGCTAGTTTACTTCACTGCATATTGGGATTTTTGGTAGAAGTTATAAATACATATGTACATATGTATATCTATTTCGGAGAACACCACATCCCATCAGACTTTTTTTACTTTTATTCTTGCGTCCGCATAAAAAATCCTTTAATGAAAAATTTCACTAAAAAGTTAAAAATAAATAATAGCTTAAAAAACTAAAAAACACACAATTTAATTAGAAACAAAATGATGAACGAAAATATAAGTATTTAAGGAAAAGCGTGGGGGTGCTCAATAATATTTGAACATGAAAATATTCGATTCGTACAACTAGTACAAAAATATACCTAGTTGCGAAATTAAAGAGTACGATATATGAAATCTCAAAAAAGTCAAAATAAAATTATTAGTAAAAAAACACCGATTTTAAATATTTTTTGACATACTGAGCACCCCACGCTTTTCCTTAAATACTTATATTTTCGTTCATCATTTTGTTTCTAATTAAATTATTTCTCAATTTTTAGTACGATTTTTAAGATTAAAGCGTGTTTTTTAGTTTTTTAAGCTATTATTTATTTATAATTGTTTCAACTTTTGCTTTTTTTTTTGTTGTTTCTATGCTTTATGTTTCGGATTTTTTGATCCTAAATGTTGTAAACATATTATATTTAATATTAGCATTTGCAAAAAAAAAAATAAAAAAATCAAGATTAGTTGATCAAATACCAGTTTGAAAACAAATTTCTGGATGGTTTTCATTTTGCAAACAGTTAATTGACCAACTGTACATATTTCTGTAACTAATTCTGTGTTTATATCGGATAGTAGCTTATATCGAAAGCAAATTTTCAAGATATTCGTAAATTTGTGTAATTTTCTAGCAGTTCCACGCGCAGGAGTATTAAGTTAAATCATTGAGACTGAAACTGGTTGAAGCCCGAGAAAGAGTTTAAACAAAAACTGCAGAATTTACTCTCTGAGATGTATTATTTCAACCTTTTGGAAACTAACTAATTTTTTCCCCAAATAGGAACACTCATGCTACTTTTCCTTATGAGCACAGAATCTATTTATGTATTTAGGAAGTAATCGTTTTTACTGTTATTTTTACCATGGAATCCATAATCATTTATCATAATCTTTAATCACTATTTCCGCAAACTAAACGCCCATTTCATATTCAGTTGGCACAATATTTGCAATATAAAATGTGTATGTATGTATGTATGTATGTATATGTGAGTAAACAAATGCAAATATGTATTAGAAAAGGCCAAATGATTAACAATATTCATAATTTACTTTTAAGGAACGTACAAAAGATGTAAGAAATAATATATGTAGTACATAGGTATCGACACACAAAGAAAAATAGAGGTAAATCTAACCGAAAAAGTCGCTGAAAATTGCAGTGACCGAAAAACGTGGTAAATCTAACCGACTAAAAATTGTTAAAATAAAAGTTCGTGAAAATACATGAAAAATAGTTCATTTACCATGAAAAATTGCTTTTTTACAGTGCATATGTATGTATGCTGTTTCACACCTCCGCTTTTTTTCCATTGTGACACCTTCCGCAGCACCTGGTTCTCTTCGCCTTCACTGCCTGCTATAATTTGTTTCTCTATTATTTTATGTTCTCGTCCGGAATCGAACCATGACATCAACATGGGATTTGGTCCAACGGCATCATATAGTGGGAGATTTAAGTTTTATATTTCTTGCTTCCTTGATGCTTTTATACTTATCTTTTTTTTCAAAAAAGCAGCCATGAATTACAACTCACTCACGTAAAAAGTTTGATATACAGTGTTTTAAATGTACTGAGAAAGGAAATACATAGAGCAGAAAATGCATCTAAACAATCTTTGAAAATACTAACTTTACCATTTTAGAGTTTATATCGTCGCTCCGGAAGAAGAAAGACGCATGTCAGTAATTTGTCGACGAAAAAAGGCGCATTAAAAATATGTCGGGGAAGAAAGACGCTTTACAAAACATTTCGACGAAGATAGACGCATTATAAAATATTTCGACGAAGAAAGATGCATTAGCATTATTAACTGCGAAGAAAGACGCATTAGCATTAATATTGAGAAAGAAAAATAAAAAATCGAATACGTCTTTCTTTCCTAAAAAATATTTAAATGCGTCTTCCTTTATAGTAAAAAAAAATAAAGCGTCTTTCTTCGTTATTAAAAAAAATAAAGAGTCTTTCTTTCGAAAAATATTTTTAATGCGTCTTTCTTTGAAAGAAAAAAATTTGCGTCTTTCTTCCTCAACAAAACAGTTTGCGTCTTTTTTCTTCTATAGCGACGATAATGTACCTACTATTTTTATAGCTAAATTTATATTCTACAATTCTAACGATTAGTTTTACCTATTTTTATGGTTTAAAATTTCTAAATTCGTTTAACAATTTTTTGTCGGTTAGATTAACAATCTTTGTATTTGTTGCTTGTGTTTTCAATGTTAAAAAAGAATAGTTTATTAACAACTTTTTTCGGTTACACTAACCTACATATATTATTTCGCTCTGTGTACAGGTGAATACATATAACATTGTACATACATATGTACATAACACTGGTCGGCAACGAAATCCTGCTTTTAGGTTTGATAATAGATTTTAATAGATTTTGTGGCACTGTTACGAAAATCATATTGAAAAAATGCCTTCACCTCAGGTGTTTACGTTTACTTTGGGCCAAATTAGGCTGGGTCTTCCTAGTTTTTAATTTATATTATTTTTTAATCGTTTCTTATTTAACAAAAAATCTAGTGAATGGTTGCATTAGACATCAATGAATAAGTTTTCATAAACATTAATTTAAACTTAACTTAGTGGCATACCTTTATTTTCGAAAAAACTAGTGGATTTTTGGGTCATTTGCTTAAGACCTCATTTCTGGTAAACTAAATGCTTTTTTATACTGAAATTAACTTAAATCGTTAAAAAGAGAGTCAATGAAAGCAGATTCTTCATACATTTTTTGTCACGATTCTCCGTCATCAAATTTATTAAAAATTAAATTTATCAGTTAAGTATGCCAAATGTGACTACTCACCGACCAGTCACATACAGACATAAACCAACTACCCAATTGAATAACACTCATCCCATCCCTACCTGCTATCTAATATACAATACTAAACAGAGAAATGGTCAACAAGATCTACCTAAAAGAACGAACGTGACGTTCTAGGTATGCGTCAGAACGATACCCATAGCGTACCGGTTTGACTTCAAACAAAATTATGAAGAATCTACTTTCATTAATCCCCTTCTAACGATAAAGTTAATTTCGGTATAAAAAAGCATAAGAAAATAAAGGTATGCCACTAAGTCAATTAAGTTATGTTTAAATTAATATTTATGAACTCTTATTCACTGATGTCTAATGCAACCATTCACTACGTTTTTTTTTTTAATAAGAGGCGATTAAAAAATAATATATGTACATAAATTAAAAACTGGGAAAACCTAGCCTAATTTGGCCAACATTTTGTTTGCTAAAAACCTTAAAAACCTGACGTGATGAGACTTTTTCAATATGATTTTCGTAATCAGCGCCCCAAACTCCATTAAAATCAGTCACCAAACCTCAAAGGAGGATACATTTTTAGTTTTTTGCCGACCAGTGTAATCGAAATGCTATTAAACTTGAACTTGAAATCGTTTTGGATGCGAAATTCATACATACTTATGTACATATGTATATACATGTATTTATGTAAACACGTATACATGCTTCCAAAGCCACAAACATCACGTCAATTAAGTTTTGGCATTTTGTAAACTGAAAAATTGCGTTCAATCAAAATGTTTATTGATAAAATTTATGTTAACTAAGGCGATTATAAGCCGTGCACAATTGACTTCTACCTCGCTTTGCTTCAGAGTTTTGCTTTGACAGTTCTGTTCAGCATGTGCTTTTTAAAGGGACATGTTCACAATTGAGGTGAAGCGAGTAAAGCAAAGTATAAAGTTAGCCATCTTTCAACTTTTTTCCACTTTGACAAACATCTCCCCTTGTGTGTGTGTGTGTATGTTTGTATATCTACACTTATTTTAGCGATTTCGCGCAATTTCGTGAGAAGTGAGCAGAGAAAAGTAAAAAATAACATTCGAATAAGCAGAAAAAAGCAAATTCCCCAAATATATTACCAAAAATCAGGTTTATAAATTAAAGCAAAGAAGTGAAGTGGAAATTGTCAAAGTGTTAATTGTAGCAAGCATCTGGAATTTCGCTTTGCTTTAAGGTTTTTTCTATCAAAGTTGGAGCAGACAAAGCCAATTGTGCACGGGCTCTTATAGCGTCACTGGTTCGAAATACGAAGCCGTTAATTAAATCTCGCTTATTTTTTGCATTTCGAAAGTAAAAATAAAATAAGAGCGATTACAACTTGTCATATTTGGATGCGGTTTTTTCCGTCAAGTTGTTGACCCAACTGGGCTGAGCAGTTTCTACATACACTTAGAACTGCAGGCACGATGAGCAAGAGGAATCTAAAATTCTGAAATCAAATTTGCCCAATCCTCTTCAAATATTTTCAAAGTCAGTCATTTGCTGTTTACATTTTTTTTTTTTGAGGAGGTTTAAAATTAAATTTGGGCAATTCACAAGCTGTTGTAAAGTATTGTAATGTTGTATACTGGTAAAGGTTTACAATAGGTGTATCAGTAGGGTTGATTTTTCTCATACAAATTTCAATATAACCAATACAACTGGGCAGCCTATGTTTATTGTGTGTGCTATTTGATTTGCTTTTTATTCTGACAGTTTGTTAAAAAAAATTTAAACAAAAATATGGAAGCGGTGAGACGAAAAAAAAAACAAATTACTTGCATCGTGTGTATCATATATCAATTAGGACTTGAATCCGCCGCTAACAAATCTAATAACTGTTTTTCGCTTTCGCCTGGCATTTTTTTTATTCAAATGTTTGTAAACAACAAACTGTAAACAATAACGAAATACAACAAAACACATACGATAGTCTGTTCACAGGTACTGCGTTCTTATGCACATTTTCCTTTACAACATACAACTTTACAATAGCCAGTGAATTGCCCAATTATTTTACACTTCATTAAACGTACTTAGGGATACGAATATTTTCATCTGTCCTATTATCATCAACCATGCTCAGGCTACATAGTATGTATTACATACCCACCAAAAAGTTTAAGCTTTATATAATGTATTACGTTTTGCTTGCTTGCTTTTCCGACAGAGCACAGTGCTGTATGAGCGGGCAAAAATCAAAAAAAAAAAATTTGTCACGTATGTCAACGTGTTTAGTGTCGTTGGAAAGGTAATTTAAGGATCTGGACTTAGTTTTTGTTTCTAACTCATAAGGTTCTTACGAAAACCTATTAAAGTTGTGTGTTTTATTTATATATATTTTTTTTTATGAAAATGCCTTTAGCTGGAGTCTTTAAAAAAATTGCTAAAAATACAATTTATCATACTTTATCTTAAGATAAAATTTTTCTAATTACATAGAAAATCTGTAAGGAAACCACTCTATAGAGCTTTTTAAGAGATATTGAGTTTCCTGGCTGAGATCGCCTATTTGCTACACCCGAAAATTTGTTACAGAAAATTTTAAAAATTCCTAAGTTTACAAAGGGATAAAAAAAGTATGTAAAAGTATGTATGCTTTTTTTATTTTATTTGAAATAAAAGAAAAAAGTCTGCCGACTCATTGCGCTTTTCGAAGAAAACCGTTTTTTTTTAAGGTTATAAAATAAACTTTTGCAAAAAAAAAATTTCGCTGATTACAAATACCACAGTATTTTCCATTACTTAAAAGTCAAACCATTTTTTAAAAATAGTAAAGTTTATCACTGTAGACACACGCGGTAGAGTTCTGTGCCGTGTAGTGAAGCGTAAAATAATGAAAAAACTAATATTGCTATGAATTCAATTATAAAAAATTAAATTTTAGCTGATATCTGGATTTCTACTCGTCTGCATTATCTGCGTTTTTTTGAGACAAATTAGGGCACGCTAAATGCGACAAAGCACTTTTGAATCAAAAAATACAACTTTTTAATAGTGAGATGAAAACTAAGTGGAATTAAAGTGGCCGCAAAAGAAGCGCTTTTGAAAAAACCTATCCGAAATGGCTAAACTGGACATTCCTTTCCCTTCCGGATTCCGATGGAAATAAGGATAAATGTGCTAAACGGGAAAGACCTTCTAAAGAAAAATTTTGCGAAGCTTCACGGAGAACAAAAAATCGAAAGGTAGAGCATTTGTTGAAAAACTATTCCATCGAAGAGCTCGAGTATGCTCTGAAAAAAATGAAAAAAGCAAGCAAAGTAGTACCGAGACTTGTCGATAACGAATGCTTTTTACAATCAATGTTTATCTTTAGTGTCAATTTTGCATACACCATGTGAAAAGAATTCGTTATCAAAAATCATAATATTCTCTGAGTATCCAAGAGTTCAAAACCCCCCAGAACACAATTCCTGCGTACGGGCCTGCTTTTGAGTATTTAATGACGTCTTGAATGAATCAAATTTTTTAAGCGTGTGACATCCACACCAAAAGATATAATCAATTTAGAAAACATGTTGTAGTCAAAAAGGACCAAAATAAAAGTAGCTGCCATTCATAGAGGGTTTCCGTATGAGAAAACATGAATTAAGCCATAGAATGAAGCCTTGAAGTCTTTAATATTACACTACTCGACAAATTTTGATCAACTTTAACCACCAAAAATGAAATAATACTTTTCTAAAGCGAAATTCCGAATATCATCTCCATTTTTTTGTGGCAGACCCAGTTTTTGAGATATTGGTAAAAATGTGGAAAACCGCCATATATGCAAGACATTGCATCATATAAGTGCATCAGAAAGTTTTATTAGACATCGTGGCGATTTGGCATCTAGGAAGTTCTGGTAGAGGGAGCTCCAACAAACATTTTTTGCCTTAACACTCCAAAATTGATCAAGTAGTTTGGCCATAATGGCAAAAATAATGAAAAAAATTTGGAAAAAAATCGAATTTTTTTTTTTAATTTCAGAATCAACTGTCCTAAATTCGAAAAAATTGTATCGGGGACAAAAAGTTAGCCCCCCTATCCTATAGAGAATTTAATTTTGAGCATTTTAAGACTAATTGTGCAATAATCAGATGTACCGTTTTTTATATTTACCTATTTTTGTTGAAAGTCCTTAACCACAAATTTTCCGGAAGAGTAAAATTTCAACAACGAAATTGGGTTTATTCATAAAACTTTATTAAGGAGTAATACTCAAGATTATTTCATTCCATTTATTACGTGTTTTAAAGTGCACAATATCTCTGGAAATAGCGATTAATAGGAAAAAAAAAAATTAATTGAAAAAAAATATCTGCATTTCGCGATTTTAGAGAGAGGATAAATAATGAGCGATGTGACTAAGTACTTTTGTTATTCTTTGGTGATTTTCTGCATATGTTACACCTATGATTGTCCAAAAAATAGTCTCCCATCATATCCTCGTACCAAGACCCTTGATATCGCCATTCAAAAACTATTAAGTCCTGATGAAATCTCTCACCATGTTTCAGCACCTAAGTTTGTAGGGAATTATGAAGATGTGAAGGAATTTTAGGCGGCATATTACAATCTTTTACAATAAAATATCTTTTTATTACCTAGAAATCCACAAACAGTTTGTTAAAAACTGCTGCAAGCAGTAACAAAAAGCACAAGATCTACCATGGAATAGTTAGAACTTTTATTCTGTTTGTGGATTTCTAGTTAACAAAAAGCTGCTTTATTGCAAAACTTATAGCAAGGAAAGTAATATGCCGCCTAAAATTCATTTTTAGCATTAACATCTTGATAATTTCCCTACAAGCTAAGGGGCTAAAAGTGATGAACATGATGAGAGATTTCATCAGGACTTGAATGGTGATATCAAGGGTCTTGGTACGAGGATATGATGGGAGACTATTTTTTGGACAATCAAGATCATTATTTATCCTCTCTCTAAAATCGCGAAATGCAGATATTTTTTTTCAATTAATTTTTTTTCCTATTAATCGGTGTTTCCAGAGATATTGTGCACTTCAAAACACGTAATAAATGGACTGAAATAATCTTGAGTATTACTCCTTAATAAAGTTTTATGAATAAACCCAATTTCGTTGTTGAAATTTTACTCTTCCGGAAAATTTGTGGTTAAGGACTTTCAACAAAAATAGGTAAATATAAAAAACGGTACATCTGCTTATTGCACAATTAGTCTTAAAATGCTCAAAATTAAATTCTCTATAGGATAGGGGGGCCAAATTTTTGTCTCCGATACAATTTTTCCGAATTTAGGACAGTTGAATCTGAAATTTTTTTTAAAAAAATTCGATTTTTTCCAAATTTTTTTCATTATTTTTGCCATTGTGACCAAACTACTTGATCAATTTTGGAGTGTGAAGGCAAAAAATGTTTGTTGGAGCTCCCTCTACCAGAACTTCCTAGATGCCAAATCGCCACGATGTCTAATAAAACTTTTTGATGCACTTATGTGATGTAGTGTCTTGCATATATGGCGTTTTCCACATTTTTACCAATATCTCAAAAACTGGATCTGCCACAAAAAAATGGAGATGATATTCGGAATCAGCATAAAATTTCGCTTTAGAAAAGTATTATTTTATTCTTGGTGATTTTTGGTGTCGAGTAGTGTTATTAGAAAAACTCCCTGTATAAATAATAAAAGAACTACTCAGTATTGGAACTACTTCTGAATATTACATTGTGCAGTTTCAATCTCAGTTTCTATGAAAAATTTAAGAGCTAGGTAAAAAAAAATGATTTTTGAAATCTCCGTACTCTAATCCACCTAGAAACGAATTTTTACTCAAATCCGTCCATTATTCTATTTTTTCCACTTTTTATATGGAGACACAGCACTGTGCATGGTAGGAATATGATGTATTGTGGAACGATTTTTCGTCATTCCTTTGGAGTCTGCGAACCCAGAATGAAAAGCGACAAGATGGCACATATTAGCCGAAACCGGTTTTTCTCCAAACCAAACTTGACAAGGGATGACGAATAATCGTTCCACAATACACCTTATATAATGCCTATCTCAAACGATGATAAGGCTTATAAAATAAAGACAAACTTCTAAGGGCCAAAAGTTGTATGGACAAAGGCTCCATAAGGACTCTCTTTCTGTCAGTTTAGTTTCGATTATATTTTAAAGCATACATTTAGGCGGCATTGAAAATATAACTGAATTTAGCGCTCGACTGGTAAGGTGGCTCGTTAGCCTAGTGGTTAGAAACTTGTCCTTCATCTCGAGGTCGAGGGTTCGAATCCCAGCAAAACCTTTCAAATTTATTTTATTTAATTTTTTTAATAATGAAAAGAAATTGTGAAAAAGCAAGTTTCGTTTTCAATCATTAACGCTGACACGTTGAGCGAAACACGTTATGTGAAGACATGGTGATGGGCGAGTCCGAGATGTTTAGAAAATCGCCATCGTTGCAAAATCACAATGGAGCCAAAAGTTGACTCGCTCCTCCACTAAACAATTCCACTAAACAATCGAGATGTTTAGCGATTGTTTCGATTGACGGCTATTCGCGACTTGACTCGAATACGAATGAAAACCATTGAGAACATTCTAGATGTTTGAACAATCGAGATAATCGAATAAAACATCTCGGACTCGCCCATCACTAAACAAACTATCAAAATATTAACAGAATGAGCAAATAACAGCAAGTAGTATAGCTTATTTTTATTCCTTATTCCCTAACCATTTCTAGCCGGACATACCACACACATCCATATGCATGAGAATGCGACCTTCATTTATTAAAAATCAGCAGAGAACTGATTGCAATATCCCTGCAAAAAAATGTGCGATTAATCCCGAAAGAGATTTGTCGCGTATTGATCTCTTTCGAGAACAATCGGTCCACAATTAGTCCCCGATTGTTCCCGTACGGGTATAAATGTAGACTAATTGTAGACCAATTGTTTCCGAACGGGTATAAATGTAGATTAATCACCAGGGCCGTAGCCAGACTTAAATTTAAGGTAGGGCAACGTTGGTTTAAGGTAGGGCGGAAGTCAGTATTGGCACTACCACCATTGAGCGCAGTTTTATCCGTGCTTAGCGGTGAATTCGAACGCTAGGTCAGTTTTGGCCATTGACATGCATGTGAATAGAAATATAATTAATGGAAGATAGCGACCAACCGCCATACGCAAATAAGCGAGAGATAAAATTGAAGCCGAAAATATTATAATAAATTTAATGCAACAAAAATTTGAATTTTTTAAATTTTTAATTTTAATTTAATTTCCTTCGATTATTCCATACCTAAGAGAGCTTCGATCTTTAAATTTGGTATGTGGGCCGACTGTAGGTATGCACGCAAGTCAAGGTGAGAAAAAAAATCTCGAAAATGATTAAACGATAACCATAGAAAATTTAGGCCCTCATTTTTCCAACGAGTAAAATGTTTTAGATTAGCACACTGCCTTATAAATAAATTCCGCGATCTTGGTGTTGTTCGCTCACAGTCAGATTAGTTTTTGTCAGAAAACTGCCGGAATGAACCATTCTTTTAACCAAACTACAAAAATTCGATGGTCTTATTTAATTATATACATATGTGATGCAGGGTGGATTCTCCATATCGCTAGCTTAGAGTGCAAATTGTGTAAGTCCTTTTTTTCAAACTTTGTAGGAGAGACAAAAAACTAAAAATGAAAAAAAATTCAAAATGAAAAAAAAAATTTTCTGTTCATGTAATTATTTTGGACTTACACAATTTTCTTCGTTTTTTGGACTTACACAATTTGCGTATCACTGAATAACAATGAGTAGAAATATGACAAGTATCACAGACTTGTTTAGCGTGGTGCGTAGTTGGTTTTTCTAGCGTGCTACATAAAAATACGCCTTTTCATAAAATTGGACTTACACAGTGTGCACTCTAAGCTAGCGATATCATACATTGCAACCGCAAGAATTTTTTATCCCAAACAAAAAATTTAATTATAATAACACTGTAGGGAGGTCAAAATATCACAAATCTAAAGGAGTAATTTAAATACAAAGGCTTAAGAGATTATTTACTAATATTTATAGCTTTGAAGGCTATTAGTTTTATTAACTTAAAACCTTAAAATAATAGTAAATTTAAAAATTTAATGGATAAATTATACAATTTATGTCTGTAGAATACGATGACGTTTTCAGAAAGTCAAAGTTAGCTCTCGTTTTCGAGAAATTTAGGAAAGAAGTTTCAGAGCTCCGAAAGTAATTTTTTTCCCGTTTATAAACTTTACTTAGGTTTTGAACCCTTTTCTCGCTTAAGGATTTTGACGGTTGTTCTTACTTAATTGGGGCATTCTAAATTCAGTGCCATCATTAGTTTTTCCAAACTGCCTTCGGTTTATGAGATAACGGTATTTAAAAAGTACCATCAATTTGGACTTTTTTGTTAATAACTCAGACAGTTTATGAGCTAAATTGCCCAAAATTTGCACATGACCATATTTTACCATTACCTTAACTTTTTCTGAAAATAATTGAAATCGGGTGACTATAACATATAGCTGCCATACAACCGATTGTTCAGATGTGGACATTTTGGGGTATAGCTTCGCTATTTAAACAGCTAAGGATATGAAACTTTAGACAATTTCGACCTGTATTGATCTTAATCTATTCCCTGAAAATTGTCAAGATCGGGCCACTATAACATATATGTAGCTCAAATACTACTGATTGTTCAGTGTAAGGTTACAATAGGTGTCCGATTTGTAAAAGAAAGACTCATATGAGTTATTGGGCTTGAAAAAAATGCCTATGGTGAAATTTCAACTTTGGCTGCACAAAAGTGCAATAACTGATGCAGATATGTGGAAATCGTATATGAGAAAATTTTTCACCTACATATTCATTTTGAATGAAAGTCTTTATGTTGCTCTTTCTCGCAGAATGACTATTTTCGGAGTTATAAAAAAATAAAAGTGCAAAACCATATATCTGAACAATCAGCTGTATGGTAGCTATATTTTATAGTGACCTGATCTCGACGATTTTCAGGGAATAGATTAAGGCCAATACGAGTACAAATTCTCCAAATTTGCATGTTCTTATCTGTTTAAATAGCGAAGCTATACCCCAAAATGTCCACATCTGAACAATCGGTTGTATGGCAGCTATATGTTATAGTCACCCGATTTCAATTATTTTCAGGAAAAGTTAAGGTAATGCTAAAATATGGTCATGTGCAAAGTTTGGTGAATTTAACTCATAAACTGACTGAGTTATTAACAAAAAAGTCCAAATTGATGGTAATTTTTCATAAACCGGAGCCAGTTTGGAAAAACTAATGATGGCATTGAATTTAGAATGCCCCCATTAATTAAAAACAACCGTCAAAATCCTTACGCGAGAAAAGGGTTCAAAACCTAAGTAAAGTTTATAAACGGGAAAAAAATTACCTTCTGAGCTCTGAAACCAGTGATGCCAGATAATCTCCGCTAAAATTCCCACAGAAATTGGAAAAAAATCCCTAATTTCCCACATTTTAAATAAAAAAATCCCACAAAATTCCCACCGAATTTAAAGCATTTATTTCAGTAATATAAGAATATACAACAGGCAAATACAGTTTTTTTAATAGTTAAAAGTATCAGTTGTACAAATTATTTGTATTGTGCAAGTGGATATGATTTTTGTTGATTTTAAAGTTGAAGCAATTGATATTTTTGGATTGAAAGGCAACCCCGCAGTATTTATCAGCTGGAAAACAGCACATATTTCCTATTGAATATTCAGTAGAGATGTAGTTCTAAAATCTGAACTTTCCCTTTCGTTTTTATATAGAGGTGGCGTCAAAAATCAACTACCTAGAAACTGCCGATCGAGAAGGGAGAGTTTCTGTAGGAAAAAAGGCCTGAATACGCAGGGAGAACTTCCGTAGCATATATTTCAGTACACCTGATGTCTTTACTGCGTGTTCAGTTATTTTTTCGGTAATGAATTTTGAACTCAGTTTCAGGGTATTTTTCATATTGAATATTCTACTGAATATGCACCTCCTTACCTCAAATACTGCTGGGAACTCTTACTTTACTTATACCATTTAACATATCACTAGATAGTTTGTTTCGCTTTTTACATTTAACATCCGTTACAATTGAAAATATTCTTTCTGATTCAACGTTTGAATGGGGTAACGTGAGTACAATTTCAACCACTTGCTTAAGATTATGAAACAAAAAATTGTCATAGTTTTAAAAGTTTATTATTTTACTCCACATTACATCAATAGGTAATTTTTTAAATCGTCTTTTTGTGTTTCGGTTAAAACTATACAAATACTTTTGTGTTCCGATTCTGTGCGATTAGGATTAAGATTTAATTTTTTAGTTAGAGCAAGAAGTGATACACGATTGTTTTTAGAGAAATCGAAAACAATATGGGGATCTAAAAACTGCAATTCTTCGAAAACACCGTCAAATGGAAAACGTGATATTATCTGAAAAGTAGAAGCCTTATAAATGCGCAAATATTTATTTTTGAATACAATCTTTTCCTCCAAATTTAATTTCACAAAATATCTTCGCATTCATAACCAACGTAAACGTTATGTACATCAAGTAAATATGGAGTTGGAAGTTCCAAAACTTTTAGCTGTAATTCCCACGGAATTATAAAAAAAGCCGGGTTTTAAGAAATTTCTTGCAATTTTCAACACAAGTGTCTTAGCTTCTTGCCCTAGTCGGTGTATAAGTACATTTCGGCTTTGGAACAATGCGTTAAATTCATTGAAAAAGTTAAGAACGTACTTCAAAAATCTAAAATAAGCCTTGTTTTGAATTCTTTCCAATTCTTCATAAATCGTTTCTGCTTTTTTACGGTTATCTTTAAATGAGGCCAGGCGAAAATAGATTTGAAGTGGCTCCCAATTCTCCAAAATTCTTTCGATTATTAACAATACAGTACGAATGTGCAAATGAAAAATAAATTACCTAAGAGTGGCGATTACTAACACGCTTTTATTAGTTTCACCTGCATGTATGTATTTATGTAAACAAGTTACGTATACGCAGTGTAGTTCGCCGTATGTTTACTTGCACGCATGTGTGTATGTAACCGACTCCTTTTTGCATTGCATAAGTTAACGCGAAAGCGTGTGTATTCATACACTGAATGGGAGTTTTTCATTAATTTAAGTTATACTATACTTTTGCTTATTTTAAGTTATATGTACTATAAATTATACATATGTAGGTATGTAAACAGTTCTGCAACCAAAAAATCCCTTTTTTTATATGGACGACAACAAAATGTCCCTTTTTTCCCTCTTTAAAAATTTTGCAGTGAAATATCCCTCAAAAAGGCAAATTTCCCTCAATCTGGCACCACTGTCTGAAACTTCTTTCCTAAATTTCTCGAAAACGAGAGCTAACTTTGACTTTCTGAAAACGCCATCGTATTCTACAGCCAAAAATTAAGTTGGGGTGCCTCGGCGTTTCTCTGTGATATTTCAAAACTTAAAAATTTACCTACAGTGTAATTGATCTCACTTGTTGGCCTTTTTAAGGTAGGGCATTCTAGTTTTAAGGTAGGGCATTGCCCCACAATCCCCCCCCCCCCTAGCTACGGGCCTGTTAATCACTTTCATTCCGAACGGGTAAAAATCTAGATTCCTTAAATGTAGAAATTTTACAAAAATATGCAATGTATTTAAAAAATTGTAGAACAACCGGTAAAACGAATTGAACACTCTTTCTTTTAATAACAATGATTAATAATAATTTTAACAAAATGTTGCCTAAAATATCCTATGAAAAAATCCTTTACATTACGCTCATATAATGCATACTCAAAACTTACAATTTTTTTATTTATTTATTGAGATTTTTTTACAAAAGTAAAACATTATATAATCTTTATTTAAATATGTATGAACATTTCCAATTTTTTAAAGATTGTTATTAAAAATTGCCTTGGCTAACAACTTGGAAAAATGTACATTTGTACCTGTTCGTGCTGAAAGCGATTGATCTACATTTGTACCCGTTGGGGATGAAAGCGATTAATCTACATTTGTACCCATGCGGGATGTGAGCGATTGATCTACATTTGTACCCGTTCGGGATGAAAGCGATTAATCTACATTGGTACCCGTTCGGGTATACAACTTGAACAATTAGTCATAGGACATGCTCGAACAAATGCGATCAATTCACTCCATATAAAGGGATGTAAAATTGTATTAGTCGCATGCTCCCTTGCGATTGATCCCGGACACGTCCCGGATTAATCGCATTTTTTGCAGGGATTTTATACTTACATACATACATATGTATGTATGTACATAAATACAGCAACAACAAAATGTATTATGTTGCACCGGTTGTGTACTTTCAGGGTGTATGTACAATAGAGTGCGTTTAAAATTAAAATTAACGATATTTTACTGTATCGCCCCCTCAATCTGTAGTAAGATGGTCAAAGATATCACACATAAATTTTGGTCCCGATTGGTGGCGGTTAAGGCGTGGCGCATTGAGGTCAAAGTTCAGAAAACTCTATGAAGGGTCAAAAAATCAAAATATTTTTTTTAATTATCTAATACCCAAAATTAATACTTCTATACCCAAGGATAACAAATATAAATTTTGGTTCCGATTGATGGCGGTTTAGTGGTGTTTTAAGGGGGTCAATGTTCACATTGCCACAGAAGACTTACATTTTTAGTGTCGCATATGGTAATCTGAACTTTGACCCCCTTGAAACACCAGTAAACCGTCATCAATCGGGACCAAAATTTATATTTGTTATCCTTGGGTATAGAAGTATTAATTTTGGGTATTAGATAATTAAAAAAAATATTTTGATTTTTTGACCCTTCATAGAGTTTTCTGAACTTTGACCTCAATGCGCCACGCCTTAACCGCCACCAATCGGGACCAAAATTTATGTGTGATATCTTTGACCATCTTACTACAGATTGAGGGGGCGATAGAGTCTTTTTATGAACTTTTAAATTTTTCATACAAATTAAAAGCACCCTAATGTACAATGTACATTGTACATGCATACATATGGATGTATGTAAACTTGGAGGCTTCAAGGACACTTACCTGCTGACGCGATTGTGATGACGCCTTTGATTACTTTTTTTTTTTAGTTAATACATGTATGTATATCTATGGGTATGTTTGTATGTCATATGTATGTATCTATGTAGTATATTTAATCGGAGGGAAGAAGAGATATGTTTATATGTATGTATGTATGTTTAAGAATTGTCCTTTCTGTATCGCTGATAAAATTGACTTGAATGCCTAAATTCTTACAATTTTTTTTTTGTTACGCAAACACATACGCCGCACTTCTTTTCATTAATGTATGTATTAATTTATTATTTTTTAATGTACATACATATCTTAGAGAAAACACTTCCCGAAAATTTCAGAGTTTGCAGAGAAACAAAAGCTTCAGTTCTTATTTTTAGTGTGTTTTAATTATTTTTATTCAGACGTTTCCGCTTCTTAAATTCACGTCTATTAATGTGGTGGGTCAGCGCGCAACTGACGTGCCTGATTATCGGCAAGACAAAGCGGACACATGCAAACATACACAAGAGCTTCTATTGCTGTTGGCGATGCTTCCCTGTAAAAAAGTGTGCGACGAGTCTCTAAAAAGATTTGTCCGGGAGCGCTCTCTTTCGGGTACAATTAGTCTACAATTGTTCCCAATTGTACCCGAACGGGTACATATGTATACTAATTGTAGACGAATTGTACCCGAAAGGGTATCAAACGGGTACAATTAGTCGCACAAATGGATGTGTCGCATTTGCTACCGGTTCGGGTACAAAACGGGTACAATTGTGCGCCTTTGCTACCCGTTCGGGTACAAACTGGGTACAATTAGTCTCTTCATAGGACATGCTCAAACAAAAGAGAACACTTCAACCCATATAAAGAGATACAAATGGGTAGTAATCGCATGCTCCCTTGCGAGTTGTCCCGGATGTATCCCGGAGTGATCGCATTTTTTGCAGGGTTGTTGCGCTACTGAGGGACGAACACAGCTGGACAAAGCCGCTTAACTTGGCTTTTAGGCTTAACGTAAGGTATCTTTAGTTCCCCTTGCTTATATGTACATATCGTCGGTCTTCTGCCAGAAACACGAATGTGAAATTTTTTCTAAGTACGATGTCTGCTCTTTATCGGGTATATATTGATGGAATAACAATGAATATTGGTATAAATTCTTGCGTAAACATACATACATAATATGTACTTGTATGTACATAATCATATGTACACATATTAATTTTTGTTATATCAATATATACCCGATGAAGAGCAGATATCGCACTTAGAAAAAATTTCACATTCGTGTTTCTGGCAGGGGACCGACGATATGTATTTTTTCTTATTTTCTTTTAAATTTTTGTTTTGCTTGTGTTTAAAAATTTGCTGCCCAACTCGTTGCGCAAAAGCTCTTTCGCTTCCCTTTTTCTTTTTATTCACGTTTTCAGTTTTCTATATTTTATACTTTTTGTTTTGCTATTGTCATTCGTTCAGCCACTTTAGCGGCGCACAGTGGTATTTCTGTGGCAATGAATCATGGTAGTATAAGACGACCACCTGGTAAAAAGGTTTTATAACTGGATTATGTAGCTAAAGATATGATAGTTGGTGAAAAAAACTTTTCAAATAACCAAGTGTTTGAAATTTTAAAGGCTATACCATTGCGAAGTGCCACGCCTCTTTCTTCCAACTTCAGAAAGTTCCCATAGGGATCTTAGAAGTTAGTCTAACAGTCCTATTTGAGCGTTACCGCAAAATTACTTAACTGGTAATTTATGTTGCTGAAAATTGTTTCAATTGATATTCTGGCACAAATGGTAAATTCCATACGAACGGAATTGAATCCGGCTGAAAATGGTAACAAAATGTAACCACGTATTGAGTTGGTATCTTAATTTTCCTGCTGCCAGAATACGGACGGGACATTTATAGTACCAGATTCTTCATTTCACCAGTAAAGTAAATTATGTTACCATGCCGCAATAAGGCCGTCAATATCAAATTTGGTCCCTTTCTTATCGTTAGCTAACGAAATATCCAACTAAGGGAAGTAGGCGTTGTTTTTTCCCTGATTTCACCAACTTTTTAATATGTTTTTGGAATCGTATGAATATCTTACATACTACCAGCTTTCGTTGAGATATCTCTATTTTGAATGCTTAAATTTTAGTCGGTATATGTATGTATGTATGTACATATTTATTTTGACCATAGGCCCAAGGGCGGTACCCCTAGGGAGCGAACGATTTCTATAATTTCTTGAATTTTTCTTAACTATGTAGATCAAGCTTAATATGCGTATACAATTTCAGCATCCTACGCGCACTCGCTTCCATTTTTTTCCATAAAATGTATGAAACCGTACCACTGTGCGACGCCAATGTGTATACATATTTGCCAATCTTTTATGGCTGCAGCTTTTTTCAGTGGCCTTTTCACGGCCAACACGAAACCAGCCGAGACGCGCGCTTTGGAAGCTTTCGCTGCTGAATTGTTTGTTGTTCTGTGTGCAGAATGAAAGCAAAGCCGCTTTGCAAGTTGAGAGTTTTTAATTCTGTTATTAATGTATTTTTTTTTTTTTTTTTTTTTTTGAGGACAATTTGGTTCACCCACTTTTACAAAACATTGCATAAAAATGTTTCTTAACAGTTGTTTGCCAAACGTGAAATACAAGTATAGATTAAGTGTTCCTTTTCGTTGATTCAACAATTACACTATATTACAGCCTAATTTTTAATTATTTGTTGCGTAGTGTTATTAATGAGTTATTAAAATTAGTTACAGCATTTATGGTAAAGATTTTCCAAACGTTTTGTTGACTGAAGTAAGTTTATTGTAAACTTATAATAAAAGAAATGTATTTTGTCATATTGAGTACTTTCATTGTGTCGCACAGTGGGGGCACCTCCATACAAACGCGGCCAAAAATAGTAATAATTAAGCTAGAATCTTGAAACTCGGAACTTAAGCTTTTTTGGTTGAAGTTAGTAAACTGTGAAAATTTGAACAAAATCCACCCACAAATACGCCCACCTCCCATATAACGGTATTTTTGAAATTTCAGCATTTTCCTAACTATTATAGCTAAAATGCTCCATTTTGATTAGTGTATACATTTTTGAAATATAAATCAAATGCGGTAATCATTTTGGAAAAAGGGTAAAGCACTTCACCGTTTTTAAATTAAAAATATATGCACTTTTAAGTATGTTATAAGCATTTATCATAAAACTTTCATACAAAAAAAATCGCATTTCAAAAAAATTTTATACCGGAAATGAAATTACACTTTTCTAAAGGATTTCAGTGTGATAAACCTGAGTTTGGAGTCAGATTTTCCAAATTGTTTCTAGTTTCTGAGATATTCATGCCCAAATAGGAAAAAAACACGTTTTTTGGCTCTATTCCCTGCTTAATATCTTTTATATAATTACTTTCCACTCAAGTTCGATTTAACCAGTTGAAAGCACAATCATTACCCTTGAAAACAGCGTTTAGTTTCTTCGAATATCTTAATTAGAATTGGAAATATCGATATTTAAGTTTCACCATTTTGACAAATATTCCCCATACAAAAAATTTAAACTTTTTGAAGCATACTTCTGGGCATTTTGTATGGGAAAAATGTACCAAAACTCAAAAAACACCTTCCATAAAATGTTCATAAAACAAAATGGAGCAAACGAATTTTTACAATTTTTTCGCCAGTTTTTAAAAGACATTCAGGAGCATCAAATATTAAAAAATTGAGGAGGTAATATTTTTTGTTTTTTTTTTAATTTCATTTTAAAATTTTACAATTTTAACAATTTTTTTTTTATATTCTAAAATAAAAAAGCTGCCAAAGATAACAATTAACGCTGATAAAAAAAATTACCTCATAATTTTAAAGTATGGACCATTTGCTGAAAGACGATAGAGAAATATTCGATTAGTCGCCTAAATATACACGTTTTTCATAATGTCAAAAGTAACATAATTAATGCATTTACAAAAACACAGTTTTAGGCAGATGGGAAAAAAATTACAAAAGCAAATGGAGCAAGTGGATTTTTAAAGTGAAAATGCAGTTTGATTAAGAATATATTATTTCAAAGCATAAAAAAAAATTGAGGAGGTAATATTTTTTGTTTTTTTTTATTTTTTTATTCAAAGTCGAGGAAAATTTTTTTATCATCGACATTTTTTGTGAATATTTGAAAATTCATATAAATTCAACAGTGAGCGCTATTTACAACTAAGTTATTTTTTCTGAAAGAGAAAATCATTATCTATGTAACGATGTATCATTCGTGTATGTAGGTTAACAGTTAAATGAGAAAGAGCGTTTTGTATGAGGTGTGTTCATTGAGAAATAAAAGGACCTATTTTTTGCTCAACTTTGGGCACCCTGTACGGCTAAACGAAAAGATACTCAAAAATTTTTATATAAGCTTTTTTATTACAATTTGATGTATCTGTCGATCTCTGTTTAAAAAATGGTTTTACTCATACTTTAATTTTGAATTTATTTTTGGCCGCAATCACCCATTGTGTGTCGTCTGGCTGCAAGTCTCTGTGTTTAATTTGTACGCTTTCAAAAGTATCTATCTAAAATAGGTCACTCATACGCCTTGGCGCACTTTGGTGTCGCCTCATATAAGGGGCGCTGAAAATTCTAAAACCATTTTATTTCCACCAGAACCACTTGATTTTTACTATAATGGTAAATATTAAGCGTTTTAACCCATTAATGTCCGTGTTTTAGCCCATTGATGCCTCTTTGTTTTGAAGTGTGTTATAATCACCCTTATTACGGTTGTCGTCGTCGACACTCTCTCGACGCTGTTGGCGACGACTTATCAAAATCGTTATTACGTATGGTAAAGTCGATAACTTGTGACAACTATCGAAACATATTTGGTATCAGCTAAGTCGACGTCGACGGTCACTCGTTGCCATTTTCGTCGACGCGGTGTTTAATGGTGACAAGAAGAAAATTTAGTATGTATGCATTTTGGTTTTTAAAATTTTATTACGGGAGTGTTAAAATTAGTAGAACTAACATCCGCAGAATATTTCCTGCTAGCTTTATTGAAAAATTCCCACTAGTTTAAAAATAAATTCGGTGAGCGCACATACCGAAGCCGACCCAAAAGTTTTCAATGTGGTACGATACCAACTAATTTTTTACAACATTGAGAAGCAATCACCATTAAATTGAATGCCTTGACACCTTCTTTAAGAAAGATTGAGGAGAAAACTAATTTATTAAATATTTATGTACATACATACATACATATGTATATATGTATTTCAACTAAACTTATTTTTCTTTTATTTCTTAATTACTTGAGCACTTCATTGCTATGTTCATCGCTAAAACTTGATGAATCATATGCAAAATACATTTATAATAAAGAAAAAAATTATCAAAATAGCACAGATTAGAAATACCGAAAAAATTGCGCACAGATTGTAAATAAAATCAAACAGCTAGTGCAGAAATTATAGGGATGGTACTTTCGTCATTCGGTTTACCGATAAACAGTCGACGTCGTCTCAATACGCTTAGCTAATACCGATTTTGCGTCGATGTGACGACGACGTCGAGACGACGTGATGTCGACTGAAAAGTGACAACGACGTCGACGACGACAACCGTAATAAGGGTGAATATTATACTTCTTCTTAATTGGCGCGTAACTGTCTAAACGATTTTGACAGCATTTAATAAAGCGCGCCATTTACTTCTGTTCAGACCTATTAGATTTCGATTAAAATTAATAATGATTAATTTTTTTGGATTTTTTAATTTTAATGATTATTTTAATTGTCTTACCTTAACCGGACAATTAATAATCGATTAAATTAAAAAAATTGTAAAAAAAATTATGATTACTAACCATTAAAAAAAATAATCGGAAATAATCATATAATCACAAAATTTTTTTTAATCGCGTGATCATTTTTAATTGCCCAATTATTTTTAATTGTATGATTATTTTTAATTGCTCGATTATTTTCAATTGTATGATTATTTTTAATTGCTCGATTATTTTCAATTGTGCGATTATTTCTTTTGATATGATTATTTTAAATTATTTTTGAAAATAGGTATGTGTAGATACATTCATATATATATGCATGTGTGTGTGTTGTATGTGTGCATGAATATGTGTATGTATGTATGTTTTTTTGTTTTGTTTTTTTTTAACAAGGAGGAAACATCGAAAGCTTTTACCACGTCAGTGCGGGACTCTAACCGCACTAAACCTCCTACTGTCATCGTACCGAACCCCGCGGTACTACCGTCAGGCTACCGTCGGGAGGTGGGTTGAGCACTAGGCTCGAAAGTCCGTAATAGTCCCGTTATTGCCTTCAGTCTGCCTTAAAATGTTTCACCCATTTATTTTTTAAAAAAGTGGTCAGTGTTAGGTGGTCTGTGGAGGCCAAAGCTCCGTACCACGCGCAATGATGCATGCAGGAAGCCGAGCTCCTGTACGTATCCGTTCCACTTGAGGTGGTCATTTTGCCTTGCTTTCTAGCATATGCTTCACGAACGACTCAGGTGTATAGTCTCCTCCAAATATTCTACGGATCTTGTTTCTACATAGATTCGTAAAATCTTGCACACTCAAAGAATACGTGGTATGCATCGTCTATTGCTTGCCTCCCGCAGTGATCGCACGTTGGTTTCGACTCGTGCTTAAAGCAAAAGAGATGGGCCTTGAAACAACCGTGTCGAGATAGGAACTGCGTCAGGTAGAAATCGACTTCGCCCTGTGCTCGTTCCAACCAGCATCTCAAATCTGGTATACATCTATGGGTCCAGCGTCCCTTCGTCGAGTTACCCCATCCAAGCTGCCAGCTATGCATGCTTGCCTCTCTCGCGACGGAACGCTCGACATCGTTCTGTGCAATAATTGCAGCTTCTTTTGCTAAGTAGTATGTCTATGGGGTATAGACTGGCAATTACTAGTGCGCCCTCATCCGATACGGGTATAAACGCACAGCATACTCTCAGCGCATGTATGTATGGATGGGCATATGTATGTATGTTTTGTTCACAAGCAAATTTGAAAAAAAAACCAAAAAATTAAAAATAATTAATCGATTAATTAATTAATCATGCAATTAAGAAAATCATAGATAATTTGAAATAATCAAATAATTGTATTAATCATGCAATTAAAAAACAATCTAAAATAATTGAAAATAATCAAGTAATTGTGTTAATCATGCAATTAAAAATAATTGAAAATAATCTAAATAATCATGCAATTAAAAATAATTAATCGATTATTTTTTTTATATAATTTAATTAACTTTTAATCATTAAAAAGGTGAAAATAATCGTAATTAATCATTAAAGAGTTACAACAACAAAACATGCTTTAATTAATAATCATTAAAATTTTTAATCATTAAATAACAGGTATGCTTCTGTTTCGTGATGACTGGCGCCAATTGGAAATACCAAGGGAAGCAAAATCGCTCTCTACCTGATCTTCGCAACGCAGTGGAAGTCTCCCTTTTTCGCCGGTTCCGAGCGTGTTTCTGCGGTAAGAGAGAGTGCGTATTGCACTCATACAAATTTTTTATAATCATATACATACGAATTTTTATGCATTTCAATTTCATAAGTAGCTATGTGAAATATTTAACATTGAAATTGGAAAAATCTGTCATATCGCAGTTTTATTTTTTTATATCGTTAAATTCCTGATAAAATAAAATTAAATTAAAAAAAAAGAGCTTGATGCCGTAGTGGAAAAATCTGTCATATGACGGTTTTATTTTTTATATCGTTAAATTCCTGATAAAATGAAATTAAATTAAAAAAAAAATTGAGCTTGATGCCGTAGTGGTTTTTTTCTAATTTGTGGCTTAATATGAAAAATTCACATAGCCACTTTTGAAATTGGACTACTCGCATGCAGATGAAACCAGGGTTTGAATTTGCTTGCTGCAAAACAGCAATAGCCGATGTTTTTTGCTTATTGCTGAATTCAGCCGAGCCAAAAACGAAAACACGAATCATTCGCTTCAGTTTTCAGCTGAGTCGTGTTTGCTTGTATAGTTAAGCCAAGCAACTAAATTTGAGAGGGTTGCTTTTACTTCCAGCAATTAGTTGAGTAGTAAATTTTTGCTTACAGTTGCTTATTTTGCTGAAACTAGTTTTTAACATATATATAATACTTCTATATTGCTACTATTCAATTGTTTTGTTGGTCAAACTTCACAGTAACGATATACTGTAAGAAAGGGAAGCAAGATTCCATGGGTGTCGTTAAACATTTCTTTTCAAAGACAAGGGGGACACAGAAAAATTTGATACTATGAAATACATAGGTATTTTATTTAACAAAGATATGGGTATGAATATATGTACCTACATATGTACATATGCATGAATAAAAATGAATTTTCAAAGAGCGCTCATTGGACGCTCACGAGCGCATAAAATGAATTTCAACGCTGGCGCTCATTGAACGCTCGCGAATATTCTTTTGCATTCGTAAATTTGTGTGAGGCATTCTTCGTTGTTGAATGTATGTATGTATGAATTTATCGCCACCGCAGAAAACAAGAATAGTCGCTGTGTATTTGCGTTCGTGAGAGAGTGGCATATTATAAAGTGATAATTCGTTTTAGTGATTTACTGCATGTAGGTATGCATACATAAGTTATTTGGTTGTGAACTACGTTGAAATAATTAATGCATGTGTACAATTTTGTTTTCGAAAGATTGGCATTTCATTGTTTAATCTATGGCTTTGTGTTTTTATAACGACCATGAAAGTTTTATATGAAGGGAATAACGACCCCTTTTAATCCCCCTTCTGTTTTTTTTTGTAATGCTACTACAATTTTACAAATGTGTGTGTGACATATATTCACATATACGACTTTTGCTTGTGTTGACGCATGCGCACAAATTACATATGCAGTGAGAAACGAGTTCAGCGCGACCAGAACTGAAACACATTGAGTAGATAGGTTGTTAGCAATATAGAAGTATAATATATATAACATAGCATACGTCCCCGTCACATAGCATACGTCAATCCGTCTACGTCGACGTATGTGACTGACAGCTCAGTAAAATGTCGGCATTTAAACGTACGTCGTCACACGTACGACGGATCCGTCGCCGCAACGTACCGAAGTTGCCCAAAAGTCAACTTTTGGTATACGTCAATCCGTCGCTATGTCAGCTGATTGCTTTTGATTGTAAACCTTTAGCTACTCTTGAATTTCACTTTTTTTGCAATTTGCTTTTCGAGTTTTTTCTCATTTGTATAACATTCCTCCATAAAACAAAATGGTCAAGAATTATCAGGAGATGTGAAGTTACTGAAAACTGATTTTCAATAGGGCAATTACAAAATATTCTAGAGTTAAATTTTTGCCACCACCTCTGTAGTTAAAGGTGGTACCCCGAAATAAGTCCCAAATGAAATAAGTCCCAATGAAATAACTCCCAATGAAATAAGTCCCAATAAAAATGAAATAACTCCCAACTTTTAGAAATGAAATAACTCCCAAAGAAGGAAATGAAATAAGTCCCAATATTTGGGGCTTATTTCATAATGAGGCCCCATATCCCAAAAAATATGAAATAACTCCCAAATGAAATAAGTCCCAGAAATATGAAATAACTCCCAAATGAAATAAATTCCAAGAAATATGAAATAACTCCCAAATGAAATAAGTCCCAGAAATATGAAATAACTCCCAAATGAAATAAATTCCAAGAAATATGAAATATCTCCCAAAAAGTACTACGCAGAAGGACATCTATCGCGCGATTTTTATTTCCAATTTTTGGTTTTTTTAAATATGGTGTTTGTTTTATTGGAAAAGGCGCCGCAGGCGAAAAATTGAAATAAAAAATCGCGCGATTTTTAATTCCAATTTTTCGTTTTTTTTAAATATGGTGTTTATTTTATTGGAAAAAGCGGCGCAGGCGAAAAATTGGAATAAAAAATCGCGCGATTTTTAATTCCAATTTTTATACTCAGCTGTACTAGTACACAGAGTATTGTTACGTATTTGTCGATAGCTCGATTATTTCTATAGGGTTCGTATCGCTGAATTGTTAAATAAAAGTCTTTATTTACTTCTTAATTCACACTGCTTTATTTCACGACTAAAAAGTCTACACTTGTTTTACTTGACTTGATGTTAACACTTCTACGGTTAAATTACGACTGACTCTGGAGCGCCTGCTCGCCGCCTTATATAGTCTGTCAAACGCAATCTGGAAAATTCTGGCAACACTGGAAATTATCTGGTATCTTCTTCTAGTTCTGGCACTTTCCCTAGAGATGTGTTCAATCATTTTAGTGATGTAAGTGGAGAACCGATTATATTCGCCACACTGCCCTCCACCTAAGTCTGATCGTCCCGATCTGACACATTACTTGTCCCAAATGCTGCTAGCCTTTCCAGATGAACCACTTTCATTTTATTCCTTGGTCTTCCAATCGTTTGTATGCGATACACAACATCGTTGAGCCGTTTAATCACTTTGTAGGGCCCTTCCCAAGTACACTGCAATTTCGGGGACAAACCTTTCTTTCGCTGCGGGTTGTATAGCAAAACTAGATCTCCCTCAACAAAACCTTCTGAGTTCATTGCCTTGTCGTATCTGGCCTTCATCTTGTCACTCATGATCTTTGTTCGCTGTCTTACAAGTTCATGTATTTCTCTCATTTCCTCTTCCAGAACGTTGTTAGATTGTCTGGCATTTATTCCCGCATCAGCACTTATCCCAAATTTCAAGTCAGCTGGCAGTCGAAGATCACTACCAAAGATTACTTTTGCAGGAGTCTGACCTGTTGTATCGTGTACGGCCGATCGATATGCCATCAGGAACAGAGGAATATGAGTGTCCCAATCTCTCTGGAACTTGTCCACCACTTTTCGTAAATGTTCCTCTAATGTTCTGTTAAATCTTTCTACCATGCCGTCTGATTGTGGATGCAACGCAGTTGTTCGGGTTTTCCTAATACCCAGTGTTTTGCACAGCTCCTGAAACACAACTGATTCGAAGTTCCTTCCTTGGTCAGAATGTAGCTCTATAGGTGCACCATATCTCGCCACCCAATTGTTGGTGAATACTTCGGCTATAGTTTCTGCTTCTTGATTTGGAATCGGGTACACCTCCGGCCATTTGCTGAAGTAATCCATGACTACCAGTACATATTTGTTTCCAAGTTTGCTAGTAGGAAATGGCCCAGCTACATCCATGGCAATTCTCTCAAATGGTGCTCCTGAGTTGTATTGTTTCATCAGCCCATGACTCCTGGATTTGGGACCCTTAGCCTTTATGCACACGTCGCAGTTCGCAATCCACTCAACAACTGTCTGACGGCAGCCGACCCAATAAAACCTCTTCTTGATTTTCTCTACCGTCTTTGTTACTCCAAGATGACCTCCACTTGGACCATTGTGTAGTTCATTTAACACATCCGGTATTCTTTTCCTTGGAACAACTATCAATGTTTTAGAACTTTGACCATCTTCACTCTCCCAAACACGATGTAGGCAACCATTTACCAATTGCAAACTATTCCACTGTGCCCAATATGATTTGGCAACAGGACTTTCTGCTGACATCTCTTCTTTTGATGGTCGTTCGTTTTGCTCCAAACCAATCATTACACGTGCCAGATCTGGATCTTCTATCTGACACTTCCTTAATTGTTCCGCATTCCATTCGTCTGTAGATGTTATTGTCATTAGCCGAACATCTATGATGTCTTCCTTCTCCTCAGCTTTAGAGCAATGCTTGCATTCAAGATTACATGGTCGCCGCGACATTGCATCAGCATTTCCATGGGTACTGCCTTTGCGATGGTCTATAGAAAAGTCATAATTTTGTAGTCGCTCAATCCACCTTGCTAACTGACCCTCCGGATTTCGGAATTTCAAAAGCCATTTTAACGCTGCATGATCAGTCCTGACGTGGAATCGTTGACCATAGAGGTACTTATGGAAGTGTTTGATGCATTCTACCAATGCCAATAGTTCTCTTCGTGTTACACAGTAATTTCTTTCCGGTTTCCCAATTGATCGGCTGTAGTATGCGATAACCTTCTCCTGTCCGTCGATTTCCTGTGACAAAACACCTCCTATAGCATAACCACTCGCATCAGTATCCAAAATAAACCTCGCTCCTGGAACCGGGTATGCTAGCATTGGAGCAGTACAAAGCCGATCTTTTAACGTTTGGAAAGCCATTTCTTGTTCCTTCCTCCACTCAAAAGTCTTATTTTTCCTCATAAGCTCCGTGAGACTATTTGCTACGCTGGCAAAATTTGGTACAAATCGGCGATAGTATGTGCACAGCCCAAGAAAGCTTCGCAATTCATGTAGATTCCGAGGTCTTGGCCAATCTTTTACTGCTTCTATTTTTTCGTTATCAGTGCAGATGCCCTTTGTAGTCACTTTATGTCCCAAGTATTTTACTTCTTTCTTGAATAATGCACATTTCTTAGGACTTAACTTGAGACCAGCGCCAGCTATTCTTCGGAAAACTTCCTCCAAATTTTTGAGATGTTCATCAAAGCCTTTTCCCAATACAATGATATCGTCCAGGTACACAAGACATGTTTTCCAGTGCAATCCTTTCAGTACCTGATCCATAAGTCTCTCAAAGGTAGCTGGAGCATTACATAATCCAAATGGCATCACCGTAAATTGCCAAAGACCATCGCCAACACTGAAGGCTGTTTTCTCCTTGTCTTCCTCTTTTACTTCGACTTGCCAATAGCCGCTTTTCAAGTCCAGTGTTGAAAACCATTCCGTTCCAGATAGCGAGTCCAGAGTGTCGTCAATTCTTGGCAATGGGTAACTATCCTTTTTCGTTACATCATTCAGTTTCCGGTAGTCAACGCAGAATCTCATCTTGCCATCTTTCTTTTTAACAAGTACTACCGGAGAACTCCATGGACTGACTGATGGTTCAACTACCCCACTGTCGCTCATTTCTTGTATAATCTGGCTCACCATTTGACGTTTCGCTAATGGAACGCTGCGAGGAGCCTGACGGATTGGCCTTGCATCACCGGTGTCAATGTGATGCTTCACAATATTTGTCCTGCCTGGTTTTGTACCATCCTTATCAAATATGCTAGAATACTTGGCAAGTAATTCTTTCGCCTTTCTTTTGTGATTCTCCTGCAGTTCTTCTGTCCAAGCATTTATTTCATCTGAAAGATCTGTATTGCTAGTAGAAACTTCTCCTTGGGATTGTTCGCAATTCATGATGATGTCAACCTCTTCGCATTTTCCCAATATAGCACCTTTGGAGAGTTTGATTGGTGACTTGAACTCATTAAGTACTCTTACTGGTAGTCGTCCATCTTCTTTTGTCATAGCCAGGGTTTTTCCAACAAGTACATCGGATTTAGTTTCTGTTTCTGCTTCGACAACCCACAATTTGTTTGTCCCACAATCTCCATCAATCTTTGCCCAAATAATTGCCTCGGACTTTGGCGGTATCTGCTGATTCTCTTCCACGAGCACTTTCTTACTGCTGCATCTCTTATCGTAGCCAAAATTTAGCGGCACCTCCAAGTTTTTGTAACTCATAACCTTGTTTTTCATGTCAATCTTAATGCCTTGGTCGATTAGGAAGTCCACACCAATTATGACTTCATCAACAATTTCCGCCACTATGAAGGTGTGTAGTACGACAACATTTCCAATTACAACTTCGCATGTAACTTCCCCTAGGACTTGGGTATCCTCGCCTGTTGCCGTACGCAATTTTGCTCCATACAATGGCCTTATTTCCTTCTTTACCAAGTCAGATCGAATGATGGAATGAGATGCTCCCGTATCCACAGTCAACATTCGCTCCATTCCGTCCACCAAACCACCAATAGTAACATTACTCGTGCTTCTTCCCAACTGAGAGACAGAGATTATGGGGCATTCCATTGTGGGGACCAGCCCACGCCCCTTTTGGCTGGCCCGCTTTAGTTTAACGACTCAGTTGATTTGGGCGCTTGTTCATACCCATCAATATTCCGCTTGCGCCCATCGGCAGTGCTGAACTTACTGGAACTATTGCTGCAGTGGCGTGCTATATGTCCTATTTTTCCGCATCTGAAGCATTTCACAGCATTACTTTTCTTTTTCTGCATTTCATTCAACGCCTCCCATATTTTGCTTAGTAAGTCTGGCGTTTCCACTTCCACACGATGAGCCTTGTAAGTGGGCTTGCTTAATAGAGATGCCGTTTCCTGTGTCAAAGCATATGAGACCGTTTCAGCGAAAGTTCCTTTTGGGTTTGCATAGGTAGCCCGCTTCGTTTCAATATCTCGTATTCCATTGATGAAGCTTTGAATTTTCATTCTTTCGATGAATTCTTGAGGTGCTCCTGCGTTTGCCAAATGAGCTAGCCTCTCAATCTCAGAAGAAAATTCTTGTAACGTCTCATTTGGTTTCTGGAAGCGATTCTGCAACTCCATTTGATATATCTGCTTCCTGTGCTCGCTACCATAACGTCTTTCAATGGCACCCATAATTGCGTCATAGCTGTTCCTTTCGCCCTCGCTAACAGTCTGTAATATTTCTGCTGCAGGTCCTTTCAATGCTACGAACAGGGCAGCGACTTTGTCCTCCGCACTCCAATTATTTACAACTGCCGTTTTCTCAAATTGTAGCTTGAATACTTGAAATGGACCACTTCCATCAAACGACGGAGGTTTTATCTTCTGTGTAGCAGTTGAAGCGTCTGGACGACTTAGTTGAATATCCTGAAGACGGGCTTTCAATGCTTTTACATCGTCCTCTAATTTTTCTTGTCTTTCTTCAAGGACCTCCTTAACTTGTATAATTTTTGCATCCTGTGCCTTGAATTGTAAGGACATGCGTTCTTCTTGTGCCTCCAACTGAGCCGCAATGCCGGACACCTGTGCTGAAAGTACTGACTGTTGCAATTCCATTTTTGACGTTATCTGTGCCTGTTGTTCTTCGATTTTTGTCGACATCTGTGCCTGTTGATCTTCCATTTTTGCCGATATCTGTGCCTGTTGTTCTTCGATTTTTGTCGACATCTGTGCCTGTTGATCTTCCATTTTTGCCGATATCTGTGCCTGTTGTTCTTCCATTTTTTTCGACATTTGTGTCAGCACAGCCAATATCGAGTTCATGTCTACGTTTGCTACTGACTGTGGAGCATCTTCCTTCTGGGTTTCTTCCTTTTGCACCTCTTCCACATCATCGTTGAAATCAAACTCATCTACATTAATGTTATATGCTTCCATAGCTACTCTTAACCTTGCCTGTAGTTCAATTTTATTGCCGGTGGTACTCAGGTTTCTCTTTTCTAACTCCCTTTTAAGTTCTTGGATTTTCAGATCATATAACTTTGCCATTATTCTTATTTCGTTATCCTTGTCTCGTTATCCTTGTTTCCTTATCCTTGATTCGTTATCCTTGATTCGTTATCCTTGCTTCGTTATCCTTGGTCCTGGAATTTATTTAACAATTCCAATTCTGACACCAATTGTTACGTATTTGTCGATAGCTCGATTATTTCTATAGGGTTCGTATCGCTGAATTGTTAAATAAAAGTCTTTATTTACTTCTTAATTCACACTGCTTTATTTCACGACTAAAAAGTCTACACTTGTTTTACTTGACTTGATGTTAACACTTCTACGGTTAAATTACGACCGACTCTGGAGCGCCTGCTCGCCGCCTTATATAGTCTGTCAAACGCAATCTGGAAAATTCTGGCAACACTGGAAATTATCTGGTATCTTCTTCTAGTTCTGGCACTTTCCCTAGAGATGTGTTCAATCATTTTAGTGATGTAAGTGGAGAACCGATTATATTCGCCACAGTATTATAATTTTGATTTCATAACGGTGGATTGTAACATAATGAAATAATCGAGATAGATATGGACTTATATATATCAAAATGATCAGGGTGAAAAGAGAAATCGATTGAGCCATGTCCGTCCGTCCGTCCGTCCGTCCGTCCGTACGCAGGATAACTCGCGTAAAAATTAAGATATTTTGATGAAATTTGAAATTTAAGTTGGTATCGAGACTGGGACGGTTGGTATTGAAAATGGGCGAAATCGGACCATGACCACGCCCACTTTTCCTATATAGAAAAAATCGGAAATTTGGTATCTCAGCCACTAATATAGCTAGAGTGATAAAATTTTACCCACGTATTGAGCTCAGGCCCTTATGAAGAAATTTGATGAAGTTTTGGAAAATGGGCGGTGCCACGCCCACTTATTAAGGGTCAAACATTGAAAGTTTTATATGTCATAACTCAGAAACCGTTGAAGATATATCGATGAAATTTGGTATGCGTAATTTGCTTACCTATGCAAATGTTTTGGCGAAAAATTATCAAAATCGGTTGACGGCCACGCCCACTTTTATATATGGGAACTATAAAGGGGCCTAATAAAAACATTTTAAGCGATATCTCTGTCAAATATAAAGATCTATCACTGAAATTTTGTGGCAGGAGTCCAACTAGGGACATAAAACAAAAAATATGCCAAATATGCCACGCCCACTTATTAAGGGGCAAATATTGAAAGTTTTATAAGCCATAACTCAGAAACCGTTAAAGATATATCGATGAAATTTGGTACGCGTGATATATTTACTTAGCCAAATGTGTGGACGAAAGATTACCAAAATCGATTGACGACCACGCCCACTTTTATATAAGGGTATTATAAAGTGACCTAATAAAAACATTTTAAGCGATATCTCTGTCAAATATAAAGATCTATCACTGAAATTTTGTGACATGAGTTCTACAATAGACCGGAAACAAAAAATAAAAAAGTTTGGAAAATGGGCGTGGCACCGCCTCTTTTTATACAAAGGAATCTACGAGCCTATTACTCGACAAATAACTGAGATATTATGACGAAACTTGGTTTATACACTTTTATAACATGTGTTGATAGACACGTAAAAATGTATTGAAATCGGTTTATGACCACGCCTACTTTTTAACAAAGATATTTCTGGAACACCCTTTTGGAATTTGTAACGTGAAGTCTTTGTAACTAAAAGTCATAGAGGGATGCAATTTTGCACTAACAATAATATTTATATGCTTATTTGGATGATTGATACAAATTTTGAAAATGGGTGTGGCTGCGCCCTGTTTATGCAGCACTCGTGTCATATAAAATACACCCTATATCGAACAAACGCAAACAAACAATGAAAGCATACAGCTGAGTATCTAATGTTCGATTCCACTCGAACTTAGGCTTCCTTACTTGTTCGTTTTTTTTTTAATATGGGGTTTGGCCCGCGGGCGTTATTTCACTGCACCGAACACTTTTCTGTATAATAAGGCTTTTTTCAATTCGGTCTTTTAAGATTCGACATTTTTTTCGATTTATCGTACGGATCCCGGCTTTCGGTTACTTTATAACGTTACAAAAACGTCGAAGCTTGTTAAATTGCAATTTTAAGAGAAATGAAATAACTCCCAAGAAATATGAAATAACTCCCAATGCATTTTTAAGAGAAACGAAATAAGTCCCAACAAATATGAAATAACTCCCAAAGCTGGAAAATAATGAAATAACTCCCAACGGAATTTCGTTGGGAGTTATTTCATTTGGGAGTTATTTCATTATGAAATAAGTCCCAACAAAATATTATGAAATAAGTCCCAATGCATTGGGAGTTATTTCATTATGAAATAAGTCCCAATTTGTATGAAAAATATTTGGGAGTTATTTCATTTTTTTTTTTGGGACTTATTTCATTTGGGACTTATTTCGGGGTACCGTTAAAGGTTAATCAAACAGCTGATTTATGTATATCCGTCAACGTTTCCTATGTGGCGACCTCTCCGTCAAGTACGTGAGCTGTCAGTCACATACGTCGACGTAGACGGATTGACGTATGCTATGTGTCGGGGCTATATGAGTTTTTAAGCAAAATTCAACATGAAAAGATGTTTACAAATGGACATACATACATATTATGTGTATATACATACATACACATAAGTAAATATGTATAAAAAATTGAAATATGTATGCGTAAACAAATCGTTTCAGCAAAAGCAGAAAAAATGCAAAGACACAACTAATTGCTGGAAGTAAAATGAAATCCCCCAAATCGCGTTGCTTTGCTTAACTATACAAGCAAACACGGCTCAGCTGAATACTTGGCTGGCCGAGTTTGCTAATTTACTTTTCGTTAGCAAAAGCAAAGCAAAAGCAAATGCAGCAAAAGTAGCTAAGCAATTTCAAACCCTGGATGAAACTAACAAAAGCGTTTTAAAAAGAAATTTCAGCTTGCAAAGCTGCCCAATGGAAAGAATAGTCCTGTAGGACTTAGTTAGGATTTGAAGGATATTCGAAGAATCACACACATTTTAACCAATGTAGCGCAAATCGGTATCCGCTCACCAATAGAGTTGGGAAACTATCGATAGCACTATCGATAGTATCGATATTTAATTTTTTTGAACACTATCGAAGACCATCGATTGCCTTTTCAAAACTATCAAAAACTATCGATAGTAATGTGTACTATCGATAGTTTTACAACATTTACATCCCCATATTGCACATTAATATTTCAGATTCAGATGTTAAGTTTTTATATTCGTCTATGTACATAATAATAAAAGCAACATTATAGAAGGTTTTGAAGATTTTTTTTTTCGAGTACAAACTTTCACTTCCGTGTTCTAAAATATACTTGGACTGAATGTAAAAGATTGAGATTTTTATGTTTTCTTGAATTTTTTAAATTTTCGGCGATAGTTCTATCGATAGTACTATCGATGGTTTATTTTTTTAAGACTATCGAAGACTATCAATAGTTTTTTTAAAACTATCAAAAACTATCGATGGTGGCACTATCGATAGTTTCCCACCTCTACTCACCAACACAAACTCTCTCACAATATTGCCGTATTCTGATTTTAGGCGGCCAAACCATATAGGCAACATAACCAGCAGCGACATTTAGCTTTAAAATACAAACTTGATAACAACACTCACCTTAAATGCGCATTTACCAAACTTAACCAAATCTGAATATTTGCAGTTGTTGTAGCGGCAAATACACTACGCAGAATTTCATAAGAGAGTGAAGGGCAGTTGTTGATCGCATGCAAAACCGTGTTTTTCCGGAATTTAGACCAAGTTGCCGACAAAAATAAAAAGGAAAATATAAAATACTGTAGATTTTTTTTTATTTTAATATGCTCATTTATTTATTTTCTATTTTTATCAATAAAAACCATCATTATCATTTTTAATTGTATTCCTTTTTTCTCAGATTTGTTTTTGTTTTGTTGTTATTTATTTATTTATACATATATATTATAAAATAAAAAATAAAAATAAGTGGTAATTATTATTACATAATTAATAATTAAAACTGCTGATAATTATTTCACACAATTGCTAACTAAATTAATTATGTACTTAATTAAAAAAAAAAAACTCATTTAAATTAAATTACAAAGATACATGAAAAAATGAATCCTACTCTTTACAGTATAAGTGAATGAATTAATTATTAACTAATTTTGCGTTTCACTTTTCTTTATATATATATATGTATGTATGTATGCATGTATGTATGTATTTAAGAGCGTGTTTTTAACATTTCATATATATATGTATATGTATATACATACATTATTATATTTATTTTAATATTTTTAGATGCTTGTATTTTAGTTTAATTATTTTTTAATTTTTCACATTTATTATTATACATATTTATTTATTAATTTTTAGTGTTTTAAATTTTGTTGCGTATTTTTTTTTTTTTTTTTTTTTTGTTTCTTGAGAGAGTTTATTCATTTTTAAGTGTGTAATTTTATTGAAAAAAAAAAAATGTTAATTAAATAATAATAAACTATCAAGTGTAAACAAAGATCAACGTAATCAATGCAGTATGCCATATTTAATATTTAAATTCATACACTCTTTCACATATTCATACATTCATACACGTTTATATGTGCATATATTTATATTTTCATATACACACATATGTATATATATGTATGTATAAATAAGTATATAAGGTTTTGCATTTATACACACATACATATGTAAATATTTCCTTTTTTACAAAACAACATTTGCCTTAAATGTAAATAATTAATTAAGTAAAAAAGAAGAAATTATAAAGATATCTGTATTCATACATATTTTATTTTTATGTAATAATGAAGTTTAGCATTTAAGAGACACACAGCAGCAGCGTGGGATGGGTTGTTTTTGTTTCTATCCTCACTGTGATATTTTAAATGAGCTGTTTCAAGATTATAAGAGTTTGAGTTTAATAAAAAAAAATATTAATTGTTTAAAATTAAATTGAAAAACAAAGCTGCATGTATTTCATTCTTTTGAATTTGCTGTACATTTATATTATATTAATAAAAAAAAAATAAATAAATAAAATACTAAATTTCGCCTTCATAAGCTTTTTAACATTTTTGTGTGTGTGTAAATATAACGCTTTAATAAATAAATACATAAATTAAGTTTTGTAGTAAAAATATTGATTTTAGTTTTGTTCTCTTTTGCAGCTACACCCACAGCTACAGAGAAGTTCCAAATCGCGGCAGCCGTGTGAACGAACTACATATCGACGCTTCCAAACAATAATGTACTAAGTCTGAAAACTGTGTTTTGCAGGGGAAGCTCTCAAAGTTTAAATTCGATATGAAACTTCAGTTGTGCGCTAAGTATATTTTCGCTTGTAACTTCTATTTGGCCGCTGTGGCCGCTGTGGTGCAGTGGGTAGAGTGCTCGCCTGCTATGCCAGAGGTCTCGGGTTCAAACCACGGTCCGAGCCAAACAAATTTTTCTAATTAGTAAAAATCCAATTATTGGGTTTTTTAAGAGCAGCGGTCACCTCTCGGCAATTGGACGGCATACCCTCCGAGAGTATTTCTGCCATGAAAAAGCTTCTCACAAAAAATGCATTCGCCGTTCGGAGCCGGCATAAAACTGTAGGTCCACCCAATTAGTAGGAAAAACAAAAAGGAGCACACCTCGAATTGGGAGAGAAGCTCGGCCATAAA
Organism: Urophora cardui; assembly: GCA_960531455.1. Classification (NCBI taxonomy): domain Eukaryota; kingdom Metazoa; phylum Arthropoda; class Insecta; order Diptera; family Tephritidae; genus Urophora; species Urophora cardui. Next base: position 34,050,450 of record OY482671.1, read on the forward strand.
ACTCGTCAGAGTTATAATAGCGCCATTGTATTATATTATTAACTTCTATTTGGATTGAAAGGTCAATACCAAAACTCGATACCATCTAAGTTAGGGTATGTTTTGTATAAAACCATAAGAAAAAATAAGAACTTGCTACGTTGTTTTTCATGGCAAGCTTTAAATGTTTGTATTCTGTAAAAATCTCGAGTTGTATTATAGGTACACTTTTGCGTATAACTTTTGATTGGATTGTCCGATTGATACCAACATTTGACAGCATCTATATTAAAACACGTAATACTTGAAAACGCCAAAAACGGGAAAACCTACTAAGTCGACTTAGTACAGTATTGTTGTTATTTGCTTGCATCTGCCAACGAATGAATATACTCGCTCCACTCGTTCAACTCTCCTGCACGCCATTAGATTTTTGTTCGTTATCTTTTTACTCGCTCGCCCTCAACCAAAGCAACGTTGTACGCATTTGTCCTTTTATATATTTTTTTTATTGAATTAAGAAATGTTTTATTAAAAAAAAATAAAATAAAACAAAAAATACATTTACGCACTTTTTATTTATTTTTTTTTTTTGTTAGAATAGTTAACCTGTGCTCGCAAGCAAATAAAAAGAATTTCATTTATTCTAAATTAAATAGTGTGCATGAGTGCCTGATTAAGGGGGCTAATAATGGGGGTGTCTCCTAGCTAAACGTTTTCATTTTTTATTTATATTTTATAAGTATTATTATTATTATAATATATATTATTTAAATATTTATATATTATTTTTATTACATTTCATTTTTAAATGCTAAATAGAATTTTTATTCTCCGCTTTTAAACTCTCATTTTATTTACCTTCTTTATTTATTTATGTATTTATTTATTACACATTTTTTGTTGTTTTTCTTTTTAATTTTTTATTTATATTTACCATTTTATTTTATAATAATTAATAATAATATTTATATATTTTTACATTACACTTTTTTAATAATATATATCTATATATATATATCAGTTTTAGTATTTAAATTGTTTAGCATTTTATTTTTAATTATTTTAAATTACATTGTATTCGTGTATTATTTTGCACAAACATTTTATTTATTTGTATGCTCATTTTTATTTCTGTGTGTGTTTATGTTCAGCCATTCAGTATTTGCCACAAGCTTAAAACTAAAGGCAGAATTACAAACTAAAATGTATGTATATATTTGTATGTATGTATATGTAAGTTAATTACTATATTAATTTTCATTTTATTTTATTTTTTTTTAATATTAACTTTTTCTGTCAACATTTTTTTCCACTTCTTCCTTTCACTAATTTGTGGTTGACGTTCGCCCCACTTGTGCGCCACCTACAACAAAGCCACTACTGTTTGTTGTGGGTAGACAAACTTCCTTTACCAATTTTCGTTTTTTTTTTTGGTTTTCTCTTCACTTTCCTTTGCTCTTTGCGTTAATTCTTACCAGCCCATTGGTGGCTCGTTCAAGATTCAATAAGCCGGTGGTTAAGCTTTGTCAATGTTCTCAAGCATTACAGCGTATGCATATTTATTTATGTACACAATCTCCTCTTCCTCCTTGTACCTCTATTCCATCATCTTGATTCACATACATATGTATAATATTTTATATATTTATATGTATATTTTTGTTTTTAAATTCATTAGTCCAAGCCTATCAACTTTCAAATTATATTATATTTCTTTTTTATTTTATCCCCGATTTCTTACTATATCTTTTGTTCATTCATTTTCATCTACATATGTGTCTCCCCACCCTTTTCCGCACTCTCCAACTATTTTTCGTTTGTATATATATATTTACATTGACGCATCATTTATGCCACTCCCATTTATGTAATTTGCTTTAGCTAGTTTTTATTTTTAAAATATTTATTGTTTGTTGGGATTTTCTTCAGTTTTAGTTATTTATTTTTGTTATTGTATGAATAGCAAAAACTTATGCGTTTCGTCATCCTCGTCTATCTTTTCATTAAGTTTTATTACTTTTTATATAAATTTATTTATATATGATTGTTAAATAATGTTCATATCTTGTATTTTTTTAATGTATTGTAGAATAAAAAAAGCTTAAATGTTTTTTTTTTCTTTTTTTTTACATTACAATATTTATATAATTTTCTGCGTTCATCAGCACAGCTTTTACTTCAATCTCTTGGGTTATAAATTAAATTTAAATACATCATACTTTACGCTTACAAATTTACACATTTAACTTTTTATAGCATTTATGTCAGCGTTTTTTTCGCATTATTCTTTCTTCCTTTAATTTCTTTGTTGCATAAGTCTTAGCGGTTTTTATTTATAATTTTTTTTTTTTTTTTTTTTTGTTTAAAAAACGCTTTTACGAGCTGGTTCATGTTTCTGGCTAGAAGAGAATGAGTCAAAAGAGTATAATACAAATTGCATTTGGCCGAAGTTAAGTTTTTATTGAAAGAAAATTTAAATTTAAAGAAATTTTATAAAAATAAACAAAAAAAAAAAAACGATGATGCTAAAATTTTTCAAGCGAAACGTTGGGCAAATATCTAGGTGAATAAGATTTAGTCTTTATTTGCAACACCAAATTAGGCAGATCAAACGAGCCTACAAATAATTTATGTATATAGAGCTGGGCGCTAAGGATTACGATTACATTTTGATTACTTACGATTACAATTACTGTAATTGTAATCCTTAAATTTTTAGGATTACGACTACTGTAATCGTAATTGAAATTTTTACGATTACGATTATTGTAATTGTAATCCTTAAATTTTTAGGATTACGATTACTGTAATCGTAATCATAGAACGTACGATTACAGGTACTGTAATCGTAATCGTTAATTTTTTAGGATTACGATTACTGTAATCGTAATCATGGAACGTACGATTACAATTACTGTAATCGTAATCGTTATATTTTTAGGATTACGATTACTGTATTCGTAATCATAGAACGTACGATTACAATTACTGTAATCGTAATCGTTAAATTTTTAGGATTACGATTACTGTAATCGTAATCATAAAACGTACGATTACAATTACAGTAATCGTAATCGTAAAATTTTTAGGATTACGATTACTGTAATCGTAATGGTATATTCAATGATTACGGTTACAGTAGGTACTGTTGATAAAAACATTTCACACTGAAAAACTCTCATTCAGTTTATGAATACACATACTTTCCCCATAAAGGAGCCGTCTACATACATACATATATGAAGATTTAGAAATTGAGGAACAAATGCCCTATTTCAAAGAAATATTGCAATTTTTGCCCAAGCATCAACGCTGTGCAAGTCACACTCTGAATTTGCTGGCTAACAAGGACTACCTCAAAATTCTCAAAGAAAGCAACGATCTTTACCAAAATCACATTCAGGTATTAAGCAACTAACTAAAATTAATAATACATAAAAATAAAATAGAGATTCTCTTGAACTGTACATCGAATCTTTTCGCCTCATAAGCAGAAAATTAAATACTTTTGAAAAGGAAAAATATAAATTTTCGGACCAAACTAGTAAGCGCCTAAAAGGAAGATAGGTGATATAGTAGACCGCTGTGCGACACCCCTTAATCATCTCCGATCGGGACCAAAATATATATTTGGTATCCCTTAGTGCAGGATTATCGATTTTGGGCATTAGATGTACAAGAAATTAAATTTAATTTTTCAGTCTCCATAGAGTTTTCTGAAATTTGACCGCTGGGCGACACAACTTAGTCGTCTCCGATCGGTACAAAAATTTATACATGATATCTTCGACTACACTCAAAAAAAAAAATTACTCAGATTATGGAAAAATGGGAATGATTCGGCGCTAAAGACATATTTCCATATTTTGATGTACAATTTTCTTTAAAACGTGGTTTTTATTCCTTGATTTGAAGAAAATCGTACATCAAAATATGGAAATATGTCTTTAGCGCCTAATCAGTCCCACTTTTCCATAATCTGAGTAAGTTGTTTTTTCAGTGTATATTAGCATCGACCTTGGTGGTCAGGTTCACGAAATATGATACGCAATTTGTTTCCATACATTTGGGGACCACCCTACTTAGTATACATACATATATGTACATAAATTCACCCATTTGGTCCAACGGTACTACAATCATCAATACTTTTCTCCTTACATTTCCGTTAGGGAAGATAACAACTTCCATGACTATGACCGCCTTTGCATGAATGACTTTGTATGGTAAAAAAAGCAATGAAGCGAAAGCGTCAGGTTTTCATTCTTAGCCGCATGCTTCTTTCATATGGTCGTTATTATAATCTTGTTAGGTTTTCACCATGAATGGTAGCATTATTGTGGTGCTGAATATACAGCTGCCTACCATCTAACTTTGTTATGTACTTCATTCGTATACATTTTTCTGTTTCGGTTTACTCTTCTTAACTCCTACTTTAGCAAAAACACATTCCTGCGGTTTGTTGATACGAGGTATTGCAATTTAAACGACGATATGTAAACGTTATTTAACAATGTATATCGTACTACTAATTTAATTTTTATCATAAATCTTTGTCATATATATCTAAATACATACATACATATCGTCGTACCATACGAAAACTAGCTCACAATTTTTTTCTGGCTGACGAATAAAAGCACATTATATTTTTGGCTGACGAAAAGTAGAAATTTCGTTTAAAAAACAACAATTTTAATGTAAAAACAATATATACATACATGTTTGCTACCTTTCGTCAGCGAAAATCAAATGTGCTATTTTTCGTACATACGTGTATACAAACTGTCTATGTAACTACATATATATGGATATATGTACATATGTATAAGAAGTTAAGGGGATGTTCTGGTAATGTATAAGAGGTTTTACTGTACAAAATATAATTAAATCGTAATCGAAATTTTTACAATTACAATTACTGCAATCGTAATCCTAAAAATTTAAAGATTACAATTACTGTAATCGTAATCATAAAACGTACGATTACAATTACTGTAATCGTAATCGTTAAATTTTTAGGATTACGATTACTGTAATCGTAATTGAAATTTTCGCGAATACGATTACTGTAATTGTAATCTTTAAATTTTTAGGATTACGATTACAGTAATCGTAATCATAGAACGTTCGATTACAATTACTGTAATCGTAATCGTTAAATTTTTAGGATTACGATTACAGTAATCGTAATCATAGAACGTACGATTACAATTACTGTAATCGTAATCGTTAAATTTTTTAGGATTACGATTACACTAATCGTAATCATAAAAATTTCAATTACGATTACAGTAATCGTATTCTTTAAATTTCTAGGATTACGATTACAGTAATCGTAATCAAAATGTAATTGTAATCCTTAGCGCCCAGCTAATAAATAAATAGTTTCTCATAAGTATGAATGAAAAAAAAAAATAAAGACAAATCGCCAATTTTCGACACTTCACAAGCGAATTCTTATAAATAAATTTTCAATTAATATTAAAAATAATTCGCAGAACGTGGCTCAAAGCTAATGTCAACAGCAGCGGCATGCTTCCTTCGCATAAACATATTTTTTAAATTGATTTCTTTGAACGAAACCGAACAAGTCGATATAAAATTTCCGAATAAAAAACAATAGAATATAGATAAGAAAGTCCAACGAACATTTTATCAATACAAAAATAATCGCAATATTTTAAATCTAACGATTTTTTATAACCACCATTTTAATATTAATTCAAATTGCATTTTTTAATATGAAATTAAAGAAAAAGAGGAATTTATTAATTTTAGAAAATAATTTTTCGTTAAATCATTTTCTTTGATAAATAAATAAATGCAACAGTAGTTTTGAATTTGAGCATTAGATTATTAAAAATATCTATTATATATTATTATTTTCGCCTTAAAATTACACACAGGCATTTTTTTACTAAAATTTAAAATTAAATTTTATTAAATTTTAGATTAATTTAAAATTAAGTCATTTTCAAAAACAGGAGTAGTAGGTAGGAAAAGCATTTAATGATTCACAGCTTAAATATTTCATTGAGGATTTTACTTTTAATATAATAGTATTCAGATTTTACTTTTTATTTATTAAATTTTTTTAATTTTATTTTTTGAAGGCACCTTAAAATTTTTATTGATATTTTTCCTCGCTTACATGTTTAAGCAAAAAAAAAAAAAGAAAAAACAAAATATATTGAACATTGCTTGCAACGTTAAGTCCTCTATGTAAGAATAAGAAGAATAATTTAATAAAAAAAAAAGAATTTCAATGAAAATAAAAGTGTAATACACGAAATGTGGTGCAAAACGTGTGTGCGTTTAATATTTTTACAAAATGTGCCGATGAAAAATGCGCAACTTTCGCTCATTACATATGTTATGTAAACTTAGTTTAAAAAAAAAAATAAAAAAAAAAAACTACAAAAGTTTAGAACTGGGAAAATAAGTCCTAGAAACATTTTAACTTTCCTACGAAATTTGTTTAACCTACATACATCCAGTTTTGGCCAAAAGCAATTTGTATCATTTTTTACTTTTGCTTTCTTTTTGTTTTTCTTTTTTTGTTTGGTGTCTTCTGTGCCTTATTTTGGTTTCGAAACTCTTGCTGGCTGCTCTTTAAGGGTTTACAAAATTTGGTTCCCAGTAAAAAAAAAAGAAAGCGTGAGTAATGCGTACCCATGAGCAATTATTTACACGGGCACAGCAGCGCACGAACACAAAGATTGGTTACACGTATTCGCAATCACTCGCACCAAAAATGAAGATGTGCTGTGGAACGAACTTCCGTCATCTCTTGCCAAGTTTGAGCTGGTTATAAATATGTTTCAGTAACGAAACAAGATACTGAAAATTACAACTAGCCGAAATTGGTTTATAACTAAATTAAACTTGACAATGGATGACGGAAATTCGTTCCACAGTACATCGCAATCCTACCCTGTCGGAAAGGTAAAGAACAAAAAAAAAAAAGATGTTTTCACATGAAAAAATTTTTTATGCATAACGCGTTGAGAACTTTTTATAAAATGAGCAATATTAATAAAAATAAACCGCTACGGAATTTATAGATTTTCAAAACCAACCAAAATTCCAGAAATATTTACCAGCTCGCCTTGTTAATATTTTATATGTCTGTATATGTATGTGTGTAGGGACGTACACGTGTCTAGTTAACATTAATGTATGTATGTATGTATGTATGCGATTTAAAGTGCAAATCAATTTTGGTATTAAAATAAAAAGAAAAAATCATTTTTAGAATAAATTTTTTTTTTGCTGCTTCAATTTTTGTACATACATATGTTTGCATGTATGGATGGTAATATGATTGATTAACTATTTTTTTAAGTTTAACGAATTAAAAAGCAAAAGCTAAATAAAATTAATGATCCAAGAAGCTATACATACATATTCACCTTTTCAAAGGCATTAATAACTTTCAAACTTAATAAAATCAAATTAAATAAAAGCTTTTGCTCCTTAATAAAATTTTATTGCGTTACTTTTATTTTGTTGTTGTTGTTGTTGTTGTTGAATGTATTAGGATGTTGTCTAGTTTGGGTTCAGTTCATGTACATATATTCACATTGCGTTGGTTTGTGTTTGGATGTATCAAGTTGAGCTACTGATTATTGTTATTTTTTATTCTGACTTGTTGTAGTTGTTGTTGTTCTGCAGGCGTTAACTGGACTATTAGTTATTAATTCATGCATAGATATAAATATTTATGTACATACAAATGTTTATGGTTGGCAGCTAAGCTAGTGGATATAGACTAATGGTAAATGCTGCTGATTTTGCATTTTTTTTTAGTAATAGTGAGTGTTGTTGTTGTTGCCGTTGCTGCTGCTGTTGCTGCCACCGCCATTATTACCAATGCTGTTTTTGTTGTAATTGCGATTTGTTTGCAGCTGATAGTGGTGTTGTTGTTGTTGCTGTTGCTGTTGCTGATGTTGTTGAAGTTTTCGTTGTTGTTGTTGTTGTCGCAAACGCTCGCGCTCACAATGCCACATTTGAGGCGCCACATTCTGCTGCTGCTGCTGCTGTTGCTGCGGTTGTGGCTGCTGCAGTTGTTGTTGCATTTGTGGCGTTCGTCCAGACGCCTGCAGTCATAACTAATCCTCGTCACTGAGTGCCTCATATTGTGCTGACAATAACGGCTTTGGCTCCACTGCTGCCTGCCCACCCGACTGTGACGCTCCGCCAATTCCACCTCCAGCCGTCATTCCAATACCTCCGCCGCCCATTGAATGGCCGCCGACGCCGCCTTGTTTGCCCATATGTGATGTGGGCGCTTGATGTGCCAGCGATGCCAATTGCGCCGACGAGAGCTGTGATGGTGGCGGTAAGCCGGCCACCGAGCTCGGAACATTCAGCGCACTATATGGATAGGCGTAAGTGGTTGGAGCAAAGGTGGTTACAGGCGGCTGATGTTGGTAGGCGCCCAGAGTTGGTGGTGGTGGTGGTGGCTGTGATGAGACTACGTTATGGTGTGCATCGTTGTTGTTAGCGTTGACGTTGCCACCGCCAGCCGAGACGCGGCGATTGTCGCGCACATCGTCATATTGATTCGGTGTTTTGCGCATCGCACCACTCATGTGGCCGCCACCGCCAACGCCGCCATCGTGCATGTCCTTTGCGCCGCCCATGCGATGATCATTGTGCGCATGCTGATGCTGCATTTCCTCATCCTCAGTGCGCATCACTTCGACAATGCGATTCTTCACATATTTCATTGTATCGAATGGATGATTTTGTGTCACTGATACGCCGCCACTTCCGACAGCACTGCCGCCGCTGCCGGCACTGGACATACGTTGATCGTGTGGCGATGGTATGGACGATGAACCGACACTGCCAGCGCTTCCGCTACGCGCATGCATACCTAGGGGAGGTGCACCGCCAGATGTGGGCGGCGGTGGACCGTGCGGATGATAGTAATGACTGGCGGCAACAGCTGCAGCTGCCGCAGCGGCCGCTTGATCGTGTGGCGGTTGCATCATCAACTCATATTTGCGCGGACTCACGGTCTGCTGCATGCGTATAATATTCCGTTCGTCGGCTGGTGTATTTGAACGTCCGACGCCGCCCGGTCCGCCACTATTGCCAGATGGTCCGCCACCGCCTGCACCACCAGAACTAACATTTACGCCGCTGCTGCCGCCGGAATTCTGTTGTGCGGCTTTATTACGCTCAGCTGCTGCTGCGGCTACAGCGGCTGCGTCCGCTTCCTTCTGATGCATGCGCCGATTATATTTGTTCCAATGATCGGTCATAACGATCGGCTGTTGCTCTTGCATGTAGGGCATGTAGTTAACATGCGGACGTAATTGCATCGGATTCGGGCAGTAATCGTTCGCTATTATCGAGTCGGCCAACTCACCGAAGGTAATGTTCGTCTTCAGCATTTGCGGCTGCTTCTGGCCTGGCACCTGGGCCTGCGATGTGGGCGGCAGCAGAGTGCCGCTCGGTTGTGCGCCCATGCCGCTGGATGGACCGCCACCCTGTGCCCCAATGCCGCGGCCACTGTGCGATACACCGCTGCCGCCACGTGAATTTACCACACTCGAAACATTGTCATGCTGATTGTTGCTGCCGCTGCTGCCGCGATCGTTGTCCAAGTCGATGTTAATGACATTCGGCGAATTCGCTTTGCCATTATTCTCAGCGGCTGCCAATGAAGCAGCGCCGGGATGTTGACGTGCTGATGACGGCAACTCGCGTGAGTTATACTGTGGGAGAATGGAAATTGAGGCCAATAAATTGAATGCAATTAGAGAAAAAACTAAACCAAATACTCACGTAAGAGGGACGATTCATGTTTACCGGATTCGGTTCTGAGCTTCCCTGTATTATCGATTGCTTAATGATCGCATCGATTAGCACCTGCGCCGATAATGTGCTCTCCGGTGGTGCTCTGTGATAGCTGCGCATTAATAACAATAAAATCGTATTCGAGTTGTTTTTGTACACATAAAGTGGTTGAGTGGGGGAGGTAAAGAGAATGATGTGAGTCTTAATGCTTGATAAATGCTAAAATTTGTTGTATATCTTAAAACTATTTGAATACGTTTATAACTTACAGATCTCTCTCCCGATCGGGTATTGCACGCGGTGGTCCTGTATCCGGTCCGCCGCCTCGCATATAATGTTGTGCCGCTGCCACCGCGCTCATGCGCTCGGTCATACGTCTGCCAGCCGCATCGCGTTCATTTGCCGCTATACAATCTGCCAAGCGTTCGCGCTCCCGTTCCCGCTCTCGTTCACGCTCCCTCTCACGTTCACGTTCTCTTTCGCGTTCGCGCTCCCTTTCACGCTCTCGCTCTCGTTCTCTTTCGCGTTCACGCTCCTTTTCACGTTCGCGCTCGCGATCACGCTCCTGCCGCTTCTGTTGGAAGTCGCGATCACGCTCGATGGCGTGCATGCGCCGCTGTAGATCGGCATTCGCTGCTGCACTGGCGGCTGCCTGTTGCCGGTATTGATGATGCTGTTGTGCGGCAGCGGCTGCTACGGCTGCGGCACGTTGATGATTATGGTAATTTAGCTGCATCATTTGGTAGCGTATTTCGGGCGGCGGCTGTGTGGGTGGTGGCGCGTGCTGTTGATGCGGTGGCGGTGGCGCTTCATGGCGCAATTGTTTGTCATCCTTTTGCTGTGATGGCACAGGCAATTGGGGTTGTTGCACGGCCACATCGACGAATGAGCTAAAGGCGTCATGACCAGCTAAAGAGAGAGAGAGAGAGAGAGGAAAAAAAAATAATCGTTATTCGGAAACTTCTTTACATATTCAAAAGTGAATATTCGGATACTGACCTGGTGGATAATTGTGCTGCATGACATGCAATCGATTTTGGGGTATCGTAGCGGGCGAAGGTGGTTTCGAACCCGTATTATGGCGTTGTATTACGCCTTGTCTTGGCGGTGGTGGCGTGCGATGTGGACTTGGTGTGCTGTGGATGAGTAAAAATATTATAATTAGATAGATAAATTGTGCTCAAAATTTCGAGTTCAAATTTTTTCAATATAATTTTTTTGTATTTATGTAATTCCCACCCTCTCTCTTCGTATTACACTTACCTATTCACATGCTCAGCGGGCGATGCCCGGCTCGAATACTCCGTACGTCCGCGTTCCTTATCATAGAACACCAGAGCGCTGGCCGAGCCGCTAACGCTGTTGCGCGGCGATGGCGACTCCTTGTCCGAACCGCCACCTCCGCCGCCCACACTGTTGCTGCTGCCGCGTGACACATTTCGCTGTTGACCCTGCATCTGCTGCGACGTTATATAATCGTGCAGCACAATCTGACGCGTACTCAGCACCGGCGACTGATCGACCGAGTATGGGGAACGCGCATATGGTGAACTGGCGCCATAGCCCTGAGGTGGTGGTGCCTGCGGTGAGGATTGCTGTGGTGGTGGCAGCACACCCGGATGGCCAACCACTGGCATTTGTTGTTGCTGCGCTGGACTGTGCCGCTGCGACGTTTTATAATATTCATACGAACGTTTGCTGTCCAAATGGTGCGACGGCAAATGCACTGGTGTGCCCTGCGTGATTGAGCCAAGTTTGTTGCTTGCATCGCTGCCGGACGGTGGAGTTTGCCGCAGAATGCTGTCGAATTTGGGACTCAGCGTTGTGGGCGAGGAGTGAACAATGATCTGTTGGGCATTATTTACCGGGGTGCCATGTGTTATTGAGCCTTTGGGGCCAACCATCATTTGTTGCTGCTGCTGTTGCTGTTGTTGTTGCGAAGGTGATGCCGATGTACCATGCGTTGTGGGACCGTGTATCAGCTGTGGACTAAGTTTGGGTGCCATCTTGCCAGCACCCACCACCTTGCTGCTATTGCCGACCGCACCCGGTGGCAATTGCATGTGCGCCTGGTGTGTTGATGGTGGCGGCTGTTGCGATGGCGGTTGTACGCCGCCAACCGCCTGAGATCGTGCGCCCACACCAGCCGACTGTGTTATGGGAATGGTGGGTACAGGTACTTGCGGCATGTAGACAGAGCCATGCGGTGGTCCCTTGCCCACAGGTGGTGCATGCGGATGGTACATATAGGTTGGGTTCGATGGTCCGACCAATTCCGGACCACGATACATGGACGCAGCATTGCCAACATGTTTCACAGCGCCGGGTGGTGGTTGATGGCGGGGTCCATTGTCGCTGCTCGAAGAGTTCACACCACTGGATGAGGAGTGTGGTGATGGGCCATCACGAGCCGGTTTCTTGATCGAGAGATCCAACGTCTGCGGTTCGGGTTCGTTGTTGCGATGTTGTGGGGGCACAGCAGAATAGCGCATTGCGTCTGGCGGCGGCTGGGCTGTCGGTGTAGATGTCTTACCCGACTTCACCACAGGTGTTATTGTGGCCTTGATGTCATGCTGATGCATCATGCCGTGCGACGGAAGATGTTGATGTGACAAATGTGAATTCACCACAGATATTGTGGCCAAATGGTCGGGGGGATTGCCAATTGCACCAGGTGGACCTTGGCTGCCCGGTGGAGGGCCTTGTATAGCATTCATTGCGGATGCGCTCGATTGGCGCGCACTCAAACCGATCGGTTGACCATGCGCCTGCTGCTTGACGATCGAGCCATCGTTGCGGAATTCCCCAACTATTGTCACATCATTATTAGAGTTGTTAGTGTTGTTGCTATTGCTACTCATGAGTTCGCCGCGACTGCGTATCGGTTCCAAGTTGCTGGGCTTGACGCCATGCATCTGCGATGCGTTCGACAATTGTGAGGGCATTTTCGTCGGCGGCGTACCCTTCGCCTTCAAAGTGATCTCAATCACCGAATACAGCACATCTTGCACATTGGCGCCAGTTTGTTCGTGCGTTGACAATGAGCGGATCTGTTGTTGCGATGGTGGACCGTTCTGTTGCACAGCGTGCATTTGTTGTTGGGCGTTCGCCAGTGGCGGTGCCAATCCCATGCCGCCCGCCGTTGCGCCAACAACACCACCACCACTATTCAGTATTACTTTGGGACTTTGACGGTTTGCCGGCGAATTCTCATTCTCTTCATCTGCAGTCTCTGTTGCCGACGAATCGTATTCTTCCGATGTCTTTTGCTTCTTCGGTGCCTGTCCCAGAGGCGGCAGGAGTCTTTCATCGGCCTTAATGCTCGACGAAGTTATCGTCACCGTGGTCGTATCGGCCGCATTTGTAGCCACACTCACCACAATGGGTGCTTGCGGTTTTTGCACATCGTTTCTCATCGAATTGTGTCGCTGCGATTCGGGACTTTCCACCGAAGCCGTATCACTGCCACCCACCTCGCGTTCATCGCACGACGAAGTGCTCACATCCGACTCATCGCCGTCCATGCGACGATCTTCGTCCGTCAGCGTTATATGCGGATCGAGTTCCAATTTGCGTCGTATACGCATTAGGCAGGCCGAACAGCAACGTGTCGCCTGCGCTGGTATTTGAAACTCCTGAAAGATGGGATCCCGCAAATCGGCTGCCAACTCGAATAGACGCGGCGGAATGTTGTGTAAACGTTTGGCGCGATCTTTTGGATTCGGGCACGTCGGAATGGGACAATTCGTGTAGCGGTTCCGTACCGATTTGCATTGGCATGAATTGCAGACACGCGCCGCCGGCGGTATTGAGTCATCTGGAATGCCGTACTGTTGGCCACGACCCTTTTTGAGAGGACGAGTGCGCGGACAGGCCTCCGCTTTGCAAACGAAACATGTGGCCAATTTATCTGGAAAATAAGCAAGGAGAACAAGAGATATTATTTGTTTTGAAGAATTGAGGCTTAGATGCAAAGAAAAAATAAAAATAAACACACCAATGAATAAGTCGCTTCATTTAAAAATGATGAAAAGTTGCCACTAAAGAGCCACGGTAATTTATTTTAATATACATAAAATTATTCTTGGTTAAAACAAGTTTTCAAGATTTGTGCCTTAATAAAAATCTCGACAAGTTTGAGGTTAAGTTCACGTTAGATCAATACGTATTAAGGTAAAGTTAGGTAGAGTTTGGATTGAGGTTAAACTGAGGCTAAATTAAGGTTAGGCTCAGATTAAAATGAGGTTAGTTCAGATTAATATTGGAAAATTGAAATTGCGACTATCGAAAATTTACGTATCTAAGACCTGCAAGGATATGTGCACAATGCATGCAAAATAATAATTAATAACGAATAAATATGAAAAAGCATGCCACAAGGAAGAAGTGTAAAATTTTTGTAAGGATGTTTAAAGAGGAGGATGCAAATAAAAAAATAAAATAAATTGCGAAAAATAAACAAACTGGAAAACGGAGAGAGAGCGCTTGAGTTAATTAATTAAATGTGCGGGTTGCTTCCAGACGTGACTTGGGGCACAGATTTACACGTAAATATATACATACATACATATGTATAAATAAAGGACAGTAGGCAATGCAGCAACCTTGAGCACTGATTAAGGACGAAGGAAGAAGTAAAAAAGAAAATTAAAAAATTAGAACGTATGTATATCCATCAATGGCATCTACAAACATACATATCAGAAAGTGCAGATGTGAGTTCCAAACAAAGTATGCATATCAACTCATTGAAAAATGTGGGTTCCATAACACCCCCTCCCCCTGCGGGAGTCAACCCCTGGTTTACCACCCTTACCTTTTTCATATATAAAATGTATATGAAATTAAAGGGAATCAAAATCCCTATGAGTATCTAATGTTCGATTCCACTCGAACTTAGGCTTCCTTACTTGTTTTTTTTTTTTTTTTTTTTTTTTTTTAATTTTACCATACAAACAATATGCTGAAAATCGGCATTTGACTGCAAAGTTCAAAAGTCGATTAAAAACAAATTCGAACTAACATAAACAAACGCCGCGATACGGGTCTTCTAATTTAGCCTCTACTTTCGACCTAACTTTTGCTAACCTGAATTCGTTCCACAGTGTAATTGCAATTTAAAAATGCATAATATAAACTTTGGCCTTTAATAACTTTCGTTGTTGTTGTTTCCAAAAAAAATTCAAAAATTAATTCGGCCTCGATACGGGAATGTATGATAAACCGTTTTTTCGCATCACTACAATATAACGTGCGATATATTGCATTAACTGTAAAAATGCCCCCAAGGCATAATACAGCAAAAATAAAACTGTGCGTGTATGTGTGTAAGCACCGAGAAGGAATACACATTTATGGAATAGCAGAGTGTGGGCAATGAGGAGTGGACAACACATTTCGCTAAATGTGAATTTTTAAAATTTTAATAAACCCCTTATTTTAATTTTTTTTTTTTGTCTGCTTTTAATTCTGCAAAGAGCCAAAAAGATTGATGTACAAAGGGGAAATGAGTGAATCAAACTTGCCCGGCGCTAATGCGCAACTGCAACTAAGGGTTAATAAAAAGAGTTTCGGGTTATACGAGCTTGAGTGTTGAAAGTAGTGAATTTGCATTCCAGTTTCGTCTTATTTTTTTTTTTTTATTAGCTGCTTTCGATTCACAATTTCTCTGCTGGCTATAAATTTCCTTCTGTCAAATTTATATGTGAATGATAGCGAGCAGAGGGAAATTTTTATCGACCAGTTAGCGAGTTTGTCTACTACTCATTATGGGTTCAAACATTTTTGTTCGATCCGACCTCGCTTGTGTGATGGCGAATCGAAAACGCCAATTATAAAACTATATTAGATATTTTTCATTTTATATTCCAGTTTTTTCAAGTTAATTATTTTTAATATTGCATTAATTTTTTTTTTTTTGGTATCCTGCTTATTTATTTTATTTAAGATTTCAACTCATTTATGTAGATTATATTTCAATGTTTGACATAACCCAATCGCAACTCAAATTTCACATATTTTCCGCCCAATTAACGATATCAAAGCGCAATATTTGCGAGTAGTAGCATGTACTTGAGCGCGCTTTGGCGGCGGCGGTCAATCAAAGTAAAATTCCTAACAATGCTTCCTTCAAGTATTTGCCTTTAGGGATATTATTGTTGTAACTACATATTTTTCTTCTTCAGCATTACAAATGTGGATGAAATTGAAGTAAATATATAGTACATATAAAAAATATCACAATAATAAAATGTTTAGAGACCGACCGCACGCACGCTCGTGAGTACAATGTGTTTGGAAGAATGTAATAAATTAAATGAAAAAAATAAAAATAAAAATAAAAATCTCCTTGACCAAATACCTGAATCATTAATGGTGTAGTAAAAGGAGTGCTTCTGCTTGAGTTAAGTATTTGAGAGTGTTTCTACTTCAAAGGAGAAGCAAACAAATGTAAAAACTTTTGTCAAAATATTTAAAAACAATGACAAGGTATGACGAAAAATCGTTTCACAAGGCATTATATACATTAGATGAGTTTTTTTTTGTATGGGATTCTTTAAACCTTCTCAGATCCTCCCTCCGGCACCGGAATATGAAAATAGGATATTTTAGAGTAAGTAAACTGAAAAAAAATTTAACTTTTCCTAAAACTGGATGGAGCTACACCGAAAACCGCGCAAATTCCCAGAATTTCAAGGTATGTTTAGATTTATGTCTGAAAAAAGTTAGGATTTTGTACAAGAAAAAAAATTGATACCCACCCATACGAAGAATTAACCGCTAAATCGAATGGTGTATTCAGTTTTTTGGTGCACTACCCAGGGAAGGTAATATCGCGGCCTAAAGTGATCATTTTCTTTTTTTTCTCATGAATCTTCAACTTCTTGCCCTATACTCTTCCCGACTTTACTTCATTTAAACTTGAACTCATCTAAATTTTATTCGATTTTTAATAGCTATACATTTCTGGAAAGCGCATTAAATAACGCAGCCCGAAATCGGAATTTATTTTTAAGCTGCGTTATTTAATGCTTTAAAGCGCTTTCCAGAAATGTATTAAAAATCGAAGAAAATTTGGATGAGTTCATCAAGTTTAAATGAAGTAAAGTCGGGAAGAGTATAGGGCAAGAAGTTGAAGATTCATGAGAAAAAAAAGGAAATTATCACTTTAGACCGCGATATTGCCTTCCCTGGGTAGTGCACCAAAAAACTGAATACGCCATTCGATTTAGCGGTTAATTCTTCGTATGGGTGGATATAAATTTTTTTTCTCTTGCAAAATCCCAACTTTTTTCATACATAAATCTAAACATACCTTGAAATCCTGGGAATTTGTGCGGTTTTCGGTGTAGCTCCATCCAGTTTTTGGAAAAGTGAAATTTTTTTTCAGTTTACTTACCTACTCTAAAACATCCACATTCCATATTCCGGTGCCGGAGGGAATATCTAAAAAAAACTCATCTAATATACATATATTTAAAATGCGTGTTATTTTATTTTTTGATTATAGGCATATTTGCCTAATTCTATTCGTCAAAAATAAGCTTTATTTTATTATTTTAATTGCTTGTTTCCGTAAAGAAAATTAATTATTTGCAATTAGTTGTTTTTCTCCCTTTTCCCCTTCTAAATTTCTCACAATTGGGTAATTATTTCACAAAATTCAAAAAACCACTTGTTTGCATTCAAGAGAAATGTAAATCATACGCAGAACAAAAAGCACGATACATCTCCGTCGATTTCGTTCCCCCGCTCCCAATTCCATTGTCGAACACTCCTCTCATATTTTTAATGTTTATCGTTCGAGACAATTAAAAAAAAAAAGCTTCAAGTCTGTTAATAATACTTCCAACTTTACAATCATTTAAATAAAGTTCTCAGCCCCCTGCACTCACGCGATTTCTGGATTGTAGCGCACTTTAGGGCGCTCGCTTTTTGGTTGAATAAAATAAAGAAAAAGAAACGCACAGCCACTTTATGTCAGTATGATGTTCGTTTGTGGGTGTGTGTGTGTGTTCAGTCAGCCAAGTGCCAGTTAATTTGCTAATTTGGTGGTTAAATTTTAATAAGCAAAGGCAAAAGTAAAAAAAAAAACAGAAAGTAAGATACCCGCTGGGGTAGCACACTTTCCAGCACACGCTCGCCCAGAGCAAGAAAGCTACATACGTACATACATAAATACATACATACATACATACATACGTACAAATGAACTGACAATATTTTGTTGCAAAGTTGAGCGTTGAAAGGTTTTAAGCTTTTTATTTTTACGTTTTTTATATAAGCTTCATATCTGTCTTCTTTTTTTTTACATTCACAAATTATGTACAATTATTTTAATGAAATGTAAAGAAAAGGATAAGTATGTTGTCCTGTGGCAGGAAGGCCGGTGTACAGTAGGGCAGACAGCAGAGGGGCAAGAAAAAAGGGGTGAAAATTTTTAATTGCATTTAAGAGAAATACTTAATGCTGATTGTGTTCGTTCGTTTATTCATTGTGAGGGCGTTGATTTTTTAATAATAAATGACCGACAGAAGGGATGCTGAAGCTAAAGTGGCTCGCTGGCTGGCTGGCAGGCTGGCTTTGTGTAACTTTGTACTTTGATGAGTTGATGCGAGTTGGATTGAAGGGAAGAGAAGTGAGGAGACAGAGATGGTGTGTATGTATGTACATACATACATACACACAGACAGTTTTGGCAGTTTGGGTCATCATTAAATGTGTTTATTGGGGTAGTTAATATATTCTCTCTGACTTTAATTACTTTCATCTTGTATATGTATGTATGCACATATGTACGTAGGTATGTATGAGCATTGATACCCTATAAAAATTTGTGCGATTAGTCTCGAGCGAGATTTGTATCGGATTCCTCTCTTTCGGGTACAATTGGCTACAATTACTCCTCAATTGTACCCGGAAGGGTAAAAATCAGAGATTGAATATAACTGTTAACATTTAAAATATTTTTGTTTTTCACAGACAAAAACAAAAAAACAGAAAAAAAAAATTTCGGTCTCAACAAAATAAATTTAAAATCAGATTTTTTGGTCTTTCGGTAACAAAAATATTTTATTTTGCAAAATAAATCTCACATGTTGAGAATAATAAAAAAAAAACACTTATTTGAAAAATTTTCATTGAATGTATGTATGTATATGTACATATATATTTTTTTATTTCCTTCTCAAATTTTTTCTGTTGAAAATAAATATCAGTGGATAACAGAAAAAAACAAAAAATAAGGGTTTCTCTCAGACAAAAATAATTATTTTTTATTTTTTTTTTTTTTAGTCTTGGCAGAAGCAAAAGTAACCTGATGAGTCTAAGACTATAGTTATCTAAGGTAATCTCGACAAAATTTCTAACGTTAGAGACTGTGTTTGCTGGGTTAGAGGGATCTAAGGTGAAACAGCTGTAGTTACATCCATGCTTAAAAACAGTTTTTTTCTAGTTTCTAAAAAAAAAAAATAAAAAATAAAAATATAACCTGGGCCTGTGCTCGTTAAATTAAATAAATTAAAAATAATTTTTTTGTCTTTGGATTTTTGTTTTTAAAAGATTGTTAGAGTTTTTGTCTAAGATTTTTTGTTATTTTCAAAACCTTTGAAATTGTTAACAATTATTTTCAATGTCTAGTAAAAATGTAGACTAATTGTTGACACTTGTACTCAAAAGGTTAAACGAACTTCGGAATATGCTTTTGTTCAGGTATAGAAGGGTACAACTTCCATACGAAATCCGATTGGCATCAAAGTGAAGTAGTCTACCTTCGTACTCTTTCAGGCATTACAGGGTGCAGTTACTCTCCCCACAGGACACGTTCAAACAAAAGGGAACACTTTATTCTATATAAAGAGACCACAAGTTGTATTAGCCGCACACTCCCTTACGAGTGATCAAGGTCACATCCCGGATTAGTCGAATTTTTTGCAGGGTATCTACATACATACAGCTGTGTTCAAAATAATAATAGTGCTATGAAATCAATGTGAAACTTTCTCATAAAAAGTTTATTTTAACTTCTTTTTGGTTAAAATTGGGTACAAAAGTAGCATAAACATTCATTTCACGTATCACAAGAGTTTTACGGTGTTAAGTTGCAAGATAACCGATTAAGAAGGACAAAGGTAAAATAACTCAAAAATTCCTTGTTCAAAAAAATAATAGTATTTTTATTCTAGTTTAGATAAATATTTAAAAAAAGGTAAAATTAAAAAATTCAGAATATACAAAATAAAGTAGTGTTTAACATTAGTTCGTGGAAGCATCAGTGTCTAAAAACACCTTACAGCGACGCGACATAAAATCGACTAATCCTTCACAGCGTTTCTTGGGTATTTTTTCTCAACAATCCCAAAGTTCACGATTATTGGCTGGTTTCCCATTTCTTTATGTCGCCCCACAAGTTTTCTATAGCATTGAGTTCGGTTGATTGTGCAGGACAGGACATTACCTCAATTCCTTTGAACTCCTTGCTTAGCCGACTCGTATGTTTTGGGTCATTATCCTGATGGAAGATTCATTCCAGAGAAATTTTGTATTCCGCATAAGGCAGCAGGGTGTTCTCCAAAATACCCACGCAGGCATGTTGATCCATGGTGGTGTCAATACGATGTATGGGCCCAACACCATAAAAAGTAAGACACACTCAAACTAATATTTTCGACCCACAACCTTTAGCTGATTTCTTGCTTTCGTCCGTCCTTTTTTCCAGGCACAGTTTCTCAATAGTATCTCCGTCGTCCACCGAAAACTGAATACAAGCCTAGATACACAACCAAAAAGGTTAAACATGGTGGGCTGAAAATATCAGTTTGAGCATATTTTATTTTTTATGGTTTTGGGCCCATAGATCGTATTGACACCACCATGGATCAACGTGCCTATGTGGGTATTTTGCAGAACACTATGCCTTAGGGTGCGTTTATGTCGGAGCAATAGAAGAAAGAAAGAAAGATAGCGAAGAAAATTGTAAACGGGAATTCTGTACTTCTGTTTATGTCGGAGCTGCGATAAGCGCTAAGCTCACCACAGATAATAGCAAAGAAAATACCTTACGGAAATCACGTATAGTGTTTATGTCGGAGCAATAGAAGAAAGAGTGATACTAGCAACGAAAATTGTAAATGGGAGTTCTGTACTTCTGTTTATGTCGGAGCAGTGGGTGACTAAAGAAATTCACCACATTAGTGCTATTATCATAACAGAGAAAATACCTTATGGGAAACGCGTGTAGTGTTTATGTCGGAGCAATAGAAGAAAGAGTGGATACTAGCAACGAAAATTGTAAATGGGAGTTCTGTACTTCTGTTTATGTCGGAGCCGCGCTATAAGCGCGTATCAAAGTATAAGAGCGAAGAAAATTAATTCATTGATTTTCTTTAGTCGATTAGCGCTATTCATTATGGAAACAGAAAGTTCCATCAGTGCAATTTTTAAAAGGCAACCTTTGTGGGATCAAAGAAATCCAAATCATCCCAATAGGCTTGTCTTGGATAAACTGTGGACGGCCGTAGCATGTGAAATGAAAGCCAAACGTAAGTAAATATATACGAATTCATGCATAAAAAATAAAATAGGTTTTAAAAATTTTTAAGTGGCATTTTCATAAAATTTTTCGATTTCTAAAATTTTATAAATCTATTTTATTTTTTATGAATAAGAGGGACATTGTTTATGTGTTTTATTACTTTCTATACACAATTTTTATATAACCTTTCAAATTAAAAAAATTAAATATATAGATAAGTATGTGTGGAGCAGAAATATATGTAAATATTTATTATGTGTAAAATAACAACGTCTCTTCTCCTTTTCGGTTACTCTAACATTTTTATTTAAGTACCACAATACACTAAAGACAAATCTAGTACCATAGCTTCAATATACGCAGATAACAGCGCTATTCCACTCTTTGCTAGCTTAGCTCCGACATAAACACTCAATAGCGCTATATGCTTTGGTCGAACAGCGCTATTACCTCCGCTTATTGACCTCTTCGCTACTATTGCTCTTATCACTGCTCCGACATAAACACTCAATAGCGCTATATGCTTTGGTCGAACAGCGCTATTACCTCCGCTTAGGGTGCGTTTATGTCGGAGCAATAGAAGAAAGAAAGATAGCTGTGCGTGATATACGCTTATCGGAATAGCGCTATTGAGTGTTTATGTCGGAGCAGTGATAAGAGCAATAGTAGCGAAGAGGTCAATAAGCGGAGGTAATAGCGCTGTTCGACCAAAGCATATAGCGCTATTGAGTGTTTATGTCGGAGCTAAGCTAGCAAAGAGTGGAATAGCGCTGTTATCTGCGTATATTGAAGCTATGGTACTAGATTTGTCTTTAGTGTATTGTGGTACTTAAATAAAAATTTTAGAGTAACCGAAAAGGAGAAGAGACGTTGTTATTTTACACATAATAAATATTTACATATATTTCTGCTCCACACATACTTATCTATATATTTAATTTTTTTTAATTTGAAAGGTTATATAAAAATTATGTATAAAAAGTAATAAAACACATAAACAATGTCCCTCTTATTCATAAAAAATAAAATAGATTTATAAAATTTTCGAAATCGAAAAATTTTATGAAAATGCCACTTAAAAATTTTTAAAACCTATTTTATTTTTTATGCATGAAGTCGTATATATTTACTTACGTGTGGACTTCATTTCACATGCTACGGCCGTCCACAGTTTATCCAAGACAAGCCTATTGGGATGATTTGGATTTCTTTGATCCCACAAAGGTTGCCTTTTAAAAATTGCACTGATGAAAGTTTCTGTGTCCATAATGAATAGCGCTAATCGACTAAAGAAAATCAATGAATTAATTTTCTTCGCTCTTATACTTTGATACGCGCATATAGCGCGGCTCCGACATAAACAGAAGTACAGAACTCCCATTTAAAATTTTCGTCGCTCTATTGCACTCTTTCTTCTATTGCTCCGACATAAACACTACACGCGTTTCCCATAAGGTATTTTCTCTGCTATGATAATAGCGCTAATGTGGTGAATTTCTTTAGTCACCCACTGCTCCGACATAAACAGAAGTACAGAACTCCCATTTACAATTTTCGTTGCTAGTATCACTCTTTCTTCTATTGCTCCGACATAAACACTATACGTGATTTCCGTAAGGTATTTTCTTTGCTATTATCTGTGGTGAGCTTAGCGCTTATCGCAGCTCCGACATAAACAGAAGTACAGAATTCCCGTTTACAATTTTCTTCGCTATCTTTCTTTCTTTCTTCTATTGCTCCGACATAAACGCACCCTTATTGACCTCTTCGCTACTATTGCTCTTATCACTGCTCCGACATAAACACTCAATAGCGCTATATGCTTTGGTCGAACAGCGCTATTACCTCCGCTTATTGACCTCTTCGCTACTATTGCTCTTATCACTGCTCCGACATAAACACTCAATAGCGCTATTCCGATAAGCGTTTATCACGCACAGCTATCTTTCTTTCTTCTATTGCTCCGACATAAACGCACCCTTATGCCACTATGCCTTATGCGGAATACAAAATTTCTCTGGAATGAACCTCCCATCAGGATAATGATCCAAAATATACGAGTCGGCTAAGCAAGGAGTTCAAGGGAATTGAGGTAATGTCCTCTCCTGCACAATCAACCGAACTCAATGCTATAGAAAACTTGTGGGGCGACATAAAAAAATAGGAAACCAGTCAATAATCGTGAACTCTGGGAAGTAGGAAAGATCTGTTGAGAAAAAATACCCAAGAAACGCTGTGAAGGATTAGTCGATTTTATGTCGCGTCGCTGTAAGGTGTTTTTAGACACTGATGCTTCCACGAACTAATGTTAAACACTACTTTATTTTGTATATTCTGAATTTTTTAATTTTACCTTTTTTTTTAAATATTTATCTAAACTAGAATAAAAATACTATTATTTTTTTGAACAAGGAATTTTTGAGTTATTTTACCTTTGTCCTTCTTAATCGGTTATCCTGCAACTTAACACCGTAAAACTCTTGTGACACGTGAAATGAATGTCTATGCTACTTTTGTACCAAATTTTAACCAAAAAGAAGTTAAAATAAACTGTTTATGAGAAAGTTTCACATTGATTTCATAGCACTATTATTATTTTGAACACAACTGTAGATAGGTACATAGGTATGTATGTATGTATGTGGCGAGAGTCACTTAACTTTTTTTGACGGCGGTTTAATGGAAATTTGCTTTCATTTAGTAAATATTTGTATTTTAGCAATTTGTTAAAATATTATGTAAGTATGTACATAGTACCACATTTGTACATCGTTTCGGGCAGAGTAAATTGAACGAAAATTTTTAATAAGTGCTTAGGAAATCATGAATGTTTTGTGTAGTGTAGTAGTATGTAGGTATGTATGTATGTATGTCTTCCATTTATTAAAGTTTGTAAATTTTTTTCTTTTTTTGTTTTGGCTCAAGAAATCAAATTTTTCGCTTTTCCCTTTTTTCTGATCTTTATGATTCGCTACTTTTGTATCTTTTATTTTATTTTTTGCACATTTTCAACCATGAACAAAATCTAAAACGCCGTAATTAGGCTAATTAATTACAAATTAAATGAATTAACTTTTCATATTATTATATATTAATACCCAAGCAACTACAAATATGATAATATACTTAATTGTTTAATCCGCAAACATTTCAATAAACCAAAAAAATAAAAAATGTAAGAATTGAAAAAGTAACATGTACGCATAATAAATTAATTTACATGAACACAAAAAATTACAATGGCAATATATTTAATTAGTTTTTTATTTTTATAAGGCTTTCTGTTACAAACAACGCCTATATGTAGGCAATTTTTGTAAGCTTCGCTCGAAAATCGCTGATTTCAATATATTGATTTTAAATTTATTTCAATTAATACAAAAATGCTTTTTAAAACGAGAGAAAGTGGAAAGAGAAAGCCACAAGCTAGAGTAGAAATATTAAAAAAAATCATATGTATGTACGTATCTATGTATGTGCATATGTGAGTACAAAAAAAAAACATGCATTGCCAGACTGCAGCGTTGGCATTTTGCTAGTCAAATGTCACTACGGCCCACCTATGTATGTACATATGTATGTATGTATGTATATACACTGCCCGACTCAACAAACACGCCACATTTTGGAGAATTTGTGCAATTATCATTTGTACATATGTTTATATGTTCGTTGGTATGCACATACATATGTATGTACATAACTACATATAGGTATATTAAATGCTGATATCGTCAGAATTGTTAATACATACATACGTATGAATCTACAAAAATTAACTCATGTGTAATTAATGCGTATTAATGGAAAATTGTGTTAATTAAATGATGTTTTAATGTGAAAAAAAACACGCTTGTATGTCTGTATTTATTTTTAAATATAAAAAAAGGACACATGCTCATACATACATACATATGTGCAACATTATCGCCATACGCATATTAAAAATAAAATTGACAAACACGCAAAGAGCATATTAAAGTTGTCCAGATGTACTGCCGCTATCGCTCCACGTAGCATCGCACACATCGCTCTGCATTCATCATCATAAAATCATAAAATCATCAACACCGACTCTGCTCGACTATCGTCACCGCATTTGCCGCGCAATTGTAATTAATTACACGATTTTATTTTAATTCGTTACAATTTTCACTTAACGGGAATTTTCGCTTTTTTGCCTTTTCGTTTGTTTTTGTTTTTATTATCAATTTCGCGGCAGCCATAATATTCAATATTCACTTTAGGCATTAACTCCGCAATATTATTGGTTGTGATATACATACACACATGCATATTTACCATCCATCCATGCAAAGAATACATGCGCTCGCTTAAGTCGATGAGCCCATCAACAGAAGGATTTGATAGCTGTCAGAAATACTTGCCATTGCTGCCACCACCGAAGGAATTACCCTTTATATGTGTGTACATATGTAGTTTTTTGTAATGGAGGAATATTGAATTGTGTGGCTACAATGGCTACCGGGGGGGCAAAGTGTCAATTCAAATTATTTTCAATTTTTATAAAAATGTATGTATGTGATTGATTGCGATTTTATCCAAGTCTCAACTGTCGCTTTGTAGCAATTTAAAAAGTGAATATGATGTATATATGTATGTACATATATGATATAACATCACATTGATCGTATAATTATGACGAAATGTATAAATGCAATATTTTTAATAGGGCTCCAGATACCCGGGTATCGAGCAATTCGAACACAACGAAAACGAAAAGAAAGAAGACGAAAACGATGTGTGAAAAAAGTTATCAGTGGGTAAAATCACATGATCACGAGGTCATATGATCAAGCATTACACAAAAAATATCACAAGCTAAGATCATGTGATGTATTTGATTGATTTGATCATAAAATTACAGCAGTTGACCAGTTCACAACATGAAGCTGTATCATATACATATTTAGTATTAAGAGGTCGCTGTGGTGCAGTGGGTAGAGTGCTCGCCTGCTATGCCAGAGGTCTCGGGTTCAAACCCCAGTCCGAGCAAACACCAAAAAAATTTTTCTAATTAGTAAAAATCCAATTATTGGGTTTTTTAAGAGCAGCGGTCACCTCTCGGCAGTGGGCGGTATACCCTCCGAGTGTATTTCTGCCATGAAAAAGCTTCTCACAAAAAATGCATTCGCCGTTCGGAGCCGGCATAAAACTGTAGGTCCACCCAATTAGTAGGAAAAACAAAAAGGAGCACACCTCGAATTGGGAGAGAAGCTCGGCCATAAAACTCGTCAGAGTTATAATAGCGCCATTGTATAATATTATATTAAGAGATCAAAAAATAATCAAATAACTATATTATAACACATGATGACAATCGATTTATTAAAATGGCATATCTACAAAAGATACAAAAAATCATCTTGACATGATCATATGATGAATTTTAGGCAGAGCTTCTCCTCCAATTCGAGGTTTCCGTTCTAGTTTCTCGTACAAATACGATTCATGCTCAAATTTAAAAAGCAATTGGTAAGATCATTAGGTGCGTCATATGTATGTAAGACCTCCTCAAATTGCCAATCATAAGATCATTTCACGTAAAAGCCCGTCTCCACATATCTTGATTCGCCAGCGAAACATCTAGCAAAACATCTCGCTAAATAACCCGTCTCCACGTGGCTGATCGTTATTCAGTTTAAGATTTATCTTTCTTGTTCTTCTTAAATGTTTGTATGTTTGCTTATTTTCCCGTTTTTGTTTTGGTCTGTGTGATATTTCTATAGATTTTCGATACAAAATTAGAGAAGGCATCGATATTATCGGGATTGGAAAAATGATTGAGAACGAAACAAGTGTTTCAATCTTCACTCGCTCTCAGAAATTTTTATGGAAGTTGGCGAGTTTCGGCACTCGTTTTGAGGTCGAAACAAGATTGAGAGAGCGAGTGCAGAAAAAAAGAGCGCAACACGTTATGTGGAGACATGGTATTACGTACGTTATTTAGTAAAAGCTTAATACTGTGTGTTAATTCATGGCTTATATGTCACAATATTAATCGTTAAAATAGAATTTAATTGGCCACACAAGTTAATTTATAAAATATCGCTTCAAAATTGTAGCTAAAGTAATACTTGTTTGTTATTAGAAAGAGCTTGTACTACACAGGAAATATACATAAATATGTATGTATATAGCTAATTTGTAAAACACTTTAATTAGCGATTCAAATCGGTGCGCTGATTGCCTTTTTACATGCACAGATACATATGTATGTGTGCATAAACGGGGCTACATCTAATAAAGGCAGGACATGTCATATACATATGTAACTACAGTGGATTGTACAAGTATGATATGAAAAAAGAGCCACAAACAAAATGGGTTGCACCAATTGATTTTGTGTATCGTTAGCAGCAGCAACAACCACAACTATAAAATCAACAAAAATAACAATCGAACCTACAATATTTGATTGACTGCAGATCAGATTAGTAAACATTTAAGGTAAATACTACACTAATAAATTCATAAACACGAGTGCGAGCCATGAAATGCAATCACACAAACACATACACACATATGTGTGTATGTACGTGGGTGTGCCCAGCAAAAATCGACGCCTTATTTAAGAATTATTACAGAAAATTTAAAGGCAACCGAAATAAGGTCTGAAAATTCTAAGTGAAGCAAAGTTGTATCGGCAAAGGCTTGAAATAAGGCTGATTTTCCTGAGTTGGCGTCATTAGGCCATAAGGAATACTCTCTCTCTCTATCTCTCTCTCTGAGAGCACACCTTATTTCTAAGGCTTATCCGCAATGCGAAATAAGGCTCATTTAAGGTCCAATTATGGCCTGATAATCAGGCTTTATGTGGTGTATTTATAACTTTTAAATGCCTTATTAATAAGGTATTTTTGTTTAGCTGCATAATTCATAATTTTTGCGCAATTTAAGCATTGCGGCAATTTCATTATAAAAAATATATGCTGCTAGGGTTGAAACGTTATTATTCATGCATTTATGTATATACATACATATGGGCTAATCCTGAAAAAGTCAACCAAGAGCATGAAATTAAAAATGGTCCGAACTTTTTTTTTTGGTATTTGTTAGTAAAGATAATACATGTGTATGTTAGAAAAACATAAGCATTTTCTATTCGTTCCTAAACTCAGGCTGAGAAAAATCGCCAAAAAAATAATTTTCACTACAGGCTTTTTTATTAGCAAAGTATCATTTTTTTTCTTCGCGGGTTTAGTTTATTGAAAAGAGAGTTATATTATTGTTACATGCTCTAATCATTCTACTTAGAACGTAATTTAATTTAAGATTATCAAACTGCGAAGCTAGTAAGAATAAAGGAGTTTTTTTTTACTTTAAAATTTCGCTTATCCTTTTGTCGCGTGCGTTACCAAAAAACTATATAAATAGTTATTAAACCTAGGAAACCACTTGAAATTAAAAAAAATTTCAGTGACAAAGTAAGCTTGTGTACCTTTTTCCAAAAATAAAATCAGTGTTGTCCGAAAGCTGAATGTTACCACTTTATGTGTGTTTTAAATTGGTCGCGTGCGTTACCGTAAGTGCAAAAATTCAATCTATATCTATATATATAAAAGGAAGTGGCGTTAGTACAAACGCGTATAACTCAAGAACGCCTGCACCGATTTGGATGATTGAGACAAATTCAGATTGTTCTCTGGCCAGAATAGGAGAATATCCAATAAAATTCCCGAAAAATGCAAAAAAAAAAAAATATTTTCCCATATATTTTGTATATCTATATATATAAAAGGAAGTGGCGTTAGTACAAACGCGTATAACTCAAGAACGCCTGCACCGATTTGGATGATTGAGACAAATTCAGATTGTTCTCTGGCCAGAATAGGAGAATATCCAATAAAATTCCCGAAAAATGCAAAAAAAAAATATTTTCCCATATATTTTGTATATCTATATATATATAAGGAAGTGGCGTTAGTACAAACGCGTATAACTCAAGAACGCCTGAACCGATTTGGATGATTGAGACAAATTCAGATTGTTCTCTGGCCAGAATAGGAGAATATCCAATAAAATTCCCCAAAAATGCAAAAAAAAAAATATTTTCCCATATATTTTGTATATCTATATATATAAAAGGAAGTGGCGTTAGTACAAACGCGTATAACTCAAGAACGCCTGCACCGATTTGGATGATTGAGACAAATTTAGATTGTTCTCTGGCCAGAATAGGAGAATATCCAATAAAATTCCCGAAAAATGCAAAAAAAAAAAAATATTTTCCCATACATTTTGAGATAGGGATAGGAATGGGGATAGAGATAGAGATAGAGATAGAGACAGAGATAGAGATAGATATAGGGATAGGGGAAATTAGGTTTGTCGCGGCGAATATATGTATATCTCTTTTGTTCAGAGAATTGACAGTTTTATAACTTTATAGGAATAAATTTTAGGCAGAACAACGTCTGCCGGGCCAGCTAGTATGTATATAAAAATGGATCACGATTTCCTTGGTTATCGCATCACGCCTGAACGGATGGAACGATTTCAATAATTCTTTTTTTGTTGTGTTTAGTATTGTCTGGAGAAGGTTCTATTGGAAAATAATTTCAAAAAAGTTAAAAGGGCGTGGCACCTCCCATACAAACAAAACGTTTCATACTGTATACGTATTTCTGAAAATATTCTTTGTAAGGCTTAGAACTTGGGATGATATACTAACGTCATGCCAAGCTCACAAATAGAGATGAGCGTTATTACAAAAAAAGGCGTGGCACCTCCCAAATACCCCAAATTTTTTATACTCAATATCTCTGGAAGTGTTCATGGTAGGACCCTGGAAATTTGTAGGAACATAAAAAATGTCAAATGGGAGCTATTGGAAAAGGGGGTGTGGCATCTCCGATACAAACTTTATCTCTCTAAGTTATGGAAAAGTGTTCCAAACATTATCGGAATTAAAAGTTTGCGTTGGTTTTCATACATCGATGGCGACTTTATTGAGGTTGCTCGAACAGCTTATTCGCCGAAGAAAAAATTAAAGTACAACGTACCTAGTTTTAAGTTATTTTTTACTTATTCTACCAAAATACTTTAAATGTACTTTTTTATTCATTCTTTGCTAAAAATTCATTAAAAATGAGAATTAAAAAAAAATTTTGTTTTATATTTTTTCATTGGGAAATTTTGTCGCGTGCGTTACTGTCGCGTGAGTACTACTATTATAGTCCATAAACAAAATTAGAGAAATATTTTTAAAATTTCGTAAATCTACGAACCTAAGATACTCTTCGAACTTCATTTCCTCGTTTTTAGTAAATATGTTATTGTGCAAAATTCGCTAAATTTTGCATACTTCCAGACGCATTAAAAAATAACTTCTATTTTTTGTCGCGTGCGTTACCACTATATATTTGCGTGTATATCAGAACTTAACTGTTACTCTAGCTTAAATGTGAATGTAGTACTCCGGTAGTGCTTTGCATTAGATAAAATAAACATGTAATCCTCTCGTTGCACACTGGTCAGCCCCCATACACAAAAGTCAAAAATGTTGGTGCTTGAAAAAGAAACTTCTGTCATGCATTTCCGTGGGAAATATATTGAATTTTATGGAAAACCTCATTCTATACGCAATAGCCACCATTAAATGTTACTTTGGCTCATTTAAAGTCAACACATTTGAAAAAATTTTTTTCTGGAAAAAGTTTGTGTAATTAAGTATATTATGATTTTTGCGATATTTCAAGTTTGAGTGCTAAAAAAATGCGGATAACTATGGAAACGCAAGAAGAACGTATGTTTTATGATTTAGCGAAAGAAAACAGTGAAAGCAATTTATTTTTAGCAAAATACAAGATGAAAAAATCTTGGCTTTTCTATGAGCGTAATTTTTAAGCATTAGCATTTTCATTTAAACTTTTAACAATTAAGGACCACTCTGGACCAGGTCTTATAAGCAGATTTGAGTTCTTTCAAGTCTTCTCTTAAGAAGCCTGTTTATACATTTTTCCCTTTTTTTCCCTTTTTCTTAAAATATCATATTAAATGTAACTAGTCTATACAAAATATTGTTGCCCAAAATGCTCCTTTTACGATTTTTGTACATATTTACATCGACTGTTTTCGATAAAACTTTATTTTCGATAAAATCTGAGTAATTGAGTTTTGTCCCACTCTCCATACAATTTTTTTTTTTTTTTTGATCCCGCGAAATATCGCGGAAATATTTTTTTTTTATTGTAACTTTGTTATTTGACATCGGATTTTTAAAATCGAAATGTCATTAGTTTAGTCTTTGGAAGCTCTATATTTTCTTCTAATGTCCTTTTGACCTATGAAGTCGTTTTCACATAGTTCAGTCACCTAACCAAGTTTTTCGTCCAAAATATCCTATTTGTTTCACAAGAAAAAAATCGCCAAAAATGAAGTATTTATCGGATCTCTCCGATATTACGCTTAAAGTCTGTGCAATTAAACGGGAAAATTTTTAAAGTAATAAAACTTTCCTGATTTTTACAACTTTTTATAAAAACTTAACTTGAAAATCAAAATTTTTTTTTCAAAAATCGCAAAAAATTCACAAAATTTTGAATTGACCAGCTTTCGCTCAGCGAGTTTTTATTAGACCACTACAAGTTGTATGTCGTTTGAAGCGTATTTTAATTGCCTTTCGAACGAGATACTGCTTGCGTTTATCGCACTTGTAACTCCAGAGAAAATAATTTTTGAATGAAGTGATAACAAAAAAACACAAAATTACCGTTATCTCAAAAACCTAACTATACAAAAAATTAAAAAAAATAGTTCCAAGCTCAGCAGGTCAATTCCTATCCTCCTCCATTCCTCGTTTTCTTGTTTTTTTTTTGGCTGTCTACTAGCGTTAGTGGTGGGCGTGGATTACAACATATATGCTTTTAATTTTTCTGAAAGATGAGTCGTATAGTGGGACACCAATGTGCCAAATTTGGTTTAGGTAAGCTCATCCGTTTCCAAGAAATTGAGTTTTGTCCCACTCTCCATACAAATGAGACCAGTGTGCGTTGTTTCCCTCCTTTATCATTGATTATATGCGTACGAATGTCGCGTGCGTTACCCAGGATTAGCCCATATGTACATGTATGTATGCATATCGGAATGAGATAAGCGTCCGCACTTAACCAAACACTTCATTGCATGCCAGTAGAAACAAAACTGAAACAAAAATCTACAATACGCAATTTTTACGCTCGCCACACATTGTACTCTCGTTGCTCAATTCCCTTTCTCTCGCATTGGGATTTGTTAAAATTAAGTATTAAACGTTTGAAACAAAGGGAATGAGTGCATAACAGCAAGCAGCGCTGCCAGCGTATTCCTGTTGCATACCTGATTCGTCAACAATAAGCATAGACTTTTTGCAGGGTGCACACACAGAGATATTTGTATGTGCATACAAAATATGAAATGTAAATAGAAATGAGAAGGAGGGAGGGAAATGTGTGCCGGTTAACGATGGCTAATTCAATTTAACACGTTTGCCACAAAAACATACACACACGTTTACATGGAAGTGAATGGGTTGTTCCAATTGCACTAAGCAAATACATCAAAATATTTGTTCGGTTATTTGCGGGTTACAAAATGTTACATACAAACATACATATGTATGTATTTACCTATATTAGATAAATAATAATAGATATTAGGTTAACTAATGAATTTATGTTGTAGCATAGTTGTTGCTGCATGGAAGAACAAGTAAAATGTAAAATGATGAAATGAAATAAAAATAAGATTATTGTTCATACATACACATTTATAAATACATATGTATATGTATTAATTTATCCACTAAAGCCACTCCTTGTTGTGGCAATCAAAATACAAATTAAATATGTATGTATGTATATATTAATAATAAAAATGACTCATTAATTCATCAATAATAAAAGTCAATTGCCAATTAATGTGCTAAACTTTAAATAGCCGCCACCACATAAAAAAAACTCGCCGCATCATTCGATATTCAAAAATATTACGACCGACAACTACCCCAACCCATCCACAAGAAATGCAATAAAAATACATACATACATACATAATACGCAATTTGGTTAAACCAAAAGGCGACCGAAAATAAAGCACATCAAACAATGTGAAGATTTGCGATCAATGTCAAAAAGCGCGCACAAAAGTATGCTTCGTTATTTACATTAATGCCAAAAGGAAATTTCTGTGAGAAAAAAGGGAAGGAAAGAGCAAGAGCAAAAATGTGAGTATCTAATATTTTAATCAAAGTAAAATAATGTATCTACACTAGATTCTAGTCGGCGAAAAGGCGGTAGAGAGAGATGAAGAAAAGAAGGCCAGCGTCAAGCCGCAGAAGAATTGTGTCCAAAGAGCGTATATGGAAAAGAGGGTGCAGTCTGTGAAACTTCACACTGGATGTCACATTTCGCACGAGATAGGACCCCTGAAATTTTTTACTAATTTAAAAACAAGTGAGCGAAATTTTTTACGGGTCCCATCTCGCGCGAAATGTGACATCTAGTGTTAAGTCTTATTAGACAGCACCCTCTAATCCATATACGCTCTTTGTTGTGTCTAATAAAAATATTCATATTTCAAAACCGGCCAAAATAAATTTATCCGACCGGATTTGGCACAAGACGCCCAAGCTCGACAACACTGAAGCAGGCCGCTACCGTCGTCGCCGTCGTCGTCGTCGCCGCCACCATTATAGATAGCAGTCCACTAACCATTATGACGTTTCTTCGCTGCAGTGTTTATTTATATTGGCTGCGGTCGCATTTGAGTATTTTCATCAATCAAATTCAATCCAAAATATAACGTCAGCCTTGCTTCGGCAGCGTCCGTTGCTGCTTATTCATATTTTTATTTTTTTATCAATTTTATTAATAATTCAATCAAAGAAAATCATAGCGCATATTGCGACATTAGTCGGCATCGTCGATAAAAAGAAAAACAAAAAACTTCTTTTGATTTTTTTTACTTGTGTAGAAGAGTGTGAGCGGCGTCAGCAGGTTGCTGGCTTGTTACTGCGCTGAGTCGTATTCATCTGCTTTTTCGCCGGCTTTTTTTTTACAGCGCCAGGCAGCATTGCATATTTACTCAAGGAAAAAAATTATATAATTCCATTAGTGCGATTTCTTTTTCATCATCGACAAAGAGTAAATATTAAATACGCAGCGCCGCGCGCAAATAATATGCCCGGCTGCTGCTGCTGCTGCTATGTACGCATGTATGTATGTATGTACTTGGTACCAAAAATACCCAATGGAGAATTCTTTTATCGAAATATATGTACAGGTGGAGATGGGCAGGTTTGAGCTGCGCGACTATGCAGTAGCGCAGTGTTTTTTGGAAGTGTGGCGTAAAAATTATTGGGAGGAGTTAAACAAATAACGGAAAATGTTTCTATGACGAATATCAAAGATTTGTAAGTATCGCAAGATCAAACCCATTTTTTCATATCCAAACAAAATTGAGAAATAGCTATACACTCAAACTTCGCTGTAAATAGTTGTTGAATTTTTTTCCACTTACCCCCAACAATTCAAAATTGCCATAATTTCGTCTAACCGGAATTTTATTTAATTTTCTTGTTTTTTTTTTTTATTTTATTTTTTTTTTAGTTTTAATCTTTTTTTTTAATTTTGAACATTTTATACCTTTTAATTTTTTTTGTTTTTTTTTTTTGAAGTTTCTTAAAATAATCGAGCCGATAATTTTTTATTAATTTTTTGTTCTTTTTTTTCTTAATTAACACAAAAGCGAGGATGATATCGTGGCGAATTCCAGATGAATTCGCGGAGGTGAATTCCACTTTTCGGACTTGTATCGAGTTCGAGATGGACTCGAAAAAAATCAATTATCGCAATGGCATTTCTTAATTTTATTATATCTTGTTTTACACGAAGAAATTCCCTGTTGGGCTTTAATTTACCATTTAAAACTCTACTCAACAAACTCAAAAGCTCGGATGATATCGTGGCAAATTCGAGGCGGATTCGCAGAAGAAGATTTTCGAGAACGTATTCGCCAATGAGCTTTAATCTCGAATAGCCAACGATCCGAGAATATAAAAATGCCCAAATCGCTAATGAAAGGTGACTGGGCTGGGAATTCGGATTCGCTGATATATCGTCGCGAAGTATCGCCGCAATAATATAATCAGAGAAGCGAACTCGTATCGAATTCGAGCCGAATTCCGTTGTGTTTATAACATTTTTAATTCTGTATGCAGTATTTTTAAATTTATGTACTTATTTTTTTTTTTTTTTAAGTTTCTGAAAATAATCGAGTAGGAATTGTTTTTACACAATTTTTACATTTTTTAGTACAGTATCTTTTTAATTTTCTTTTAAATTTGCTTAGTTTTTTTTAAGTTTCTTAAAATAATTGAGCCGAATTTTTTCTAATAAATTTTTTGCTTTTATTAATTTTTTTTTTTTTTCAATGCGTAGATATCTTTAAATTTGCTTTAATTTTATTTTTAATTTTTTTATATACCCCTTTTTGAACACTTTGGCCCTGCTCTTTCACATTTATTAATTCTTTTTCCCTCAATTTTATTTTTATCATAATTTGTTTCTTTTTGTGATCCGTCAATGTTGCACACTGTGCAGCAGAGCGGTTATCAGCGACTAACCTGCTTCATATCATCAAATGCGTATATATGTATTTTTTGATATATCCTCAAATTTTTTCTTGCTGCTAACTTTCAAGGTTTTGTGCTCACACATACACACACACGCGCCCAAACGCACGGAGCCCGTCAGCAATTTCGCAAAAGTTTAAGAAAATATAAAAAGTACTTAAAACAGAAATCAATGCAAATATTGGGAGTGAACAAATATCTTTCGCAGAATCGTGAGTCCTTCTCTCTCCCTCTCTATGTATGTGGGGTATATGTCCTTTGGGCGAAACAGACCCCAAAAAAATATGTTTTATTTTTTAATGATTGAAACTGATATGCATGTGCACCAAATAAAAAATTAAAAAAAAAAACACCAGCCAGCACGCGCTTGAAATTTTAGTCTAATTATCTCAGAAGAGAAAAGCGCAAATTAGTTAGCTAAGCAATTTAATTCACCCGCTTTCCATATTCCTTTCCTTAAAATCACGCTATGCTTTGCTTTTCATTTCTTTTAACTTATTGCCAATTAAATTCCATAACGTTTGTGCATAAACAACACACTAATTAGCACCGTTGGGAATTGTTTGTAACTAGTTTTTTTTTTCTTTCTTTTTTGTAAAAGTCCACTGCAAGTTAAATTGCTGATCCGTGGATCCAGCCGGAACGGAATTGGGGAGGTGTGCGGTGGCGTTGACTTTTGGTGAGTGAAACGCGGTTAAGCTTTCAAGTATTTAGCGCGCGTGCCAAAGCACGTGTAACAACAAAAATTTGAGTAGAGTGCGAGGGAAAGGCAGAAACTTTGAAGTGAGTGAGTCAAAATGACAATGTGCAGCATTTCGAAAATTTTTGTTCGGACTGTCAAATTCTTTTTGTTCTATTCCAGACATTTTTTCCGGGTTGTTTGTTGTATTGACAAAATGTGAAACTGTCCCCGACTACAAGACAACATTTTCTGTTCTTAACACAATTAAAAGAATGGCATTATTTTTGTTTCATTCATCACATTCATGCATTCTTCAACATCTTCATAGGGCACAGGGCACGTTAGATAGGGTCGAAAAAAAGCTGTAAAAGTCCGCCCCTAAATTTGAAGCTTATATTGCGAGGGTTAAGGGACACAAAAAAATTTTTAATTCATTAGTTTAGTATTTTGAAGCTCTACATTTCCTTCTAATGTCCTTTTGAGCT
The DNA here is from genome assembly GCA_960531455.1 of Urophora cardui. NCBI lineage: Eukaryota > Metazoa > Arthropoda > Insecta > Diptera > Tephritidae > Urophora > Urophora cardui. Next base: position 34,087,580 of record OY482671.1, read on the forward strand.
CTGAAGTCGTTTTCACATAGTTGGGTCAGCTAACTTATTTGTGTGTCAATGAATTATCCTCTTTGTTTTGCCTAATGAAAGTGCTTCAAAATTCATGACAATGTTGCCTTGAGACGGTTTTACTAAATTAATAAATATAATAAAGAAGTTACGTCACGGCGAATTCTTAACGTAGCTATTATTTAACTAATTTTTTTTAAGCAATTCGGTATATGTACATATGTAAAGTTGTAAAAGTCCGACCCTAAATTTGAAGCTTATATTGAGAGGATTAAAGACAAAATTTTTATTTTTTTTTTTCTGATAACGCGAAATACCGCCGAAATAGTTTTTTTATTGTAACTTTGTTATTTGACTTCAGAGTGCAAAAGGACATTAGAAGAAAAGATAGAGCTTCGAAATACGAAAATAATGACGTATCAATTTTAAAAATCGGATGAAAAATAACAAAGTTACAATAAAAAATTTCGCGGGGTCAAAAACAAAATTTTTTTTTGTGTCCCTTAACCCTCGCAACATAAACTTCAAATTAAGGGGCGGACTTTTACAAATTTTTTATTTCATATGGGGACCAACCCAGTCTAGGGCACGTATTGATAATGCTGTCATGTGATAATGCAACATTTTCGTTTAGAAAAAAAAATACTGATTAGTGACTATACTATTAGTACGCAGAATGGTCATCCCTTTGTTGCTCCTGTCACATAAAATTCATATGAAAACAAAAAAAAGAAACATTTCCAAGGCAAAATTTAATAACCTGCAATTAAAATTTAAAATTATGCAAATAAAAAGCATAAGCGAGGCAGAGAGAAGGAACTTGCTCAAATGTCATCATTCAAATTGCCATCTGTGTGTATTATTATAGCCATTCAAAAAGTATTTACTTTTCATCATTTTGAAAATGCTTGTTTGGGCTTGTAATTTTTCATTTCCCATTCTTTTTCTTTTTTATGTGATTATTATTTTACTAATTAGTTTTATTTCGTTGGTAAAAGTAAATTTTTGATGACCCACCACCACAAATAAAATAAAGATCAACAACAAAAAAAAACTAAAAATAGAACAAAGGCTACAACAACAACGTTTTGCCAATGTAACCGACTTTTCATCTAATAAAAACAGTCAAACTCTTGCTGGTGGCTCAAAACAACAGAGTAGTGAACGACGATGCTGCTCATTCACGTACGTAATTGTTATAGTTAGTTGGAAAAGATGTTGTTGTTGTTGTTGTTATATCTACAACTACTACTGCTTGTTGTTGTTGTTGTCATTCTGATTTTTCGTATGCAGCAGCAGCGTGCGATAATCAAAAGGGTGTGCAATTTTAATTGGCCAATTTAATTACCAGAGCAAGCAGCAAAATGTGGGGCGCAACGAAATGTCGCTTGAAAAATGGTGAGAGGGAGAGCATATCAGGAAGCGCAGAGAAAGTGTGTGTGTGTGTGTGTTACCAACTCTGTGCGCAATTCGCATCCGCATCAGGACAGCGCAGCAAGTCGAGCAGCCGCCAAACCACACCACGCCGCATTGTTTGTTGACTTGTGGAAAAGTGGAAAAGTGCGCCAACAAAATTTTTTCCAACCACGTGTTGGTATGGTTGGGGAGGACGACGGAAAATATGAGCTGAAATGGAGATTATGCACCAGTAGCAGCAGCGCAACAACAACACTTATGCGCAAAGTTTGTAATTAGTTGAAAATTCATACATACATATGTACATATACATACATACATATGTACATATATGTATATCCATACATCCCAGCCAACCACATTCGGAGCCTCCAAACTAGCTGCGAAAAAGGAATATAGACCAAAATAGGACTCCGCAATAGCTCCGCTGATGAATGTTTACGGTGGACAAGCTTTTCTTACTCGGTATGAACTTTCTCGGACGCCGAAATAACTCTTTTGAGCAATCGGCAAGGAAGACTTTATAGTTATCTATAGAAACTTTTTGGAACTCTCAAAAAAACATTCAATAAAGGAGCCCTATTTTTAAAAATTTCAAGCAAATCAAGGAGTCGACACGGAGACTATCTAAGGGAGCATTTAGGACTCTGAAACCCCTCATTTAAGGAGTCCTAAAGGAGCAATTTTTTTAGACGTTTCAGAAGGCACTTTTTGCGTCAGATACGCTCTCTTAGGAGCCTCTTGGGAGCCTCCCTGCGGAATCCTCTAGTTGGATGGTATACAGTGTATAGATAATGTTCATATGTATATGTACAAATAAACGTGCGCGTGTGTGCGGTGAGATCCGGGCTGCACAGCTACAACGCACATTGCCAACATTTGCTTACTAAGTAAAATTTCAAATATTTTCAAAAGGATTAATGGCATGAACATACAATGATACATACGTATGTATATTTGTACATACAGAAAAACAAATATGCATATATACATATGTATATGCAAATAACTAGTGGTACTCAGATAGAGCAACTTTCAGCACAACTAACTACCGAATAAACCATTGCACATATGTATATATGTAGTACTATGTATGTACGTGTATGGGAATGTCTACAGGCGTCCTCTACACCTCCTTCCACACATTTGTTAGTTTAACTGTAATATTTTTAATTGCTTAACTTATTTGAGATTTGATTGAGCGTAAGTCTAGGGTTTACAATTCATATGCACATAGTATTCCTTACAAAATATGCAAATATGCACTAATAAAAATATGTACATGTATGTTTGTATACAATAATGGCATACGACTACAGATTTATGTTAATGCATTTCTAGGCAAATGCATGGAGAAGGATATACGTATGTACATACATAAATATGCACATTAGTTTGCTCATAACGAAAGTGTGTATTGTGATTTTAATTAATTTAAAAAAGTTTATTTTTAAGTGTGATTGTTTTAAAATGCTTCAGCAAGGTGAGAGTATGATAAGTTACTTCATAAATGCAAATAAATGAGCTAATTAGAGTTGTTTCATACATATGTATGTATGTGCATATGGTGGTACACGGCGTATGAGTAACTTATGCTTTTCACATGGAATGAACAGCGAAAGCATGAAAAATTTAATTACATACCTGCATAATATAAATGGCAATAAACAAAACGAAATGAAATTAAAAAAAATTAAATAAAATTACATTAAATAAAGTAAAAGAAAAGAAAATGACATGAATAAAATAAAATAAAATAAAAAATGAAATGAAATAAAAAATAAAATAAAATAAAATAAAATGAAATAAAATAAAAATAAATCAAATGGAATTAAAAAACAAAAATATGAAATAAAATAAAACAAAATGAAAGAAAAAATAAAATACATAAAATTAAATTAAGAAAATAAATGAAGTATAAATTGGTGCTCATTAAACTTAATTAATTAAAACTACATATTGGGTGTACATGCTGAAACCTTACCTACTTTCTTTATTGCTTATTCTTATAATAATACAATGGCGCTATTATAACTCTGACGAGTTTTATGGCCGAGCTTCTCTCCCAATTCGAGGTGTGCTCCTTTTTGTTTTTCCTACTAATTGGGTGGACCTACAGTTTTATGCCGGCTCCGAACGGCGAATGCATTTTTTGTGAGAAGCTTTTTCATGGCAGAAATACTCTCGGAGGGTATGCCGCCCACTGCCGAGAGGTGACCGCTGCTCTTAAAAAACCCAATAATTGGATTTTTACTAATTAGAAAAATTGTTTTGGTGTTTTGTTCGGGCCGTGGTTTGAACCCGAGACCTCTGGCATAGCAGGCGAGCACTCTACCCACTGCACCACAGCGGCCACTACCCACTGCACCACAGCGGCCACTTATTGCTTATTCTTACTTTACTTAATTCTACAAAGAAATAAATCCGTTAATCGAATAACGAACTTGTTCTCCATTAACCTCCACGTATAAACTGTAGAAAATTTCAAACAAAAAAAAAAAACTGCTGAAAACGTCGAAAATGTCATCCATTTGGGCTACTCAAAAATTCTATTTGGGTAGTGAAAATCGGTGCAATTTCTATTACACTCACCTGCAAACATATGTACATATGTATGTATACATACGTACATACAGCTGTACATGCATCACACAGCAACAGAAACAACAACAAAATTATCAAAATGCTATTTTTACTTTGGTGAGTGCTGATGAAGTTATTGTGTGCCTCATTTTTTTCATTGTAGTTGTTGTTTTTTATATTGTTGCTTTGGTTGGTGTGTATTGTTACTTCATACATAAAGGCAATTTAAATTAACCAAAACAAACCATGCAAAAATCATTGGATTACAGGGACCATTTGTGGTAGGTCGGAGTACATTCAAAGTGATCATTAACATAGCCCCAAACGACCGATTCATGTATTTACATATGTTTATCGCGATGACGACGAATCACGTACATATACCGAAACGAAAAATTAAGGTTTTATTAAAATAAAGTATTATGATAATAATTAAAATCAATTATTAAATTTCTTTAATTTGAATACTCCATGAACTAAGTACTCCGTGGATTAATTCACCGTAAGTACTGCATCAATTAATCCACCGTAAGTACTCCATCAATTAATCAAATGTAGGTACTCCATGGATTAATTTGATGTTATGCGGGACTCAAGTATATACTCCATTGCAATGGTATGTAATGTTAATTGGATCACATTTTTTTTATGAAATGTGGCAGGTTATGGAGTTGTATGTATGTATGTTATGTACTCCCAGCATTATTAATCAGCTCGAAAACAGTACATATTTCCTACTGAATATTCCGTAGAGGGTGGCGTTGAAAATCAACTACCTAAAAACTCCCGAACGAGAAGGGAAAGTTTCTGCATGAAAAAAGGCCTAAATATGCAGGGAGAACTTCCACATATTTGTATGTCAGTAGACCTGATGTCTTAACTACGTGTTCAGTTTTTTTTTTCTTTCAGGTAATGATTTTTGAACTCAGTGTCAAAGTATTTTTCATACTTAATATTCTACTGAATATGCAACTCCTTACCTCGAATACTGCAGGGCTGAGTTTGCCGAATTTTATATTTATGTGCACACACATATGTACATATCTTCTAGGCCCATTTCTGAGGTGATGCGCTTTTTTCATGCCAGGATGCTTGCTTTTATTAGATATACCGCAGGTACTCCTAAAGTATGTTGAGCGGTACGTACAAATTGAGCACAGAGTAGGAGTTATGAAGAGTAAGCCGAAACAGAAAAACGTATACGAATGAAATACACAATAAAGTTAGGTGGTAGGCAGCTGCATATTCAGCACTACAATACTGCTACAATTCATGCTGAATATCTAACAAGAGTATAACAACGACCATATGAAAAAAGCATGCGGTTTGGAATGAAAGCCCGAAGCTTTCGCTTCGCCGTGCGATGGTCATGGGGCATAGTCATGGAAGTTGTTATCTTCTCTAAAGAAAATGTAATGAGGAAGGTATCTATTGATGATTTGTAGATCTTTGGGCCTACTGGGTACTTACATATGTACATACAAATGATAAAAGAGTTTTGTACTCAATTTTGCAAATATCTATGCATATCATACACGCAATGGAACTGATTTGTTTATTGCATCGCGCCAATAGAAAGCTTGAGCCACTTTTTTATTTGCCATGCTTGCAACAAAGTGCTGCTGCCGCTTTGCAACCGAAATCCTAGGTAACAACAATACAGGGGAATTATCGCTAATCGCAAGCGCAAATATGTTTTTCCACACGCAAATGCACACTCTGGCTCAAATGTTCATACATACACACATATGTACATTCATATGTATGTATGTATGCAATTATGCGTTTAGTAATATTCTCATCGCCATCTTTCGAATTTTATGCTAGTATGTAGAATTTGGGGCAAACACAAAAATTTTACACGCGAATGTGCGTTGCTTTCAAAAAGCCAACTAAAGTCCCCGCATACAGTGGGCCAAGCAGTCTCGTTTGGTAGCCAAAATATACGTAAGCTGATTTTTGTGCAAAAAGGGATTTACTTTAAATACGCTACACAAACTGTCATGGAAAATTCGATTATCAAAAGCCAGAAAAACCAATCTTAATTAATGTTTGCTGCATGAGTTTGTATTTTGACCCACAGTGCCAGAAGATAGAAATAAAAATGATTGTATGTTTGTTGTTGTATAGGTTTGTTTTCGTTTGTTCGGTTACTTGGTTTGGTGGTATGTGGTTTATGAAATTTTTAACAAAATTGAAATTACGCTAATTGTTTGCAACGCCAAAGCCAAAGCACTCACATACACATACACACTAACCCAGCAGCAAACTTACACTACCCAAACAAGCTGCATGTTGGGTGGGTGTGGGGATGAGGTGGTGGGTGACGCAAGTACTTAATATGCAGCAACCGCATGTGCAACGCGATGGTAAAAAAAACACGCGAATACACAAAAATGCGCTGAATGAATGAAAACAATTGGAGAATATTGGCAACATGTGCATATGTTTGTATATCGACATACATATGCATGTATACCCATAAGCAGTAACAGAACTTAATGCAATGTTATTAACCCCCCTTTGCATCTGCGTGTTGTATGTACAACAGAAGGCGTACAAGCGTACGTTTCGCGGAAAATTTCACTAATTAATAAAGTTTACAATCGTCTGTTCACGCGTATTCTACTACTTTCCTCCTACGCTTCCTAAATATGCACTACATAGGACTTCTCGCGCGTACCCCAACACCCCACCCTCCCCAAATCATTACTTGCTTTACTCCGCTTTGTTCATTAAAACTCGCGCCAATTTTTCGCTGACTATGCGCGCTAATTGGAATGAATTGAATGTCACAGTCCGTTCGCGGTGCGGTTTTTGCCAAGCATTGTCCGTCGCCGTCGATGTCATATGCAATGCAGCGCAGCAAGCTGGCGTTGAGTTGGAAGGGGTCATTTGGTAAAACAACATTACCTAATTAGGCACTCAATGGATTAGTGGCGAATGAAAGTCCTTTGTGTATTAGGAGTACGAGTTGATGGCGTGATCAAAGGTGCGAAATGGGTTTCATGCTTTTTTTTGCAAATCTACTGGTATTTAGATGTAAATATGATTTAAGATCAATAAGTGAGATTAATGTGTTATTTTATTATTTTATATAGCATCATCTCTTTGACGTACTTTGTTTTATTTAAAGTTTCATTTTACTTTATTTTATTTTATTTTATTTTATTTTATTTTATTTTATTTTATTTTATTTTATTTTATTTTATTTTACTTTATTTTATTTTATTTGATTTCATTTTACTTTATTTTATTTTATTTCATTTTGCTTTATTTTATTTTATTTTATTTTATTTTACTTTATTTTGTTGTATTTTATTTTATTTTATTTTATTTCATTTATTTAATTTTACTTTATTTTATTTATTTTATTTTATTTTATTTTATTTTATTTTATTTTATTTTATTTTATTTTATTTTAATTTATTTTATTTTATTTGATTTCATTTTACTTTATTTTATTTTATTTTATTTTATTTTATTTTATTTTATTTTATTTTATTATATTTTATTTTATTTTATTTAATTTTATTTTATTATACTTTATTTTATTTTATTTTATTTTATTTTATTTTATTTTATTTTATTTTGGTTTACTTTATTTTTTTTTTTATTTTATTTCATTTTATTTTTTTTTTATTTTATTTTATTTTATTTTACTTTATTTTATTTCATTTTATTTTATTTTATTTTGTTTTATTTTATTTTGTTTTATTTATTTTATTTTATTTGTTAATAGTTTCATTTTAAAAGTGATGTTGCTCATACAGTTCACACCTTATTCAACTAACATTAGACAACTATTATTATAATGCTAATAACAGCACGACTTTTGTATATGTACACAGAAAGAAAAAGAGAGGTGAATCTAACCGAAAAGGACAGCTAAAATTGGAGTAACCGAAAACGTAGTAACCGACTAAAAATAGCTATAAATAGTTCGTTTAGCTTAGTTTAGTGTTTTGCCATACCATTTTTTGTAGTTAAATTTATATTCAACAATTCTAACGATTAGTTAACTATATTTATTGTTAAAACATTCTAAATTTGTCTAACAATTTTTTTTCGATTAGATTAACCACCGGAATTGTTCTTGCTGATTGTGTTTTCAATGTTAAATAGAAAAATAGTTTATTAACAACTTTTTTTCGGTTGGATCAATCTATCATTTTTCGTTCTGTGTAATATGCTCCCTTTCTCCCGCACAAATCTCATCACACTATCGCTTTCTCTGTGTTCCCGCAATGCTTTTTTCCAAATAAACTTTTGCTTCCATTTGTAAAATATCATACAAGATTATGACGCTCACAATATGCCTGCAGCGCTTTTCGCATATATTTTATGTATGTATATACATACATACATACATATATTATATGTATTTGTTGGAATAAAAGGAATAAAAGTTAACCTCATACACAATGTTGATTAATAACGTTGACCGTCAATTATGTTTTAATTGTTATAAAAGCTTTCACCCTAACGACACGACGATATACAACAAAAACTCATATGCATAAATATGCATACACATGCATACATACATTCGGAAGAGCGTATGTATACATATGCATGTACATTAGGTAGGGTCGATTATTTTTCGATAAAATCGCATACGCGGATAATGTTCTATAGACTATTCTAAGCAACTTTGCCAAAGAGACCATGGGTCTTAAACCAATTCTTAGTCCGCGGGTTTTAAGCCGAAGTTTTTTTGTGAGGTAAAAAAAAATTTTGTATTTCATAGGCAGGCAAAAATGATTCGAACTTCTTACCAAGAAGTCAGGATATACTTTTCCGAAGGATTTTGATGTGCTGAATCCGAATCTGAAGTCAAAATGACCAAATTCGAAACAGTTTTCGAGATATCTTGACCTAAAAATGCAAGTGCAAAAAGTGCAATTTTCTTCAAATTTTGGAGTTAGGGCCAGCCGAAAGTTATGATTTCATTTAAAGTCTACGACCATTATCTTAATAAATAGGCTTTGCACTTTCAAATGCCGTTAACCTTGTTATCGTGTCTTTTTTGGTCTCCGAGATATCGCTGTTTTAAAATCTGCATACTTTTCAGTGCGTACACAATGTATTTTTTTTCTTTAAAATACTTGCATTTCTTTGCTGTATTTTTAACATGTTGCTGTTTCTTGACCATAATTGGTGGATCTGGTGACTGCAACAAAAAACGATGAAACCAATGAACTATCGCAATTGGTTTAAGCGGTGGATTCAACAAAATCGATAAAACCGGTAAATTATCGCTATTGGTGGAAGTGCTCATTATTGGTGCAACCGATGAATCAAAAAAAAAAAAAAGACGAAAACGGTGAATTATAGTTATTGGTGGTGGACGTGCTCATTATTGGTGCAACCGATGAATCAAAAAAAAAACGATGAAAACGGTGAATTATAGCTATTGGTGGAGGTGCTCATTATTGGTGCAACCGGTGAATCGAAAAAACAATGTCGAAAACGGTAAATTATCGCTATTTGAGGTGCTCATATTTGGTGGAACCGGTGATTGCAACAAAAATGATAAAACCGGTGAAATCGCAATTGGTTCAAGTGCTCATAAATGGTGGAACCGGTTAATGCAACAAAAACGATGAAACCGGCGAATTATCGCTATTGGCGGAGGTGCTGATTATTGGTGGAACCGGTGAATGGAACAAAAAACGATGAACCCGTGAATTATCTCTATTGGTGGAAGTGATCATATTTGGTGGAATCGGTAAATGCAACAAAATCGAAAACCATTAAATTATCGCAATTGGTGGCACCGGTGAATGCAACAAAATCGAAAACCTGTGAATTATCGCAACCTGGTGGATGTATTCTAAAATGTTGGAGCCGATGAGCACGACACAACCGTTGAATGCGGAGAAATAGTGCGGCTGTTGTATGTTCGGTATATTGGTGGAGCCGTTTGACAAAGTAGAAGAAACAGAAACATGTTAAAAATGACAGCAAAGAAATGCAAGTATTTTAAAGAAAAAAATACATAGTGTTTGCACTGAAAAGTATGCAAATTTTAAAACAGCGATATCTCGGAGACCAAAAAAGACACGTTAACAAGGTCAACGACATTTGAAGGTGCAAAGCCTATTTGTTAAGATAATGGTCGTAGACTTCAAATGAAATCATAACTTTCGGCTGGCCCTAACTCCAAAATTTGAAGAAAATTGCACTTTTTGCACTTGCATTTTTAGGTCAAGATATCTCGAAAACTGTTTCGAATTTGGTCATTTTGACTTCAGATTCGGATTCAGCACATCAAAATCCTTCGGAAAAGTATATCCTGACTTCTTGGTAAGAAGTTCGAATCATTTTTGTCTGCCTATGAAATACAAAATTTTTTTTTATAATAATAATAATATAATACAATGGCGCTATTATAACTCTGACGAGTTTTATGGCCGAGCTTCTCTCCCAATTCGAGGTGTGCTCCTTTTTGTTTTTCCTACTAATTGGGTGGACCCACAGTTTTATGCCGGCTCCGAACGGCGAATGCGTTTTTTGTGAGAAGCTTTTTCATGGCAGAAATACTCTCGGAGGGTATGCCGCCCACTGCCGAGAGGTGACCGCTGCTCTTAAAAAACCCAATAATTGGATTTTTACTAATTAGAAAAATTTGTTTGGCTCGGACCGTGGTTTGAACCCGAGACCTCTGGCATAGCAGGCGAGCACTCTACCTACTGCACCACAGCGGCCAAATTTTTTTTTACCTCACAAAAAAACTTCGGCTTAAAACCCGCGGACTAAGAATTGGTTTAAGACCCATGGTTTCTTTGGCAACGTTACTTATGCCGTTTTCTTTTCTCGAAAAAATGTTGCCCTTTTTGATTTTCTTAGCTATTTTGTAAGCTTGTCTGGTAATTTTACCGAATATTGACCTCTAGCTAAGCAAGAGGGCACCACTATCTACAAATTTAGCCATTTTATAGAAAGTTAGGTTACGCAATTCGATAATTGGGATATAGAAGGGCAGCATTTTTTTGCAGAAAAGAAAACGCCATTAGAATAGTACTTTAGCATTATCCGCGTATGCGATTTTTCACTTTTTTCACTCCCATACAAATGGACCCGCTCTAATGTACACACATATATACATACATATGTGCATAACCAAATTGTCATTTGTATACATTTAGGTCCGACAGATTCCAGCCGCTCGTAGTCACATGTACATAGTACAACAACTAAAAGGGTAATCCACCAGCAACCAGAAGATGGTTCATCATTATAAGGTCTACTACCCGATTCCTCCTCCTTTACCGCCTGGTACCCCACTCGTTCTAACTCCACAGATGTAGTACCTCTGCCATCATCGTACAGCACTTTTTTGCTACAGTGACAAGGGAAAATGCATTTGTGGTGTTATGATGGAATGATGGAACCGGGCGAAAATTGTAGTAGGAGTGGGAAGGGTGGAGGGTTGACGTGGGTTTTTATTGTCAGCGGAAAGTGCAAACAATTAAGTCCAATGGGATAAACCAGTTGAGTAGATGCGAGTTGAAAGGGCATGTGAGGCAATGGTTTATGTAGATATGTCAGAATCTACATACATACGTATGTACATATACATACATATGTTACCATAAACATATGAATAAGTGGAAGGATAAATTTACCATTTGCACTTTTTACCAACGCCAAAGGATAACAGTAAAAATATTTTGCAACATTCAGCAACAAAATGGACAATTTTTAATGTAATCAAGCAGCCCGAAATGAAATCTGCATTGCAGCATACATACATATGTGCACACATGTACATATTATTAGGTGATTCACAAAGTGTCATAAAGTCATATGTCATATTAAAATAGTTTACGGAAATAGTTATAAAAGACTTTTCCGAAGCCTTATGAAGAAGTAAACAAAAACAGCAGATCAAATACGACGACCCAAAAACATATAGTGCAGAGTTGTATTTATTTAGTACACATATAGCATAGAATGCAACAACAAAATATTATGACTTATGACTAGGGAAGCTAAAAATATGCACGAAAAATTTGAAAATATGCATGCTAGTATGCCCGAAAAATAATTGAAATATGCTCGTAAATATGCATGAAAAAATCTCATTATATGCATATATGCCTAAAAAATACCTGAAATATGCTCAAAAAATGTACATATGTATTTCATTTCAAGCTTACATTTTTACTTAACGAATTTCGCAAAATAATAATAATATAAGAACTGAAACGTACAATTCACATTTTCCCCATTTAAAAAATTTGTTTTTAAATACTATCAAATACTTTAAATTAATTTTAGATTTGTATTTATGTAAATACATGAGACCTTTTTACAAAGCAAGCGAAACCATTCCATTAATATTGCGCAGGGTTCCATTGAACTATTATATATTTTACTATATTTCCCAGGGAAAATTTTTGGTGGTTTTCCGAGAAAAAGCTCTTGTATGCGGAAAACGATTAATATTGACCGTTTAGCATCGAGTATGATGGATAGAAATTTTGAAATCCACGATCCGGATCGCAATATTGACAATACGGATTGACGGTGTACCATGGAAATTTTGCCACCCATCGAATTGAATTGAAAGTAAAAGTGTGAAAAGGACAGAAGTAAAAATTTTAAACCTCAGAGCGAGAAAAATATGGCAATATTCATATTGAACGTGTAGCGTATGCCTATGTATGTCGATACATATTGCATATTATTGTTCCCTTCAAATTTTTACACTACAGCTGTTTTCTATCAATAACAGGGCATCGGATCAAAGTTTTTTTTACTCTGGGTTTGCTTCGAGGCTCTGATCAACAGTCAAGTAGCCTTGTTTGTATGCATACAAGAACTTAGTGTTTGTCGTGGTGAATTTTTATAAGGGAAAATGCTCCTCTCCGGGGCCCAGATCAATAGTTAAATAGCCTTGCTTGTATGTATACGCAACTATCTGAATTAACCACAGATAAGATTTCCAGCTTAATATTTTTCGATATTGCTCGATTAAGTGCCAAAATATGCCAAAATAAGCACGAAATGCATTTTGACCGTAAATATGCATTTTAGGTCTAAATATGCATTTGCATATTTTTAGCTTCCCTACTTATGACGATATGACGCAACATGACAGGTTGTGAATCCTCTATATTATTTATTATGTATAAATACATAAAAAACAGATTTTTTTCGGTTAACCAGCAAAAAAATTGGTGGAAGAAATACTCTCCTATACGCCGAAAAGTTTCTATTTCAAAAAAGGTCCATTATGTTAATTTTCTTACAATTGTAGCCGATGCCAATTTAAATTGAAGATGACCTAAGCTCAACTTTCCTCTATCTAAAGACCCCTTCTTCTCGAGGAAACGCCAATGCAGAAGTCACTTTTAGTGAAAATCTCTACTTGTTCGAATTAGCCAAGTTTCTCAGCGTTTACAAGGACAAATAATGATCTAAAATGCAGTTCAAAGTTGAAACAACAAAAGGCTAACTTACTGAGAAAATATCGAATTGGTTTCTTCCCAACCATCAACCTTACTTTTCAACCTCGTCCATCAAAATTGAAAATTTTGAATGGCCCATCAAAAAAGAAGAAAAAACGAATGTCATAAAATAAAATTATTAAAACCGTTGCCGGTTTTCCTTCCAATCATTACAAATTGTCCATTTTCCGCTTGTTGCGTGAATATAAAATAAGAACAGGAGGTGCCAACAGTCGACTGTGGTGGTGGCACAATGTCACATCACTAAATGAAAGGATTAAATATGGCATCAAAAAACGAAGTGGCCCACGATATGGCACAACGACAACGGAGACATATGGAAAAAAACAACAAATATGTACATTGTTACATGGGAGCGGAGGACGTGAAAGGTTAGTCAGGATACACTTATACAGGTCGGCTCTTTAGATTAGCTGACTTCTTCTTCAATAGCTATCCAATTTCTCTACTTCTATACATGCATTCGTGTTTACTATTGGTCAAATTCTTCATTCTCAGAGTTTCTCCATCATTCGCTGGTGAGCTGAATGTCAAATTATTTTGTTCTCCTTTCAGTTTTGACATTCCGCTTGACATTCAGCTCACGGCGTGTTTGTGTGTATGTATCATGGGCCGACCTGCTAAATTGGTCAAACTTCCCGGCCTCTGGCTTACGTCCTCGCTCTTGTCCGCGCTTTCACGAATATTGCAACTGCAATCAACGTTGGTCACCCACGCCACACTTCCTCACTCATTCCAGCGGTTCGACTGACCTCACCGCACCGCCCCGCCGCCACACGGCTTTATTTCCTTTTTCCTGCATTTTCCATGTGCGCTAATTATTTATTGAAAATGATTGTAAGCGAGATTTGGGTAGCGCAGGAGGCCGGGGTGGTGATGGCGCAAAACAATTCACTTGAGTTTTGGCAAGCCAACGGACTTACAACTACACTCCTCACTTTCCTTCCCCATTTACTCGCCGCGAAACAAACGGTGAGCGCAACAGCACCAACGCCGTCATGGCCGATCGTGAAATATTAAAATTTGTGTGCAATTTATAATTTACGAATATTTGCCATTTTAATTAATTTTTACACATCATTGAAATTGAATTAAATAAAAAGAACAAAAACAATTGTTCGTATATATGTAAATAAAACAGAAATGCTGGTGGATATGCGAACTGGCGCAGTGCATTGCATGTGTGGGTGAGAAGGACGATGCCATTAAAAATGGGAAGGTTTCCAAAAAAATTTAGCCAATGAATCAAACATAAAAACCAACATGTAAAAAAAGATCTGCGGGAGGTTAGTGAATTTTAATTGGAAAGCTGTTATCTTTCGTGTTGTTGTTTTTTTTTTTTTTTGTAATAAAATTGATTGTTCTATCAAAGTGTTAATGGAGTTTTGATTTTTTGAGGTTTTACGCTAATAGCACAGACGTACAAATATAGAATGACGCATAGAGAAAACACATTTATTTGCATTTTTAAGCTCAATACAATAAACCTCTAATTACTGCTACAAAATAATGCAGACAGGCAAATTATTGCAAAAAATAAGCAAAAAATGTATGTATATTTGCTATTTATTTTGTAATTGATTTAATTGAAGCCGATTGACGGCGATAAGTCCTAAAGTGGTAGAAAAAAACTGTCGATGAAAGCAAACTGATTGATAAGTTTTTAATTAAGGGAAATTATTTATTAAAAAAATATCTGCATATATGCTGTTGTATTCATACATACAAGTGAATGAAATGGAATTATAAATATAATGGAATACAATAAAGTAAAATAAAGAATGAAATAAAATAAAATATAATAAAATAAAATAAAATAAAGGAAAATATAAGAAAATAAAATACGAAAATAAAATAAAATTAAATAAAATACAAAAATAAAATAAAATAAAATAAAACAAAATAAAATGAAATGAAATAAAATAAAATAAAATACGAAAATAAAATAAAATAAAATAAAATAAAATAAGAGAAAATAAAATCAAATAAAATAAAACAAAATAAAATGAAATAAAATAAAATAAAATAAAATAAAATAAAATAAAATAAAATAAAATAAAATAAAATACGAAAATAAAATAAAATAAAATAAAATAAAATAAAACAAAATAAAATAAAATAAAATAAAATAAAATAAAATGAAATAAAATAAAATAAAATACGAAAATAAAATAAAATAAAATAAAATAAAATAAAATAAAATAAAATAAAATAAAATAAAATAAAACAAAATAAAATGAAATAAAATAAAATGAAATGAAATGAAATGAAATAAAATAAAATATAAAAATAAAATAAAATAAAATAAAATAAAATATAAAAATAAAATAAAATGAAATTAAATGAAATTAAATCAAATAAAATAAAACAAAATGAAATAAAATAAAATAAAATTAATTAAATAAAATAAAATAAAATAAAACAAAATAAAATAAAACAAAATAAAATAAAATAACAAAAAATAAATTAAAATAAAATAAAGTATGTTCTTTAATAAATAAAAAAAAAAAAATTTTATAAATAAAATAAAATAAAATAAAATAAAATAAATAAAATAAGAAACCATAATAATAATTATTTACTATTTTTGTTTTCGTCAGCCCCGGAATGAAGGTTTTCGTATGGTACAACGATATGTAAATAAATCAAATACGTCCACATTTGGTGGTTACCAATTCAATTGAATACAAATCTAAGATAACTGAAGCGATAAGATTGTTTGAGCTGTCAAAAGGGCCATGTACCTAAAACACTACAGAGGAAAAATAGCTAATGCAATGAAAGAAACTAGTGATTGTGGCTAAAGGGAAGGATAAAGCAAACATGAGCTAGCAAATAGAGAAATGAAGGGCAGGGGGGCATGAGGGCATGCCCAAATGAGAAATCTCAAGCCACAGCAAAGTGTAATTAAAAACAACTCCAAAGCAAGGTGGTTGCATAAAAAGAGGGGGATGAAGTTTTGGAAAAAAAGTAAAATAAAATAAAATGGAGCAAAACGCAAAAACGTAGGTTGAAAAGGCGAAATAAAAAAGTGCATTTACCATTTAAGGCAGCAAAGCTGGGATTTGGGCAATAGCATTGATTTGTGAAAGAAAATCTAACTAACATGCAACTGTAAATATCAAGCAAGCATATTTCGAAAATGCAAATCAAAAATATATCTATGTATGTATGATGTACATGAAAGCAAACCGCACGAGACAATAAAATGAAGTCACACAAACAAAAAAAGGTACGAATCTTTGTAAGACTTGACAACTCAACATAAAAATTGTACGCAAAGCTCACGCCTCCCACTCATCTCAACCAACTCTTGCCCTAGGCAAACAAACTGAAAAGCAAGACAGACCGGCCCCGCGGTAGGTAGCGACTCACAAATACGTTCGCTGTGTTATGGCGTTGTGTAGCATAAGTTAAGGCGTTTAATACGCGCAGTTGAAATAATAAAAACAAAAACAAAAGGAAAAGCACAGTAAGACGCCCTCACATTAATTGGGCAGGCGAAAGGCCGAACGAAGCGGATAGACAAGGGAAAAAAATTACACCAAAAAAAAAGGCAGAGAAAGAAAAAACAAATTGTTGGCGCACGCCAACGTAATACTAAAAAAAGGGTGCATATCTATAACTACCCAATAAACAACAGACGAAAATATCTCAAATGTTTGAGAAAATCTTGAATTTCAGTTTGGGTTTCAGCATACACACCTACATTCTCAAATGATTAGCCAACGTTAGTAGTCAACGTTGAAAAAGACTTGAGAATTCCATTCCATTTGGTTCATGTTTGAGAAAATGAGATTTTCAATTTGAGAATCATGCCAAAATCCCATTTTAGAAATGAGCTTTTAAAGTTGAGAACGCTATCAATAGTTATTTGAACTCACGTTTGAGATTTGAGAATGCTGTTAGTTCTTAAATGTTTCTCAAGTTGAGAATAAGCAACATGTTTTATGTTTATACACATAGGCATATACATATATACGTATGTATATTTACATATATGTACATTTAATCGTCAGCATAACAGTTGAATGATGGTCATATGCAAATTGGATTAAAGTGATGCAGTTATTTAAAGCAATTAAAAGTAAACAAAACTAACACTGCAACCCGCTCAAACGGAGTGATTCGGGTGAGGGTTCTCCTTCGAAAAGTCAGCGCAATTGGTCTCGCATGAGTGAAAGTGCTTTTTTTGAGTTGTGTGCTGTCGGTTTAGCGAGAAAAAGAGAGCTGGAGAGAGAGCAACAACACTAGAGTGCCTTCTTGTCAAATTGAACTGGAGAATATAAAACGCTGAAAAGCTTGAGATACACGGATGCTGCGAGAGAAAGTTTTTGAGTAGAAAAATGAGCGTAGAATTGAATGCTGCACGGGTTGCCAGATTTTGCACTACATTTAATTGATAAATGCATTTTAAGCTTGCTAAACAAATTCAAATTTTGTACTAAAAGCAATTGGTTTGAACATGGCGAAAATTCGTGTAGATGTAAGACAACTTGGGCAACCGGCGCGAGGCATTGTCTCTTTTTATACCTTTCATGTGAATGAAATGGTATTATAACTTAGTGCCAAAAAATTTTTGTCGAAAGTACCAGAAGGAAGCGTGGGGGACCCACCAAAATATATACCTCAGAATCACGAGCTGAGTCGATTAAGCCATGTCCGTCTGTCCGTCGTTCCGTCTGTCCGTCTGTCCGTCCGTCCGTCTGTGTGAACGCAAACTAGTCCCTCAGTTTTTGAGATATCTGAATGAAATTCGGAATACAGGTATGTTGTTATATGCAGCTGATCATTTGTCGGAACCGGCCGAATCGGACCACTATAACATATAGAAAACAACCGATTATTCAGATATACATTAAATTTTTGGATGTAATTTGTGCATAACTTCCCCATTTAAACAGCTAAGGACATGAAACTTTGAAGTAGACGTGCCCATTTTGGCCCAAACAAGGTTACCGAAAATTGTCAAGATCGGACCACTATAACATATAGTTCCACAACATCCGATTATTCAGATATACACATTTTGATGTATAACTCCTCCATTTTAACAGCTAACGGCCTGAAATTTTGAAGTATTTGTACCCATATGGACCCAAACGGGATTGCCGAAAATTGTTAAGATCGGACCACTATAACCTATAGCTCCCCTACAACCGATTGTTCAGATATACACATTTTGGTGTATAACTCCTCCATTTAAATAGCCAAGACACCATTTTTTCTAAAAAATCTTTCCATAAATAACCCACAGAATTAAAATTATAAATTAAACTTAATCCGGCTATGTACATACATAGGTAATTTTTCATTTCCCCACTCATGAATGGTATGAAGTCTTCGGTACGGCCGAAGACAGCCGCGCTTTTACTTGTTTTTATTTTAAATAGTAATAAAAAAGCAGTAATTGGTATTATAACACGAATATTTCGAGCGTCTTTCTAACTATTTTTGTAATAAATATAAGACCATACATAGTAATATTCCACAGTTTTAGTGAGCAACCAAAAGATTTATTAAAATTATTCGTAATTTTTTTGAAAATATGACTATTGCTTTCTACCTTTTTTTCGCACTCGCGGTTCTCTTTCAAACAATAGTCGATTTTTCTATTAAGCGACCGTGAAAAGAACGCTCAACTTGCTAGACATTAATTTTAGTTTTATGCAAGCACTACACGTTTGAGGGCTTCGGCTGGATTCGAATTTTTTGCATTAACACAGCAGAGTTCGGTTTTGTTGAGTTAGTTACCGGTAGAGTCCGCTGGTGCAGTCTCTATATAAAAGAGTACGATTGGTTGGTATTTATGATATTGGTTAATGTTTATGATACATGATCTATAACTTGGTCGATGTTTATTCTACAAGCATCCAGTGGAATTTTTTTGGAGGTGGAATTTTTTGGAAGTGCAATTTTTCAATTCTCAATAGCTTCATTCTTTTCATGGCAACAATGCTGTTGCAGGTTGACAAAGAGCTAAGCGCTTTCAGCTCAAGGCGCTTTACGTAGCTAGCTGACTTGGTTTTTGTTGTTGCTTTTCATGCTATTCGCTAATCTAGCTAGTGTTTTTTTCGAACTTGCGTGCAAAAGAATGTGGCTGGTATTTTAACTCAAGCCACTTTTACTTTGCTCTCTCAAAAACCGCCACACTCAAACACTGACATAAACTCAACTCTCTGTTTACATAGCAGCCCAAAGAATAGTGCTCACCTGCAAACACAAAGTCACATATACACACATACACCGAAAAAAAACACCAACAAATACAGACAGTACTCGTTAATCCCACAAATTGGTCAAAAATATGAAAATTTACACTCGCGCAAAAGCAAGCACTGTTGGGAATGAAATTTGGGGCGGCACAGCAGGACGCACAACAACGGGTATGGGTGTGTTTGTGTGTGAAACCCAAAAGGGACACCAATTAAAGCAGTAAAATATGCGTGCGCGCACAAACACACACACACAAACGCTCATAATAATAATAATAATAATGAAATGATATGAAAGGACGACAGACAACACACGATGAATAAATGTGGCCGAGTGCTGCCTCCGCTGCTGTCGCACGGATGGCGATGATGGTGACGATGATGAAGAGCGCCACAATCAGCGTTGCCACAGCCGAAATAAAAAATTTACCAAAATTTAAAAAAAAAATTACCATTTTGTTTATAAATAATAAAGATCACATCTCTGACTATAAGTTTTCATTTTAGTACACAAATATCGCATATTATATATCAAACTATTTAACTAACTTATAATGATAATACACTGGTGCGTTTATAACTCTTGCGAGCTTTATGGCCGAGCTTCTCTGCCAATTCGAGGTGTGCTCCTTAACTTTTGTTTTTCCTACAAATTGGGTGGACCTACAGTTTGATGCCGGCTCCGAACGGCGAATACATTTTTTGTGAGAAGCTTTTTCATGGCAGAAATACACTCGGAGGGTATGCCGCCCACCGCCGAGAGGTGACCGCTGCTCTTAAAAAACCCAATAATTGGATTTTTACTAATTAGAAAAATTGTTTTGGTGTTTTGCTCGGACCGTGATTTGAACCCGAGACCTCTGGTATAGCAGGCGAGCACTCTACCCACTGCACCACAGCGGCCACTGTGACCGCTGCTCTTAAAAACCCCAATAATTTGGTTTTTACCAGGGACGTAACGGTTTAAAGAGAAATTGGATAAAAGTCATATTATCATGAGAAAAATTTTTTTTGTCCTTTTTTTGGACCCACTAATTGAGTTTTAATTAATTATAAAATTTTTTTTTTCGTGTTTGTCCGGACTGGGGTTAGAACCCGAGACCTCTGGTATAGTAGGCGATCACTCTACCCACTACACAACAGCGGCCACTAACTAACTTACTTCAAAAGTTACACATTTTCTTCTGGAAAGCTACGGTTACAAAAGCACACAATCCCACAACATACTGGTAAGAAACGTCGACAAATTCACTGTGCTGGATGGTAGGTTTTAAAAAGAAAAAATAAAGGAAAAATTAATCCAAGTATGTCATTAGCTTACCAACCGAAAAATCTGAGGTTCGAATCTCGGCGGGCGTCCAGTAAAAAAGTAGTCTGAGGAAGAGATGTGGTGATCTCCGAAATATGTTTAGGCATAACACCTCCCAAAGAAAAAAATTAAATGTTTAACACCAAAATTTTTCTTATATGGTTGTAAAAAAGGCCAAAATTGAAGTACCTATTTAATTAATAAAATTATATTTTTTTTTGAATTTTTCGGGAATTTTATTGGATATTCTCCTATTCTGACCAGAGAACAATCTGAATTGGTGTTAATCATCCAAATCGGTGCAGGCGTTTCTGAGTTATACGCGTTTGTACTAACGTCACTTTCTTTTATATATATAAGTAGATACACAAACATATTTTTTTGTCGTACCAAAACGAAGGTCTTAAAGTCGTCGTGTCGGAATAAAATATATATATATATCATATGAAAGGAACCCTTCCATTGATATGCAGAAACTTTTTTCATGCCGATGCGATGATGGAGATGCCAGTGAAGTGGGGGTGATTCTTCCGTCGAAAACTGAGATTTTCGTGTTGTATATGTCTTGAATTATTTGTGTTAGAGCATTGAAATATAGGGTATAATTATATACTAAATGTGTAAAAAATGTCGATATCGGACAAAGAGGATTGATACCTCTCATATAATGGTGTATTAGCCCAAGGTATGGAAAAATTACCAAACCGGAAAAAATTTTACCAAATTACCAAAATCGGTTTTAGAGAAAAAAAATTACCAATTTTGGTTAAAAATAACCAAAGTGGCAACGCTGGCCACAATATGTAGTCGTTACATACCAGGAAGGCATAAAGTTATGTGGAAGTTTGTGCGCCTCAATGTATGCTACATACGCGGTTGGTCGGTCGGTCGGTCGTTTGGTTGGTTGGTTGGTGTGCTATAAATACGAGCGCGCAATTACGCTCATAAATCAGTTTAACACAAGATTCGAACGCGTGCGGTAGAGATTTTTTAAGCGAAGACAACACAACAACAAAAACCACCGAAGGACGGTCGCTTTTCACTAACAACTACTAATTGGCCAATTAAAACTTTTATAAAGTAAAAATAGGATATTACGTTCTCTGTAATTTCCACGCGCCAGACAAAAGCGCTATTTTTCTAGGGGCTTTTTTCTTGTTTTCTTTTACTTTTAATGAGATTCCAACTACGCACAAACAAACAAAGGAATTAACGCGCTGCAGCCATCTTCGAGTGTGTAGTGGTTCGCTAAAATGTTCACTAATTGGCTAACAGGCACTAGTGGAGGAAGTGGAGCTGGTGAAAGAAGCTCAGCAGATAACAATGGGAATGGCACGACCGCAAACAGTAGAGAAGCCGCGCTACCGCCGGTTGGCAGTGTTACGACCGCGGCAGCAGCCAACGCCGCGAACTCGATCGCTTCCACCGTTATGTCCACGCCACCTGATGTGGTGCTTGAGGTCGGGCCCGCTGGACCGGCCAGCGTGCGCTTTGTGGCGCACAGCATTGTCTTGGGCATGCATAGCGGTTATTTGCGTTCGGCAATACGTTTGGATGATAACAATTCGGCGGCAGCGGCGGCGGCGGCGACTATTATGGGTGCGAGCGGCAACGAGCTGATTTTGTATTTGAGCAATGTTAATGCTGAGCAATTTGCGCCGCTGCTCAGCTACATGTACACCGGCTATTTGGATTTAAATGTGGAGAATATTTTTGGTGTGCTGCTGGCGACGCATGTGTTGCATATGCCGCGCGCTTTGGAAATATGTCGGTAAGTATGTAATGTGATGGGTTAGGGTTAGGGTTAGGGTGGGCTGTACAAAGTGCAAAGCGGATTTTCAAAAAACAAAAACAATTTTCTTTCTTTCGCTTCCAGCTCATTTTTGGCGCGCGCTCAAACCGAAGGATATTTCGCCAGCAATTCCATAGCCGCCCAACTCACTGGCGCCACAAATGCAGCCACAAAAATCATACGTCCCATACCCAGCAAACCTGCACTGCCAAACTTTGGTTTTTTGCCACTAGCCGCCACCGCGCATCAGCTGCCGCTGCCGCCACAAACCGCTTTGGCGCCACTGCGTAACACCAATGACGCTTTCAAGCAGCTGCAGCTAGCGTATGGCACTGCTGAACCACGTCCGCCGAGCAGCATCGATATCGATATTGGACGGGCGCCTTCATCGCGCGCACACAATACGCACACTCACGCCGACGCGGAAGATGATGAGGAGGATGTCGAAGTTTTTATTGACAACAACACCGAGTCGGATGTGGATGGTGAACTTGATTGCGCTATTTCGGTAACATCACACTCCTCGCAGCGCGATAGAGATGAAGCGCATAGCTGCAAGCAGCATGAAAGCAGCGCGGAACGCGAAATCGTAGTTACTGTGGCAGAGCCGCCAATGCCACTTTCAAAGGCGCGCGCTGCACGCGACAAGGAGATTGAACGCGCCGGCCGTAATAAATCGCTACCTGAGGGTGGCGGCAGTGGGAACAATAAAACGACCGCCACTCCAACCACAGCAACAAGCAAACGCGAACGACGCAAACACACACGCGCTCATCATAAATCACAATCGTCTGGTGGTGCACGCATTCCTGGTTTGCAAATCGCAAAAGCGCCAATACCCGCTTCACAGCTGGATAACAACGAAGCCTCTAAAGTCATCATCGATGTGGCCAGCTGCGATGGGCCAGTGCGTTTTCGACGCATACTAAATACGGCGTATGGTCATAAACCAGAAGATTACGCGGTGATGCCGGAGCGCACGCAGCAAAGCGTGTCACTTTCGTTCCACCAACAAATGGCCAAGGCGATCAGCCAGCAGCGGCAGCTGGTCACAGCGAACGAAGAGTCGGAGAATAGCGAGTCCAGTGGCGGCGGTGCAGGTGGTGCCAGCGGTGAAACTGCCACAGCTGGTGGTACCAACAAATACAACAAAAACGGCACCAGCAATGAAATTTACATTTGCGTTTACTGCAAACACACATTCAAATCACAATATTGTTATCAAAAGCATGCCAAGCGCCATCTAAATCCGCTCAGTCTCAATTGTGCTGCAGCAGCGGCGGCAGCAGCCGCTAATCTAAGCGGCACAACTGACGTTGAAGAAGAGACGGCGATGGCGGCAACAACAAAAACTTCGAATAGCAGCGGTGGCGCTGGCGGTTATAATTTAACACGCAACACAGCCGACAATAACAATATCGTGACAAGCAAGCAGCAGCAGCAGCAGCAAAGTGCAAACGAACTGCTGCGCCGTGAAGTGCGTCCGCTGGACATGAATGTGCAGTATTATCCGTGCAAAACGTGCGGCAGCAAATTCCCAAGCTATTATTTTGTGCACAAACATCGCAAGATGTGCCATGCCGAGGAGGAAGCAGCCGCTGCAGCAGAGGCGGCGACTAAACGTGAGAACGGCGAGGGTAAACGCGAGAAGCTGTCCGACAAGAAAGTGCAGGATTAGTGCAAGGCGAGACGGCGTAAAAGCATTGGTTAAGTGTGCGGAAAGAGAAAAATTGTTGAAGGTACTGGCTGAGGGTTTGTAAACACACGCAGCAGGAGAAGGAGTTTCAACTAAGTTTACGGTTTAAGATTTAATTACAAGAGGCGATTCAAGTTAAGAAAAATTCGAAAATATCAATGCACGAATTTAAATAGAATTTGTTTTTTGAAATAAGCACAAGAATTAACAAATAAATAAATAAAAATGTAGATTGTAGAAACAAGGAAAAGTTATTAAAATTGAAATAGATTAAAAATTAAAAGGCATACAAAGTTACTGCTGCTCGCTGCTCACAAAAACAGCCATGTGTTTCTCAGTAACTTTTGGGGAGAACAAAAAAAACCGATTCCTGGTGTGCATAGGCAAAATTTTGCAAATCTTTAATTCAGAATTAATTGTATTAAATGGATGTTATTGATGTATTGTCGAACAAATTTGCGTCAGCCCTTGTCAAGTTTCATTTGGTTATAAAACGGTTTCGGCTATGCGCCATCTTCCGTATCTCAAAAAAGAAACAACAAAAAAGAATGTTATTGGTTTATGAAGAAATCAAATAACTTGCTTTGACCCATTGCAACGTGATAAAGATTGGTGGCGATGTTTTAAAGCTGACCATTGTGCAGCTTATGTTGGTCAGAAACACATTTCTTGGCCTTTTTTTTAATAAAACAAAAATCTATGCAAAGTTGTGTGTACAGCAACGTGCGCAATGCTTATGGTTAAAATATGCAATAAAAACCGCAAACATAAACGTTTTTGTGAGCGCAACGACAATGTGTACGTAAATTTGTTAAAATAAGAAAAATTATTTTTCATGTTGTAATGACTTAATCATAAAACGCCTTTCTTTTAAATTTAACTCCAAACTAAATTTATTTAATTTAAATTGATCTTAATTGATTTAATTCTATCGAAATATTTTTACTTAATTCCCATAAAAAAACTAAATTAATTTAAATTAACACCACTTAATTTTACGATACCACATTTTAATTGATTAATTTAATTTAATTTAATTTAATTTAATTTAATTTTATTTTATTTTATTTAATTTAATTTAATTTAATTTTATTTAATTTAATATAATTTAATTTAATTTAATTTAATTTAATTTAATTTAATTTAATTTAATTTAATTTAATTTAATTTAATTTAATTTAATTTAATTTAATTTAATTTAATTTAATTTAATTTAATTTAATTTAATATAATTTAATTTAATTTAATTTAATTTAATTCAATTTGGTAGAATTTCAATTATATTTCTTTTTGAGTTTCTTTGATCCGATTAGTTTATTAATTTTTATTTAATTTAATCAAAATTGATTTAATTTACAGGCTTAATTTAATAAAATTAAAATTTAGTTATATAACGCTAATATATAACACTAATTGGCCCATCAGAAGTGACGACGAGAGACAGAGAAAATCATTTAATAAATAACATTAAATCAAGTTGGCTGGTAGGTATTTGCATAGCGAAAATAATATTTGAAATTAATTACAGACTTATTTGCGCTAAACAAACGCAAGCACAGAAAATCCAAAAGAAAAATGCCACGAGAGTAAAAAAAAAAAACAAATCTAGCTAAATCGCAGCAAATCAAATTTGTGGTTAATTAAAATGTGGCGGAGGGAGAAACCAAAAGAGAACCACAGAAAATTTCCGTCGTAAGTGCATTTAAACATTTTAACATACAATTTTAATTTAAACGGGTTAATTAAGGCAAGAAGGAAAGGAAATTAAAAACAAAAAAACGTGGCAGAGGATAAAAAAGTAGCCTTGAGTAAACCTCATCTCATCTCATCTCTGGTTGTAATAGAGCAGGAGAGAGACAGTGTACAAAGAGACACAGTAGATATGAGGAAGGGTAATAGTGAAAGATGGAATGAGGACAAAGCGCAGCGATTTTAAATATAACACTGGATCACAAAATGAAATTTTTTGTCTGTACTTTGGACGTGACTATCCTATCTATATGTAAAATCGGTCGCTGATTCCGAAAATCGGGTTCATTTTTAATTCTATGGGAAGGTTTTTGAGATATCGGCAATTTACCGTTATTTGGCCAATGGGTCCACTTAATCCAGTATATCTCTTTAACACAGTGAGTTATCTTCCTTAGGGTGACACCAAACGAAAGAAAATTAAATTTCTTTTTCACGGCTCCTATAACATTTTTCTCTAACTCTTATAGTTTCTGAAATATTGACGATTCAATTTGAATTTTTTCGATTTTTTACGATTTTTTTAAGAAAAAATTGACTTTGTCAGACAATATCTTTAAAACCAATGTCTTCACCTTCGGTTTTACTCTTTTACGTGAAGCTCAATTCTATTGGGAAAAAGATAAGCTATCAACGAAGAAAATCCATGGTAAAATGGAAAAGTTATAGGCGATCAAGTAAATACAGCCAAGTCGCGCAATGCCTCTGCACGGGTATATTCTATGCATGTTATACCCGTAAATGCGCTTGTATCTACTGCGCTGCCAATGTGCTGCTACTGCAGATGTGTAGGTATTGGTACAATATGCATAGAATGTACGCGTGCAGAGGCATTGCGCGACCTGGCTGTATTTACTTGATCGCCTATAACTTTTCCATTTTACAATGGATTTTCATCGTTGATAGCTTATTTTTTTGGTAATAGAATGGAGCTTCACGCAAAGGAGTAAAACCGAAGGTGAAAACATTGGTTTTAAAGATATTGCCTGACAAAGTCAATTTTTTCTTAAAAAAATCGAAAAAATTCAAATTTAATCGTCAATATTTCAGAAACTATAAGAGCTAGAGAAAAATGTTATAGGAGCCGTGAAAAGGAAATTTAATTTTCTTTCGTTTGGTGTGACCCTAAGGAAGATAGCTCACTGTGTTAAAGAAATATACTGGATTAAGTGGACCCATTGGCCAAATAACGGTAAATTGCCGATATCTCAAAAACCTTCCCAAAGAATTAAAAATGAACCCGATTTTCGGAATCAGCGACCGATTTTACATATAGAAAGGATGGTCGCGTTCAGAGTATTTTTTGGCTGTAGAGCAGTGTAATTATTACCTATTCTCAAGGTTTCCATTCGCCTAAAAGTATGCTACCATTTCGCACTTATGGAAAATTAACGTAGTTGAAGCATACGAAAAATTAAATTCCATAAATTAATAGAATATAAACACGAAGCCACAATAGCAGGTGTACCTACTCGAAATGCCTAAGAGAATTGAGACGATGAAAAAAAAAAATAAAATAAAAACTGTTGCATAAATTATGGCACTTTAAAAATTATATCCGTTGTTCATTGAGGATAATTGAGCAGTTAAATGAAAAATGCTCCACGATGAATTGGTTGCATTCGAAATTACTTGGCAACAATGAAAAAAAGTTTTTTTTTAGTTTTTTTTATTGACTAAGTTGTATGTACGTACATAGAGCATACAGTGTTTTAAATTATATACAAGTTTTTAGAAATTAGCGGAAGACAAGTCCAGTACCCGGATTCTAGAAATCGCCATCGCTAAACGAGCAGCATTGATCAGACAGTTTTGTATGTCAGAAATTTTACCAGATATTGTATATTTTTAGGCGCGTCTGATAAAAATTTAGCGATTTTTGGCGATCTCATTTAGCGATGGAGATTTCTAGAATCCGGGTACAGGGGTTGCTGAGACGGCGATAAAATATTTATTTGAAGTTCTTCAATGAACTTTTTTGTGCTTCACGGCTGAGATTCCTAACGAAATATGTAAGTAGGTGAGCAATACGAGATTTTTCTTCTCCCTTCTCAAATAGAATTAATTTTCTTCCAAAAGGTCGATATAGTAAACATTCTTGAAGGAAATGAGCAGTAATGTTTTCGAGGTTGTAAGTTATTTAGAATTAGATAAAAATTAAACTATTTTGTTGGGGTAAGTGGAAAAAAATTCAACAACTATTTACAGCGAAGGTTGAGTGAAATACCAACAACAATGTTCATTGCGAACTGCCTACAACAAAAAATTCAGCACGTTTGTGGAGAATATATGCAAAAGCATATACACACTAACGTTAATGTTGAAAATGAAAAAGGCAAAAGTGGGGAAAATCCAACAGCTTGCACAGAGTCTCAATGGCCGAGTGTGTTTATGCGTTGGGTCATTGCGGCTGAAGTTGGAATGGACTCGGGTTCAATCCCCGGTGCATCCACTTCCGAAAAGAGTGCTGATGATCGAAAATGGTTTTTCGTGAAATAGCTATACACTCAACTTTCGCTGTAAATAGTTGTTGAATTTTTTTCCACTTACCCCAACAATTAAAAATTGAATTAAAATAAAAATTTCGTGCTAAGCACTAAAAACACTTTCAAATTAAACTATTTTACCGAGTAAAAATATGATTGTAAAAAATCTTAATTAAAAATAAAGCAAAGCAAAAAATTTAAAAAGTAAAAGCTTAAGCGCATTTTTAAATAATTATACCGAAATGGAAATTGAAAAGGGATGCTTAATTAACTCAAATTTAATTGAAAAATAAATTTATACTCATACTAAAATAATTTTGAAGTACATAGTACATATATACATATAAACAATCTGCACGCGGCGCTGTCACTAAAAATATGCGCAAATTGATATTAAAAACTAATTAGCATCAATTAAAACGACACTAAAAAGCATTTGCGCCTGGAAAAAACTGTGAAAATTGAAAATTCAATTGTGGGTGAGTTGCGGCCAATTCAAAGCAGAAAAAACAACAAATCAAAACCCGCTAAAAAAATTATCGAATAATTAATGAGTTTTGTTTGGATAGAAGGGCAAAAAAAATTTGAAAAAGCATTTAATATTTATGTATATATAAATAAATATGTATGTACATACATACATATGCACGTACATACATACCATTCATGCATAAATATGCATACGCACATACATATGTACGTATCTATGCTAGTATGTATTAGTAAAATGCGATTAAAATGAAAGCAACTTCGCTCTATATACTGAATTTTCAAGCGGAAAGAGGTCTGCGCTTAAGGCCCTTGGATGCATTTTTAATGAGCACAGCGACAAATATGTGATTGCAAAATGCAAATTAAAAAAAAAAATAGCAGATAAAATAGATTGTACGAAATATCAAAAGAGAAGAAAATAAAAAAAAAAAACTTCTATAAAAAAACTCACGCTGCTTTGTTACAATCAGCCAAAAAAAAAGACCGATAAGCCTTTTTCAACAACTGATTTTTTCTCCATGTAAAGCAAAAACTGCAAAATTGCAATTTTAGAAGTTTTTTTTTTTTGCTTCACACCAAAAGGTGAATGGGATGACAAATTGCTGCAGGCAGCAAAAGCATGCAGCATCAATTAAATTTGGCGATTTTTTCGTAGTTTTTTTTTTAACTTTTTTCGCTTTTTATTTAATTTTTACTGTAGTGTTTTTTTTTTTATTTTAACTGCAGTAAAAATCAGTTAATTATATAAAACAATTTTACCAGCATGAGTAGTGCGGACGGGCGGTCGGAGGCACGGCAAATAAAATATGAAGGAAGTAGCAATGTTATTTTATTTTGCGCCAAAATGTATGCTACGTGCATTTCTTTGAGCGCACAAATGCCGCCCCTCGACAGCTGCAATAAACAGGGCACCGAGTTTTATTTTATTTAAAAGAGCAATTTAAATTCACCGTTTCCGGTGTTGCATGTTGGCTCTGCGGAATGATGAACTAACAGTACGGCAAGCACAGGTGCTGGTGGACTGGTGGAGGTGAGAAGGCTTATCAAGAGTAGTAGTGCAGTTTAAGTTCTGTACTTGTCAGTTAAATGGACTTAAATAGAGAGAGAAAACTCGAAAATTAAAGGAATAAATAAAATGAAATAAATACAACTGTTGGTTGCTCTACTTTGCACAATACTATACTTGAAAAAGGCGACGAGTGTACATACATATGTACATATGTGTATATACTTACGTACACGCATGCTAATGGAGAAATTGCATAAATTCCGGCAAGTATGTAGAGCCGCTGGACAATTGGATTGCATGGAGCGAATGCGGATCGTTGCAGGCGACATATGAACAAATGTGCAAATGTGTGAACATACATATGCATAAATTGCATATTTCTTGTAAAGTGATATCGTCAGCATTGTCAAGGTTTTTTCCAAATCAACAATGTTTTCCAGCGTGATTTTCATCCTAAAATAGTTCCAAAAAATTCAAGTGGGGTTGCAAATAGTTTCTGGCCAATCCGTGGACAAAACCAATACTTATTCACAATTGGAAGAGTCTCAGAATTTAATATATATACTTATATTCCAACTTTATGGGTTGCGTTCGATGGCATGAGGTTCTATATTGTTTTTATGATATGCAGCTGATCCCAGCAAACACAGTCTCGGACGTAGTGGGAAACTACATAAGATAACCAATGCAATTCTTTAACTATTCTGGAAACTAATTAGGGAAGGAGCCAAAAATGTGTACTAGAAAATGTTCACTAGAGTATCATTAGAGAGATTACATTTCGATTGGAGAAGTATGTCGTATATTTTCACATTAAATTTTATTAGCTGTTTTGCTTTAATGCAGACCCCGGCAAAACTAAAACTGAGATTGTGTTGGTGAGAGCCGAGAGATTTATGCAACAGTGGTGTAAAAACCGCATATGAGGTAAACGCACAAAATAGCAACGCTTTGAAAATAAAATAAATATTTGAATAATAATAAAAAATGTATTACTAAGGAATTTTTAACTTGAAAAAATGTTTTATAAATTAATTTGGATTCAACAATGTAAAATACTGGAAATTCCAATAATACAAAAAATATCTATAAGGAGTTTTTAGTGTAAAAAGTATACATTAAAAATTCATTTGAAGAATATTCATTAAATAGTTGAGAGTTGTTATAATTTACAAAATTTTATCAAAAGCACATAACTAAACTTGTTAAGGTATGCAAGGATGGGGCGTAAATTAAAACTGAAGATTTAGTAGAACCTTTAAGAATACAGCAAATTTTATTATATGAATTGAAAAATAAAACATTGCAATTTTGCAACCTGAAAATTTGGTTGCAGTAGAAAATTATTTATTATTCATGGTCATATATAAGCAATGGCACACTGTCGCATAAACAAACAAAGCAACGCAGCCAGTGCTTGTGTTGCTTCTTCGCTGTCTAAACAACGACTGAATCACAGAGCGTAAGACTATGTGTGTTATACTCATTAACTCACGCGAGTCGATTTGCCGGGCCTTGCTTTAATGTCTGCCTGCTGTTCGGTAACCTTGGCCACTAGCGAGATGCACCCGCACACTACCAGCAGGTTCTTCTACCCACTTGATAATTTTCTTTAATTTATTCCGGATAATGCTTTCTTTTGCAACAAAATTTTAAACTCTACTTCAAAGTTAAATTCTGACTTATTTATATGGCCATAGCTGTAAATACACATCCACATACATATGTATAAAACAAAAAAAAATACGAAAGTTCATTGGTGAATACCAGCTCAAGCAGCCAAACCATATAACGATATTCAATAATAAATAAACTCGCTGCAAGCTTTCGTTCAAAAAACAAAACAAAAAAACATAAATTAATAAAAATAAGAATTACAAATGAAAAATTAAAAATACATATGAAGAGAAATAAAGAAATAAGCAAGCGAAGATGTCAACGCTCAGTGAGTTGGTGGCGAAAGAAACTAAACCCCAAAAGTATGCAACGGCAAGTAGCAATTGGCTGTGGTGTTGCATACAAACAGGCGGAAGTGGTGCTACTTTACAGAAAACCATAAAAAATGGAAAAATGGAATATAAAGGAATGATTGAAAAAAATGAATGTTATTCAACTGCGTAGTGCTTTAGCTTAATTATTATTTAATGAATGAATACGCTTTGGGCATCTTTTTGCAAAACACGATTGCAGGAGAGTGATCATAATAGAATTTTTTTCGATGTTGCTTTTTTTTGGGGTTCCAAAAATGTTCAAAATTAACAAACCAACAAAAATAAATAAAGTTTCAAGCAAATAAGAACCGAGCTTAAGGTAGACTAATTAAATGGCCATAAAGTGTATGTAATTTAACAAAAAAATAAAAAACAAATCGAAAAGCTACACTTTAGGTACAGCTGCAAGCATAAAGAATATGCAGAAAGAGAATATGTAAATTCTCTTTAACAACACCAAACATACACATGGGTGTGTGTGCGAATGTACATAAAAGAGGCGAAAACACACAAACAATGCAACGATGCTGCAACAGAGCACAGAGAGGGGAAGGGGCCTTTGTTTTGTTGGTTGAGGCCAAAATGGGTGCAAAAAGTGTCAATTTAATTTAAAATTTTGCTTTAATTTAACCGCATAAAAATTGCGAAGCCTTTATGAGATATAAATGTATGTATGTACATTAGGCTGGGCCGATTTAATTTTAACAATTTGTACATATTGTTTAGCACAACCGGGTATACATACATAAACAGCAACTTTTCATCTTTCAGTTTGTTTTGTTAAGTGCAACCATTTTTTTTTTATTATTCACGGAAAATTTTAAATGAGTCAATTGAATAAAAAGAAAAAATGTTATATAAAGTTGAAGCGAAAGAATAAATAAATAATTTGTTTTTATTGTAAATTTAAAATATGTATCTTTTGTTGTATATTTGCTCCACTTACCTTTACCATCGATGACATTATTGCTTTCAGTCGTTGTAATTGTTGTTGGTGCTGTTGCTGATGTACCCACTACACCAACTGTCAGTGGTGTTGCTGTGCTGGTATTTGTTGTTGACGTTGTTGTAAACGATACACCAGCAACAAGTGCTGTTTTTGTTGCTGTTGTTGCAGTCAAATTATCCATAGCATTGCTATTGTGGTTATTGTTGTTGTTGGCAGGATAACTAAGCGAGTTTGTAATGGAATTCGATAATATGGTTAAGGAAGAGTTGTTGTTATTGTTGTTGCTGCTGCTGCTGCTGTTGGTTGTATTTGTTATTGAGGAGTTTGTAGAGGAGATGGTTGTTGTGGCGGAGGAGGAGGAGTTTCCTATAGAAACATCTGCGTTTATTGTAACATCCAGACGCTTTCGTTTTGGATCACTGTGTAAATGGGGAGAGAGAGAGAGTTAAAATGGAATTTTTAAAAGTTTTTAAATTTACACATAAAATATATACATACATATGTACATATATGTATATGTATATTATTGCGAGGTTTTTGTAACAAGACTAACAAGACAACTAAAAAAAATCAGTACATGGCAGTAACTGAGCTATCAGATCTTAATTTGAATGCATACACATGTATTTTAACTTGTGCTTCTTTTTCTTTGTTGGTTTGCTTTCATTTCGCTTATATGCCTGAAAATTTTATGTCATTATTTTATTACTTAGTAGTTTAATTTATTTCTTTATTTTTACTTTTATTTATTTTTTTCTTATTTATTACACTTTGTATACTTTTTTATTTATTTTTTGTATTTTATTTAATTTTCTTTTTACTTTTTTGCTTTTTATATATATATTTTTTTTACCTTTTTATATTTTAATTATTTTTCTAATTTTAATTAAATAAATTCTTAATTTTTATATTTTTTTTTATTTATTTTTTATATATATTTTTTTTTACTTTTTTATATTTTAATTTCTTTTTTATTGTTAAATATTTTTTATTACTCTTTTCCCCTTGTATAATTTTAATGTGTAATTTTTTTAATTTTTTTTATTTTCTTATCTTTTTTTTTACTTTTTTATATTTTAATTACTTTTTCATTGCTAAATATTTTTTTATTACTCTTTTTCCCTTCAGTTCAGTTTATTGTTTTATTTTTTAATTACTTAAATTCTTAATTTTTATATTTTGTGTTTTTTTATTTATTTTTTATATAATTTTTTTGTACTTTTTTATATTTTAATTACTTTTCTATTGCTAAATATTTTTTATTACTCTTTTTTCCTTCAGTTCAGTTTAATTTTATTGTTTTATTTTGTAATTAATTAAATTCTTAATTTTTATATTTTGCTTTTTTATTTATTTTTTATATATTTTTTTTTCCTTTTTACTTTTTTATATTTTAATTCCTTTTTTATTGCTAGATATTTTTTATTACTCTTTTCCCCTTGTTTAATTTTAATGTAATTTTTTTTTTCTTTTTTTTATTTTCTTATCTTTTTTTACTTTTTTATATTTTAATTATTTTTCTATCGCTAAATATTTTTTATGACTCTTTTTTCTTCAGTTCAGTTTAATTTTATTGTTTTATTTTTTAATTAATTAAATTCATAATTTTTATATTTTGTTTTTTTTTTATTTATTTTTTATATATTTTTTTTACTTTTTTATATTTTAATTTCTTTTTTATTGTTAAATATTTTTTATTACTCTTTTTCCCCTTCTTTATTTTAATGTGTAATTTTTTTTCTAATTTTTTATTTTCTTATGTTTTTAATTTTTTATATTTTAATTACTTTTTCATTGCTAAATATTTTTTATTACTCTTTTTTCCTTCAGTTCAGTTTATTTTATTTTTTAATTAATTAAATTCTTAATTTTTATATTTTGTGTTTTTTATTTATTTTTTGTATAGTTTTTTTTTTACTTTTTTATATTTTAATTACTTTTCTATTGCTAAATATTTTTTATTACTCCTTTTCCCTTCAGTTCAGTTTATTGTTTTATTTTGTAATTAATTAAATTCTTAATTTTTATAATTTGTTTTTTTATTTATTTTTTATGTAATTTTTTTTTTTGTACTTTTTTATATTTTAATTACTTTTCTATTGCTAAATATTACTCTTTTTCCTTCAGTTCAGTTCAGTTTATTTTATTTTTTAATTAATTAAATTCTTAATTTTTATATTTTGTGTTTTTTATTTTTTATATAATTTTTTTGTACTTTCTTATATTTTAATTACTCTTCTATTGCTAACTATTTTTATTACTCTTTTTTCCATCAGTTTAAATTGATTGTTTTATTTTGTAATTAATTAAATTCTTAATTTTTATATTTTGTGTTTTTCTATTTATTTTTTATATATTTTTTTTTACTTTTTTACTTTTTTATATTTTAATTCCTTTTTATTGCTAAATATTTTTTATTACTCTTTCCCCTTGTTTAATTTTAATATGTAATTTTTTTCTTTTTTTATTTTCTTATCTTTTTTTACTTTTTTATATTTTACTTTTATTACTTTTTCATTGCTAAATATTTTTTTATTACTCTTTTTTCCTTCAGTTCAGTTTTTTTTTTATTTTTTAATTAATTAAATTCTAAATTTTTATATTTTGTATTTTTTATTTATTTTTTATATAATTTTTTTTGTACTTTTTTATATATTAATTACTTTTCTATTGCTAACTATTTTTTATTACTTTTTTTCCATCAGTTCAGTTTAATTTTATTGTTTTATTTTGTAATTAATTAAATTCTCAATTTTTATATTTTGTGTTTTTTTTATTTATTTTTTATATATTTTCTTTTTACTTTTTTCTTTTTTTATATTTTAATTCCTTTTTATTGCTAAATATTTTTTATTACCCTTTTCCCCTTGTGTAATTTTAATGTGTAATTTTTTTTCTTTTTTTATTTTCTAATCTTTTTTACTTTTTTATATTTTAATTACTTTTTCATTGCTAAATATTTTTTATTATTCTCTTTTCCTTCAGTTCAGTTTATTGTTTTATTTTTTAATTAATTAAATTCTCAATCTTTATATTTTATGTTTTTTAATTATCTTTTATATAATTTTTTTTTTTTACTTTTTTACTTTTTTACTTTTTTATATTTTAATTACTTTTCTATTGCTAAATATTTTTTATTACTCTTTTTTCCTTCAGTTCAGTTTAACTTTATTGTTTTATTTTTAATAAATTAAATTCTTAATTTTTACATTTTGTGGTTTTTCTTATTTAATATTTTTTTATATTTGTTTGTTTGCTTTTTTATATTTTCAATACTTTTCTATTGCTAAATATTTTTTTATTACTCTTTTGCTCTTGTTTAATTTTATTGTGTAATTTTTTCTATCTATTATTTTTTTAATTTTCTTATCTTTTTTACTTTTTTATATTTTAATTTCTTTTTTATGGTTAAATATTTTTTATTTGTGTTTTTTAGAGCTATTGACCAGTTTTTTTTTTATTACTTTTTAACTTCTTTTGTTCCTTTAATTTTTTATTTCATTTTTTAATTAATATGTTTATTATTTATTTTTACTTTATAGTTTATAGGCGAATTTCCCAATTTTTTCCTCTAATATTTTCTTTCTACCTTAACCTCCGACTATGTTTTCTTAGTTATAATTTAAAATTTTCTACTCACCTAGCATCCGAGTTGCCATCGTTGCCGGCGCCAATGCCTTCCACTTGCGCCGCCTTGAGTTTCTGCCCAAGGAAATTGCCAGCCGTGGTTAACGTGGTGGGCGTGGCCGCACTATTACCGCTTAACAGCTTATTGTTGCCAACGCCTTGCCCTTGCAGCGCGGAATTAACACCTCCACCCGCTGCTGCTGCTGCTGCTGCGCCGATCTTATCGCCTACTGTCAGCATTTTCACATCGTCATTGGAGGCTGTTGCTGCAGCCACAGCCTGTGCCATTGAGGCGGCATAAATTGTTTTAATTCCATTCGGCGTTTGGCTCGGCAAATGATGCATTCCGCCGATGGTGGGCAAGGAGGCATTTGTTGCGTTCACGCCAGAGGCGCCCGTCTGTTGTGGTGTGCTGGAGATGCCGCTGTTGTTTTTGTTGCTGCTGCTGCTGCTGCTACTACTACTACTACTAACAACACTCGACGCCTTGTCTATCACCAACTTCGTGCTGCTGTCCACATCCATTTCACTGCTCGCCGCCAGTGCGCCGAGCTTTTTACCTCTTTCATCAGCATTTGCATTTTCAATTGCGGCGCTGGTGTTGGTAGTTGTCGCGGCCGCTGTTACGCTTGTGCTTGTCGCCGTTGTTTTGTTAGCGGCATTCGCATCATCGGCAGCTTTCGCTTTCGCCGCAGTGCCACTCTGAGCGGCATCTGTCGTTGTGCTCGATGGTGTTGTTTGCTGCTGCTGTTGCTGTTGGTCTGCCGTTGCGACTGCAGAGCTTTCAGAAGCTTTTTCAGCTTCATTCGCTTTTGTGGGTGGCACTGTAACAGTTGTGCCACCACTTGCTGTTGCGGTGGTGCTGTTGTTGCTATTATTGGACGTGCTATTGGATTTTTGTTGTTGAGCAGCGGCCGCAGACGCAGCTGCGGACTTGCAGCTGGCTGCCTTGGCTGCTGCCTCAGTCGTTTCGTTGTGCGCCGTTGTCTCCGCTGCTGGCGTGCTAGCGCTGTTACTGTTCTCCACCTTGTTGCTGGCGTTGCCGACCTTCGGCTGTTGTGCATTGGCTGCCGCCTTGGCCGCATCCGCTGCAGCACGCTCCGCCGCGCGCTCAGCACGTTCGGCGCGTTCGCGTTCCGCTGCAGCCGAACGACCGCCAGTCTTCTGCTGTTGCTCGCGCTGTAAGCGAGTTGTTACGCCCGTTGTCAGCGAATCGATGATGCACTGCGTCTGCTGTTGTTGCGCCTTTTGCGGATTGCGCGAGGACCGCGTGCGTTGGCGGGATTTACGCAGCAGTTGTTTATAGTTCTCCGTCTTCTTGCTGAGGTAGTAGTAGCGTACGCAGTCCTGCGCGGACTTGCGATCCAAACTGGCGGCGATGGCACCAAAAGTTTTCGGATGCTGCAGGAATTTCTCCTTGAAAATCTCCTTTTCGCCCGCCGTCCACACATTCAGCGACTTACGCTCTTTATGCACAGCCACCATATCGTCAATGTAGCCGTTCTCGTTGTGATAGACGCAACGTCGCTGACGTGCATCATACATTAGCGGCGGTATAACGGCATAGGAGCGCATTTTCTTATCCTCCATTGCCTGCTCCTGCAGTCCATCCATAATCTCTTCCAAATCCGCCTCAGACTTAATACGCGACCCGACGCGATTGAAACGCTCCTTGTCCTCGCGTTGTTTGCGCAGCTCCGTAAAGACTTTCTCGAAGAATTCGCGATTTTTAGCCTCACGCGCTTTACGCTTTGCACTGCCTTCTGACTTTTCCACGCGCTTCTGCCACTCACTCGACATCTGCGCGTAAGTCTCCACGAGACCGGTGTTGTGTTGCCAGCGCTCCTGCTTCAGCTTGCTGATGTGCTCCAGCAGCGGCACGCGCACTGTCGATTGATGGCGCTTCAGCAGCGTCGTCAACTGTTCCACATCTAACGGTTGATTGTATAGCGGCAGAATGGTGTGCTTGCCGCATTGGCTGAGTATGGAATGTTGCGCGGCGGCCGTTTTACGGTTCGCCTCGTAAATTTTCTGCGCCAGCGTTTGCAAGCGCCACGTATGCTCCATTTTCACGGCGTCGTCATTCGCATGATTTAGCAGTTCTTGTTCGCGCTTTTGTTTGCTCAACGCTGCCTTCTCTTTCAGGCTCTTCTCTTGCTTGCGCAGCGTCTCCATCGTATTCTCGGCGCTTTGTATTTCTGCATCGACTTTTTGGATTTGCGCCAGCAAGTCTTCGGTGACGGCGCTGCCGCGCTCTTCGACTGTATCGCTTGGCAGTGTGGGTGAGATCGCTTCGACCTGCGGATGGTAGCCTTCCGATGAAGAGGATGAGGACTTTGGTGGCGGAGGTGGTTGCGACAATGGCACCGTCGCCGCACTCACTGCGCTGCTTGTTACCAGCGGCGAGGACGCGTTCATTGGTGGCGCATTAATGACACCAACCCCAACCATGCCGAGCCCGCCAACACTGCCACCACTGCTGTTTACAGCGCCTTGCATGCCACGATTCGTAGGTGGCGTACCGGCCGTTTGCAGTAGCGGCGGTTGGGTTTCCACTTTCAGTTGTTGCATGGCGGCGGGTGGTGGCTGCGCGTGCACAACGTGACTGCTGGACACGACGGTCAAATGTGAATGTGCTGCAGATTGAGACAGCATTTGTGCGCCACCGCTGTTGCGCAGCATCTGTTGTTGTTGTTGCTGCTGCTGCTGCTGTTGCTGGTGGTGCGCTGCAGCTAGCGATGCGGCCGCTGGTGATGACTGTCGCGGCTGTGGCTGTGGCGCGGCGTTCGCTACTTTAGTTGGCAGGTGATTTGTATTGTTGACTGGCGTCGATGACGTCACATCGCTCAGGCGTATCTTCTTGTACGGCTGTCCTCCGGGATCGGGTGGCGCTTGCGGCAGCTGCGGATGTTGCTGATGATGTTGTTGCTGTTGCTGTTGAGCATGTTGATGTTGCTGTTGTTGTTGCTGCTGTAATTGATGATGCTGCGCTTGCTGCTGCTGCTGCTGTTGATGTTGTTGTTGCTGATTGCGCGCATTCGCCACCGCAACAGCATTCGCATTCGCCAAATATTCGCCGGGATAGTGCGGGTGCGCTGGCAGTATTATACGCTGACGTATTAAACTGGGATTTGCGGCCGCAGCCGCGTTTGCGTTGAGCGGTGAGGGCGCACCACCACTGCCGCCTCCGCTGCCTGCTCCGGCGCTCGCCGCATTGGCGCTGCTAAGCACATGCGCTGATGCATTGACACCGACTTGTTGTCCGGCTGCGCCAGCCGCCGCCTGCTGATGGGCAAAATGTAGCGCTTCAAGGTGGGCTGCGCTTGCGACGTTCGGAGGCGGCGGTTGTGGTTGCAGTCCGCTGGCACCACCGCCGCCGCCCGGCACCTGCACAACACCGGCTGGCAGCTGTGCGCTACCCGCACCGCCACCGCCACCGCTTGCTGCTGCCGCGACGCGCTGAAATTCGGGCGCCATTTGAGGTAATCGCGTGTAGGGGTTGTCGCGGTACTGAGCGCCCGGACCAATGCCATACGAGCTCTGTTGAATGTAGGGATGTGGCGCCTCGCGGACCGCATTGAGTTCGGCGTATTTGGCGTACGTGTTGGCGGCGACCGCTGAGCCAGGACCAGCTCGTGGTGGGGATAGGGGACTAGCTGCCGAGCGGGCATTCTGCTGCTGCTGCTGTTGTTGTTGTTGTTGCTGCTGCTGATGATGGTGGAGATGCTGTTGTTGTTGCTGCTGTTGGGCCGCTTGCTGCTGTTGCTGCTGTTGTTGTTGTTGTTGTTGCTGCTGCTGCTGTTGGTGCTGCTGGTGCATTTGATGCATTTGCTGGTGCAGCTGCTGTTGGGCGGCGGCCGCGACGGCAGCTGCTGCAGCAGCCGAATGTGAAGTTGGCGGACCGAGAGCGCCGCCGCCGCCCTTCGTGTACGACTGCGACCCGTCGATTGGCCTGTAAAACCAGAATTGGGACGAAAACCAACCGATCATTAGATTTGTATGTAATGCAAGTGAAAATAACCAAAATTAAAAATAAAATAAAAAACTAATTTAAACTAAATTTCATTAAAATTGGATTGAAAGCCATTTGCAGCTGTTGTTGCATTCCTCAAGGATATTGAAACAAATCGCCGCAGTAGTGAGCAAAGTTGTTCGACTAAACTTCTCTTATCTAAAGAAAGGATGCCCTAAATGTGATTACACAAATTCCAAATTAGTTGAAAATCAGGGAATAATCTTGTATCATTTGACCTTCTAAACCAATCAAAGGAAAACCTTCCAGCAACCGGAAAATCTATACACACAGTGCATTCCCTCGCTAGATTGGTTTTGTGACTAGACTTTTTTAGAATAATCAACATGATTTTTTATTTTTTTTTTATTTATTTTATTTATTTTTTTTTTTTTTTTTTTTTTTAGTACATACATATGTATACATATGTATGAATACTACTACCCTGCAGTAAAAATCCGCAATGAATCCTTAATGAATCACTGATGCAATTCACCTATGATGAGGAGGCATCAGTGAATACTTTCATATAAAGACTGCTGAATTTTTCATATATGTAAATGGTTTGCTTTCCTCAGAAAAGAAAAACAAAAAATATAAAACTGTACTGAGTTATGACGACAGTGATGAATATTCAACAAAGAATCATCACTGATCCTTCAGCAGTGAAACAAATTTACTGCGGGGTATGTACCATAACGTTTTACATTTACATACATACATATTTATGGAAACGCTTAAACCGCAATTGCTTAGATATTAGATATTTTTTTTGTTAATATAATTATTAGAAAAAAATTTAGTTTTCAAATTTTTACTTACACCTTTTCAAGTTTATAATGAGAAAATGCAAATTTGTATTGAGAAAATATCAGTGGATAATGAGAACCAAAATTAATATTCAGAAAATACAATTTGATAATGATACGACATACAGAACGAGCTAAAGTTCTGTAATTTCTTAATGTATGCTGATGACATAAAGGTTTTTCTGAAAATTAAAGAGCCTAGTGACCTCGTTAACATGCAATCCGATATTGCTTCGCTAGTGTCTTGGTGTGACCGAAACAGCCTAAAACTGAACTTTGACAAGTGTAACATTATCTCTTTCTCGCGGAGCAACTCTGTTATTCATCACAATTACTTGTTCAACGATCTAGACGCGTTCAACCGCCAAACTATTGTAAAGGATTTAGGAGTTTACTTAGATTACAAACTCAAGTTTGATTTTCATAGAGAATATGTGATATCCTCGGCAAACTCTAAATTAGGCTTCATCAAACGCAACTCTAGGGACTTTCGCGACCCTCTCACTCTAAAAAGTATCTTCACCTGCCTAGTAAGATCCGTAGTTGAGTACGCCGGCGTCATATGGGACCCCAATACCAAAATCCATTCCCACAGAGTAGAGAGCGTTCAGCGACGGTTCACAAAATTTGCCCTCAGGCGTCTTTACTCAGTCGACGATATGCCAACCTATGAGCTGAGGTGTAGGATTCTCAATTTATCTAATCTCGCAAGCAGAAGGAAAATGAATGGTATTCTCTTTATTAAGGATATCTATGACGGAAAAATAAACTCTCCAGAGCTTCTTACTCTTTTACCGTTTCATGTGCCGGGAGTTTCTTTAAGAGAGCACTATATCTTCTATTGTAAGACGCATAAGACGAAATATGGTGGGAATGAACCTATACATAAGTTCACATCGCTTTGCAATTCCATCTGCAGCATTTCAGACCTTGACTTGAGTAGGCCATGTTTGAAAAATAAGTTAATCGAATTGATCTGTAATAATGTATTGTGATTATTTTATTGTTGTATCAAACTAGTTTCTTTTTTGTTTTGTTTTTTTTTTTGTTTTTATGCTCTCGAAGCAGTAATAATTGATTCTTGTATTCTGTGAATATCTATGTATATATCAATGTAAGAGCATTGTATGATGAATCTGTGAGGGCTGAGCCTGGTAGATTGCTGAATAAATAAATAAATAAATAAATAAAGTTTATATTGAGAAAATACAAACTGATAATGAGAAACAAAAGTTTACATTCAGAAAACACAACTCGATAATCAGAAGACATAAATTCATAATGAGAAAATATGTAAATATGCACAGTTTTTCTGCAGAATTTTTTTTCATTTAAGGCTAATTTTGAGTAAATAAAAAATAAAATATGTATACTCAGGCCAAAACCCGAATTTAAAGATAAATGTGCGATCTGTAGATAAAATATGAAATATAACAGTGCGTATAGTAAGGGGATGACTGCGTCTCACTGGCTTCAGCATTGGGAGTAAATTATAAAACGGCTTATAAATGGGTGGTTAGCGGAGATAATCAATCGAAAAGGAGTGGTGGTAGAAGACTTAAAAAGCTTACCGAAGACAATGTTAGCCACATTGTGCTTTCTTGGCTGGAAGCTGATTGCAGTTTCACGCTCAAACAGTTAAAAAGAATGGTGGAGGACCAGTTTAATGCAGAAATAAGCACTACAGCAGTGGAAAATTACCTCGATGCACGAATCCAATTTTAATTTGTTTCGTCGAGTGTCAAGTGGCCGGTCAAAAGATAGACGCCGTGCTACACTTCAGCTACCTGCTTCGAGAGGGCCAAACGTCCATCTTATTGGTGCAATAATTACGGCAGACGTAGTACACATGCAAAGGCGGAGAGGTGCGTTCTCCGCAGATGCATATTCGCAGTGGGTAGCGGGCCTAATGGCAAAGTGGACGAAGCTAGGTAATAAACTTAATGATTTAGTATTAGTCCATGTCACTCACCGAGCATTCCTCTGGAGCAGCATACGTGTTACGTTTAGGGCCATATTCCCCAATGCTCAACCTAATTGAGAGCATATGGTCCAAAATAAAACATAATGTAAGAATGCGTATACGTATACAGACCACAAGTAAGAGGGCCTGGGGGGGTATGCAAACAAAGACTTCAGTACTTGCAAATTGCAGTGGATGAACCGAAAAGCTCTGTTACAGACGTAGACTGCGCAAGAGCCATACAACACACAACTACGTTTCACGCAGATATTCTAAACTTAGTCGATATGCAAGTTGGTGTGTAGATAGAGGTATTTTATGACATTGAATACTCGCTGGCTACATATGGGTTTGGTTCGAAGGCTATGTAAAGATCAATTAACTTGTAACATAACTATTCTACATAACTTTTTGTGATCTCATTATCATTTTGTATTTTTTCGTTATCAATTTATAATTCTCAATATAAATTTTTATTTTCTCAATACAAACAAACATTTCTCATTATCAAATTTTATTTTCTCAATATAAATTTATGTTCCTTATTAACATCTTGTTTTTTCTCA
Organism: Urophora cardui; assembly: GCA_960531455.1. Lineage (NCBI taxonomy): Eukaryota > Metazoa > Arthropoda > Insecta > Diptera > Tephritidae > Urophora > Urophora cardui. The sequence continues at coordinate 34,131,723 of OY482671.1, forward strand.
TTATCAATTTATAATTCTCAATATGAATTTATGTTTCTCAATATCAAGTTGTATTTTCTCAACATGAACTTGAAAAAGTGTAGATACATTTCTCATTTGTATTATTGAACTGTGAAATAATTTAAGTTTCGGTCTCATTGTACAGTAGAAAAATAACAAATCTCACTCTTCTTTCTGTAACTAATGCTGAATATGGACAATTGAAGATATTAAGCTTCTAACGCGCTTTAATTTAATATAGTTGCTCCTGCTGTGCTATCGATTGACATCTTTTGTTTTATAGTTCGTAAATAATTTAGAAACATATTTGAGATATGTACATAATATTATGTTGGTTAAAGACAAAACAAATGCAATGCAATACATACATATATTCAAATCATACTCTATCTTAAAGCATTGTGTACGAAAATGAATAAAAAAAAAAGCTTATTTTATGTAGGAAGCTGAACAATTGTAACAAATACAAATCATGCATTTTAACAATGGCCCTAGCTAGAATGCGCATAACCATATTAGTGGACTAAGCGCTGAATTTGAGATACATAAATTATAAAAGTTCATGTCATACTAATTCTCACAATTAGTTCTATGGTGTTTTCTACGCAAGCAAATATGTCGCTTATTATACATACATTTTTATCGGGCTGCCAAAATTGTTTTTGCGCTCTACCACATATTTTTCTTGCTTTTTTTCTTCTATTCTATAATAATGCAACGCATTCGCTTAGAAAAGAAAACACCATTAACTATATTTATAGTTTAACAAATTAATTTAGACGTTGTCTTTTCGCTGCAACTGAACGATTCTGCTGCTGCTGCTGCTGCTGCTGTACGGATGTTTGTTGCAGCGCCTTTTGAGCTTGTGCATTCATAGGCATAGCCTCGGCAAGCATCGCAACAGTGCGACGCAATTCGGCCAATTCGGCTTGCATTTTGTCAATGTGTGCTCTGTGAGGAGTAGAAATTAGGAATAATGAATTATTATACATATATATATATAGATTGCAAATTAAAACTGATAAATACTCACGTATCGCCGCCTGTTGGCGTGGAAACTGTTAAAGTGTTTGCTGATGAATTGGGCGCTGGAGAATTTTGCAGATTTGCTAATGGAACGGGCGTGATCAATGGCACTGTGGGTGGTGCTAAAGGTGGTTGTGTTTGTTTTGAATGTTGTAGCTGCATCGTTTGTGATTGTTGTGATGCTGGAATTGGTTCAACCATTTGACCAATTGTATCTCTGCTGGCCACAGCTGTAATCTTCAAATTCGGATGCATACGCAATGGTAACTGGATAGCTGACGTTTTTGTTGGTGGTGTCCCAGCTGCACTGTTGTTGGAGGAGGCCGCCATTGTTGCCGTAACAGCCCCCACTGCTGGTGTAGCATTTGCGCGGGCATTAATATTAGCCGCCGTACTTATAGCAAGTTGTGGTGTAGTGGTTGCTGTCCCCGCTGCTGCGTTTCCAGCTACCCGAGCATTTGTTGCTGTTGGAGCTGTCGAAACTGTATTCACACCAATTGGCGCTGGCGCATTACTACAGATAATCGGTACACTTGGACCGTGTCCTGCCATAAGCTTTTTCAGCATTTGATCGGCACTGACTTTTTGTGATTCCAAGAGCTTGCGCATCGTTGCTGGGTCACCTTCGTTTATTTTGCGTAAGGAATCGCCATCTGCATCGACAACCACATAGTTCACAATATGTGCATGAGTGTTTGGTACTATACGATAGATGGTTTTCGGCTGTGCGGAAGTATTTGGATTAGGGTTTTTCAAATCGCTCAATTTAGCCGAGCTGCCCTCCACTTGAAAGACAGTTGTAAAACCATTTATAAGCATCGGCTTTTCCATAACTGTTGGCTCTGTGACGAATTGTGTCATCTTACGTTTTGGTACCATGGATACCAATTTGATGACATTGCAATCGGCATTCTCACAACGTCGCTCAACATTTCCACTGCCAACGCTGGCTGCTGCTGGGCCACCAGTACCGGGCAGGTCATGCAAGGGAGGATTTGATAAAGTTGCAATAGCAGCCATTGCGAAGTTTCAAATGTGGTGTGTTGAGAAAAATCCGGTATAAATGCCGAAGAGTGGTTAAAGTTCTGATAATTTATTGTACGGTTGATGCGGTACCTGTTAAAATAATTTTATTTTTATAAATTTTGTCTGACGTAAGATATATTTATGTACTACATATTAACTTGGTATTGAAAACGGTATTGCGTATTAGGTAAATTAGAGGTTTCAGACTAATATTAATAAACTGGGAAGATAAGATCGGCCTTAAAACTCAGTGTTACATCAGCGCCATTGTATTATTGTTAAGATGGATATGGGCCAACGAAAATGCGTAATATGTAGCTGCAACACAAACAAATTTTTCTCTCTTTTTTATTTTAATATATGTACATATTAGCTTGGACGCAGCAGAGGACGGCTATTTTGTTTTTGGAATAGTAAGCTGTCAAAATATCGTCTTTTGTTTTGATTTTGCCCTCTTGCACGTGTTATTCGTGGAAATAGCTTGTGTGTTCGCTTGTATGTTTGCTGGCGTTTTTGACATTCTTATCTACGGCCGTTCAACGGTAATCGCCTATTCTCTTTTCAGTGCAATGGCCATATTATTATTTGGCCATGAGGGGGATTCACTATCCATAGCACTATCCAATTACATATATTTATTTGCAATAAAGTGTAGGAAATTAATTGCGATCCTGCGAGAGCTGACATTTGCCAATTGCTAATTTCAATTTCAATTTGAACATCCGAATTTTGCTTAAAATGTTATGTTTACTAAAATAAAAAAATTTAGTTGATTTATTTTCGTAGAGAAACAGCTTCTTAAAATTCCCTACGACTGTGCAGTAGGGGCTCTCGATGTGTTGCATACTTTGACCCAGGATATTTGTAATCCTTGCTACCGTGCAAGGGATAGTGAATACCCCTATTATTCTTCCATTTTAGAGATTAGCATCATTTTCAATACCAAGCTACAAATTTTATTACTTACAAACTGTATTATTTCTTCCTACATACGAAGCGTAGCAGGCAGCCAATGTAAAATTATGGAGGCCAATGGCAGGAAGGTGTCCCCAATTAAGCAATATCTCTCTGGTAGATCTGCAAATAGTGTAATTAATTATATTTCCACATAATAAACAAGCTATAGCAATTTAATTACACTGAAATGGTAATCTCCTGGTAGCTGAAGTATAAGCAAGACTCCTACTCGCTGTTTTGATGTTTTGTCGTCCGTGTTGGTTTGAACGCCACTGTATTGCATTCACATCAAGCGGCGTCATAAAATAAATTTGCGAATACTTTTTTTTATTTCTTTTTAAGCTTGAAACTACGAAATCACATCATAAAATTGATAGTAATTAGAAAAATTCTGGTATTTTTATCAAATTTTTTTATTTTCAATCGTCCACTGTGGTGTACGCTTGGCAAGCAGTTTAATTTGCCATTTCAACCAGCAACGCAGTGAATATTTCGGGATTATTATGCTTTGTTATTGCTCTATTTATTTACTGACAATTTTTCGGTTATTAATTTTTATTTATTTATGTAAATCACTAAATTACACAACACAAAAAAAACCCAGTACCGAACTGCACGCGAATTTTCTTAAAACTACTAGAAAACGCGGCTAAGCAACGAACTACTCGTTATACATGTACTCGCCAGACGCAAAATTCGTGGTGAGTTTCGCCGTTGCCTTAAATTGCATATGAGTAAAGGAGTCAGCTAGTCTATTACAGTATTCACTGCAAATTGAACCGTTTCGCTAAAAATTCATAATGGCCGCCAGCGCATGCGTATGCAATTGCTATGTATGTGTTAGAGCGAAATAATCATATAAATATGCATACATTTGGACTACTCAATTTCGTGTAAACTTGTTTGCAAGTGTTTGTAAATTCATCATGGCCGCCAATAGCGCCATGGTAACGAAACGGTTCGGACATGTTGGGGAAAACTTGATGTTGTCGCCACTGTTGTAAACGAACAAGTCCTTGTTCGCAGGTGTTTGAACGCACTAGCAACAAGTTCATATTAAAAGATCAGTCGTGTGTTGCAGACATGCACCGGCTGACACACATGTTCGACGCCTTAATTGTTGGATAGTTTGTGAGAGAAATAGGTATGTACATACATACATACATATTTATTTATCTAGTAAATTTTTTTTGCACTTCATTTTTTATAAACTTTAAATTTGGATAAAATCCCGAACAAATCACTTTGCACTCTAATGCTGTGGTTATGGTACCAATCAACATTGCCAATCAAAATCGGAAACATTTCGTGATTGGTGAGAGGTGGTTATGCTTGCATTGATGATTGGAGCGCACATACACAACATAACACATGATTATTACTGAACACATACACAACATAACACATTATTACCCCCGAAACCTGGGCCCTCACTCTGTAGTTCGATTCGAAAGAAAATTCGTTCGTTTTCGAATTCTATTCCATATATTCTATACAGTACGAATGTACTTTCGAATCGAATTTCGCTTTCGAATCGAACTACAGAGTGAGGGCCCTGGACTGCTGGCTGCGTGTTTCACACAGCAGATTTGCTGGATGTGAGAGTCCGAAAATCCTCTCACCGTCGGAGTGCACAACAACAATTTCACGGTGCTCGACCAGCAAGATTGTAAGCATAACCAGGCCATAAGCTGAAGATATGTGAATATTTTTCACATGTGAATCCTCATACACCTCACATTACACAAACCCTTATCGCATTTGGTACGGTCACAGCAACGCAAAATAAACAGAAAACTCCTGCGAGGGCAAATTTATGGTGAACGCCAAAGTTCTTTAGATAATGTAAGAAAATACCAGGGTCCAATAAACAGGTCGGCTCTTCAGACTTCTGCACTTCTGCATATTCTATACATGCATTCGTGTTTACTATTGCTCAAAATCTTCATTCTATGAGTTTTTCTATCATTCGACCGTGAGCTGAATGTCAAATCTGTGGACATTTAGAAAAGCAACCTATAAGTCTAAATAAGCATATTGAAAGAAATACATACATATGCCACCTAAATTAAACTAGGTTATTTTTTCGTGGGAATTCTTGCAATTTTTCTTATCACTTCTATGTTATCTTAAGTTAAGTGGCTTAGGCAAATGCATCAGTGAAAAATATGGACTTAAGATGATTTTCGACTCATCATATCTCCTTAACACGAAATGATATCATAACACCGGTTAGACAAAAAGAAGCGTATTTTAAAATGTATCTTTATGACAAAAAAAAAGTTGAAAATGCACTTAGGATGACTTGGGTTGTTCTTTCAAATTTCCATAGAAATTATTTCGTCCTTGCGATTTTGACATTTCGATCACGACAGTTTGACATTCAGCTCACGCCGTGTTTGTGTTTATGTATGTACATAGGTATCTTCGACCGACCTGTTAAATCAGCAAGTACCTATGTAGAATGAATTAAATATACATATGTACTAAACCCCTGCAACGATTCACTCATTTGACGATGTAAGCCACTCGCATAAAACGGCGTGAGCCGATCTGCATAACATTGGCTCAACATGTGAGCGAAAGAGCTTGTAAATAGAGCGTAAGTGTTTCTGCGCTGCACGTCAACAAAAAGAGATATGCCCTCATTCACTCATAACTTGAAAAGCAATTGAGTTGAATGACAAATGATTCGTAAGGCAATAGATTCGAAAGGCAATAGATTCGGAAGGCTTGAAACATGCAACTGAGCTATGTATGTATGTATGTACATACGTAACGAATGCGAGTAAAAGAGGAATTATAATAGTATACATACATATGTACATACATAAATACATAAATACATAAAGCGCTTTACTAAAAAAATGCGAAATAAGAAATACATAGTAAAATTGTAGCATTGGATACTCATACCTAAATTCATATATAATTAGTATATCAGTCAAATACTATTACTACAACTATAATAGTAAATACCCTGTAGCGAAAATCTCTAGTTCCGAACTAGGTCGCTTCTAGTGCATTTTTCGCCACTACTAGTGCGAGCTAAATCTCTTTTGCATGTTATCAACTGGCGAATTTAACACGGCGATGTCCTAGGCGGTGTCAATTGTCACCCTATGCACTACATTTTCGATAGTTCCGAACTAGTACTAAATTCTACAGTTTCCACTAGTTCGTTTATTGGCACAATTTCGATAGTTCTGGACTAGACAAGTACCTACAAATTCTACAGTTTTACATCTGCCGCTTAAGTGCAGCATTTGACACACTTCATGCAAGTGGTGCGATGGCCCACTGGCTAACGCGCGTGACACACAATCTGGCGAGCGCGGGTTCGAATCCTGTCGGTGTCGAGGCAGGTGATAATTTTTTTTTTATTTTTTTTATTTATTCATTAAATAAAAATGTAAAAAAATATTTAAAAAGTAATAAAATAAAAAAATTAAAAATAAGAGTGAGGGTTCGGAAAAGCATAATTAAGCGAACATTTCATTTCATTAATTGAAGATGCAAATTGTACTTTTGATACGATATGCTTCACTAACAATCTGAGAATTGTAGAAATATGCAAACCCGATGGCAAATGGATGAACGAAAAAAATACATGAATTTTTTGTCAATTCGAAATTGCATACAAATCAATGTGTGTCTTATAATGGTGACTCTATTCACTCCTTCTGAACTGGTGAGAGTCTAACTACAATGGAGCTAGTTCCTTTTTGACACCTTTTCGCTAGTTCGTAACTAGAAATTTTGCTCACTAGTTAATGAGTTCCCTGCAGGGTATTTATTTTATTAAAATATATACATACACACATATACATATATACATATATTTCATTTAGTTTAACTAATCAATATAATTACAATAAAACAAATGTATGTATGTACAAGTAAGTACAAGCTATCAAATTAATGTACATATATGTATGTATACACAAATAAGTAGAAACTTGCTTCTTCCATTGCTGCGTCGTTTTACCTCACTGCATTCACTCAAACAAACTAGAATGATTCGGTTGATTCGTTTATTTTTCTAGTGCTTTTACTGTCCTCTCGCACACTACTCGCAAGGCACAGAAAATATACTCAAGCCTGTGTGTTCATGGCTAAATGGAAATGAGCAAACTGCATTGTCACTCAACTCATGCTAGCATATACTGTCGTGCGAGTGCTGATCTTATGTTAAACCGAATCAAGCATAACATTGGCAATGACACCGAATCACACAGTGTTCAAAGAAAAGCGAGTGAGCTTGCGCAGGTCTTTAATATGTACATTGTATGTATTATATAGTGATGAATATTTATCTATGTATGGTATATATACATTGTACACACATGAATTGTTACTATTTTTTGTTAAATCAATGAATGTGTTGGCAATTTTTTGGTTAGTTTTTTCCAACTGCTTGATATTTTTTTGTGTAGGCTTGCGGCAACCGTGCTTGCGATTTTTTTTTTTTTTACGAAATAGGCCTGAAAATTATAAGGGAAGCAAATTTGCATGGCGTAAGGCTTAAAATAAGGCTGATTTTCCTGTGTTGATGTCATCAGGCCATAAGGCGCACTATCTCTCTGTCTCTGAGAGCACACCTTACTCCAAAGGCTTTTCCGTCATGCGAAATAAGGGCTAGATAAGAATGATAGATTTAGGAGCAGCCAGAGTGGCTGAATAACAGAAGCAGAGCTGCCAGCGTACTCCTTTTTTAGACCTGATTTGTCAACAAAAAGCAAAACTTTCTTGCCGGGTGCATAAACACACAACCATTGAAATGTTGTGCTCAGCAAAACTGTATGCTGTTAGCATGCGTCTGCATATGGATATGTGCATATACATATGTATGTATGTACATATATGTATATTTTAAGCAAACAAACCAAAGCAAAAAGCTTTGCAAGTACTCCAAGCATACGGTATTATTTTCTCTGCTTGTAGCGTCGCGAGTAGCATACACTGTTTGATCCAACAGAGCAAATACAAACAGTATTTGTACTCGAAACGAAGAGCGAGTATTTAGCGGCATTCGTACTTTGTAAAGAGTATTGTACAATGCAAAGAGTATTTGCAAATTTAGAAGAGGCAAAAGGTGCTTCGCAGAAGTTTAGTATTACTTGGAACGGCGTTCGCTACAGGGATGACAGCGCTTCTGTTTTGTTGCGAGGCAAAATACAAAATCAAAATGAAATGGTGAAGTAAAATTGTGGCAAATACTTCGGATGCACTAGAACATTCGCGGGAATATCTGCTCACTAGCAAGTTGTATTAATGCTAGCAGTTCACGGTCGAATTCATGTTATACAATTTATAGAAATACAATTATTATGGATGTAAGAAAAATTTAGTGTTATTTTTTTTATCAAAAACAAGGATGCTCAACAAACTATCAAAATATTTTTCGTTGCTATGCTATATTCATGCTATGCTATATTAACGAAAATGCAGATGTTAACCTTATATACGAAACAAAATCAACGAAATGGAAACTGTTGACTTTGAAACGAAAATTATCGTTGCAACGACCATTTTGACAATGATCATGGTCAAAATACACTTTCTCTCATTTGTATTCTCTGTGAGAGATTGTCCGTGTCCAAACACAGCAACTTTGCCGTGACGTCCACATTGATTGCACGTTGATTCGGTGTCAGCGCCGAATCACGGTCAGAATTGAGAGTATGAGTGTGCTCTCCCGCCCTCTCTCTCATTTTTAGCTTTAATGGAAAAGCAATAGCAGAAATTTGACCATGGTCATTTTGATTTTAGCGTAAACTGGGCCTTTGATGACTTGTTAGAGCGACAATTCTCTCAGTAATATAGAGCGCTAAATTTTTTAACATTTCAGCTAGAGATGAGAGAAACTGCGATTTTTCGATATCTGTGATTTCGGTGATTGCTATTTTTAAATCACTGAGATTTTAAACTGCTATTGCGATTGCATGGACTGCTATAAAATCATCAGTTACCGGTAGAGATTAATTTTGCGTTTCCTGAGCGATATAACCTGTCTTCAGTTTATGTTAACAAAATGATAGCAATAACAACGCATTCCGCAGTAATTTCGCTGTTTTTAAACATTTTTCAAAGATAAATTGTAAATTCAATAATTTTTTTTCTTATATTTCTATATACATACATACGTATGTGGTCTGCTCAAAAGTATAAACAAAAAGAAATTTATAATGCTTTTGCGATTGCGATTCACATAGGTGAACTGCTTACTTGGTACATCGATAGCAGTTCCCAATAAGTAGTGAACTGCTATTTTGAAAAAGTGATCGCAATTGCGATTTGTGATTTTTTATTCACAGTGAAAAAATCACCGTTTGCGATATATCGCTCATCACTAGTTTCAGCATTAACGATTGAGTTTCGTTGAAGTTAAAAAAAAAATAAATATTTTGATATCGTTAAGAAATTGAGTTGTTTAACCGAAACGACTATAACATTTCATTTATCGTTAAAATTAACGTTGCGGTGCATCCTTGGTCAAAAATGGTTTATGGCATTATTCAAGTAAATGACCGATGTGTTGCATGTTTCACTTGTTACAGGCGCCCACTGCAGCCGATGGAAAAGAAATAAAATCGAAAGTGTTGTCTGGAGAATATAAAATAAATTCAAAGGGAGGACGGAGCAAAGTGTGGGAACTTTACGCGAAAATAGAAACTAAAGATGGCGTAGAGGTGCCTGGCTTTGTGCTTTGCCGAAAATGTTCGAACATTTATAGATACAACAAAGCAACCACATCAAATTTGGTGAAGCACGGGTGCTACAAAAACGAAGAAGCGAAAAATAATTCGTCGCCTGTCGGAAGTACAAACAACATAAGAGAAACAAAGAATAATTCTCCAGTCCCCAAGGTCGATGCAGACGATGACACGAAAATAAATGCACTTGACGTTTTCACAAAATGGGTAGTGAGGAACTACATACCGTTTCGTATTGTCGGTAGTGACAGTGTAAAGAAAATCGCAGAGGTTTTCGCGCCTAATTTGGACGTCATGACCTTCATACCTCAACCGATAGCTATTTCACGCAACATCAAGTCGATGTATAAAATTAATTTTGCCCAAATAAAAACTGAAATTTCTACAGCAGCTGAAATCGGATACGGCTTATCAACGCACTTGTGGGCTGATAATTTTTTTAGAGTATCATATTTGGCTTTGACTATACATTTCGTCAAGGATGGTGGCATTAACTGCAAACTGTTGGGAATGAAGGCTATGCAGAATGAAAGAAACATATGTAAGCTTATCTTAAATAACACAAGTATGAATTAATTATGCAAATAAATACATTATTTTTCAGCTCAAAATATCCATGCAAATGTTGTCGACTTATTATCGGACTTTGGTTGCTCCTTAAATAGTAAGGCCATAATGGTAACCTGTACAGATTCAAATATGGTCAGCGCTTTTCAACCTTATAATCACTTATTTTGTATCAATGACTTGCTGCAAAAGGCATTACAAAAATCTATGGACGAACTGGAAGAGATAATAAGCATATGCAACATAAGCTCTAAACTAGTACGTTACCTAAAAAAGTCTGGAAGTAAATCCATTTTGAAAACCAGCTTAACAAATTATTCTCCAAGGCATTTGAATACATTCTATTACGTATTATTGGCAATTAGAGATAATTGGGATGAAATTAACAAAATATTGGAGGAGAGGAATGAACAACGCATATTATCTCAACTTAGCCTTGGTCATCTAAACCCTTTGATTGATGTTCTAAAGAATTTTGAAGATTCTCTTAAAGTACTGGATGATGAAAATTACCCCACTTTACATTTGGTCATTGTACATCTGGACAAGCTCTTGCGGTCGTGTGCGATCATCAATAAGAGCGATAGCACAATTATTCGATATTTTAAAGAGAAAACTGTACGGTATCTCAAAAATATTGTTTTAGAAAACTTGAATATTTTCTACAAAATTGCGCTGTTTTTATTTCCGCCTGCCAACAAGCTTTATTGTTTTAATGATGACGATAAGGCGGCTATAAAAACGGCAACCAAGGAAATTATGACCGAATTTATCGAATTTCAACATATGCCAACTCCTGAGTCTAGCAAATTAGTGTCCCAAAAAAATTTGGAATTGTTTGGTAGATTTGTTAATCAACAGAGTTCAACAAACTCCGCAGACAGAGTGTCTCACGAACTTGCCTTGTATGAAAATACAGTTGTACATTTTTACGATGACTTCGATGTACTCAAATGGTGGGATACAAACAAAAATGTATTCCCTTTATTGCATAAAGTTAGCTGCAGGGTACTTGCTGTCCCAGCTTCAAGTGTCCTCTCAGAGAGGGTGTTTGCTCCTGCTCGAAGTTTGTTGACAGAAGCAAATTGTGCATTGGATCGAAATGCAGAGATCGTAAACCAAATTTTGTTTTTAAATCATAATTACTCATTTTAATTTTCCTAATAAAATTTTCATGAATGTACGAGTATCATGATTCATGAAGAATAAATGCATATTAACTGTTATTTTTTATAAAAAGTGGGTACATGCACATATACATATGTAGGTACTACATATGTATGTACGTACAATTCCGATTAGGGATGGGATGATTCCGGGATGTTTTAGCGACTGCTTCGACTGAGGGCTATTCGCGACTGGACTCGAATGCAAATGAAAATCATCGAGACCATTCTTCTTAGAAGGGAAATTCACTTGTGCCATTCATAATATAACCTTGAGATAAGGCGAGTTTGCGCCGAAATCTAAATGGTCAAATGTATTTTTTCTCTGATTTTTCGACTTTTACTCTCATTGAGCGATTTATTGCACGTTGATTCGATGTAGGCGCCCAATCACGGGAAAAATTGAGAGTGTGTGTCCTGGCTCATTGTTCGCTTTAATGGAAAAGCAATAGCAGAGATTTTACCATTTTGATTTTGATTTTGGAGTAAACTCGCCCTTACAGACGCTCAATTGGAGTAGCAGTCCTATTACCCCAGTTTACGCTAAGATCAAAATCAACGCGGTCAAATACACTTTTTCTCTCATTTTACGATTTTTACTCTCTGTGAGAGATTGGCTGTACACACTTTGATTCGGTGTCAGCGCCGAATCTCGGTCAAAATTGTGTGCTCTCCCACTCTCTCTCTCTCTCTCTCTCTCTTATTTTTCGCTTTAATGGAAAAGCAATAGGAGATATTTGACCACGTTGATTTTGATCTGAGCGTAAACTGGGCCATTCTGAGCGTTACCGGAGAATTACTTTACAGGTAATTTATGTTTCTGACAATTGTTACCATCTTTTCAATTAGTATTCTGGCACAAATGGTAATGCTGTCAAGGAATTTTCATACGAACGGAATGGAATCGGGCTGAAAATTGTATTCACTATTTAAGACCAAGGTTACAAACCGCTTGCAAAATTGATACGTGCAATTAATTGATCTCAGCGCTCAATTTAACTAATGGAAATTATTTAGATTCTTGGATGCCGGAAGAAAACTTGGTGGTCAAATATCTGAGAATTAAATTTTAAATTATAACATATTTACATACATGTGTATATTATATACACTTGAATTAAATATATGTTTGCTCTAGTTTTACCTACTTGGTTTTAGTAAAACAATGTTCCTTAACCTGTGAATTGCTTTATGTTTTGTTCAGACACAACCTTAATTGAACATTAAGAGCCTTCATTCAATTTTCAAGCCTAATGATTCTCAATTTACCATACAAAAATTGACTAAGTTAATGCTTCATTAGAAATTAATGAGTTCTTAATGAAGAACAATTCTGCATGCAACCCTGTTAAAAAGCTTGTTTCATAAGCAAAATGAAATGTCATGATCAGAGAAATGTCATTAGCGTCAGGGTCCACTAAACAGGTTGGTTCGTCAGATCAGCTGAATTCTTGTTCTTCTTCATCACCTATAAAATTTTTTTATTTCTGCTTATTCTATACATGCATTCGTGTTTACGATTGGTAAAAGTTGTGAGCTGAATGTCAAATTATTTCGTCCTCCTTGCAGTTTTGACATTTAGGTCACGAGAGTTTGATATTCAGCTCACGGCGTGTATGTGTGTATGTATCTTGAGCCCACCTGTAAAATGGGCCAAGTAAATTAAATATGTCTGAACACCAAATCTAGAGATGTTCAATCAAGCCCAATTGACTTAATTAATTTTTATGTCTGAACATGATATTAAGCATTAATTTAATCATTAAATAAATCACAAAAATATATAAAAACGTGGTTCTAGCTAAAAAAAAAGATTGGGGGACACTTTTTTTCCTTTTTTCGGCCACTTTTTGAAAATTTTTAGAGGCAAAACTGCATGGACCTTCTATAGTTAGGTTATGACCAGCACTTAAGATATGAGAGGGAAGCGCTTCATATTCGTATTTTCTAGGAAGCGCATCCACTTTTCCGACTGGGTATGTACATCTACTTATATGTAAACCCAATTAAACAAAGTAAAGAAAAAAATAATGGCTAAAAATAAAACAAAGTAAATAGTTTCAGGCAGCTGCAAATTGCAACAAAAACAATTTAAAAAGTATGTTCCAACGAGTAGACAACATTCATGCATACATACATATGTATATACATATATATATATATGTATTTCTGTATGGGTACCCAATAAACATCAGGCCAAAAAATGTCAAACGTTCGAGAAAACCGTAATTTTCAATTTGGTAAATAAGATTTTCCCAAAAATTCCACTAACGTTTTAGAAAAATGCGCCTTTTTGTTTCAGAACGCTTTCAAGGGAAATTTAAGGTACATTTGATAACTAAAGTTTGAGGTTTGAGAATAAGGTTGCTTCTCAAATGCATCTCAAATTGAGCATTAACAAAAATGTGTATGGGGTATATACATCCATACTTATGTAGTTACATACATACGCATTTCTGCTATGAACGAGTATAACGCGTCGACGAAAAAGTTGACGTCGCACAGTGGTTTCTTTGAGCCATTTTGGCTTTCAAAGTAAAAATTCCGTTTACACAGAGCACACTTAGAGCGCTTTCACATTACTCGGTGCGGTATTGGATCAACATTTTTGGTTTATACCGAAAGTATACCGAAACCTTACCGACCACATATATTTCAATTGGCACATTCACATTAGTGTTGCATACATGAAATCGAAGCGAATTAATTTCGGTATACCGCAACACGGTAAGACCGGTCAGAAAAATTTGAGGAATTACTGCATACATTTTTGCGGCGTAATAAAAGAAGAAGAACAAAGTCAGTAAAAACTTCGTTGCGGCTATAAATGTAGCAAGTTATAATGTCTAGAAGACATTACTGTTACTATTGAGTGATTTGTTGAATTTTAAAATTTTATATTGAAAATTTCGATGTTTGTTTTACTTCTTTTCTGAAGATTACGCACCGAAAATATTCCCACAAGTGTGAAAAACACAGCAACGCTTAATCGTTTCGGTAAGCTAAAAATACCGAGCAAAAAAGTTCGATCCGAAGTCGTACCGAGTAATGTGAAAAGGCCCTTAGTCGCAGAAACACAATTAAAACAACAATCATTATTAAATTTATTAAAATATTTAAAATTTTAGTCTGCCATAGTCATTCTAAACTAAAATGAAAGGAAATCCTTGACAGTACAGGTCACGGAGCTCAGTGCAACCTGTGGCACACTTTTTTTTTTTTTTTATTTTATGTATGTATGTACTAGGGTTGCCAGACGTACTGATTTGATCAGTACAATACTGATTTTTCGTGCCCCGTACTGATGGGTTTAAAAACCTTAAGAAATACTGATTTTTTGGATTTTGTACTGATTTGCACTGATTTTCAGCCGACACTAAAAAATTAATTTTTACCACCCTGCACTGTTTTTAATTTTCCAACTGTTTTCATTTGACGTTTGTAATGCCGTGGTTATGCTTACGAAAATACTCGACGAGCAACGTGTAATTGTTATTGTGCACTTCGACGAGTGAGAGTGACTCACATCGATCAAATTTGCTGGGTGAAACAACTACCCTTCACGTTGAAGTTTCGGGGTAATAATGTGTTATGTTGTGTATGTGCGTTCTAATCATCGATTTAATCATCTCTCACCGATGATGAAAATGTGTCCGAATTTCATCGGTGTTTTGCTCGTAAGCATAACTACGGCATAACCATGATACAATTAGGAAGGAGGAAGCAACGCGAACGTTAAATATCATAGAAACATGATTGACAGTTAACGACACGAAAAGAAACAAAATTACAGTAATAAAGACGCTTTTCTCTGCATATAGTGTATTTTTTATTTTTGGAAGGCAATGTACTGATTTTTCCGAGAAAGGTATCTGGCAACCCTAGTATGTACCCATGATCCAATTAACAGGTCGGTTCATGATACATACACACAAACATGCCGTGAGCTGAATGTGAAACGTAATGTCGAAACTGAAAGGAGAACGAAATAAGTTGACATTCAGCTCACGAGCGAATGATGGAGAAACTCAGAGAACGAAGAATTTGACCAATAGTAAACACGAATGAATATATAGAATATGCAGTAGAGCAGTGGTAGGCAAATTTGAAATTGAGATTGTATTAGTGAGAGCGCTATGGTCGGTCGAACGAACTTTGATCGGGCAAATGCAATGCGTAAATAATACATATATATGTACGCAAGCCTCAAATTGACGCACGCCCGCAAATTTTCCATATGCGTTGAACCGAAATTGGCTTACGTGCGTATATAGATAAAGAAATTGAAAAATATAGAAAATCCGAGAAAATCTTGTTATTTTGTGGAATATGTAAGTAACACACACGATATCGAAAGCTAATGTCAATTTTTTTGCAAATAATCACCCACAATGCTTAGTTTCAACTGTCAGCAAAACGATAATTGGGAGTCGAGTTTGCTTAATACGCACGCCCTTCAATTTCGGTTACAGAAATTATAGAAATTGTGTGGGTATGAGAAATTTTTGATAGTAAATTGACCACGTGCGTTGATATTAGGTAGCATAGTAAATTGTTTTCAACGTGCAAACAAGCGAAAAGCACTCTCTATGTTGCTACGCCACTTGCTCAGTGACGACTAGTGATGAGCGATATATCACAAACGGTGATTTTTTCACTGTGAATAAAAAATCGCAAATCGCAATTGCGATCACTTTTTCAAAATAGCAGTTCACTATTTATTGGGAACTGCTATCGATGTAGAAAGTAAGCAGTTCACCTATGTGAATCGTAATCGCAAAAGCATTATAAATTTCTTTTTGCTTACACTTTTGAACAGACCACATACGTATATAGAAATATAAGAAAAAAAAGTTATTCAATTTAAAATTGTCTTTGAAAAATGTTGACAAACAGCGAAATTACTGTGGAATACGTTGTTGTTGCTATCATTTTGTTAACATAAAATAAAGACAGGTTATATCGCTCAGAAAACGCAAAATTAATCTCTACCGGTAACTGATGATTTTATAGCAGTCCATGCAATCGCAATAGCAGTTTAAAATCGCAGTTTCGCTCATCTCTAGTGACGACTAAATCATCTAGTAAAGAAAGAGCGTAACGTGTCGGTGTGATTTGAGCGCAAACAATTGTTTGCAGAAATGCGGACCACTGCAGTAGAGAAATTGGATAGCTGTTGAAGAAGAAGAAGTCAGCTGATCTGAAGAGCCGACCTGTATAGGTGTATGTACCTATGTAGTTTTACAGAATTGAATTTACATAGGTATGTATGTATGTATCTCTTTTCCAACCAAAATTGTATACAAGATGACACTGTACCTATGTATATATGCATATATGCATGCATGTACATCGCAACAAATTGAGACAAGCATGAAGAATTGCGGCGGCAGCGGCGTCAGCGTCATCATCAAAACGTGTTATTATAATATTTTTTTTTGCTGCCTAGCAGCTACAGCTCGTATTTTTTTCTTACCCTCCGCCATATATGTATTATATACATACATATGTATGTACATATATGCCCTCCGCCCAACTCGACTTTATTCAAAAACTTTCTGCTGTTGCTGATTATATATGCGCATGAATATACCATAAAATATGTACATACATATATATATATATACATATGTATGTTTGTATGCATGTAGATATGTTAGTAGATACCTAGCAAACAGACTTGTAAGCCTAAGCTGTAACTAAGTTGTTAAACTGGAATACGCCGGCAGCGCTGCTTACCATTCTCTTTTCGCCAAAGTTTTAACATTTAATTTTAACACATTCCAATCAGAACATTCGTAGAATGCCAGAACACAACGTTATACCATGTCTCCACATAACATGTTTCGCTCTTTTTTTCTGCATTTTCTCTCTCAATCTTGTTTCGACACGGAAACCAGTGCCGAAACTCGCCAATTTCCATACAAATTTCTGAGAGCGAGTGAAGATTGAAACACTGTTTCATTCTGAATCATCTTGCAAACCTCGATGATATCGATGTCTTCTCTAATTTTGTATCGAAAGTCTATCGAAATCTCACACAGACCAAAACAAAAACGCAAAATATAAGCAAACATACAAACATTTAAGAAGAGCAAGAAAGAGAAACGTTAAACTGAATCACGATCAGCCACGTGGAGACGGGTTATTTAGCGAGATGTTTTGCTAGATGTTTTGTTGGTGAAAGAAGTTATGTGGAGACGGGCTCTAATGAACAAAAGTTTAGCTTGCGGCGAGTTGATGTGTTTAAACAAATGGAAAACAGAACAGCAGCACAAAAAGAAAATCGTTTGATAAACGCATGGCAGAGTTGCTGTCTGGACACGGACAATGTCGCCTCAGTCCATTATCAACTGACATGCAATGAAGTGTTAAGTGGTTAGGTGCGCTTATCTCAATGCTATATACATATACATATATGTATGTATGTATGTACATATGTACATGTACATATCGCACCCTAAATCACAGAGGGGCACAACTCAAAATTCAAAAAATTTCAGGAGAGCCAAAAAACTTTTTTTCATTACAAGCAATCGTATGGCAAAGGGCCAGGTATAATGGTTATTTTTCGGTCGAAAGAGACAGTTATTCAAAAGTTCTTTTTGGCAATCTCCAGAGATATGTTCCGTATACCCGTTTATGAAAAAACTCGATTTTGAAAAATTTAGAGTTGTGCCCCTTTATGATTTAAGGTGCGATATATAAATGCATGATTAACAACTTTTCAACCCTAGAAAAATATATTTTTTGTTATTAAATTGCGCAAAAAGTGTGAGTTATGCAGTTAAACAATAACACATTATTAAAACATTTATGAGGTATAAATACACCACATACAACCTGATTTTCAGGCCATAATAAGGCCTTGAATAAGCCATATTTCGCATGTTTCTTTGGAATAAGGTGTGCTCTGAGAGAGTGAGAGTATTCCTTATGGCCTGATGACATCAACACAGGAAAATCAGTCTTTGCCCATACAATTCTTTAATATATTCAGGTCTTATTTCTAAAGCCTTCAAATCTTCTGTAATAATTCTTAAATAAGGCGTAGATTCTTTTTTGGGTACATAACTACGTGGAATTGTGTGCACGCCGCCCAGAGTTCGTTCGTTTGTTCGCTCATTCGTTTATACCATGTCTCCACATAACGTGTTTCGCTCTTTTTTTCTGCATTTTCTCTCTCAAACTTGTTTCCACACGGAAACCAGTGCCGAAACTCGCCAATTTCCATACAAAATTTTTGAGAGCGAGTGAAGATTGAAACAATGTTTCATTCTGAATCATCTTGACAACCTCGATGATATCGATGTCTTCTCTAATTTTGTATCGAAAACCTATCGAAATCTCACCCAGACCAAAACAAAAACGCAAAAATAAGCAAACATACAAACATTTAAGAAGAGCAAGAAAGAGAAATGTTAAACTGATTCACGATCAGCCACGTGGAGACAGGTTATTTAGCGAGATGTTTTGCCACATGTTTCTTTGGTGAAACAAGTTATGTGGAGACGGGCTTTAACTCGTCGTAGCATCAGCGAGCCACACATTTGTTTTTGTTTATACATAATTCTCTGCTAGCTTTCGACACAACAAAAGCAACTACATCGAATACTCGTCATATTTATTTATGTAGATATATACATATGCCAGCTACGCAAGTAAGAATAATAACCCACAAAAAATTTTAAGCCTTATTTCAGAATTAAAAAAGCAGATTTAAGGCATACGAAAATAGGCCTGAAAATTATAAGGGTAGGAAATTTGTATGGCGTAAGGCTTAAAATAAGGCTGTTTTTCCTTTGTTGATGTCATCAGGCCATAAGGATAACACTCGCTCTCTGAGAGCACACATTATTCCAAAGGCTTATCCGCCATGCGAAATAAGGCCTAGATAAGTATTAGAGAGTTAGGAGCAGACACAGTGAGTGCATAACAGAAGCAGAGCTGCCAGCTTACCCCTTTCTTATACGTGATTTGTCAACAATAAGCCAAACTTTTTTGCCGGGAATGTTCCCACTCAGGTTCAGCTTACACAAATAAATTCCACATACATACGTACATATATACATACATAACTGTGGGCAGCAGCAGCAGCTACAACAGCGGCGACGGCGTTGGCAGTGAACCCAGCACTACAGATAATGCTACGTTGCCGATTTTCATCTCAGTTTTTTTTTTCTTTGGTGGCTCATTTACCCGTAGAAGAACGAGAAATGAAGAAAAAAAAAACAAAAAGCATAGCAACTCAGAAAAGGGCAAAAATAAAAATAAACAAAAATACAATACCCACTGGAATTGAATAGTACAACAAGAATATAATAATAAAAATAAAAGAAAAGAAAAACCTGCAAAAATAAGCAAGTCAAACATTTTGTTTGCATTCACTTTAAAGCGCAGAAGAAAAAGTATATACATACCTACATACATATGTATTGTGAAACTTTTTGCTGCAGGCGCTAAAGGTATTTTGTTGCTTGTCTGTTTGTATGTATTAGAGCGTATCGTAAAAAAAGTTCGCCGTACGGCGGGCCATATGATTTCTTTCTCGAAAACATTACTGGAAGATGTTCTTATTTTCTTTGCACGCTGCTAGATGTCGCTAGAATTCATTTTTCAAGTTCTAGGAAATTATTGGGCATAAAATTTCAGTAGGAGTCTCCTCAGAAAAAAATCTTTGTAAATTGAACCTAAAAGACCACTGGAAGCGAAAAACTTATATTCCTCGGAAAATGTGTTTCATTTTCGGTTCTACTGAATCGATCGAAATAGGTACATACTTCTTTTGCAAAAATGTTTCTGACGATGCTTGGAATGCCGGAAAAAAAGTTAGGTATATTAAGGTGGTATAAACTGAGCACTGAATGGAAGTGACCCCATGGGCGCACATAGGTTCAATACAATTACAAAGAAGAAACTCTTAAACTTAGGGACCGGAAGATAAATACATATCTACCGAAGATATAAAAAAAAGAAGTTTAAAGACTAGGCGTCAAAAAAAAAAAATAAAAAAAAAAAATACTGGAAATGTTTTCGAAAAAGACAACATAATGGGGGGCGTACGGTGGACTTTTTGTTTGATACATAAGGCGAGATGGCCTAATGTACATACATAGGTACATAGGTACCTGTATGTATGTTTTTGGTTTTAGAACAAGTTAGGTAGGGAAGATGTTCCATTGAACGGACAAATAACTTTTTTTCAAGTTTATGCTCATGTAGGTACCTACATATGTAGATACATACATAGATGGTTATAAAATGATTAGTTAACTTCATTGAGACTAGGGCAAATGGCAAAAAAAATTAAATAACCGATTAACCGCTTTTTAGGCTAATCGAAAGCGATCGATTATTAATCGCGAATAATTATGGGGAACTAACCGATTATAACCGTTTTTCGATTACAATTATTCCTTAAAAAAAATATATAATAAACGAAAAAAATCGTCATTTATTAGGAAAATCGTCAAAATGACGATAAAATCGTCTATTCGGGAACTGGAGGAAACATTTATTGCGGTTTTTTTGGATATACTCACAAAACCGTAGGTAACCGAATTCGGACTCGGATGAAAAGGCGGAAATTCTCAACTTCGATTATTTCCTTTCGATTATTTTCGACTTAAGAGGAAAAAGGTTAAGCGAAAAAATAATCAAAAGGAAAAAACCGATACATTTTAACCGTTAACCGAAAGAAATTAACCGATTATAATCGTTTTTCCGGTTATTGTTGCCATCCCTAATCGAGACCTCAAATTAGTTCTTAATCGAATAATAATAGAAAACTGTTCTCATAACACAGTCCAACAAATTTACAAAAATTTTACTCAACACGAACAAACGCTATTAGGTAATTATGAAAGAGGATGTCTCCCAGACCAACTTTGCCGAACAGAGTACTAGTCCAGAGGGTCTTAGTTTTTTTTTAGAGGGGGTTAAAGTTTTATGGTTTTAGCTGGAGATGCAATTACTTTATCGAAAATATCTTATAAAAAATGACCTCAAATGAAGTTTTTGAGCTCGGACTTCTTCTACAGAATTTAATAAGGAATTTCTTTGTGGAAGACGTTAACCCTCTAACGCCCACGCAAATGGCTGTTATTAACCCTTGTTTGGAAGCACATGTAGAAAATATTAATTTACAATGCAGATAGAGGGTTAAAATGTTCTAGAAAATTATTCGCCATAAAATTTCACTAGGGGTCCCCTCAGACAAAATCTTTGTACAAATAACGCAAAAGACCACAGGATATAATAATCACAAATTACGCCATGAAATATGCAACAAATTTTATATGTATACGCATTAGATGTACTTTTTGTTCTTTGGATCCTCCCTCCGGCACCGGAATATGAAAATGAGTTGTTGTAGAGAGTCAAGTTTTCTCAAGTGGGCCACCTAAAATCGATTTTTCGATATTGTATGGTTTATGGATCAATTTTGAAAGCTAACAAACATTGTAAAATGATCGCAAAAGCGTTTTTGCTAGTTTTGATTTTTCAGCGAGTTATTCGCGGTCAAAGTTTTCTTAACGGTTTTTAATTTTTTTGAATAACTCGGTAACCAATGCTTCGATTCTATTGATTTTTTCGGCATTAGTTAGGAAACTTATTTAGCAGCAAGATGTAGTGGCCAGTTTTTGAAATTTCAAAAATGGCATAACTCAAAAGTTCATTTTTTGAAAATAATCGCGCTTTTTCCCCGTTTTTTCCACGTTCTCATATGTTTAGGAAAAAACACCAATCAGCAGTCTATGCGCTTAATATCAGGCTTCATTTTGCAGAAAAGAAATTTTGGTAACTCCGTACCAAAAAAAAGTTACAACGTTTTTAGTGAAGGCGGGTTGGGGGTTAAAATCAATTTTTTTATATTTTTATTTTTTTTTCTACTTTACAGCTCAAAAGCACGTTAGGGGGAAATATAGAGCGTCCCAATACTAAAATAATAACATATCAATTTTAAAATTCGGATGTAAAATAAAAAAGTTAGAAAAAACCATATGCGCGGAATTTTGCGTGATAAAACAAAACCAAAATTCGTCCCTTAATCCCCTCAACCAAAAGCTTCAAATTTAGGGGCTGACTTTTGCAAATTTTTTCGATTTAACGTGGTTGGGTCACCTAACCGAATCAATAGAATCGAAGCATTGGTTACCGAGTTATTCAAAAAAATTAAAAACCGTTAAGAAAACTTTGACCGCGAATAACTCGCTGAAAAAATCAAAACTAGCAAAAACGCTTTTGCGATCATTTTACAATGTTTGTTAGCTTTCAAAATTGATCCATAAACCATACAATATCGAAAAATCGATTTTAGGTGGCCCACTTGAGAAAACTTGACTCAGAGTAAGTAAATTGAAAAAAAAAGTTCACTTTTGCAAAAACTAAATGGGGCTACTACAAAAACCGCGCGATTTTCAAGAATTTCAAGGCAAGTTTAGATTTATGTATGAAAAAAGATATGATTTTGCACTAGAAAAAAAATTTACATCTACCTATACCTACGTAGAGTTAACCGTAACTCAAAACCTTCATTTGAGGTAATTTTTTATAAGATATTTTCGATAAAGTAATTGCATCTCCAGCTAAAACCATAAAACTTTAACCCCCTCTAAAAAAAACTCAGACCCTCTGGACTAGTACTCTGTTCGGCAAAGTTGGTCTGGGAGATATTCTCTTTCATATTTAATAGCGTTTGTTCGTGAAATCACTGTTGGACAGTGTAATTATTACTTTTTCCACAATATGTAATTATATTTGTTGAGAAACAAATTTTTCACCAGTGACCGAACACTTTCCAGTGACCGGACAGGGTAGAGGAACAGTTCTCGGACACTTACCTTTTTTCACACTTTTAAAAATCATATCTCTCATAATATTTCGAATATCGGTACGACAAAAAATTCTATGATTATGGAGATATTTTCAAATGAGTTGAAAATTAAATATTCGAAAATAATATATCATGGTTTTAATTATTTGCGATTTATTAAATAAAATGCCATTTTGCGCTGGTATTCGGACATTTTTTTTTAGTTTTCGGACACTTGAATTTCAGGAGTCTTACATTGGAGAAGTCAGTATATGTATTTCTCTGTTAATGGAAAATAGACATTAAGGGTCCTCATCTAAAGTGATAAACTGCTAGTAGGTAAAGTGATAAAGTAAGAATAGTGATAAATCATCTGTCAAAACTTGTATGAAAATATGTTTAACGTTTTGTAGCTTCAAATTAAAAATTTCGGTAAAATTCAATTCTGACAGGTTATCAGGTTTACTTTGTCAACATTCGCAAATCATGCTTCAAAATTCTTTGCAAAAATCTAAGAATTTACGTTTCCTCTCTGATAATATTCTGGTCAGAATCAAGAAGCTCATCTATTCAACGAAAACCCGCTTTTGCGCACGTGTATTGCCAATCTGTCATTTTCTTCTCACCGGTTACTGTCTGTTCACTGGACCCTACGTCTTTGGGTTCCCAAAAGTAAATGTACCCACTTAAGTTGTAGCGGGAGACTTTCCACTTTGTTCAGAACAGTCTGACTACCGACAGAATCGAAACAAATTTTTTGTGGGTAGAAATAAACAAATAAATAAATATGTACATATAATATGTACGTGTGTATGTCATAAAATGTAAAAACTTACAATAAACCGCTTTCAATCCAATTCATATTTTTGTGTGAATATCTCATGGCGGTAGATGGAAATTTTAAGGAAAAATGAAGTCAGTGAGCTCGAGCAAACAAGCCGAAGTAAATGTCTTACCTGGAAAGAAAAATAAAAATAAATTAGAATAATTACATTACCTAGACATTAAAAATTAATAGCATAAAAATATAAAAAATTATAATTATTTAAAAACTATGCATACATACATACATTTATTTGTAATTAAAATGTGGGTAGATTTGCAGTTTGCAGGAAAGCAACACAGAACTTTATCAAATGTACACTTAAAAATCGCAACTAATAACTTTCACGTTAGTAGGCCAAATATCTACTATGTACGTATTTTTGTATGTGTGTACATATGTATGTATGGCTAAAATAATAAATATAAGCATACATATGTACATGAGTAAAATTGTGGCAACGCGGGCCAACTGCCTGAATGGACTGACAACTTACGAATGTCAAAATCAATACTGATAACATGGCATGAGTATGGAGAAACAGAGCCAGGCAGAGACACGTCGCACAGTGGTTCAGCCGCGGAAAAAATTCATTTTTTTCAATACCTAATTTTCAGATTCTAATGATGTAGTCTTATAAAAAAGTGTCCAAATATGAACAATTCATGACTACTTTGCAAAAAGTTTATTTTTTTTTTTTTTACAAAATAATGGTATCAGAAGTCAGAAAAATGTTATTCAACAAAAACTGCTTGAAATGTTTGCTAACTTTAGCTATAAATTTTCTTATAACTTATATCTCTATTGTCCCTGTTGTGAGTTTAAAAGAAAATATAGCACTTCCTTGACTAATTAAAGAAAAAATCAGTGCAATCGACCAAATATTAAAAAAAATATAGGCCAGCAAAAATGGTACTTCATACATGCTACCTTTTCTAACTTCGATGGACAAAAAGTTTGTGTGCTACAGCGTGCTACACTCGCTAACTGTAATAAAATGAAAGTTTGGAATGTCTTCTATCGATTTCTGTTAAAAAATTTTTCCCATATTTTCCCCAATCGATGTAAACTTGATTTAAATGTCGAAAGTCCCATCAAAATTTGATAAAATTCGCAAAATGTAGCATACTTTTAGGCTCATGCGTATATATTAACGTTTACATCTTATGTGAAATTTTTTTGTTTACGAATATGAAGGCACAGATAGGATTAGATAAAAATGCAGATTGGTAAATTATACACCTAATTTGTTAGAATCAATGGTAATGCAAACAAAAATAACGATAAACACATTCGTCATAACATTGCGGTTTGCAAACAACAATAGCAAAAACACATTTGTTTAAGAATGAATACACATAGAGAGCATAGGTTTTAACATTTTACCAGCTTAATTTAAGGTATCAGATGAAAAAAAAATGTTATCCCGACGAAATTGTAGTAACAGAAACATATGCTGCTGTTAATTTGCGAAGTTTACTTGATCACACAACAAGAAGACTTATTGATACTTTCTCAGCAGAAAATTTGAACTCTTTATCATATTCTGAGTTAACCCTTACTAGTAAATGGGGCCTATGATTTCTAGGCTTATGTTTTCTAGGAAAATTTATAAAATTTTTACCAATACAGATGTTATTAATCGATTACTGGCAAGTTCTGATCATTATATAAAGTTCATACGACGACAACCCAACCAAAAGTGTGTGGAATTGGATCCTGTTGTCAAGGATATGCTAAATCATTAAACATTTTTCTTATATTTGTTTTTTTTTTTTCTTTCCATATATACATACATAGTTATATTTTCGATTATATGTATTATAAAAATAATCATTAAGTACATCAAATTTTTACAAGGGCTCTTTTCAGTTACTGAAAATGTATATCTTCATTTGTTTTTGAATAAAAGGTGTAGGAAAAGTGGGCGTGGTTGTTTGCCAATCACGCCTATATTTGGTATTGTCGATATCTTTCATGACAGTATCTTATGCGCCAAGTTTCGTGAAGATATCTTAATTTTTTGAGCTGAAATTAAAATTTTTCTTTAAAAATTTTTACTATAGGTCCAGGGGAGGTACCCCTAGGGAGTGGCCGATTTCAACAATTTTTGGTACTGTCAATGCCTTTAATGAGGGTAACTCATGTACCAAGTTTCGTGACGATATCTTAATTTTTTTTAGCTGAAACTAAAATTTGTATTTCAATCATTTTTTTATAGGTCCAAGGGAGGTACCCCTAGGGGTTGACCGATTTCAACCATTTTTTGAAAATTTCTTAATTAGCTCACATATAACCACTGTGCAAAATTTCAATGGCCTAGCACCACTCCTTCTATTTTTTTCCGCAAAATGTATGGAGCCGAACCACTGTGCGTCGTTTGTTTTTAATAGTATGAACAGCCATATGTATGTATGGATGTACACTAAGGTGATCCAAAAATGTACGAAGAAAATAAAGGCCCTTATGCATATATGTACATAAACTGAGCTCTTCCCCAAGTTTGAGTTGAAACTTAATTTCGAGAAATAACCAAATAATTGGAATTTATTGGATGGAGTTTTGTTACTTTTTAATTTTTTTATGAGATATAAAATATAAAAACAGCTTTGTTCTGCAATTTGTTGGATTTAAATTTTGGGACCACCTTAATGTGGATAAGTACATAGTATTGTACATACATGCGAACAAGGGATGGCGTTTAAGTAGGTAAGGGAGAGAGAATGAAGTGGCTTCGTTATACTTTTTTGTTAATGAACGCGGTCTCGTACCTACATACATACATATGTACATTAGAGTGCGTTTAAAATTCAAATTAACGATATTTTACTGTATCGCCCCCTCAATCGGTAGTAAAATGGTCAAAGATATTACACATAAATTTTGGTCCCGATCGGTAGTAAAATGGTCAAAGATATCACACATAAATTTGGGTCCTGATTGGTGGCGGTTAAGGCGTGGCGCATTGAGCTCAAAATTCAATAAACTCTATGAAGGGTGAAAAAATCAAAATATTTTTTTTAATTACATATCTTATACCCAAAATTAATGCTTCTATACCCAAGGATAACAAATATATGTAAATGTTGGTTCCGATTGATGACGGTTTAGTGGTGTTTTAAGGGGGTCAATGTTCAGATTGCCATAGAAGACTTACCTACATTTTTAGTGTCGCATATGGTAATCTGAACTTTGACCCCCTTGAAACACCAGTAAACCGTCTTCAATCGGGGCCAAAATTTATATTTGTTATCATTGGGTATAGATGTATCGATTTTGGGTATTAGATAATTAAAAAAAATATTTTGATTTTTTGACCCTTCATAGAGTTTATTGAATTTTGAGCTCAATGCGCCACGCCTTAACCGCCACCAATCAGGACCCAAATTTATCTGTGATATCTTTGGCCATGTTACTACAGATTGAGGGGGCGATACAATCTTTTTATGAACTTTTAAATTTTTCATACAAATTAAACGCACCCTAATGTACATACATACATATGTACATATCGATCGACTCATAACCGCGACTTTGGTGTAACCAACAAATTTACCGATTTTAACTTTTTGTGGAAATCAATAATTTATTACTAGGAGTTCCCGCTACCGTCGAAAATCGACAGTTTTCTATTAGTTTAGCTACTACAGAATGCAAACATATTTTTAACTTTATCTCAAAACTTTCTACGTGAAAAATTACTGTCTCAAAACTAGCTTTTATGTATGTTCATACACTCAGGGAAAATACATTATAAAAACCTATCGTCGCTCCGGAAGAAGAAATACGCATGCCAGTAATTTGTCGACGAAAAAAGGCGCATTAAAAATATGTCGGGGAAGACGCTTTACAAAACATGTCGACGAAGATAGACGCATTAAAAAATATTTCGACGAATAAAGACGCATTAGCATTAATATTGACGAAGAAAAAAAAAGAATCGAATACGTCTATCTTTCCAAAAAAATATTCAACTGTGTCTTTCTTTAAAGTAAAAAAAATTAAGCGTCTTTCTTCGTTATCAAAAACAATAAAGAGTTTCGAAAATATATTTTTAATGCGTCTTTCTTTGAAAGAAAAAAGTTTGCGTCTTTCTTCCTCAACAAAACAGTTTGCGTCTTTTTTCTTCTATAGCGACGATATGAAAACGTGCATAAATGGGCAAATTATATGAATCATTGTAAAAACAAAATTAAAAAAATTGATTCTCATTGTTTTTGTTGGATTTCTCACAAAAAAATATTTTCTTCACAGATTTTGAACAAAGAGCGAGCTTTTGAATCAATATTCATTTTCATTTTTAATTTAAGTACATACATACATACATATGTTTCTTTTTAAATCCAAATTACATTTTTATTTCAAAAATTTCATTTTATATTTAAAAATTTCATTTTACTTTATTTTCTTGAGAAAGGCTTATATAAAGTAAGTAAGCGTTTCTCAATTATTACAATCATGCTTAATAAGCTTACAATGGACAATTGTTATAAGCTTGTTCTCAAGTCTTATTATATTTCGCTTACTTCCTAATCTGTTGGGCAGTTTCAAAGGTTTTGAATACACCAAAAACACCAGCATTCATTAAAAGGAAAATTTTTTTCTGAGAGAAAACCTTCCCAATAACCAACTTAAATTATACATTTCGTTATTTTTGTTTATAAACCTCAGAGTCATTGAAGCATGTCCTTTCCGTGTAAGCATCAATATACATAATATGTATGGTAATTATTATTTCGTCTTAAAATGAAATACATACATATGTACATAAATGGAGATTTGCAGAATTTCTGTCATGTCCCTATTATTTTTTCCAACACTGTACATATATGTAGATACATAAGTAGATATGTATGTATGAACGTGTCTACTTAATCAGGTCTAATCGGAATGGCACACAAAAAAAAACAACAAACGTTCAAAAAAAAGTTGAAACACAAAAAATTAAATAACAAAAGGAAAATATACAAAAACAAAATTAAGAAAAAAAACGAAGCCAACAACATACTATAAACACGCACAAATCAAAGAAACGAAAAGAAAAAGGCAAAAGCAATTGCCTTGTTGCCACTTTTCAGCAATCACATGTGATTAACAGCAATGCGTAAATGAAATGCACAGGTATGTAGGTAGGCCGCTGTGGTGCAGTGGGTAGAGTGCTCGCCTGCTATGCCAGAGGTCTCGGGTTCAAACCACGGTCCGAGCCAAACAAATTTTTCTAATTAGTAAAAATCCAATTATTGGGTTTTTTAAGAGCAGTGGTCACCTCTCGGCAGTGGGCGGCATACCCTCCGAGAGTATTTCTGCCATGAAAAAGCTTCTCACAAAAAATGCATTCGCCGTTCGGAGCCGGCATAAAACTGTAGGTCCACCCAATTAGTAGGAAAAACAAAAAAAAAAAGGAGCACACCTCGAATTGGGAGAGAAGCTCGGCCATAAAACTCGTCAGAGTTATAATAGCGCCATTGTATTATTATTATTATGTAGGTAGGGATGTACATTAGAGCGTATCGCAAAAAAAAAGTTCGCTGTATGCATATACATACATACATACATATGTATGTACATATGTAAATACATATGTGGGCATATATATAGTACTCCTATATTCGTAATACCTACGAGTTCCATCAGCCAACATTACAGTACAGACATAGGGTAACTATGCCGGTAACCGACCACCCCCCAGTAACCGGACACTTTTGTCTTTTACCGCTTAAAATAAGAAAACTGTTTATTTTTTCTTAATTTTGAAAACTGCAATCGAATTAGCCATTAATTTTAAACAAATTCGCCACTTGGTTCTCGTTTTATTTTCTAAAGAAATTCTTGTGCCATCACATTTAGTTTGCGTGTATGAAGTGAAGTGTGAAAACGTGTGATTTCTTATTTTTTTCATAGTGGCGCTTCATTTCTTTCAAGTAAGTTTATATTAAAATTTATTGACAAAAGTGTTTCAAAAGGCTGATTTCATGCACAATAATGATAAAAATACGTAATAACAGCATAAAATCATTAGAAAATATTACATATTTTAGTATATTCACCTGTCCGGTTACTGGAACGACTATTAGAGTGTTTTCTAATAACCGGACACGGTGTCCGGTTACTGGAAAGCGTTGAAAAACCTACGATGCCAGTAACCGGACACGCTTTTACTTTAGTATTATATTTAATAATATGTGTTAAAATTTCATTTATTTTCCGAATGAGTTGTACAAATGTAAAGGAAAAGGAGCAGAAGCAGGTCCAGTTAAATAAAAACTTTAGTTGGCGTTGAATGATATTCGGACAATGTTAGGTTTGGTATTAGTGGCTGCCACCGCTCGTGCAGTGCGAAGATCAGGATTTACATTTTGTGGAATAACATACGAGGAATAAAGTGGGCTAGCAAGTGATCCTGACGGAAACATAAGAAGATTTGTCGAAGGAAATAGTGGACAATATTTTCCACTTGCTACAGTGCAAACACATTTACTATAATTAAGTACCTATTTTAGTAGGCCTCATGACCAGTTGTGATACCACGTGGATCTCTGGATTACACACCATGTAGACGGAGATTGGACGCCTATGAAAGTGAACCAACTTATTTGCTTCGTATGGGGTAAAATGTCAAATATTTTTATGTTTTCAAGCTGTTCCAGATATCCAAAGATGCATCTGTCGAGAAAGCGTACCTGGAGTAAGAGCGGGACAAGAGCTCTACGCCTTATACCTGCTCCTCATCCCTGCAGTTTCGACAGAAATCGTTGTTAAGGAGAACCATGTGCGTTCCATGGATACCCATGACGCAGTAGCCAGTAATTATACCAACTAGAAGGCCAATGTGGGGGTGACTGAGAAGAAAGATATTCGAATAAAGTCGATGAGTATTCAGAAAGTCTTTTTTGACACTCCAAGGTCAACGATTCTAGATAAAATAGAAAGAAAGGTTGTAGATAATGCTTTACCTTCTACCACAATCCTTTCTGGAAAAAGATGGCCTCATTAGTACAGTACGAAAAGTTTTACATAACATTAAAAGAAAGACCTCATTGGATTTTAGAGCTTTCTAATTATTTAAAATAAAATAATTGAGACCGCGGCTGTCTTCGACCGGAAGTTATATGTAGATACTTTTCATGAATGGGAGAATTTACACACATGGTCTGATTTCCATTAACTTGTAATGTCCCTTTTTGTGGGTTATGTATCCAAGGATTTACTACAGAAAATAGTTTTACGTCCTTAGCCGTTTAACTGGAGAATATATATATATACATATATATATACTGACGCGTATGTAACTCTAAGGTCTTAAGGCCGAGCTTTATTCCCAATTCGACCCGTTCTCCCTAATTTTAATTTTTGCTACTAAATGGGTGGCCCAACAGTTCCATTCCGGCACCGAATGGCGAATGCATTTCTTACGAAACCTATTCTATGGAAGAACCCGGAGAGTATGTCAACCAGTACCCAGATGTTACTGCTAGTTGTAAAAACTGCAATAATTAAGTTTTAATTAATTGAATTAAATTTTTGACATTTGTCCAGGCTGGGAGTTGAACTCATAACCCTTGGTATGACAAGCGAGCACTCTACTACTACAAAACAGTAATAAATACATATGTATAAAATATATATGTACATATTTTCCCCTAAAGTGTTTGAAATAAGTAAGGCATGTGTCAGGGTTGGTTTTTCTTGTTATTGGAGCCTTTTGTTTATTTATTTGTTTTATATTACTCTTTAAATATTTTTTCTAATGCCTTTTCTAAAGTTTTTTTAATAAAAAATGTCAATAAAGTTATAAATTTATGGTTTTTATAACGAAAAAGTAAGTGTCCGGTATCTGGAAAAAGTGTCCGGTTACTGGCATATTTCGACTTTTTTTAAAATAATAATTTTTGTAAAAAAAACTGACAGCTTTCTATGAAAATGGTTAATTTTATTAGATTCAGAATTAATCAATACTTATTTATTAATTTAGGGTTAGTCAATATTAGTAATAGACTGTAATTCAGAGGAGTTTGAAAACAAAAAATTAGTTAAGTGGTCGGTAACTGGCATAATCACCCTAAAACTCAAAAAATAACTTTTATTTTCTGATCGAAAAATAAAACTCAGAAAAAAACTTTTATTTTCTGAGGGAAAAATAAAACTCAAAAAATAACTTTTATTTTCTGAGCGAAATATAAAAATCAAAAAATAACTTTTATTTGCTGAGGGAAAAATAAAACTCAAGAAAAAACTTTTATTTTCTGAGCAAAAAATAAAACTCAGAAAATAATCGTTAAAAATCAACTTTTTGGATATCACTTATAACCGTTACGGTCCCTGCATTTAAAGCCCTGCTGGGATGGTACTCTTGGGCTCAGTACTAGGCTTAATATCCTTTCTTATGTTTGTACGTATGTAGTTGTTGAAAGTGGTAACAAAAATACCTATAACTTTTGCGCGTTGGCGAGAAACATATGTACATATGTATGTTATGTATGTACACTAGATGCGAAAGTTGAGAAGATTTAAAGAATCTCATACAAAAAAAACGCATATAATGGAAACATCGCACCCTACATCATAAAGTGACGCAACTCAAACATTTTTTTGCTCTCCTGAAAATTTTGAATTTTGAGTTGTGCCACTTTAAGATTTAGGTCGCACCCCTAATTTACCAACAAATTTTCCGTTGGTATGTTTTTAAATGTCTACTATGTATGTAAGTACATATGTACATTTATACATATAGTATGCATACATATATGACGTTTCCATATTGTTCAGCAATGTGGCACAACGCAATGTTGGTATGTCTTCCTTTTATATAAATATATGTATGTATACCTAGTTGTTGTTGTTGTTATTATCGCTGGCTGTGTGTGGTGTGATTGCGTGCAACGTGTCTGGTGCAACACGACAAGGCCGATGGTATAATTTCAGCAATTTAATGACGTTTCACTCCATGAACACACAACACAACAATAACAAACACATCAAAGCAATAACAACAACGACATACATACATTGAAAATTCACTAGTAAAATAATTGCAAAAATTTGCACAAAACACAAAAAAAAAACCGGTTCACAATCAACACTAAAAAACAAGACGCCTGAGTGGCGAGGCGGGCCGAGAGTAGAGAGAGCGGCATGACTATGACGACGTGGTGGACGTTTGTCTAATGTCGAGCTTGTGCTGCTTTTGGCAATTTAGCTCGGTTAGTTTTTTATGTACATATATATGTATGTATGTACAGTAGATAAAAACAATTCAATTTTCCTCAACTTCAAAGTCGTCATTAAAAAAAAAATACAAGCGGTGCGCAAAAGACAAGCAAAAGACAAAAAAATAAAAATTGTATAAAAAAATTCAAAAATTTGTTGTCAAAACTAACTGCAATAGCAGCAGCTGCTTTAAACGCAGCCAAAAAGTCGGTGAGCTCTGCTGCACGAAAGCTTAACATGCGATAGTCAATATTACACTGCCAAAAATTTATGTAGATAAGCCTGAGGAAATTAAGCCAAGCTTTGTACTCCGCTACAAGTGAAGCTCGAAAGCTCTGCTCACTCCTTCGACTGATGCTCAAATAATGTATATATGTAAATGTCAAAAAGAAAGTGTGACTTTTTGTAAATCATATCCAAATGTTTCGGTCACATGCCGCAAATCTTAAAACTAGTAAGCACATTGGCTTGGGCAGCACTGTATTCTGGGAGTTCTATGCCTTTGAACCATACAACTGAACACCAAAGCTCGGTGGATTTAGAAATGATGGAGAATTTGTGTGCCTTGTGTGGGCGCTTGAATGCATTTTCTCGTTTTTTCATGGTGTGGATAATTTACTGCGCGCACACGTATTTTTTCTCAATCGAATGCGAAAGCAAATTTTTGTTTTCCTTCTGCATTTTTGTTGTTGTTGGTTTGTGTTTTTTTTGCGTTTTTTGTTGTTGTACCTGGCTAATGCCGGTCCCATCGTTCACATGCATTTTTTTTTTTGGTCCGACTAAAGAATTTGTGCGTCAAGGGTGTTGTTTTAGAGTAGGGTTGCCAGACGTACTGATTTGATCAGTACAATATTGATTTTTCGTGCTCCGTACTGATGGTTTTCAAAACCTTAAGAAATACTGATTTTTTGGATTTTGTACTGATTTGTACTGATTTTTAGCCGACACTAAAAAAATTCATTTTTATCACCCTACACTGTTTTTAATTTTCCAACTGTTTTCATTTGACGTTTGTAATGCCGTGGTTATGCTTACGACAATACTCGACGAGCAACGTGTAATTGTTGTTGTGTACTCCGACGAGTGAGAGAATTTTCGGACTCTCACATCGATCA
Organism: Urophora cardui; assembly: GCA_960531455.1. Classification (NCBI taxonomy): domain Eukaryota; kingdom Metazoa; phylum Arthropoda; class Insecta; order Diptera; family Tephritidae; genus Urophora; species Urophora cardui. The sequence goes on from OY482671.1 coordinate 34,166,141, forward strand.
AATTTGCTGGGTGAAACAAGCACCGAATGTGTCCGAATTTCATCGGTGTTTTGCTCGTAAGCATAACCATGAAACAATTAGGAAGGAGGAAGCAACGCGAACGTTAAATATCATAGAAACATGATTGACAGTTAACGATACGGAAACAAAAACAAAATGCCAGTAATAAAAACGATTTTCTCCGCATATATTGCTTTTCTTTTTTTTTAAGGCAATGTACTGATTTTTCGGGGAAAGGTATCCGGCAACCCTATTTTAGAGCATATAATGGACATAGTATGTAAATAAAAGAAACTATGTAAATAGAAAATACATTGGATAACTCGCTAAAAGCAATAATATTTCGCTCAATAATATTTCCTAAAAATTTGCCGCTTAGTCAAAAAATAAAATTCAGTTTAAGTAAAAAGTTGAAGTTGCCCAATGTATCGAACATTGACGGAAATGGTTGCCACCCGTTTAAACAATTTGTAAAGGTACTCGTAAAAGCGCTCTAAACAAAGTCACTCTTTCTCTGTACCTACATATGGATGTACATATTTATTTACATGTATTTTTATGGTACGCGTGTAAACTGAACTCACTTTTCTTTTTTTGTTGTTTTTTAGTTTGTTTTATTTTTATATTATTTTATTTTATTTTATTTTTTATTTTATTACCTATCTTATTTTATTCTATTTTATTTTATTTTATTTTATTTTATTTTATTTTATTTTATTTTTTACTTTATTCTATTTTATTTTATTTTATTTTATTTTATTATATTTTATTTTATTTTATTATATTTTATTATATTTTATTATATTTTATTTTATTTTATTTTATTTTATTTAACTTTCTTGTTTTTGTTATTTTGTTGCCCCGTTGTGTTATTATTCCATGTGCGCTGGCACAAATCTCTGTCTTTCACAATTCGTTGCACCACCATCATCATTACCAACAACAACATTTCATTTAAACCAGGCACAGCACGCTCTGCTGCTGAAACAACAACAAAAAAAACAGCAGCAACAACAAACGAAATGCACTCAATTGCTTCGCGGCTTTAGAATTGCACTACTAATGCAATGTGAATTATGTAAAAAAAAAGATAATAAACGTTAAAAAAAAAACAAAAACAAAGAACGCGCCATCAAAATAAACCTTCCATAACATTTTCCATATTTATAAAGCAGGCATTTTCACAGCCTATGCACGCGGTACAAGCTTTTTAGAGCTTTCACACCGACAGCCTCACACCGACACTACAGAACTCTTCGTGCACGAAAAGAAATTTTGCAAATTTCTGTTCAGTCAGCATTGAGCTGTTGAGCTAGCAGTAGTGATGGGCGAGTCCGAGATGTTTAGACAATCGAGAGAATCGCCATCGTTGCAAAATCACAATCGAGTCAAAAGTTGACTCGCTCCTCGACTACACAATCGAGATGTTTTTGCGATTGTTCCGAGACGGCGAGTCGGAGGTAGTTTCGATGACATCTCGACTGCACAAGCGAGATGTTTTTGCGATTGTTCCGAGTCGGCGAGTCGTAGGTTGTTTCGATGACATCTCGACTACACAAGCGAGATGTTTTTGGGATTGTTCCGAGTCGGCGGGCCGGCTGTTGTTTTGATGATAGGTTTTAGTTGATAAAATAAACTGAATGAGGTTTGTTGATAAAGAAAGTAGGATTTTTAATGGAAGTGAGGCAAATACATAAATAAATTAACCAAATTGAAAAATATGCTATACATAGACGCTGCATTATTGCAATCACAACTAAAGAGTGTCGTGCATAATAATAATAATTAATTATTTAAACATTAATAAATTTTCTGAAGTGAAACGCTTACGAAACAAATGAATTTTACGAGTAGCAACAACGGCAATAGATTTGTACCACTCTGTATGTTTTGTAAAGCAATTTTAATATTCAAGTGGCAAAACAAATATGTATTATGTATTTTTTGCAGCGAGTCCGAGATGTTGTAGGGTTGCTTTGAAAACGAGAGGAATCGTTGGCGAGTCCGAGATGTTTTAGCGATTGTTTCGACTGACGGCCATTTACGACTTGACTCGAATACGAATGAAAACCATCGAGAGCATTCGAGATGTTTCAACAATCGAGAGAATCGAATAAAACATCTCGGACTCGTCCATCACTAGCTAGCAGGTTGTGTTGCTCGAGCAGTCTCTGAATGCTTGTAAATGATTGTGTGTTGGGGGTGGTTTTTTTGTTTGGATTTTTTTTACGTAATATTTTTATTAGGAATCGTGATTTTGCATTTCGTCTCATACATATTTTTTTATTTTTATTTTTTTTGTTTGTGGTTTTTTGTGAAGTTAAGAATAAAAATAATATCCATTTCCAATTAAAAATTTTTAATTTTCGACAATGATTGAGTTTCTTTTGGGTGTAACCACCCAATAAACACAACGGATTCGCCTCGAATTCGAGACGAGTTCGCTTCTCTGATTATATTATCGCGGCGATAGTTCGCGACAATAGATCGGCGAATCCGAATTCCCAGGCGAGTCACCCCTCATTAGCGATTCGCGCATTTTTATATTCTCGGATCGTTGGCGATTCGAGATTTAGACTCATTGGCGAATACATTCTGGAAAATCTTCTTCTGCGAATCCGCCTCGAATTCGCCACGAAGCTTTGCAGTCGCTTGAGTAGAGTTTTAAATGGTAAATTAAAGTCCAACAGGGAATTTCTTCGTGTAAAGCAAGATTTAATAAAATTAATAAATGCTATTGCGATAATTGATTTTTCTCGAGTCCATCTCGAACTCGATACAAGTCCGAAAAATGACATTCACCTCCGCGAATTCATCTCGAATTCGCCGCGATATCATCCTCGCGTCTGTGTTTATTGGGCAAGAGCTTTTGTGCTTTTAACACATGCACAATGTTTGAAAGTATTAGTGTGGTAATCCCTGTTATAAAGGTACCGTACCTACCCAATAAACACAACGGATTCGCCTCGAATTCGAGACGAACTCGCTTCTCTGATTATATTATCGCGGCGATAGTTCGCGGCGATAGATTGGCGAATCCGAATTCCCAGGCGAATCACCCCTCATTAGCGATTCGCGCATTTTTATATTCTCGGATCGTTGGCGATTCGAGATTTATGCCCATTGGCGAATACATTATAGAAAATGTTCTTCTGCGAATCCACCTCGAATTCGCCACGATATCATCTGAGCTTTTCAATCTCTTGAGTAGAGTTTTAAATGGTAAATTAAAGCCCAACAGGGAATTTCTTCGTGTAAAGCAAGATTTAATAAAATTAATAAATGCTATTGCGATAATTGATTTTTCTCGAGTCCATCTCGAACTCGATACGAGTCCGAAAAATTACATTCATCTCCGCGAATTCTTCTCGAATTCGCCACGATATCATCCTCGCTTTTGTGTTTATTGGGTAAATACATACAGACATATACATATGTCTATTAGAGTGGTCCTTAAAATCAAATTAGAGATTTTCTTCGCTCTCACCCCCGATCGGAGGTGATTAAGGGGTGTCGCACAGGGTCACATATGGTTATATGAACTTTTATCCTTTTGCGACAGTCTTAATCGTCTCCGATCGAGACCATATATATATATATATATATATATATATATATATGTATGGGCGAATCCGTGTAAGAAAAAAACAGAATTAGGAAAAAATTAAATGTTAAAAAAATCAAGGGGTATTTCTTACTAATGTCAGAAAATTTTGGTATGTGGGTATTTTTTTCTGACTAGCTGATCATTTGTCGGAATCGGCTAAATCGGACCACTATAAAATATAGCTGCCATACAAACGATTGTTCAGATTTTGCATTTCTGAGTATATCTTACCCATTTAAAGAGCTATAAACATGAAACTTTACAGTATTTGTATACATACGGACCTAAATAATGTCACCGAAATTTGTTAAGATCGGACCACTATAACATATAGCTGCCATACCACCGATTGTTCAGATATAGCTTTTTTGGGGTATATCTTCCTTATTTAATCTACCAGAACGTTTCTAAATAACCTTTATCCACATAGCTGCTCGAAATGACCATGCAAATTAATAAAAATTTTACAATATAGAATTTAATTTTTCCGCGTTCCGTTGAACTATTTTACTTATGTATATTCACTATATGTGCTAGTATGCAATTATCTTCATCGAAAAAATACGAAATTTTGTTAATTTAAGTTATTCTAAGTTTAAATTGCTTGAACTAATCGCTATGAGTTCGCTTGGGAAATTTTGTCGCGTTCGCCATGTCACGTTACAATTTTTTTCCTAAGCTTTTAAAAATCAAACTAGTGCATATATTTTCACGGTAAAACCATCAGTGGAGAGCTACATTATTCTACTTTGATCTGTTATCATTAGTTTTTAAATTGTGGGCCAAAATTCGCACAATTTTGCACTTTTCTAATAGCACCTAAAAATTTCATTTTTATTTTGTCACGCTCGCCATCACCCTTTAAATGCTAATATCTCAGAAGATTGAAATCGATATTACTTCTTATTTGCACTGACCATAGTGCTGATCAAGTGCTTTCTAAAAATGAAAATTAGAAGAAAAATTTTCAACGATATGCATACTTTATTGAGCTTTGAAGGCGTGCGAACGTCACGTTCGGCATCCTGGAATCGCCCATATGCAGTTTCTGATTGGGACGAGAGTTTATATGTGGCATCTCCGACTATATTAGCATCGAACTAGGGGGTGAGGTTGAGGAAATATGCTATAAAATTTTTTTTCATACATTTGGGGATCACCCTAATATATGTATATACGATATTATTCTTTTTATGACTTTGTTTTTGTGTATGTATATGTTTTTATGGATATACATATATGTATATATCAGCTACAACAACAAAAAAACAAGCATCACTACTTCTTTTATGCTCGTTGCACATTGAATGGCATTTAGCGAGTGAACAGAACGAGTAAACGGATAGAGCCCAGCAGCAAGCCACACATCCATTCCAAAGTGATACTATATGTATATCTAGTGTTGGACGGTGGGATGGGGCAAGCAGGAAGGGATGGATGTTGCAATCGGCGAGTGGTTCGTCCCTTGAATTGAAGCTGTTTTCTGTAGTAAACCATTAAAGCGGTCAGGTATTTACTTGGTTTTTCTCCTCTTTCCTGTGCATTTTCATGCGTGCACAGTGTTGTATTCATGAATGCATGACAAACAAACAAATAATGGATACTACCTATTTATTTTTTCTGCGAAAGAATAAGGTTTCTACGAAACAAAGAGCTTACATACATACATACATATGTACATACATACATACATATACACTTACTTTCATGTACATACATAGGTAGGTACATATACAAATGTAGATTAAAGCGCCATGCGCATTGAAAAGATTTCATGCACTTGAGACAACGGCAACAGCAATAGAAGAGGTAAATCAGTCATTTCTGTGATTTCATAGTACCTAATCCCTGATTAAAAGTGGCAAGATTGTTATGATAATAACACTATACGACAAAATCAACTTTTTTCCTGGGTATTGGACCAAACCAATTTTTTCGAAGAGATTGAGACATAAGAAAAAAATATGTATACGCCATTTTTCGAAGTTAGCCTCCAAAATTTAGTAATGGGCTTTCGAATTTCGAAATTCGACCCTCCCTAATTTGATTGCAATGTTTAAAAAATTGAAAAATAAAAAATGTGGGTGTGATCCGCCTTATTTTCGAACTCGACTGGTATACATTTCTTTTTTTTGAAAGCTTATGTAGCAAATGTTATAAGGGGTCAAAGGTCAGATCTTCGAAAAAATTAAAAGTCGAATATATATCATTTTTTTTCCAACCGATTTTCCCTTTCTTTTGATATGCTCACCTTTATCCTCTTTGAAATAAAAATTTTATGAAAAAACACTTTAAAGGAAAAAATGCCCGAAAAAAATGTTTTAAGTAGTATATTTCGAACATTTTGCCAGCCATTTCGAAAACCTTCACGCTGTTATATAGGTGCTTGAATTCCCTTGGCTTTGATATGCGCAGCTTTTTGGTCGATGAATGAAAATTTTATAAAAATAACACTTAAAAAAATACCAAAAAAACTAAAATATTTAAACACATACTTTTATCTACTGTGCTCACCAACAATTGCAATTGATGCCGGTCAAGTGTGCCGTGATTTTAAAGTGTGTAAATACGGACAAGAATATTTAGTATTAAATCAATCGCATCCGATTTTACTACGAGTTAACATTAGCAGCTTATTAATTAAAAAAAGTGGCGGATAAAGTATGTCAAGCAATTCTAGAATCGAATTTTTGTTTTGTTTGTGCTAAATTTAATATAAAAACAAGTAAGGAAGCCTAAGTTCGAGTGGAATCGAACATTAGATACTCAGCTGTATGCTTTCATTGTTTGTTTGCGTTTGATGGAAACACGGTGTACTTTATATAAAGCGAGCGCTGCATAAAGTGGGCGTAGCCACGCCCATTTTCTAAATTTTTATCAGTCATCCAACTAAGCATATCAATATTATTCTTTGTGCAAAAATTAATTCCTTTATGACTTCTAGTTACAAAGATGTCACGTTACAAATTCCCAAAGGGTATTCCAGAAATATCTTTGTTAAAAAGTAGGCGTGGTCATAAACCGATTTCAATAAATTTTTGCGTGTCTATTAACACAAGTTATAAAAGTGTATAAACCAAGTTTCGTCATAATATCTCAATTGTTTGTCGAGTTAAGGGCTAATAAATCTCGTATATCCCTTTGTCCAAAAGGAGGCGGTGCCACGCCCATTTTCCAAAATTTGCCTATTTTATGTTTCCGGTCTATTGTGGAACTCATGTCACAAAATTTCAATGAATTATCTTTATATTTGACAAAGATATCGCTTACAATGTTTTTATTAGGCCACTTTATAATACACATATATAAAAGTGGGCGTGGTCGTCAACCGATTTTGGTAATTTTTCGTCCACACATTTGCCTAAGTAAATATATCATGCGTACCAAATTTCATCGATATATCTTCAACGGTTTCTGAGTTATGACTCATAAAACTTTCAATGTTTGCCCCTTAATAAGTGGGCGTGGCTCCGCCCATTTTCCAAAATTTTTGTGGTTTTCGTTTTATGTTCATAGTTGGACTCATGCCACAAAATTTCAGTGATAGATCTTTATATTTGACAGAGATATCGCTTAAAATGTTTTTATTAGGTCACTTTATAATACACATATATAAAAGTGGGCGTGGCCGTCAACCGATTTTGACAATTTTCCGTCAAAACATTTGCCTAAGTAAGTAAATCATGCGTACCAAATTTCATCGATATATCTTCAACGGTTTCTGAGTTATGACTCATAAAACTTTCAATGTTTGACCCTTAATAAGTGGGCGTGGCACCGCCCATTTTCCAAAATTTCATAAAATTTCTTCATAGGGGCCTGAGCTCAACATGTGGGTAAAATTTTATCGCTCCAGCTATATTAGGGACTGAGATACCAAATTTCCGATTTTTTCTATATAGGAAAAGTGGGCGTGGTCATGGTCCGATTTCGCCCATTTTCAATACCAACCGTCCCAGTCTCGATACCAACTTGCATTCCAAATTTCATCAAAATATCTCAATTTTTGCGCGAGTTAGAGTGTTTACAGACGGACGGACGGACGGACGGACGGACGGACAGACGGACGGACGGCGGACGGACATGGCTCAATCGATTTCTCTTTTCACCCTGATCATTTTGATATATATAAGTCTATATCTATCTCGATTATTTCATTCTGTTACAATCCACCGTTATGTGATTAAAACTATAATACTCTGTCTACTAGTACAGCTGAGTATAACAAGCTACAATTTGGTAAACCAGATAACTCGAAACGGCAATTGTTCAATTTCTTTCTTCCACCATTTTTGTAAATGGTTATAACAGGTTCTACATATCTTGTTGGGAACCCAAGAGTCACCTTTGATAATCGGCTGATCAAAATAATCTTTATAAATTAATTCCACAACTGGAGTCACATATTAATCAAGCTTGTTTTTATATTAAATTTAGCACAAACAAAACAAAAATTCGATTGCAGAAGGTAAATTGATGAATAAGCGAGTATTCTTTTCATACTTGGTACGAAAGAAATGCGTCTAATATTAACTCGTAGTAAAATCGGATGCGATTGATTTAATACTAAATATCCTTGTCCGCATTTACACACTTTGAAATCACGGCACACTTGACCGGCATCAATTGCAATTGTTGGTGAGCACAGTAGATAAAAGTATGTGTTTAAATATTTTAGTTTTTTTGGTATTTTTTTAAGTGTTATTTTTATAAAATTTTCGTTCATCGACACCTGTGCATATCAAAGGCAAGGGAATTCAAGCACCTATATAACAGCGTGAAGGTTTTCGAAATCGCTGGCAAAATGTTCGAAATATACTACTTAAAACATTTTTTCGGGCATTTTTTCCTTTAAAGTGTTTTTCATAAAATTTTTATTTAAAAGAGGATAAAGGTGAGCATATCAAAAGAATTCAATCATCTTTACAACGCTATGAAGATTTTCGAAATCGGTTGGAAAAAATGAATATATTCGACTTTTAATTTTTTCGAAGATCTGATCTTTGACCGCTTATAACATTTGCTACATAAGCTTTCAAAAAAAGAAATGTATACCAGTCGAGTTCGAAAATTAGGCGGATCACACCCACATTTTTTATTTTTCAATTTTTTAAACATTGCAATCAAATTAAGGAGGGTCGAATTTCGAAATTCGAAAGCCCATTACTAAATTTTGGAGGCTAACTTCGAAAAATGGCGTATACATATTTTTTTCTTATGTCTCAATCTCTTCGAAAAAATTGGTTTGGTCCAATACCCAGCCGAGTGCTGTACAGTGTAATACAATGGCGCTATTATAACTCTTACAAGTTTTATGGCCGAGCTTCTCTCCCAATTCGAAGTGTGCTCCTTTTTTGTTTTTCCTACTAATTCGGTGGACCTACAGTTTTATGCCGGCTCCGAACGGCGAATGCATTTTTTGTGAGAAGCATTTTCATGGCAGAAATACACTCGGACGGTATGCCGCCCACTGCCGAGAGGTGACCGCTGTTCTTAACAAAATCCAATAATTGGATTTTTATTAATTAGAAAAATTTTTTGGTGTCGCTCGGACTGGGGTCTGAACCCGAGACCTATGGCATAGCAGGCGAGCACTCTACCCACTGCAACACAGCGGCCACAAGGTTGTTAGCTTTTACCACTTTCTTTGACTGATGCTTAATTAACTATCCTATAAATAAACTTCTTCTTTTTATCTCGTGTGCCGTATTGTACAGTTTTAATACTTCCAGCAGGGTATAATTACCTCAAAAGTGCTATGCCCTTGTGCAAATCTTAGTATTGGCCAACTAGGCTAGAATTTTCTATAACCAAGGCAAAAAAAATGTATCTGAATCCCAGTAACCTCAAGCCAGATCGTATTGTAGAACATCAAGAGTGTCCGTAGAGCAAACAGAACAGAACCCATTGCGGACAAAGCTTTTACAGAAGTATAAAATCTAAATTTATAATGTCTTGCAGTCTGAAAAGGTTCGACACCTTTTTTTTATAATTTATCTACACGACAACCGCTGATATTGGTTTGCAAGTAGACGTAAAGCACACCAACAGACACAGAATAATCTCTAGCAGCACCTGAACTCTTCAAGCTACTTTGCTAGATACTTTAACAAATCTTACTTGTATCTGGTAAGTAATAGGTATTTACATATTTATGTAGCTATCCCACTCAATCATCCAAACTGCGCTGATACAACATTTTGCCTGCCGTTAGTCGATGAAAACCCATGATGACAAAAAAAGGAAGATTAGTCATTGCATGGCCTGGAAACTGTCGTTATCTGGATCACGCCAGTGCATAAGCTTTGACTCGTAGTTTCAACTTAACAACGATCCTATAGAGTTGCAAATCTTCTGTGATATCAACGGTTTTACAAAAAAATAATGACCAGACTTTCACAAGCCATAATTCCGTCTACTAGTGAAACTTTCCATTGTTGTCGGTTAGATTGATGAATACGGAGGACTTACAGATTTGCTCCAAAATAAGGTTAAAAGCAATTGAACATAGTGATTAATCAACTATGAAGCTTGTCACGGACGTGTTTGAAGTGCAACTAAATGCGCCCACGCCTGCATTTTTTTCTAGAATACCCAGCAATATGGCTAAGGCTGAGTGAAGAAAAGCAGAAAAAACCGATGATTACCTGAAGCAAATGAAGCTTTATCTTCCGACATTCATTGCCTGCAATCCATTTTCCTTTTCTGGAATAAGTAAAATAACATACATTTTAAAACTGGGTGGGGCGGACGAGCGAACTAATGTAACCACAGGCCAAAGCTTTGGACGAGCAGGTAAGTATGTGGTGTGTATGTATGTATGTATGTACCTATGCAACAACTGTTTCAAATGAAATTGGAAAATTTCAAATAGCTCAAAGGCGAAAGGTGAATAGTGAAATGTGTAATGTCATGAACAGCTGGCAAAAAAGTAGCGGAAAATAAAAAGAAGGGCACAGATGTGCACCAACAAACTCAACGAAGGCAAAACAGTAAAACTCAAGAGAAAAAGCAAGGAGAATGAAAGGGCTGACGAAAATAATAGAGCAGCAGCTGCAGAAACACAAAATGAAGGTTAACAGGAAGTGAGTGTAAAAACATTTTATAGTAGAACAAAAAAAAAAGCTCAGTGTATCTGTTTGTGTGTGTAGGTACACCATAAGAATCAAGGCGATTTCGTTGAAAGCTGCAAAGCGTTACGACTCAAATTGTAGGCAATTTGCTGAATGGGCGAATGAGCTGCTGAGCTGGCTCACCTTTAACCAACAACCCAACACGAGCAGCAAAGCTGCAACAAAGTAAAAACGCCGAAAACCAAGTATTGCCAAAGGTCAAAAAGGTGGAGCAGCAAATAAAGAAGGGAGGCGGGGGTGGCGACCATCGCCCGGTGTGATTGTTTCTCCAATGTAACGAAGTAAATTTGGGGTTACGATGGACGTTGTAATTTAAGCAATGCCATTAAAATGTGTAACCGAAAATATCGATTGGGGATTGGATTAACGCTTTTTAGTGGGTGGGGTCGGTGATAAGGGTGGCGGTAAAGAATAAAAGGGGTAAAATGATATATAAAGCTTTGCTAAATCTTTTAGTCGCAAGAATAATGTCGAGAAAACAAGAAAATCAAAGAGGAAAACGGCGTAAATAAAAAGAATGCGAAAGAAAAGAAAATTGCATGCCTTGAAACGAAAAGAAAAAAAACGTAGAAAAATTAAGGGACTTGTGTGAGGAATAGAGGCACACAAACGGGCAGTTCAGGCAGAGCAAGAGCAAGCAGGCTGGCCAAGGCTTTAAATCTATGTAAATCTAAATGCTGGGCTTTGCGCTGGCAAATAGATGTACATAAATAAATACATATATGTATACATACATATATACTTATATGTATGTATATGTACATGCACGCATATGGATATGAAGGTATGTAAGAAATAGCGCAAAGGCACGTGCGTACGAGAACAAGATGAAGAGCAAGAAGAAAATATCGGAATTCGATAAGGTGGCAGCACAAAGTTAGAAGGAAAAAATTGGCATGCGAGCAATAAATTACAGCAGAAAAATTGAGCGAAGTAAGCAAAAGGTAAAAGGAAGTAAATATGCACAGTTTTGGCAGTAAAAATAACAAATTCAGCGAAAATTTTTGAAAAAAAAAAAATTAAACAAAAAAAAAAATTGGCCATAAAGTGAAAAATTTCAGCAAGATTTACTTATATATGGGTGTTTCCAGCGTCACGGACGTTCCATGCTGCGACATTATTTTCAGTATAAAAGCTATAGTAGGCTTTGGATCAGAATATTTTTTTTTGTCATATGTAGCATTTGTACTCCTCTATCCAGAGCTATCAAACTTTTTTTCTAGAGATGACACATTACCACTGTAGAAGGATTTAAAGTTGCCGTTCGGACGTTCCTCAAAAGTACCTCGTATTTGAGGTTACACCTGATTTCGTTAAAATTCTGCGAATTGATTGATGCTACAAAAAAATGATGTATATACGACTAACAGAGGAATATACAAGGACTGTCACTACCAGGGACCGAAAATAAAAATTATTTTTTGTTTTGATGCTATAAAACTCCAGGGCTATATAGTGCCTTTGGACCAAATTATTAACTTTACTTTCATCCCCGGACCTCCAGGATCAATAACCTGGACCCTATTAATTTTTCTGATTTTTTCTAAAAAACGTCAGCTATAAAATAAAAATCTGGAGTTTTATTTTTTAAGGACAGCGATAAAATAAAAATTTGGTGCTTTATTTTTTAGCACCAGCGATAAAATAAATACTTGGAGTTTTATTTTTTAGCTCCAGCGATAAAATAAAACCTGGAATTTTATTTTTTAGCTCCAAAATAAAACTCCAGGGCCAATAACTAGCGAACCCCTTAACCGAATTGCATAAATTTGGTATCGGACGAAAGGTAATTCAGTAAGCTTTTTAATGGTGGTACCCATGCCACGGTTACCACTCAAACCAAGGCTGCCACCTATTTTTTCATTTTTCCCAATTTAGCAAGTTTTATGCGGTTCATATAAAACACCAAGGCCAATAACTTGCGAACCCCATAACCGAGTGAAAAAAATTTGGCACCAAATGAAAGGTAATTGAGTACAAATTTTAATGGTATCCATGCCAAGGTTGCCACCTATTTTTTAATTTTTCACAATTTAGCAAGTTTTCTACGGTCCATATAAAATACCAAGGCCAATAACTTGCGAACCCCTTAACCGAATTAAATAAGTGTAATGAAAATTTAGCTTCTCTCCCAATTCGAGGTGTGCTCCTTTTTGTTTTTTTCCTACTAATTGGGTGGACCTACAGTTTTATGCCGGCTCCGAACGGCGAATGCATTTTTTGTGACAAGCTTTTTCATGGCAGAAATACTCTCGGAGGGTATGCCACCCACGGCCGAGAGGTGACCGCTGCTCTTAAAAAACCCAATAATTGGATTTTTACTAATTAGAAAAATTGTTTTGGTGTTTTTCTCGGACCGTGGTTTGAACCCGAGACCTCTGGCATAGCAGGCGAGCACTCTACCCACTGCACCACAGCGGTATTTTAAATATCGCGTTGCTTACTGGTTGTTTTACTTTAAGAAATCGCATACAGGTAGATTTTGAAGTTTTATGCGGCCAAAAATATTTTATTGTCTACATCTATTCCAAATTGCTTGGAGCATTCTTAGCTTCAAAGGGTTTTTTTTATGTTTTTCCTAAAAATCTTTTTTCTCTCTCTTTCTTTGTTTTTGAAATCCTTCCTTTTCTGACCATCTTTCAAGAGGTTTAGCCTCCACCTCATAGCCCTTTGAGCGGAATTCATTGCTAGATAGCTTTATAAGGAACAAACAAAAAAATTATCTGAAGAAAAAAAGTGTATACGTTCGGACGTTCCAATGTTTAATATACTTAAACTCAGGAATCCTTTTGATTTTGGGAAAAAAATTAACGCTGCCCGAAAGAGCACCCAAAACTGTGTTTTGTCAAAAAAAAATTTGAAAAATATGACAAAGGTAAGTATGTTTATTTTTACTGCAAAGTATATTTTGCGTCCGAACGCTTGAAAAAAAGGACTACTTTAGAATACACTTTATACAAGATTTGAAGTATTTTGTAAATGTATCTATGTTGATATTCCTAGGTCTGAGCTTGGGCTAAGTACTCGTAAAGGCCATTTTTCTACCGGCGCTTTTGTTGCGAATTCGCGGATGTATTTCGGAAGTTATATACACTTAGCTAAAAAAAAAAAATTTATATGGTAGTCTAAAAAACGTAAGTTTTGTAAGTAGCAGTGCTCCAATGTCCATAAAATGGCGTGGCGTGATAAAGGAAATACGTACCTATATAATGGTATCAAAAAGTTTGGCCTAGGTGCATTTTTAAATTTTTCTCTTTGGTTGACCCATTTTCGGAAATACCCATATGTATGTACATTAGATACGTTCTTTTAGATATTCCCTCCGGCACCGGAATATGAAAATAGGATGTTTTAGAGTAAGTAAACTGAAAAAAAAATTTCACTTTTCCAGAAACTGGATGGAGCTACACCGAAAACCGCGCAAATTCCCAGAATTTGAAGGTATGCTTAGATTTATGTATGAAAAAAGTTGGACTTTTCCACAAGAAAAAAAATTTATATGTATCCATACGTAGAATTAACCGCTAAAGCGAATGGCGTATTCCGTTTTTTGGTACACTACCCAGGGAAGGTAATATCGGGGCCCAAAGTGATAATTTTCTTTTTTTCTCATGAATCTTCAACTTCTCGCCCTACTCTTCCCGAAATCGGAAATTATTTTTTAACTAAATCACACGGTAGGCTGCGTTATTTAATGCGCTTTCCAGAAATGTATAGCTATTAAAAATCGAATAAAATTTGGATGAGTTCATCAAGTTTAAATGAAGTAAAGTCGGGTATAAAAGAGTAACATATCTTAAATTTTTCTTAAATCTTTTAACAATTTTGCTCTTGAAGGCGGTTTTTTGGTTATTAGTGATAATTTTATGTGGATGGATAACTCCACAAATGCACAAAAAATAGAACGGTCGAGACCGTGGATAACGAACAAAAAGTGCAGCCGAATGGCGCCAAAACATTTGTGGGCAATATGGGTATCAAAATAAAGATTTTAACTAGGACTTCAATTTGAAGCCATTGCATTTTTCTTTGTCTACTATTTCGACATATATAAGTAAAAAATTAGACTCAAATGTCACCGCTATTCTTTAAAATCTTCTGTAGTCATCCTGGACCACTTATCGGCCAGTATATCGAAAATTGGCTAAGAAATTGACATATAATGAGTTCCATATTAAAGCCCTAGTAAAGACCTTTAATTTGATACCGATATTGCCCAATAATATTTTGGAGTCATCCGGGTCCACGTTTTTTCCGCTATCCACGGTCTCGATCTTTCGAATTTTTTTACATTTGTGGAGTTATCCAACCCCATGAAATAATCACTAATAAACCAAAAACCCGCCTTCAAGAGCAAAATTGTTGTAATTTTTTAGAAACTTAAAATCATGTCAGCCCTTTTATACCCAAGTTTACTTCACTTAAACTTAATGAACTCATCCGAATTTTATTAGATTTTTAATAGCTATACATTTCTGGAAAGCGCTTTAAATAACGCAGCCTACCGTGTGATTTAATTAAAAAATAATGTCCGCTTTCGGGAAGAGCATAGGGCAAGAAGTTGAAGATTCATGAGAAAAAAAAGAAAATGGTCACTTTAGGCCGCGTTATTACCTTCCTACCTTTTAAAAAAATTATTGTAATTTTAGCAAAACTTCTTATATACCAAATTATATTTATATACATAATAATTATAATTATGTATATACATATGTACATATGTATAAATTCACTTAAAAGTAACGATTCTCATTTTTCAACTAACACATCAGGTGCAAGATTAATCGTTAAATAAATTAATGATGGTTTCAACTTTTGTCAGTTTAAAATGGCATGACCAAATAAATGAATAAAAAACCACGTATGTAGATAGATTGATGTTCAGCCTTTTGAAATAAAACTGACAAAAGTTTAAAGTATAAATGTATGTACATATGTACAATTAAAATTTAGTAGAGCATGAGCATTAGTTAATAACTTTCACAAACAAAGAATCACCCAACATGAATTGCGAAAATGTAAGTAAAAAAAAAGGTGTGTATACACGCATACATGCTCTATTAGTGAAAACTTTTAAATAAAATGGAAGAAAAAAAATTAATGTACTTTAACTGTGAGACTAAAAACTTTAAGTGCAACCAAAGAAATTTTTTGTGAAAATGAAGAAAGACGACAACGAGCAAAGTGCGCCATTAATCTTTGCAAAGTTTATCTCCACCTAAAAACGAGCCGACGACGACGACGCAGGAGGAATGCCACGCCAAGTACTTAGCTGGAACGGTAAGATGGAAAATAAATGAAATTTATGACTCAGATTTTAGTAAAAAACATTTATTTGGTGTGCGAGGGAAGGATGCCTTACAAGTGGCACGAGAATGGATTAAGTACATAAGTGAGAGTGGTAAGGTGAGAGCGAATATGTATGAATGTATTAACTTAAAGTTAAAAGTAAAATGAGTGCACATTTTTTAAAGGAAAAATAAATATTAATTGTAAATAAATAGTAAATCTAGTTTATTTACTGCTTCAAAATGTTTACCACGTGGAAACGGGTAAAAAAATATTTATTTTTTTAAATTCAGCAACATGATTTAGTACAAACGGCAGACCTAAGCTAGGACAATGTTGAAAATCAGCTCTTGCAAATATTTCTTCAAGCTTGAAACCTTAAATTTGAAATATAAAAAGGACGGAAGTTCGAAAAAAAATCGTATAAAAACACAAAAAAAGTGAAACAAAATTAATTTAAAGTTGGCGCAGAAAAACAAAATATGAATTCTTAAAGTAAGAGCCAGCACAAAACAAAAAGTTGCCAAGCCAAACTTTGTTGAAAGCAAACACAGTAAAATAAAATTAAAGACAAAAAAAAAAAAACAAGAGGCTGCGAATCGCCAAAAATTCGCCACAAGAAGTGCCCATAACGACTGTCATTGGTCGTTATTGTTGCTGTAGTTGTTGTTGATGTCATTGTTGATTTTCGTGTTCAATTTAATTTATTTGCTTTTTTTGTATTTTGTTCGAAAACTTTGCGTAACTAACTTTTGTTGAGAGTTTTCGCATAAAAGTTGCATCCCATGTTGGCAGGAATGACGAGAAAATAACAAAATTTTGTTACATACATACATACATGGTTGGGCAGAGGGGGTGGCGGTGTTTGGAGAGCAAAACTTTTTGCGAAAATCAATATTTTTTACTGCGCCCAAAACAGCAGACAGAAATCGCGCACGTATCTATATACATACATATGTACATATCTGCTTATATAGTACACACTATATATATGTATGTATATGTACAAGTACATACATATGTATGTACATATGTTTGTACAATGTCCAGCATCCGTGGCAGCAAAGGACCAATAATTCCGTGAAAACGAGCACCGAGCATACATACATATGTACATTAGACCGTCTCGCCTTATAGGGACGCAAGAATAAAGTTCGCCGTACGCCCCCGCATATGATGTCTTTTTGGAAAACATTTCCGGAAAATTTTTTAATTTTTTTTTGGACGCCGCTAGATGTCGCTAAAATTTATTTTTCTTCGGTATTTATAGTCCGACCTCTATGTTTAATACACCAATGTCTTTGGATTGAAAAGACGCCTTATACTATGGAATATTATTAACCCTATGTGCGCCATTGGGGTCACTACCAACCATTACTTTGTTTATACCATCCTAATGCAATTTTTTATGCGTGCATGTCAAACGTAGTCTAAAATCATTAATCTTTTGCAAAATAAGCATTACGATCGCTTCAGTAGAACCCGAAATAAAACACGTTCAACCATTCTGAGGAATATAGGTTTTTCGATTCCTTTGGTCTTTTAGGTTCATTTTACAGATTTCTTCTGAGGAGACCCCTTCTGAAATTTTATGGCGAATAATTTTCTAGAACATGTTAACCCTCTAGCAGCGCCAATAAAGGGTTATTTTGACCCCTATTTTTTAGAATATCAGGAAAAATAGTATTTTTAAGGTCGTATATGTTAAAGATATGCGTACAGTGGTGGCCTGATAATTAGAAACGATTCACACAGATATCAAAATCAATGTACAAATTTTGTCTAAGAGCATTATTGGGAATTATTGCCATCCTTTTTTTTACAAGGCAATGGACATTATTGTCACATAAACGCGTTTTCCATTGAGATAATCTTTTCTCTAAAAAATCTCTTTATATCCCGACTCATAAGTTTTTAGCTGGTCACAGAATTAGAAACGCCAACATTCTTCTCTTGGAATATTTCGCTGTTTTTTGTTTTGTCTCGAAATATTGTATCCTTTCAGTATTCAACGGATATATTGTGAAGAATTAATACATTAAGTAAATGTTCAATTAAAAAAAAATTGAAAAGTTAAAAGCTTAGCACCATCTTATGGATAAAATGTCGATATTGGTAGTAGCATAGGGGTTTGGATGCTTCTATAACACGCTAATTGGAGCTGTTAACATATACCGTGATATTAACCTATGTATCTGCCATTTAATCCAAGAAGTGAGGAGCTAAAAATATCACTATCGCGGTAGAAAACATCATAAGTAAAGGAGGCAGTTTTCGTTTTTCGTTCAAATTAGGGCCGAAATTACACGGTTTATGAGCTTTGAAATCTTGGCAAGAATCAGGAGAAGGTGCCTGTAAGAATCCACACACCGTTGGTGCAAAAAAACTCAGATGAGTCAAAAATATAGATAGTACTACGGAACAATAGCATTGCGCCATCGGAATGGTTGAAAAATACTACTATTATAAAAAAATTATCGGCCAAAAATTTTGTATTTTTGGGTTGTTTTTTGCAGGAGCCTTTTCTCGTGCCAATTTAAGGTTCAGACATTGGTGACTTATAAGTATTTCTGTATCATTAACCTTATTGTAACTTTATCGCTATCCATGTGAGCTGTTAGTGGTGCCGTAAATCTGTAAACAGCTGATACTTGTCGAGGCAGATCTTGGAAGGTAGGCACATAGGCGAATTCAGAAATTACCCATGTATATTGTTATTGTAATTGGTAGATTGTAATGTCAAAATAATACTTCTCCTTGTTAAAATCTGCATTCGATTGTGACTCGCCCATTACTATTGGTCATGATGTGAATTCGCTTTAATTTTGATATTATGATCTACCTTTGTAAATAAAAAAAGATGTTTCTGAATTCGCCTATGCGCCTACCTTCCTATATCTGCTTTCACAAGTGTCAGCTGTTTACGGATTTAGGGTTGCTAACCAAAATACAATTGGTCTGTAAGTTAACGATACAGCTACAGAATTACGATAAGGCACCAATGACTCGTAACACAGCTTGTCGTAAGGTTGGTTGAATCAGCTGTTTTATAAGGTTACAGATAAGTCACCAATGTCTGCACTTTTAAGGTCTGTTGGCAAATATCAGCAGAGAGCCCAAGCTCAAAAAATCCCTGCATTAGTGATGAACTCTTCAGGTTGATTTAACAGACTTGGCAAACCATATCAGTATCAGCATACTAAAACTAATGAAGGTTATATGACGAATATTGTGCAAAGATTCTAAGAATGTGTGATAACTCGCAAAAAATTTAAGATTTTGCTAAAATTGCTCCAAAATACTCGGCGTTTGTAATTATGTGACCAAACGGAATATACCTAGTGAACTTTGGGTTAAGTCCATTTTATTTTTTAAAGATTTGCGAATACATGCAACTTTGTGTATATTAAATTCAATCACATATAATTACTTAATAGCATCCAATAAAGAGTTTTAATATTACCACTCCAATTTTGGAAATAAAGGACCAAATATGCGAGCTGTGAAATTGTTTCTAATTATAAGGCCACCACTGTATATCTATGTATTTCCAGCATCTCGCCACTCACAAAGCAACTTTGTTATAATTTTTATTTGTATGTATGTCCTTGCGTTTGTTGGTGTTGTTCTCGTCGTCGTCGTATCCTGTGTTCGTGCGCAAAAATTCCACACCCTGATCCAACGCCAACCCCCAAAAACATTCGCGTTTGCATCCGCTCTCATCAACTCTTATCCAACAATTTCTGTTCAAGAGCCAATGCAACCCTGCAGGGAACTCAATAACTAGTGAGCAAAATTTCTAGTTCCGAACTAGCGAAAAGGTGTCAAAAGGGAACTAGATCAATTGTAGTTAGACCCTCACCAGTTCAGAAGGAGTGAATTGAGTGACCATTATAAGACACACTTTGATTTGTATGCAATTTCGAAGTGACAAAAATTCTATGAAAATTTTTCGTTCGTTCAATTGCCGTCGGCTTTGTATATTTCTGCAATTCTCAGATGTTTAGTGAAGCATTTTATATAAAGAGTTTTCTATTTCCATCTTGTATGCAATGAAATGTTCCCCTAATTATGCTTTGCCGATCCCTCAGGCTTATTTTTAATTTTTTTTATTTTATTACTTTTTAAATATTATTGTAAATTTTTATTAAATAAATAAATAAAAAAATATTAGTTTAAAAAAAAATTAAAAAAAACAAGTAAGGAAGCCTAAGTTCGAGTGGAATCGAACATTAGATACTCAGCTGTATGCTTTCATTGTTTGTTTGCGTTTGATGGAAACACGGTGCACTTAATATAAAGCGAGTGCTGCATAAAGTGGGCGTAGTCACGCACATTTTCTAAATTTTTATCAGTCATCCAACTAAGCATATGAACATTATTCTTTGTGCAAAATTTCATTCCTTTATGACCTCTAAGTATAAAGATGTCACGTTACAAATTCCCAAAGGGTGTTCCAGAAATATCTTTGTTAAAAAGTAGGCGTGGTCATAAACCGATTTCAATAAATTTTTGCGTGGCTATTAACACAAGTTATAAAAGTGTATAAACCAAGTTTCGTGATAATATCTCAATTATTTGTCGAGTTATAGGCTAAGAAATCTCGTATATCCCTTTGTGTAAAAAGAGGCGGTGCCACGCCCATTTTCCAAAATTTTCCTATTTGTTGTTTCCGGTCTATTGTGGAGGTCATGCCACAAAATTTCAATGAATTATCTTTATATTTGACAAAGATATCGCTTAAAATGTTTTTATTAGGCCCCTTTATAGTTCTCATATATAAAAGTGGGCGTGGTCGTCAACCGATTTCGCTAAAATTTTGAGCGTGTATTACCACAAGTAATGAAAGTGTACACACCAAGTTTCGTTATTAT
This sequence comes from Urophora cardui, assembly GCA_960531455.1. Classification (NCBI taxonomy): domain Eukaryota; kingdom Metazoa; phylum Arthropoda; class Insecta; order Diptera; family Tephritidae; genus Urophora; species Urophora cardui. The sequence continues at coordinate 34,187,044 of OY482671.1, forward strand.
ATATAAATTATTTGTCGAGTTATGGGCTCAGAAATCTCGTATATTCCTGTTTATAAAAAGAGGCGGTGCCACGCCCATTTTCCAAAATTTTTGTGTTTTTCGTTGTATGTCCGCAGTTGGACTCCTGCTTTAAAATTTCAATGATATATCTTTATATTTGACAGAGATATCGCTTAAAATGTTTTTATTAGGTCACTTTGTAATATACATATATAAAAGTGGGCGTGGCCCTCAACCGATTTCGGAAATTTTTCGTCCAAATATTTGACTAAGTAAGTATATCACGCGTACCAAATTTCATCGATATATCTTCAACGGTTTCTGATTTATGACTCATAAAACTTTCAATGTTTGCCCCTTAATAAGTGGGCGTGGCACCGCCCATTTTCCAAAATTTTTATGTTTTTCCTTTTATGTGCGCAGTTGGACTCACGTGACAAAATTTCAATGATAGATCTTTATATTTGACAGAGATATCGCTTAAAATGTTTTTATTAGGTCACTTTGTAATATACATATATAAAAGTGGGCGTGGCCGTCAACCGATTTTAACTATTTTCCGTCCAAACGTGTGCCTAAGTAAGTAAATCACGAGTACCAAATTTTGTCGATATATCTTCAATGGTTTCTGAGTTATGACATATAAAACTTTCAAGGTTTGACCCTTAATAAGTGGGCGTGGCACCGCCCATTTTCCAAAATTTCATCAAATTTCTTCCTAGGGGCCTGTGCTCAACACGTGGGTAAAATTTCATCGCTCCAGCTATATTAGTGACTGAGATACCAAATTTCCGATTTTTTCTATATAGGAAAAGTGGGCGTGGTCATGGTCCGATTTCGCCCATTTTTAATACCAGCCGTCCCAGTCTCGATACCAACTTGCATTTCAAATTTCATCAAAATATCTCAATTTTTGCGCGAGTTAGAGTGTTTACAGACGGACGGACAGACGGACGGACGGACGGACGGACGGACATGGCTAAATCGATTTCTCTTTTCACCCTGATCATTTTGATATATATAAGTCTATATCTATCTCGATTATTTCACTCTGTTACAATCCACCGTTATGTGATTAAAACTATAATACTCTGTGTACTAGTACAGCTGAGTATAAAAATTATCATCCAACTTGACACCGACAGGATTCGAACCCGCGCCCCTCAGATTGAAAGGCACATGCGTTAGCCAGTCGGCCATCGCGCTACTTGCACGAAGTGTGTCAATGGCTGCACTTAAGCGGCAGATGTAAAACTGTAGAATTTGTAGGTACTTGTAGCTAGTTCAGAACTATCGAAATGGTGCCAATAAACGAACTAGTGTAAACTGTAGAATTTAGTACTAGTTCGGAACTATCGAAAATGTAGTGCAGAGAGTGACAATTGACACCGCCTAGGACATCGCCGTGTTAAATTCGCCAGTTGATAACATGCAAAAGAGATTTAGCTCGCACTAGTAGTGTCGAAAAATGCACTAGAAGCGACCTAGTTCGGAACTAGAGATTTTCCCTACAGGGAAATTACACCAAAGAGCAGTGGCGAAAAATTACAACTACAAATAATTATGTACAATGTACATATCTTTGTGCAATATTCGATATACAACAAAAGGCGACGCGTCTGACTGACAGACAGACTATCAGCTGACTGTTGTTGTCTGCCTGAGCTGCATCATTCACAATCTGACCGGGACTATGGTTGGTTTTGTCTATGGATGTAGATACTATATACTTATGTACATATGTAGATATACATATAATATATGTACATGCATAGGAAGAGTATATAATATGCAAATGAGCAAAACAACCCAGTACATACATATGTATCTATTATGTATCGTGTATGTATGTTCGCTTTCATTCCATCTTGAAGCAAAAACAAATCGGAGTCAAGACTCTTGACTCAAGAGGATTTGACGCAGTAGACAACAGCAGAGAGCACTTAATATTCTACGGATTTTTTTTAAATCATAGGTCCGTTCGGCGGCTGCAAATTGCAGCAATTTGCAAACAGGGAAAAATATGTTTTCCTCTCCCGAAGAGAGAAACTTATGCAAATTTACTGGCATTTCAACGAACAGAAATTTGTCAAAATTTGCAGAAAATCAGCTGTTTGTCTTCACTCACAAGTGCATAACAAAATAAAAATTTGACGAAATGCAATCGAAGGGGAAACTAGATGTGCATTGTTCTCCGGGGACATTCCCAAAAATTTCAAAACAGTAAGCAATGGTGGTATGCATATACATACATATGTGTATATAATTTTACATATGTACAACAACATATGACAAGTTAAAATGGTCGGATATATCCCGGAAGCTGCATGCTTCGTGACCAGCGAACCATAAAAATAATAATAAATAAGTTTTTTCGGGTAGTCTTTTGAAAGGGTCGAGATTACAATAGGGCTCGCTTCGGATGATTTTGTCACTTAATTCTTTGAAAAGTCTTTTTGAAATACGAAAATGAGTTCGGAACTCTCTTTCCGTATAAGCCGGAACTGTTTGCTCGACGTATTGCTTTATGGAATTTCTTGAATTATTTTCACATAAAACCAAAGCAAATTCCAGGAGTTCCTTGTTTTTATATCTAAGTCTAACCAAAGTTTCATTTTCAATCTCGTAGAAGTATAAATTGTCTTTTATTACTCAAAACTATTTATTTAAGTGGACCGGCTTTCCATTAAGAAACCACACCCCGAGAAAAATCACTTCCTCAGAGGGGTAGAGGGACTCCTACAGATCTCAAAATCAAAAGTTGCCGGAGGCTTATAGTTTACGAGATATTTGTAGTTAAAGTTGGATGGGTTCATAGATATTACCCCAGAAAGATAACTCTGCCGGCTGATTGTTATTTTTTTAAAGCGCGACCCAAGGCCGCCACGCAAAAAGATGTTCTACACAAAAGCACTGTGGATCACTGTATACATATACCTATATAACTCCAGAAAGGGATTTCTGCCGGCTGAGGTTTATATTTTTAAAGCACGGCCGAATGCCGCCAACGCAAAAAGGTTTTTCCTCGGTAATAGTGCGCAGTTTTGGTGTTTTGTTTAATGGATTTTACAGCTTTACCAACAAATATCTCATAAACTATAAGTCTCCGGCAAGTTTTTATTTCTGTTCTGACATCTGTGAAAGTCATTTTTTTCGGGGCGTGCATCATTAATGGACAATTTTTCCATTTAAGTAGTATATGTATCTCCTATTTGCGATTCAACAACGCAGAATCCCGAGAGTGCAGACGATGATCCCACTGCGGTGTCATTAACAGGTTTCCTTTTAGCTGGTACCTTATTAACAAATTAAAACATTTAAATAAACTTTATAAATTAAAATAATATAATTTTCTCACTTCATTTTCTATTGAATCACATATATTCCCGATTTTCTTAGTTTTTTGACTTGAAATCACTTTCGACTTTTTTTTTAATTGCAACCATATGATCGCAAATCATATGTTTTTTCAGTCTACTGAACTTTGCAACGACAAATTTCGTCAGTAAAACTTTGCAGCTTTCTCCGTCAATGAACTGTCAAAATTGCGCTCTCTTCTGCAAATTTTGACTGAGTTTTTGCCTCAAAAAACGCGAATTTGCAGTTTTTTCTGCAATTTGCAGCAATTTGCTGCCGGCGAACGGTCCTCATATTGACGAACAGCGTTGCCGTTTTAGCCATTTGGTGGCTAGATTTAGCCACCGCTGTGTTTTTTTAGCCACCAAAATTTCGGTTTTGCCACTAGCCACGTTTTTAGCCACCGCTCAGTATTACCACTTTGGTTACTTTTTACTATAATTGGTTAAAATTTTTTCGTTTGGTTACGTGGTTACTTTCGGCCAATTTTGGTTACATTCATGGTCCATGTATTGAGTACACCATGGTTACATTAAATTTTTAGGAATACGCTTTTAATTTTTCCAAACAATAAAATATTTGTTATCTAAATTGTTTTGTTGTATTTTTTTTATCATATTCCAAATAATTTATTGTTGGGGGTAAATGGAAAAAATTCATCCACTATTTCCAGCGAATGGTGAGTGTATAGCTGTTTCACGAAAATCAATAAGGCAAAAGTAAAAATTGAACAGCTTTCACAGAGTCTCAATGGTCGGGCGTGTAAAAGCGTTCGCACATCGCGGCTGAAGATGGAATGTATCACGGGTTCGATCCCCGTGAGGAGCATCCACTTCCGAAAAGGGCGCTAATGATCGAAAATGGTTTTTCGTGAAATAGCTATACTCAACCTTCGCCGGAAATACACAGTTGTAGAAATTTTTCCATTTATCCACAACAATAAAAAATTAAATTAAATATGTAATTTTCGTGCTAAGCACTAAAAAGCTCTCAAGTCCAAATAATTTATTTGACAGGAGCCAGCGACCACATTATAAATAAATCTATTCTAGCGAATTTTCGTCGGGCGATTTTCGTCAGCTTTTTGGTTCTGTTCATTCTCATATCTGGCCGTGTTTTTAAATGTGTAAAACCGCTGTGGTGCAGTGGGTAGAGTGCTCGCCTGCTATGCCAGAGGTCTCGGGTTCAAACCACGGTCCGAGCAAAACACCAAAACAATTTTTCTAATTTGTAAAAATCCAATTATTGGGTTTCTTAAAAGCAGCGGTCACCTCTTGGCAGTTGGCGGCATACCCTCCGAGAGTATTTCTGCCATGAAAAAGCTTCTCACAAAAAATGCATTCGCAGTTCGGAGCCGGCATAAAACTGTAGGTGCACCCAATTAGTAGGAAAAACAAAAAGGAGCACACCTCGAATTGGTAAAGAAGCTCGGCCATAAAACTCGTCACAGTTATAATAGCGCCATTGTATTATATTACTATTAAAACAATTTATATATTTTAGTTTTTGTTAACCGTATATATTGTTTTGCTTCCAAATAAATAGCCCTAACGTTAGTGGGACATACGCTAGCTTAGAGTGCAAATTGGGCAAGTCCTTTATTCAAACTTTGTAGGAGAGAAAAAACAAAAAATAAAAAAATTTCCAAATGAATAAAAAATTCTGTTCATGTAAATATTTTGGACTTACATAATTTTCTTCGCTTTTTGGACTTACACAATTTGCGTATCACTGAATAACAACGAGTAGAAATATGACAAGTGGCACAGACTAGCGTTCTACATAAAAATACACTTTTTCATAAAAGTAAGTCCACTTTGCACTCTAAGCTAGCGATATGCCTATATTATGTATCTTGGTTACTAGTTTCTAGTTTTGGTTACTTTTATTTTTTATTATGGTAAATTTAAAATTTTTGAAGTGGTAACGCTGCCACCGCTTGTAATGAACCATAATTTTGCACATAGGGAGGATGAGATAACGCTAATTCAATTCAGCGATTATCACAAATCGATTTAAGTGTAAAAAACAAAACAAGTAACGCAACTATCGATAAATGACTGTTGATACTTGCTAGTTGATAGTAGGCTGTCGATGAAAGTCCGTATAGGGATCTAACTGACTTTGTATATTGTTTGCTACTTCTACCACTTAGCAACGCCGAATTGAAAGAAACCTTTTCCGTAATGAATATTGTCAAAACCAAAAATCGAAACAAAATGAATCATTCAATGTTGAATGCAACTTTAACTATAAGGTATGGCTTAAAGAATGTAAAACAATGTTGCAATGAATTTGAAATAACAGAAGATCTCATTAAATTAATGAAGAAAGAATTAACTTATGAAGAGAAAGAGTCAATTAGTGATGACGACATAATGATAGATATTGAATGTGATATCTAATTTTTTTTGATATAGTTAAGTACATACTATGTATGTATGAATATTTTATTTATACACAAATTTATGATTCTTTCCTTATATTGTATGCAATAGTTTTGTGACTGAATGTGAAAAATAAATTTAAAACATGTTAATTTGAAACAAAATTTTTTAGCCACCATTTTTAGCCACGAACCAAATTTTTTAGCCATTTTTAGCCACAAATTAAATCAAATCTAGCCACCACGAAAATTTTTCAACGGCAAGGCTGTTGACGAATAGAAAAGGTCACAAAAATATAATAATTTAAAATAAAACAAAACACAAAATAAAGTAAAATTTGATAAAGGACAAAATAAAATATGTAAAATAAAAACATGAAGCACCACTCAGCAGGGTTTGTCTTCAGGCACTCTAACCTGTTACCAAAAACAAAAAAAAAATTATTTTTAATTCAACTGAAAAATTTCAACGTGAAATGCTTAACAAAAAAAATATTGTTTTGATGATTATCAAAAAAAAAATATATCTATAAAAAATAAATTCGTTTCGTTGGTTATCAAAAAAAAAAAAAAAAATACATATTATCTAGAGCTCTAGATACCCGGGTATCGAGCAATTCGAACTGATCGTTTTTGTTTGAAGCCGGTTTGTTTTTCAAATGCCGTACAAACATTCGCGCATTCGAAAAACAAAAATAAAAAAAATACATATAAAGAAAAAAAAAATAATAAACAAAAGAAAAAAACATTATTACTTGAAATAACGAATAAACCTCAGAATAATTTATTCGTAGGGAATTTATCTGAATAAAATTTGAAAAATAAATTTTTATTCGAATAATTATCTAAATAAAAATTTATTCGAATAATGCCCATGTCTGCATGTACGTACATATGTTTAAAGTTGAAACAATATTTTTTTGAAATAATTGTTTGATAATTATCTATCAAAACAAAAAAAAGTTTGATATTTTTTATTTGGATAGCAGTTGAAACGAAGTGGATTTTGTTATGCTTTTTACGTTTATAAAATCGAAAATTTCAACAGAACAACATTTTTTTTGTTTATTGTTAAAAATAACGTTACTTTGCGGCCTTGCTATAAGCCCGAAACAAATTTTTTTGATATTTTGTTTTTGATGATCAACGAAACGAAATAATTTTGATAATTTTTTTGATAACAAAAAAAAAAAAACGAAATAATTTTGATATGTAATTTTTTTCTGGTAGGTATTCGCGATCAACACACAGCCTTGGTTGGCTTAAGTACACTGAGGGAAAAAGGCAATTGTAAAAATAACTCCCAACGGTGACAATGTTACATTTTTCAATGTCGACAAATTTCTTGTTGAATCACACTTTTTTTATAGTTAAAGTAAATATTTTTCTGTTAGTTTAAATGTGAAATAGTCAATTTAGCAATAATTCGTAGTTAAAAATAATCTAACAATATAAGCAATTTCATTACAACATCAACATTTCCAATTTGGCATGGCTACATTGTACACTTAAAGTTGGCATTGTTGATCTGACGTTCAGAAATTTTACTCTGGTGCGGCTACATTGTCAGTTTAAAGTGGGCATTCTCGATTTGACGTTGAGAAATTTTAATTCGATATGGCTACATTTTCAACTTAAAGTGGGCATTGTTGATCTGACAAATTTCAAATGCAAACGTGTATACAATTTGTAGCCGAAATTGAACGGCGTGCATAAAAAGCAAACTCAACTCCCAATTTTTGTTTTGCGTGACAGTGGATTTTAGATTGTTTACAAAAAATTAAGCACTTCCTTTCGATATCGTGTGTGTTATATATTCTACAAAATAACAAAGTTTCCTCGGATTTTGAGTGAGGTGGAGAATCATGCGGCGGATGCCAAGGGAAAACTGAAAGGCATATTAATACAGATTGGTGGCATATTATTGGGTGGATTTAAAGTGTTGGCAATTGCTGTGAATGAGCATGCCTTGGTGGAGCTTTTTAAATGAATTCTAGAAGGCCTAACAAAAGGGCCGAGAAAAATGACTTTTTCAGGGGGCTCTCACAGATATCAAAACCGAAATCAAAATTTGCCGGAGGCTTATATTTGACGAGATATTTGTTGGTAATTTGTTGGTAGTTGGATGGGTCTATAGATATAACCGGCTGAGGGTTATTTTTTAAAGCGCAGCCAAAGGTCGCCAACGGGAAAATTACAACACACAAATTACTTTATCAAGGAATATCTCCTCAACTATAAGCGTCCGGCAGGTAAGACTTTTGTTTTTCTCGAACCGTGGTTCCTTAATGTAAATCCGACCCTTTTGGTAAGCAGATTGAAATCTGAGCCAAACTATTACATACATATGTATTACTATCTGTTTGTTCGTGTTGAGTGAAATTTTTGTAAATATGTTGACTGTGTAATATATTAAAATAACAAAAATTTACTTTACATTTGTGTTTATCTAAATAAAAAAAAGCAATGAATTCTACAACAAACACTGCGTTTTTAAATTGAAAATAGATTTATACTAGCCGGACCCGTGCGCATCTTGCGCAAAAAATAACAAAACATACGTGGCGCCAGTCGGTATGGTTTGTGCTGTCACGCCCATTTTAAAAAACTTATTATTTATTTGGTTTGGTGGACCTTATGGAACTTTCAATGAATTGCCTATATGTTTGACAACGATATCGCATAAAATTTTTTTATTATCCCTATATAGGTATGTATGTGCAATATATTTTTATATATTTTATGTATATTTTTATGTGCGTATATGTGGTTCTTGCCGACTTGGGTAATTTTTTTCCACTCGTTTGCCTTGGCTTAATCGATTTATCTGCTACAGTTCCTGAGTTCTGAATTATAAATCTTTGAAATTTGCTCCTATTGGCCCATTTTTCAAAATTTCAGCACGTTTCCTCATAACGGCATAACGTCATTTCATCACTCGGGCTTTATTAGTGACTGAATTATCATGTTTTACGTGTTTTTCGAAATACACACATATGCCTTATTTTCAACCCCAACTTTCTCTGTTCCCATTAGAATCTGTGTACCAACTTTCATTAAAATATTTCTATTTTTGCGCAAGTTAGAGTGTATACGGCCGGACGGACGGACATGGTTCAATCATTTTTTTCATCCTGATCGTTTTGATATACTCGTATATATTAAAGTGGAGTGAAAATTTTTTTTTGGAAATTCAATTTGTTCCAAAGCCAGAACGGTGCCCCCAGCCCCACAAAGTTGAAAAAATCGCACGATCTGGTACAAATTTGAAATTTCTACAATTATGAAATCAAAAAAACGAAGTATGAAGATTGATAAACAGGCTAAGTTGAGTATAAAAGTGAATTTTTTTTGGAAACAACAACAACCAAAGTTATTAAAGGTCAAAGTTTATATTATGCATTTTTTAAATTGCAATTACTTAAAAACTACTGAACCGATTTCAAATATTTTTATACCATTCGATAGGTATTTTGAATCCCTTTAGTTTGATATACATTTTATGTGGGTTCCATAACACTCCCCGCTGCGGGGGTAAGCCCCCTTTTACCCCCTTACTTTTAATATAAAGTACCACGCCCAATAAAACACCGTTTCGCATGCGTAGCTAATAAATACCTTTAAAACGATGCCTTACTTATTAATTTTGGTGAATTATGCGAGCAGAAAAAGGGATATTTATAAAACACCAATTAGAAATAATATATATGATTTCATATTAACCTAGTCAACAATGCCGTTTGTTAACCCATCAATAAAAGAGCTTTCACCTAACATTATAACAATTTCAAATTGACAATTCAATTTTGTTTCAAAGAATCTTCACTTTAAAATAACCACGATTCCTACGTTGCATCACCGTATCATTGCATCAACCAATAAAACGTTGAATTAAAATTTCAGTTGTTCTTTCATAATGGAATGTGTTTAGGTAAATTGTCAATGTTCTGATGCATTATCCACTCACATGATATGTTAAATTGGCAATCGTCACAGTCATATTAAATATAAATGCGGTTGTTTTCATTGTAATATTTGTAAAATGGGAAAATAACAATTATTATAGTCGATGCAACAATTTTCAAGGGAGGCTGACTATCATGACTGTTTTTTGTTGAGTTGACGTCGTTTTTGTTGGATATACGTTGTTTTTTCCCTCAGTGTACCTTATCAGCACGCCATAAAACTCAATTCGTTGAAAAAGAAAAAAACTACAGCGAATTGTCGAAGGAGCTTGGCATAAAACTCATTAGAGTTAAATATCTTCTGTACAAAAAACCTAAATTTTGTCTAGTATGAAAAAGAGTTTCAGCATGATTAAGGAAGCACAAATATTGATTCGAAATATTTCGATATGTACCTAGCCACATACAGATCAGTTTAATATGGATCTTTTCTTTACTACGGTTTGAAATATTATAATTTCCTCCTTCAGACACATTTTATATTTTTAAAAACTTTCAATATTAAAAGGCTGAATAAGTACCTAGCTAGAAAATGCATTACCCCTTTCCTAAAAGAGCTCAGCGTATTCGAAGAAAATCTCTCAAGAGCTTTGCTGCAACAGAAATTTGAATGAAAGCATTTTCAGCTCGTTAATGCCAAAGGACTGACTTGACTGGTTGATATTTGCACTTACATATTACTATGTATGTGCCACACACGGAAGATCTTTCAGCGAAATATGTACATAAATTAAGTACATAAAAATGTACATATGTAAGTACATAGCTCCAGAACGAGGACAGAGTAAAACGGAATTAATTTGAAAGTTTTATATCTACTTATGTACCTAGTTACAATTTTCCAAACAAGCCATGTACATACATAAGTACTATGTATTACATAGATATGTATGTATGTATGTATGTATTTTAAGCTCTTTCCCTGCAAAAAGTGGGACCACGTAATATGGTAGTACAGGACCAGGTTACGTTGTGACAGTTCCTAGTTACAGAGGTGGTCCAAATATATGAAAAAAATATGGTTACATTAACATTGCGATGTCATTGGACATGACCACCCCTGCTACACCGCTGCATAACAAAGGGCTATATAAAAAACCACCCCATTTGGGCCATATACTAATCTGCTTACAGTGGACCACGTTTTAAACTACATCCCAATACCCTAGACCGAGCCAAATTGCCGACTAACCACGAATTAGTTGGCGGCGAACGACAATTTACATTCGATGTGGTCCGATGCAGCATAACATGTAACCAAGTCCGTAACCACGTCCCTTCAGACCTACTTTAAAGCCCCGTCCCATTGGACTACCTGGTCCTCAAATTTTTGAAGGGTTATTTATGCTATGCTTTCAAGAGAATACCTACTAGTGTTTCTATTTTGGTTTTTGCTTAGGTCCCTGTAAAAATCTTAGGATTATATGATCCATTTTGTGGTAGGTAGGAGTACTTTCAAAGTGATCATAAACATAGACCCAAGCAAGCGACTCGTTTATCTGCATCGGCTCGTAGTTAGCCGAACATTGCTACAAAAACCGAATTTATGTATATCGCGATAACGACGAAGCAAGTGCGTACATTTGTATGTATGTATGTATGTATGTATGTATGTACATATGTATGCATGCTCGTTTGAACGTGCACGATCTAGTAATAAATAGACATTGAACGCAACACAACATGTTGGCGATTGCGCTAGAAAAATTTTATTATTTTATTTTTATTAAAGAAAAGCTTACTTATATATGTATGTAATCCTAATAATCAAATTGAATTGGCAGTCGTTCAAATCTGTTCAGCGATTATTAAATTTCATTAATTTTAGTACCTACTCCATGGATTAATCCCATGTAGGTACTCCATGGATTAATCCCATGTAGTTACTCCTTGGATTACTCGGGTGTCATGCGGAAATCGGAGTATGTGATCCCTGCCTAGGACATCGCCATGTTAAATGGACCATATTTTTTATATGAAATGTGACAGGTTGAGGAGTACTCGGTTGGTCCACAGCGAGTACTCTATACACGCGTGCATGGAGTACTCGGCTTTTTTGCAGGGGTTTAGTACACATGCATACACACATACATACACACATACATACATATGTGTACATAGATAAGAAAACACGATTGGGGAATTAAATTCAACTCGTCGAGCTGAGGAAAATTCCACTTTCATGTGGCAACAGCCACGTTGGAGCTCAAGTGCATAAAACCGTCACCACCAGCTGCGGCAGAAGGAGCAGCAGCTGACAAGGATCCATAATATTTATTTGCTCGTGAATTTATTTTTTTATTTTTATGTTCTCAATTTGTACACGATGGCCTCCGACAACATTGTTGTTGTTGGGTGGCTGCAACTACGTACATATATATGTACATTTTAGGGCGGGTTAAATTTTTTGCATCAAAGCCACATCACAATTATGGGCCAATTCACGCATTTTTTAACACGCTTTTATTAGTTTTACCTGTATGTATGTATGTATGTATATATGTAAACAAGTTACGTATACGCAGTGTAGTTCAATGTATGTTTACTTGTACGCATGTATGTAACCGAATCCTTTTTGCATTGCTTAAGTTAACGCGAAAGCGTGTGTATTCATACACTGAATGGGAGTTTTTCAGTGTGAGATGTGCTTATTATTTTATCAAGAAACCATAAGTCAAAAATAAATTTGGAGCCAACGGTTTTTACTATGCAAATAATAATCATAAACGCGATGAAACTCTGTTAATTTTTTTTTGAACTCCTAAAAATCGATCCGCCCTAATGCATATGCATCTACCTCCTTAGAGTGTATCTAAACGATGAATTACGCGAGTAAACAGCTGAAGTAGATACATATGTATGTATGTATGTATGTAATCATATAATGGCAAATGTTTGCGTTCAAGCTTAATACTTACATATGTACATACATATGGGCGATTCCAGAATGGCGAACGTGACGTTCGTACGCCTTCAAAGCTCAATAAAGTACGCATAGCGTTGAATTTTGTTGACATTATTTAGGTCCACATACATATGTACAAATAATTCAAAGTTTTACGTCCTTGGCTGTTTAAATGGAGAAGTTATACGCAAAAATGTATAATCTGAACAATCGGTTGATATAGTGGATCGATTTAGCCCATACCGACAAATGATCAGCTACAAAAGTTAAGTGAGCCGCCTGACAGGATGTTCGCCCCTGCAGTCCTTTTTTTACGCGACTTTACTTCTCATCCAAATATTATGAAAATTTTAGTAGCTGTACATTTCTGGAAAGCTCATTAAATAACGCAGCCTACCATGTGATAGAATTAAAAAAAAAGAAGAATTTAGGGCAAGAAGTTGAAGATTTGTGAGAAAAGAAGAAAATTATAACTTTAGGCCGCGATATTACCTTCCCTGGGGAGTGTACCAAAAAACTGAATACGCCATTCGCTTTAGCGATTAATCCTACGTACGGGCAGATATCAATTTTTCTCTTGCTCAAAAGCCTAAATCTAAACATACCTTGAAATTCTGGGAATTTGCCCGGTTTTTGGTGTAGCTCCATCTAGTTTTTGGAAAAGTGCAATCTTTTCCAGTTTACTTACTCTAAAACACCCTATTTTCATATTCCGCCGCCGGAGGGAGGATCTGAGAAGGTTTAAAGAATTTCATACAAAAAAAAAACGCATCTAATGTACATATATTTTTAGGTACTACGTGGTGAGCTTTTACGTTCCCACATCAACCGCCAACTTATACATATGTATAAGAAGTATAGATATAGTTAATAGGAAAATTAACCCCCTCCCCCCTCACTTTGATTACATTTCGCACCTCCTTACTAGCAACGCACAACGGAGGTTATAGAGCCGCAGAGCAGTTGCTTAAAATAAATAGTTCACAAGCCAAATAAATCGAATTACGTATTTACTCGCTCCAATAACCGGCACATTTACTCGACGCTCGTCGTTGTAGATCCTACTCTATTCTTTCATATATATATGTATGCAGGTATACATATATATGTATATAGGTTTATGTACCAGTGATGGAAAATGGCTCGTACCTGTGCAATTTTCGGTCCCTTCGGAGGTAGCTTGGCACTTATGCACAATCGATCGATTTTCCGCACTATTTTGCTAAACTCAATTCAACTTATAAATATCTTTTCCATCACCATGCCATTTTTGTTTGCTACAGACTAAACCAACAACAACAACAACCTTCATTACTATCGCGTATCCTACTTCTTCGTGTGTACACTGAGAAAAAAGTACTATTTTCACATGTAAAAAGAATCAACCAGATTTTTGGTAAATATTACAATGCTGATTTTTTTATACTCAGCTGTACTACACCTTTTTCAGTTGAAATTCAGAAAGTTCCAATTGATATTCAGAATTTCCATTTGAAATTCAGAAAGTTACAATTGAAATTCAGAAATTCCATTTGAAATTCAGAAAATTGCATTTGAAATTCAGAAAATTACAATTGAAATTCAGAAAATTACATTTGAAATTCAGAAAATTCCATTTGAAATTCGGAAAATTACATTTGAAATTCAGAAACCTCCTCACAGTACTCAAGAAGTTTTCTGAATTTCAATTGTTATTTTCTGAATTTCAAATGTAACTTTCCGAATTTCAATTGTAATTTTCTGAATTTCAAATGGAATTTTCTGAATTTCAAATGGAAGTTCTGAATTTCAATTGTAATTTTCTGAATATCAAATGGAAATTCTGAATTTCAATTGTAATTTTCTGAATATCAATTGGAACTTTCTGAATTTAAACTGAAAAAGGTGTAGTACACAGAGTATTATAGTTTTAATCACATAACGGTGGATTGTAACAGAATGAAATTATGGAGATAGATATAGACTTATATATATCAAAATGATCAGGGTGAAAAGAGAAATCGATTGAGCCATGTCCGTCCGTCCGTCCGTCCGTATCGAGACTGGGACGGTTGGTATTGAAAATGGGCGAAATCGGACCATGACCACGCCCACTTTTCCTATATAGAAAAAATCGGAAATTTGGTATCTCAGTCCCTAATATAGCTGGAGCGATAAAATTTTACCCACATGTTGAGCTCAGGCCCCTATGAAGAAATTTTATGAAATTTTGGAAAATGGGCGGTGCCACGCCCACTTATTAAGGGTCAAACATTGAAAGTTTTATGAGTCATAACTCAGAAACCGTTGAAGATATATCGATGAAATTTGGTACGCGTGATTTACTTACTTAGGCAAATGTTTTGACGGAAAATTGTCAAAATCGGTTGACGGCCACGCCCACTTTGATATATGTGTATTATAAAGTGACCTAATAAAAACATTTTAAGCGATATCTCTGTCAAATATAAAGATCTATCACTGAAATTTTGTGGCATGAGTCCAACTATGAACATAAAACGAAAACCACAAAAATTTTGGAAAATGGGCGGAGCCACGCCCACTTATTAAGGGGCAAACATTGAAAGTTTTATGAGTCATAACTCAGAAACCGTTGAAGATATATCGATGAAATTTGGTACACATGATATATTTACTTAGGCAAATGTGTGGACGAAAAATTACCAAAATCGGTTGACGACCACGCCCACGCCCACTTTTATATATGTGTATTATAAAGTGGCCTAATAAAAACATTGTAAGCGATATCTTTGTCAAATATAAAGATAATTCATTGAAATTTTGTTACATGAGTTCCACAATAGACCGGAAACATAAAATAGACAAATTTTGGAAAATGGGCGTGGCACCGCCTCCTTTTGGACAAAGGGATATACGAGATTTCTTAGCCTTTAACTCGACAAATAATTGAGATATTATGACGAAACTTGGTTTATACACTTTTATAACTTGTGTTAATAGACACGCAAAAATTTATTGAAATCGGTTTATGACCACGCCTACTTTTTAACAGATATTTCTGGAATACCCTTTGGGAATTTGTAACGTGACATCTTTGTAACTAGAAGTCATAAAGGAATTAATTTTTGCACAAAGAATAATATTGATATGTTTAGTTGGATGACTGATAAAAATTTAGAAAATGGGCGTGGCTACGCCCACTTTATGCAGCACTCGCTTTATATAAAGTACACCGTGTTTCCATCAAATGCAAACAAACAATGAAAGCATACAGCTGAGTATCTAATGTTCGATTCCACTCGAACTTAGGCTTCCTTACTTGTTTATATTAAGCATAGTACTGAGTTCGAGTTTCACGTGAAACTGCTGTCAAAATCCATACAAAAAACTGGTTGTGAAACATGTGTGGAATTTCACAGATATTTCACGACAAAGTTGTACTGAGTTCCTGCCGTGAAAAGTTGCGCAACATGCTAGCAACATTTTTTCACGACAATTTAAATATACAATGCTATTTATCAGTGTTTAAAAAACTGCAGTCGGAATTAGCAAAAGTCGTGAAATGTTTGATTTTATTTGATTTTGATATTCGTCGCTTTTTAAAATGACGATTTTGCCTGATTTTGATTTTGCGCTGATTTCATATTGCTCAAAATCAAAAGCGGCCTGATTTCAAAATGAACAATTTTGCCTGATTTTGATTTTGCGCTGATTTCATATTTCTCAAAATCAAAAGCGGCCTGATTTCAAAATGAACGATTTTGCCTGATTTTGATTTTGCGCTGATTTCATATTGCTCAAAATGAAAAGCAGCCAAATATCAAAATTAGCGATTTTGCCTGATTTTCATTTTGTGCTAATTTCATATTGCTAAAATCAAAATCAGCCAAATATCAAAATCAATGCTTTCACAGTTTTGCTATTTACGCTCACATGAACACATGTGTGTATGTACGTAATTTCTTACCCCCCAGCAGGGGTTTTCCATATTTTGGTAATGGCTTGAACTTGTATTCAATGAAATAACGCATTACAAATAGCTAAGAAACACTCCTTCGCTTACTTTGCTCATTACTTGTAATGCGACAGTTTTAAAATTATTATTTTTTCGCTTACTGGTAATGCAGAAAATAAACGAAAAGTCTGGAGTACTGCCGTTATTTTTTTGCAAACGATTTGCTTTGATTTTAATTTTTCTGCGAGTAAATAGCAGTTTTGCAAAGCAATTTACCCTCATTCTCGTTTATTTTGCCAGTTTTCATTATAAAACTGTCGTGGTTAGTCGCGTTATTCCATCGTTGAAAATTTTTTAAATAAGCCAATAGCTGTGCAAATACATAGTGTAATAATTATTATTCAAATAGTGTTTTTTTTTTAAATACATTTTGCAAATAATGTTTTGATTCTTTATTCATTCTATTTGCTATTTGTTTTCGGCATAAATTGCTCGCTCATAGTTTTAAAATTATTTTTTCGCTTACCGGTATTGCATAAAATAAGCGAAAAGATTTGGAACACTGCCGATATATTTTGCAAAACCTAAATTGATTTAAATTTTTGTAAATAGCAATTTTGTAAAGCAATTTACCCTCATTCTCGTTTATTTTGCCAGTTTTCATTATAATGCATTATAGATTATTATACTGGATTGTGTGATATATGCAATTACTTATACCAGTGAAAGAACTTATTACTTGTAACAGCTTACTTTTCCCAATATTAGTAGCGACTTTATAATGCATTACTGTCTACCATATTGTAAGGCAATACCGCCAATGACATGCCTATGTTAAAGTAATGCAATCCGTATTCGAAAGTGTAAGCGATGAATCAAGATTTCTCGATGATTTTACCCATTACATGTAAGAGAAAGCCCAGCCCTGCTGGGCCTGATTTTTATATTTGGCTGCTTTTGATTTTAGCAATATGAAATTAGCACAAAATCAAAATTAGCAGAAAATCAAAATCAGGCAAAATCGCTAATTTTGATATTTGGCTGCTTTTCATTTTGAGCAATATGAAATCAACGCAAAATCAAAATCAGGCAAAATCGTTCATTTTGAAATCAGGCCGCTTTTGATTTTGAGCAATATGAAATCAGCACAAAATCAAAATCAGGCAAAATTGTTCATTTTGAAATCAGGCCGCTTTTGATTTTGAGCAATATGAAATCAGCGCAAAATGAAAATCAGGCAAATTCGCTAATTTTGATATTTGGCTGCTTTTGATTTTGAGCAATATGAAATCAGCGCAAAATCAAAATCAGGCAAAATCGTTCATTTTCATATTTTTTCATATTGATTAACTGCGACTTCTGATTTTTTAAAAGCGGAATCAAAATCAAAATCAACTGAAATGAAACTTATGCCAGTTTTTTAAACACTGCTATTTATTTTCGAGTGAAAAGTGACATTTGTTGAAATTGAAATTTATATTTTGTATAAAATTTTTTTTATTGGCCAAAATTTGAAAGTTGGTTCTGAGGCGATGCTCCAAATTTTTCTTATTATATTTGCTCAGTTTTCGTTTTGGCATTTATTCTCATTTGACAAAAAAAAATTCTTGAAACATTTCACAGAAAAATAAATGCATGTTGCTGGCGAAATTTCACGGTTGTGAACTCAGTACTAGGCTTTAAAATCAAAATATTGAAAAAAAGAACTATGAAATATAAAATATATTTAACTCAACTCAAACTTATTACATATCGTCGTACTATACGAAAACTAGCATACGTTTTTTTTTTGGCTGACGAAAAATAACAAAATCGACTTTTGGCTGACGAAAAGTAACAAGTTCGACTTTTGGCTGACGAAAACTATCAATTTCGTTTAAACAACATTTTTAATGTAAAAACAGTATATAATTACTGATACTTTTCGTCAGCCAAAAGTCGATTTTGTTACTTTTCGTCTTATTGCTAGCTTTCGCTAGTTTTCGTATGGTACGACGATATGAAACAATTTTGGGTTATTTTTTTTGTTTCTAAAACGAAATATTGCATAAAATCAGAAACTTTGTTTTAACCAAAACTCTGGTTGATTTCATTTTTAATATAAAAATAGTACTATTAACCAATTTTTGGTTGATTCTTTTCTCAGTGTACGGATGGGATACATTGACGCTTACTTGTCGCTCTGGTGTCTCTCAGACGATGCTAAGAAGTTACTTCCAGGCATTTATTGCAAATGACACTTGGAATATACTTCCCGAGCTGTCGTTTATGACTCATTGTGGATGTAACGTTCACGGACAACCGTTTTTCCCGAGCGAAGATATGTAGTAAGAAGTTTAGAAAGCGATATCTTCCGCGATTGAATTCTCATCTTGAAAGAACTTTTTCGTCAATTTCAAGATAATAAAATGTTAAGTATATAAATTTATTAGAGAAACCGGTCTTTTATATATGTACATACGGGTGTAAGAAAGGTTTTGTATGAGATCGTTATTTCAATGTATTTGTCAATAAAACGAAATTGTGAAATATGTAGAGCGTTTTTGAAATAAGTTTTGATCTTTTACTCAGACAATGAAGTGACGGCGATTCTCATATTGATTACGGAATGACCTTCAAAAATTCACATTCTTTTGAACAAAATTGGCACAATTTGAAATTTTAATTTTCCATCACTGTTATATACTATACCTATGTATGTATGTTTCTCAGTCATCTCACGTTTCTCATGGAATTTTATATCTATCCTATAAATATATATAAATTGCTTTCGTCCTGGCACTTCTTTTGCCTTGGCTGTCTGCTTGCTCTCGCTCTCTTTCGCTATCTCTGTGACCTCCCTTCCCTCCCCTGCCTCCCATCATAAGGGGTCTGTGATTGTTATTGGTGTTACGTATGGCGTATGGCGTTTTAATAGGGTCTCTCTCCTTCGTCGTCGTCGTCGTCGTTGTTGTTGCTGTGTTTGGTTTTGCTGTTGTTGTTGTTTTTATCATTGTTCGTCTAACGAGCTCCATTCATTTGGTTTTGTTGTTTGCTTTCTTTCGAAATAGTTTCGCAATTTATTGCGCATTTTATGTTTTCACAGCTCCATTCTATTACCTATTACATACTTGTATTGTACCACATTCCTCTCTTGCCGCCCTGTCAGCACCACACCGGGCGCGGCACTTCTGCGATTCTTTCTGCTGTTGCTACGGAGAGTATTGAAAACATTGTTGGGCGATGCCAAAACGTGGCAGTTTTCTGTTTTCGGTGTGTGCGTGGGCGGTGACGCTGCAAAAACACACACAAAAACTGAGAAAACTTTGCCTTCTCATGGCCAACCAGGCCAAGCCCAGCCAAGCCGAAATTGGTAGCTCGTTCTTTAAAGCGACACAAAAAAAAAAGGAATCGCTTCAAATTTAAATTTTCATGCAAATTAATTATTTCTCGAGTGTTTCGTGTCTGTGTGTGTGTGTATGTGTCGAGAGGAAAGCTTCAACATTTGCTCATTCTCAGGCCACACAATGAACGGATGGAGTTCTAAGCTATTTTTAACCATTTCCCTCTTGCCCTTCTGCCTTTTGGCCAATCCGGCAACCAATCAACCAGCCAACCACACCCAAATGCCTTTAAACCGAAGGCCACGGATGGCTGTTGAGGATAATTAAACTTTTCATTGAATACGCAGAAATGCGAAATTATGCGAATTCATTTTGAGGTTAATTTGCAATTACAATTTATTCAAATGGTTGCGGGCGAAAAAAATGGAGTAAATAAAAACAATAAGAAAAAAGAATTAACACAAGCGCACGATATGTGTGCATATGTATGTATGTATGCAAAGACGAGGAAAAAAATAAGAGCAAGGAAGGAAAGATTTCTTTTTAGTTTAAATTTAAGGCAATTTAAATTGCAAAAATTAAATCCAAGGTTGAAATTTGAAGAAAAGAAATGGAGCAAAGAATGTCGTGCTCGTTCTATTATAGAGAACCTTGGCTTTTGGCACAAGCCACTCCACGAGTTTCATAAAAGCGCTCTGAATTCAAACGCGGACGGGCAAATGTTCATGAAATGACAAAGGAAAATTGAAAATTGGCAACATGGCAAGCTTAAGAAGTTCTAACGGCAATGTTCTGTACACCTTCTGGTTAAAATATTCCCTCTGTTTTTGTTTATATCGCCCAGAGTTCACATCCGAAGTGGAGTAGGTAATCTCCAAAACACAAGAGGTACATACATATGTATGTATATTTTTAGCATGACCACAACAACTGACTGAAAGGAAGTAGCCGAGGGAAAATCACTACACTTGGGCGTAAGGAATCAACTTGCTTTAAATTTTTAAACGACGAAGAATCTTGATGATTAGGCATTGGGAATCGCATAGTTGTAACGAAAACGCAAGAGAAATGCTTAAGCTAAATTTAAATAGCGCAGAAAACTAAATCATTCGGAAGTGAATTGTAAAACATATTGGTCCAAGTTTTCTAGGTCGCTCGTACGAAACTGCACGCAGACGCTTCGAATCTCTTGAAGACGATGCCAAAGGTTGAACTACACCTTTTCCAGTTTAAGTTCAGAAAGTTACAATTGATGTTCAGAAAATTACAATTGAAGTTCAGAATTTCCATTATTAACGAGTCCGACCAAACAAATTTTTTTTTTTTTTTTGAAAGCTTGACAGGAAAAAAACACAGCTGGCTAGCTTACTTTGAAGGACAACAAAAGTAATCAGAATGAGACTTCGTTCTTTCTAATCAAAAAATTGAATTACATAAAAACACACACGAAAAAGGGTTCGAACAAATGAAAATTGCGCAAAGAAAAAGGGAAAAGTTAAAATCGATCCAATATCAATTGAAAGCAGGAAACGGCAAGCACACCGGCTAATAATATTAATGAAGTCTGTAAAATAAAAAAAAATTGCTTTACCGCCCATAAAACACGGTCACAATAACAGTTGGGGACCTTGTAGCCAACAAATTGTTACCAACCACAAATACAACTTAAAAGAACATAGTAAATATGTATGTATAAATATCTAACCCTGTAAAAATTGTTGGACTACTTGGTACATTTGTGCCACAGTCAACTAGCTACCAACTTGTCACATGTAGCCAATCATTGGGCCAGTTCACGTATATGGTACATTTGTGCCACATTTAACTAGCTACGAACTTGCCACATGCAGCCAATAATTGGACCAGTTCATATATAGTATGTATGTATGCAGGTTCGTGTTTGAGAGCTCAAGAATGAAGTAGTTATGAAAATAAAAACGACCAAAAAAACCAAAAGTAAAATTTAATCGGATGAGCCAGCCGATAAGCAAGCTCTACTAATTAGCACAATGAATTGCTTGAAGAGATGTGGCGGTCTCCTAAATGGATCTATAACTTCTACCAAAAAATATTAATTTTTCACATCAATTTTTCCATAAAAAAAAAAATAAATAAAATTGGTCTTGAGAGGTAGTTATGGAAATATTTTAAATTTTTAAGAGCCCGTGCACAATTGACTTCTACCTCGCTTTGCTTCAGAGTTTTGCTTTGACATTTTCGTTCAGCATTTGCTTTTCAAAGGGACATGTTCACAATTGAGGTGAAGCGAGTAAAGCAAGGTATAAAGTTAGCCATGTTTCAACTTTTTTACACTTTGACAAATATCTCCCCTTGTGTGGAAAATAACATTCGAATAAGCAGAAAAAAGCAAATTCCCCAAATATTTTACCAAAAATCGGGTTTATAAATTAAAGTAAGGAAGTGAAGTAGAAATTTTCAAAGTGTTAATTGTAGCAAGCATCTGAAATTTCGCTTTGCTTTCAGGTTTTTTCTATCAAAGTTGGAGCAGACAAAGCCAATTGTGCACGGGCTCTAACTCCTTAGAGTAGTTTAAAAAGTAACTTGCCGTAGCTAGTTTAAAAAGTAACCTCTTGTAGGTGGTTTGCAAAGTAGCTACGGCAAGTTAGTTTTTAAACTAGTTTGATGCGATCGAGCGATGGACCATGTGGTCCTGTGCTAGGACATTGCAATGTTAATTGGACCAATATTTTTATATGGAATGTGGCAGGTTTTGGGCTAGTTGATTGCCACAAGCGGCTGGTTTGTACATGCATTTATGGACTAGCTCCGTTTTCTGCAGGGAAGTAATGCATGCATAGGACATTCGAGCGGACAGATGTATGTATGCAGTTTGTACCTTGTAGGGCAAATCTCTAGTTCCGAACTAGGTAGCTTCTAGTGCACTTTTCGCCACTACTAGTGCGAGCTAAATCTCTTTTGCATGTTATCAACTGGCGAATTTAACACGGCGATGTCCTAGGCGGTGTCAATTGTCACTCTCTGCACTACATTTTCGATAGTTCCGAACTAGTACTGAATTCTACAGTTTACACTAGTTCGTTTATTGGTACAATTTCGATAGTTCTGAACTAGCTACAAGTACCTACAAATTCTACAGTTTTACATCCGCCGCTTAAGTGTAGCCTTTGACACACTTCATGCAAGTGGCGCGATGGCCGACTGGCTAACACATGTACCTTTCAATCTGAGGGGCGCGGGTTCGAATCCTGTCGGTGTCAAGGTGGATGATAATTTTTTTTTAACTAATATTTTTTTATTTATTTATTTAATAAAAATTTACAATATTTAAAAAGTAATAAAATAAAAAAAATTAAAAATAAGCCTGAGGGATCGGAAAAGCTTAATTAGGGGAACATTTAATTTCATACTAGAAGCAAATAGAAAACTCTTTATATAAAATGATTCACTAAACATCCGAGAATTGCAGAAATGTACAAAGCCGACGGCAAATGGACGAACGAAAAAAATACATGAAATTTTTGTCACTTCGAAATTGCATACAAATCAAAGTGTGTCTTATAATGGTCACTCAATTCACTCATTCTGAACTGGTGAGGGTCTAACTACAATTGATCTAGTTCCCTTTTCACAACTTTTCGCTAGTTCGGAACTAGAAATTTTGCTCACTAGTTATTGAGTTCCCTGCAGGGTATGTACATATATAGAATCAAAGTTGCACTGCAAGGGAATGAAATAAAATGTAAATAAGAACTTCAATAAAATAACAGGGGAAAAACTGTCGAGCACAGCTGGTGGAAGGACACCAAAGCAAAGGTAACAGAAACACACAAAATAGTGTACTGAATGAAATGAAATGAAAAAATAAAATAAAAATAAATGCCCACGCCAAAAATACAGAGGATCTGGGGAATACAAAGTACAACGCGGCAAAAGCAGGAAAAAAGTGTGTAGCGAGTGTGTGGATGAAATGTGGCAACGTGGCAATGCGGCAAGCTAAGGACACAGACACAGCACAACCAAAGAGTAGTTTTTAATAGCAGCTCACGTACCTAACGCTGAGCTATAAAAATACACATTGTACTAAGGTACATATGTATATACCACACATATATACATATGTATGTACTTGTACATACATAGTGCATATATGTATACCCCGCAAAAAAGTTTTGCTTATTGTTGACAAATCAGGTCTATAAAAGGAGTTCGCTGGCAGCGCTGCTTCTGTTATGTACTCACTCTGTCTGCTCCTAACTCTCTAATACTTATCTAGGCCTTATTTCGCATGGCGGCTAAGCCTTTGGAATAAGGTGTGTTCTCAGAGAGGGAGTACTCCTTATGACACAGGAAAATCAGACTTAGTATTTTAACCGTAGCCATACACAGTGCGACCGTTGACCCAACTCGGTTGCAATCGAGTTGGACTGTTTGCCTACATACAGTGCAATTTATTGTACAACCTTGTTGTACAATCTCATTTTGTAAAAATTACTTTGAGTGAAGGTGGAATAGAATAATATTGCGCTTGTGGGAAGAAGAAGAACGTACTGCAAAAGCACGATTAATTAAAAGGAAAAAAATTGCAAAAAAGTGGTTCCTGCTAGCTTTGCATTTTGCGTTATTTATTCTACAAATATTTATGTTTTTTTGTGTTGAATTCGCTTATTTTTACTTATTTTAATTTGATGTGTTCACTTCAAGAATTCTCATAAAATGAAATGTTGAACAACATGTCCCCAAACGATGCAACCAAGTTGTACAACTTGCCAAAAAATCAAAACTTTTTGATTTTTCATAAAACCGATACACAACTTCATACAACAGCTCCAAAAACGTTGCGATTTCCAGCGCAACTTGCTCAGGTTGTATAAAAAATTGCAAGGTGTATGGCTAGCATAAGCCCCACGCCATACAAATTTGCTAGCCTTATAAGTTTCGGGCCTTATTTCGGAAGCCTTTAAATCTGCTGTTTAATTCTTAAATAAGGCTTAGATTTTTTGGTGGGTAGATATACATATGTACATAAATATATAGGATACATGTCGTGTGAGAAACAAACAGCTGAGCGCGCAATTTTATTACTTTAATGTGCCACTAAAGTTGCACTCACGACACACCTTTTTTTATCACGTACATATGTATGTATATATGTATGTATGTATGTATGGATCAGAGCTGTGAAGTACTGAATATACTTGGTACTTGTACTTGGTCCAAGTACCATTACTTGATAATTAAAAAATTCAAGTATCAAGTACAATTACTTTATACTGGTAATTGGTAATTAAGTACAACTTTTTCAATTCTTTCACCAATTACTTTCAATTACCACCAATTACCACCAATTCTTTTCAATTACATGGAGTTTAATCAATGAATTTATTTTAACTATTGTATTTTCTTCTATCCTCTACATAAGATACATCGGATACTAAATATTACAGCCACTTAAAGCAGGAAAATTCCCTTATAAGAACTCTTTATTAAATATATACATACATACGTACATTAAGGTGGGTTTTTTTAATATGGTACTTTTTTTTTTATTTTAAAATTTTCTCCCATCGTACATATGTATGTTTGTACATGTTATGTTGTATGTACATGTTATGGGCCGCTGTGGTGCAGTGGGTAGAGTGCTCGCCTACATTACTACGTTGGGGTTGTAACCCCAGTCCGGAGAAACACAAAAAAAAATGTTTCTAATTAATTATATTCCCAATTATTGGGTTTTTGTAAATAGCGGTCACCTCTCGGCAGTGGGCGGCATACCCTCCGAGTGTATTTCTGCTATGAAAAAATGCATTCGCCGTTCGGAGCCGGTATAAAAACTGTAGGTCCACGCAATTTGTAGGAAAAATGTTAAGGAGCACACATCGAATTGGGAGAGAATATATACGAGATCCTGAGATGTAATTACCAAGTTTAAAAAAATATCCCATAATCTTGGACGTGGAAATACGAACAAACACACCACTAGCTTCATCAGCTTCAGTTGAGCGAAAAATTGTATGCACTCGTTTTAATATTTTCTTGTTATTAAACTGTTATCTTATATTTACAATGAATAAAAAAAATTAAAGAATTGAAAAAACAACTGAAAAAGAATTGAAAGTAATTGAAAATCAACTGAAAAAGAATTGAAAGTAATTGGAAAAGAATTGCAAAAGAATTGAAAAATGTACGTACTGAGTATCAATTACCAGTATAATAAACTTATACTTGGTAATTGGGCTTTTCAATTACTGAGTACTGGTAATGGTAATTGTACTGGTACTTGGTTTTTTCCAGCTCTGGTATGGATGGATGTTCCTTCAACCCTTATCCATATTTCTTCTTACCTTGAGCACACAATGAAAAATTTACAACGATACAAGGGTGGTTGGAATGCACAGTTATAAGATACATACCTACATACTACATATGTATATATATATATATGTATCCATGTATGTACTTTTATGTGAAAGGAGATATGAATTTTGAATACCTGAATGCAATCATACATCCATAGAGAAAATGCCTTCAATCAACCTGTCGCATGCGCATTTTGCTCTGTTGCCACGTTTTAGTCAATAACGGCATTTTCCATCTACTTTAACCTTTTCGAATAATGGGTGTGTGTGTGGGTGTATGACAACGTTTATATGAATTTAAATGCGAAGGAAGAATATCGGAAATTTTATTGCCTGCAACGTCCTTTAAATGTAACAAGTAATTTTCTATGCAAAATCGGGCGGCTGACAACAGTGAAAACAGCAACAGCCAGCGGCGGAAGCGACTATGCCAACGCACCTACATACTTACGCTTTTATTTCTATACTTAGACAGGACGACAGCTGACACAAAAGGATTTTGCGGCTTTTGGTTTAGTATAGGTTACAGTGGTTACAGGAAAATATGCAACGTAGCACTGAGAGACTACCAGACATTATTTTATAGAAAAGTAGCTGGATGAAAGAGTTAGATTTTTTTATACTGAGAGAAATGGTTAAAATGGTAAGGAAGCCCAAAAATTGGTTATGTTGTTTTGACCATGACGAACTATCCGCCCAATTGCGCATACTAAAAAATTACCATGAATGCTTACGAAAGGAAGCTGTTGGTTCTCTGGAACACCTTTGTGAAGATTTGTATTGCAATGCTCGCCTGCTTTGCCTGAGGTCTCGGGTTCAAACCCCAGTCCGGACAAACACCAAAAAAATTGTTTCTAATTAGTAAAAATCCAATTATGGGTCACCTCTCGGCAATGGGCGGCATACCCTCCGAGAGTATTTCTGATATGAAAAAGCTTCTCGCAAAAAATGCATTCGCCGTTCGGAGCCGGCATAAAACTGTAGGTCCACCCAATTAGTAGGAAAACCAAAAAGGAGCACACCTCGAATTGGGAAAGAAGCTCGGCCATAAAACTCGTCAGAGTTATAAAACAAGCGCCATTGTATATATTATTATTGAGAACGAATAACGTGTTTCGTTCGTATGCAAATTAGCGGGGATCGCCACTGGTTTCGAGGCCGAACGACGATTGAGAGTTATAATATTTTAATATAAAAGTTTCACACATAGATTAGGTACTGTATTATTAAAAATATTTATCGCCACTGTAGAATACAAGTTTTCGAATACTATTTGCTAGGGGCTCTGCCACATACATATGTATGTATGTACACACATTGCTTTTTCCGACACGTTAATGTCTAATTATTGTTTGTTGTTGCACATTTCCATTTTCCTTTTTTCTTTTGCTATTACATTTAGCACAAACGACGGGCGCTTGGTTGCTGCTGTTGTGGTTGTTGTTGTTGTTGTTGTAGCTGTCTAGCGTTGCATTTTGAGTGACTGCGCTGCTCTGAACTCAGGGGAGCCCTCCTTTGTTGCATGTGCCATTCATTATAAATGCATAAAACTTTTGCTGAAATGGGGGTGACAACTAAGGCATATACACTAGCAACAACAGCAAGCAACAAATACAGCAGCAATCAATGACAGTAGCAACAACAACAATAACAACATCACCTGTAATAATTGAGTTAGGTTTGTTGTACAATGAACCCGCGTACTAATGCACTGTTGCCACATTTCACACAATGCACACATGCCCTGTAAAAAGGTCGCTAAGCAATGCGGAATACGCTGGCAGCGCTGCTTGCTGTTATACGCTCATTCGCTCTGTTCCAAACATTTTAATACATAATTAATTTTCTGTCAAGGGGTGTATGTATGTATACTAAAATTGTAAGAATATCAAACAAGACGAATTGGAAAAAAGTTATTCTAAGCTCTGAATGTGATTTTAAGCTCTCTTCTCTTTCATAATGACATTTTTAATGAAAACAACAATAGCAAAAAAGCATGAAATGGTTTGAGCTATGTATAACCTCTGTTGGTTAAACCATGTTATCTGTTATGTAGGGACTTGTAACAAAACTCGTAACGAAACGAAACTCTCGTTTCTGGCGTTTCTGTTCCAAGAAACATTAAAGGATAGAAACTAAGTTCGAAACCAAAAGATTGTAACGTTTCAATAAGTAACAAAACCTGTAACGAAACTAAATTAATTTTGTTCCTTGTAACAGAAACAGAAACAGAAACAAAACTCCTTTGTAACAAAAGTCGTAACAAAACTCCGAAACGTTTCCAGCAGAAACAAAACCTGTAACGAAACTAAATTAATTTTGTTCCTTGTAACAAAATCCGTAACGAAACTAAATTAATTTTGTTTCTCAGTGGCAAAATTATAAAAATTATCATAATACTATTTGCCGTACATTAGGATGAACTTTTTATTTTTAGGTATATAATATATACATATATGTATACCTGTGGCATTTTGATGTGCAAACATCTTTGCTGTAGCTACGAGTAATTTCGAAAAACAGGTAAAGTTTACGCGTATCTAATAAAAAGTTTTGGGCAGGGCTTCTACAGGGAGCCCTATTCTTTATGATTCCTAGGTCGGGTCGCGAGATATGGGTCAAAACGAGAACCCGGATGATCTTGTGTGTTTCTGAGAAGTATTGGTATCTAATGAAAGGTTTTGAGCTGGCCTTCTACAATATTGGTATCAAATGAAAGATGTTGAGCGAGGCTTTCGTATAGAGCATACATGGCCACCCAATGGCTCCAGTGACTCCGTTTGTCTCCCAACAACATCGCTGTGGCTCCGAGTGGCTCCCAACAACAAGAAAATCAATTTCGACAGAATAACGCACATTTCTTTTTTTTCACAGAAATCGTCGTCGCGGCGAGCACTCAAACCTAACGGTCCAGCTTCGACCGACATTCATTGTGTAGTTACGCCTTCATACATACATACATATGTACATATGGATGTACATTTATATCTGCTACCTCGTTCATGTTGTTTAGCAAAATATTTGAATGCCTAGCTGCAGCATATCTATAGATATGTATGTATGTAGGTACATTGTACATTTGTTCTTTTCAAAATGACATCTAAGAATAGAAAGTTTAAGTGCTCATGGGAGTATGATTTTTTTATGTATGTTGTTGCAATAAACCGTTATTTGGCAAAATAATATTTTTATAACTCCGAGAAGAAGGTTGTTGCAATTTTTATTGATGTTGTTGTCGTGTGGCTCCCTTATGCTTAGTTTGTGGCCACCTATGGTATAGAGCTCTATTCTAGACAGGGTCTCCACATATGGGTCAAAATGAGGATCCGGATGATCATTGAATATTTCTGAGCAATGTTGGTATCAAATGAAAGGTTTTGAGTAGGACTTCTACACGGAGCGCCGAGATATGGGTCAAACGTGGATCCTTACTCACGTTTCCTTTTTTTTTTTTAACTCAACTGGAGTTAGGAAAATATGTGAAAATTTACTAAAGCGAAATTAAAAAAAAACCCTTATAATTTGCTTTATTAACTAATACCTATTAGAAACTTGTTTCGGACTTTAATTGGCTGCGAGAAATGATAAATTGACAGAAATGTAATAAAGCTTGATTAATTAAGCAAATACACAAAAAAAAACGCAAGTCGGATATCCCATTATTCATACGAAACGATATTACACCCGCCAAAGCATCCTGTACTGCTTCGACGTCTTATAAAAATCATGATGATGAAGAAATTGCACTACAAAGTAGTCTGAATGAGCTATTATTAGCAAATTAAATATTTCTTGATAACAATTAATGTATACTTTTCACAATCCGTTGTTCTATGCATATGAAGCGTTTTTATATATCATTTAAAAAAATTAAAAAGACAACCCTAATAGTCACCCAGTTATATTTTTCTTCATATCGACCGCTTTGTGCAACTTTATCGTAAGGGACAAAAGAAAATTTTACAGGAAAGCATTTTTTTTTTTTGTTTTTTTCACTGTTTTTTTACTGGCATATTTAAATGAAATTGAACACGCGTTTAGATGGTTAATTAATATATTGAACCTGATATCTTTTTTCTTGAAAAAATTTGCAGTTTGCGAAAAAATCATAATTTTGTCCCTTACGATAATTTCGCTCTCAATGTTTTATGAGCGTATTTGAATAAATGTCCCTTACGATAATATTTAAAAAATATAAGTGTCTTATTCCATAATTTAGTTGGTTGCCACAGACATACATATATATGTATGTACATATATTATATACCTAAAAATAACAAGTCCATCCTAATGTTCTGCAAATATAGTTTTTCTACTGAGAAACAAAATTAATTTTGTTTCTGGTTTTGTTTTTGTTGCAAGGAACAAAATTAATTTTATTTCTGGTTTTGTTTTTGTTGCAAGGAACAAAATTAATTTTGTTTCTGATACTGAGAAACAAAATTAATTTAGTTTCGTTACGGATTTTGTTACAAGGAACAAAATTAATTTAGTTTCGTTACAGGTTTTGTTTCTGCTGTAAACGTTTCGGAGTTTTGTTACGACTTTTGTTACAAAGGAGTTTTGTTTCTGTTTCTGTTACAAGGAACAAAATTAATTTAGTTTCTTTACAGATTTTGTTTCTGCTGGAAACGTTTCGGAGTTTTGTTACGACTTTTGTTACAAAGGACTTTTGTTTCTGTTTCTGTTTCGTTACTTAGCTGTGTAACAGAAACCGAAACCGAAACGCCAAGTCCCTGCTGTTATGTGCTCATCAGTGATGCCGTTTTGATACTTTTGATTGTGATACTTTTTTAAGCCCAAGATAACTAGATACGTTTTATTTGGCTTAAAACAAATTTGATAGCTTTTTAATCGGCATCAAATAATATTAATGATACAATTTAATCAATATCATGAATTATGCAGCTTAGCAAAACACGCCTTTTTATTATCCCTTATTATAAGGTATTTAAACACACATAAGGCCTTATTATAAGGACCAAACTTGACAAGGGATGACGGAAAATCGTTCCACAACACATCGAATTATCTAAGCCTTATTCCCATGGCGGATAAGGTTTCCTCTCAGAGAGAGTAGTCCTTACAGCTTGATGTCAGCAACACCGAGAAATCAGCCTTATTTTAAGCCTTTTCCCATGCAAGTTTGGGTCGATTAGAATTTTCAGGCGTTATATTTTCTCGAATAAACCTAAGGGTACATAGATGATGGTGGTATATATGTAAGTATGTACATATATTTCAGTTGTGGTGTATTTATTAGTGGAGCAGCGCCTTTCTCATGTAAATTCCAGCTGTTTGATTGATTGCCACTTGCTATTCAACAAACCCATACAATCTTATGTTTTGCACATTGCCGTAGTGTGCCTGTTAAATTTGGCAACGTTGCAGCACACTTTTTCATTTTAATTACACCCGATTAATCTTTAATTCGCAAGCGAAAAATTCATTTAAAATGTATGTATGTATGTATGTATGTGCTCGTAAATGAAGCGCAGCAAAGAATGAAGATAACGATTGTGTGTTTGTGGAGAAGATGCAAGAAGATTATAGCGCAGTTGGCGACATCAATAAGCGCTTCTCAGCATATATAGGGTTGCCAGATACCTTTCCCGAAAAAATCAGTACATTGCCTTAAAAAAAAAGAAAAGCAATATATGCGGAGAAAATCGTCTTTATTACTGGCATTTTGTTTTTGTTTCTGTACCGTTAACTGTCAATCATATTTCTATATACATTTAACGTTCGCGTTGCTTCCTCCTTCCTAATTGTTTCATGGTTATGCCGTGGTTATGCTTACGAGCAAAACACCGATGAAATTCGGACACATTTTCGTCATCGGTGAGATGTGGTTACGCTTAAATCGATGATTAGAGCGCACATACACAACATAACATAAATTTGATCGATGTGAGAGTCCGAAAACTCTCTCACTCGTCGGAGTGCACAACAACAATTACACGTTGCTCGTCGAGTATTGTCGTAAGCATAACCACGGCATTACAAACGTCAAATGAAAACAGTTGGAAAATTAAAAACAATGCAGGGTGATAAAAATGAATTTTTTGCTGTCGGCTAAAAATCAGTACAAATCAGCACAAAATCCAAAAAATAAGTATTTCTTAAGGTTTTTAAAACCATCAGTACGGAGCACGAAAAATCAGTATTGTACTGATCAAATCAGTACGTCTGGCAACCCTACTCATATACATACATATGTACTTATGCTTGAAAGCCAAAAAGCGCAATTTGCTCATGCTAAAATAACAAAGGAAATAATCAATCAATCTATTTGAACTTTGTGACTTGCAAACTTGGCTGCTACGGCACTGACAAGCAAACAAATTTTGAGAACATTTTGCGCTGATAAATGCTTATAGCCCAGTTAGTCGAGAACGTAAACCCGTGTACCGTGTCAGCTGATCCAACCTATTTAATGGGATTTGTATGTAACCGATTATTCAACGACGTACGACGCAGAAGCCCGTACCGCAGAAATCAAAATCATTTTGATTTTTTACGTAAAAACGTGGCAGCTGATAGCTCGCATGGTTGCAAGGTAGAAGGGTTGCCAGTTGAACATTTTTAGTTATTAAATATTTAAACAGTAATTTTCACAGCATTATACAACTAACTCAACAAGATTGTAAAATGTTATCGAATATACATATGTATATGTGTTCACATGGAAAAAATAGTATGTCTGATACGCTGTTTTGACAATTTCATTTTTAGGTTAAGCATAGTACTGAGTTTGAGTTTCACGTGAAACTGCTGTCAAAATCCATACAAAAAAACTGGCTGTGAAACATGTGTGAAATTTCATAGATATTTCACGACAAAGTTGTACTGAGTTCCTGCCGTGAAAACGTTGCGCAACATGCTAGCAACATCATGCCAGCAACATTTTTTCACGCCAATTTAAATATACAATGCCATTTATTTTCGAGTGAAAAGTGACATTTGTTGAAATTGAAATTTATATTTTGTATAAAAATTTTTTTATTGGCCAAAATTTGAAAGTTGGTTCTGAGGCGATGCTCCAATTTTTTTCTTTTTACATTTGCTCAGTTTTCGTTTTGGCATTTATTCTCATTTGACAAAAAAAATTCTTGAAACATTTCACGGCAAAATAAATGCATGTTGCTGGCGAAATTTCATGGCGGTGAACTCAGTACTAGGCTTTAGGTTGTAATTGAAAGTTTTGAAATTGGAAATGAATGGAAATAACTGAATTAGGAAAACAAAATTCTACTTCGGCTATTCCACAACATCATCAAGATTCGTTTTTGCGCTAACTTATTTAGTACACAATTAGAAATTTGCGTTTAAAATGTTTTTATATTTCCAATTGAACTTTTTGTGATCATATATTTTTGACACTTCTATTTTTTTTAAAGCTGCTAGTAGTTGCAAGTGAAAATTTTACTTGCTGCGTTTATCAACTCTCTCGAGGTCTTACTCTCTCAATTTGGCTCCCTTTTGCGAATTTTTTGGGTTATTGAACATAAATTCGTAACTATACGTAAAATTATGTAAAAATTTTGAGATATTGAACACTCCTAATAAATGAAGATATTACTGAAAATTAAAGCAAAATTGTATTTATCCACAATGGTGGCGGTATTTTCTTAATTGATAACTCTTGGTGGTCTTCTTCTGCAATTTTTCTACATTAAAAAGTTATAAATTGCCACAATAAATCTGAGTTTCTGTAACAAAATCAATTAAAGTGATGTCACACTAATACGATCCACACTTTGTCACCACCTATTTATACTAGAAAAGATATGAGTTACAGAAACTCAGTACAGATTTCTTAATTAAACACAGATTTTTGTGAGAATCTTGTTGCTCCCCAATATAATTTTTTTTATGGATTTTCAATTGTAAATTTAATGTTCTGACTGTGTTTTTTGTTTTAGCCCTTGATAACTATCACCAAGGTGTGATGGAAATATATTGGGCAGCAACAAAATTACAAGAAAAATGTGTTTTAATTACCAACTAAGCAGTAAAAAAGTAACTAAATTAATAAAAAAAAGTCGTCAACGACAACTTTAAAAACGATTAAATTAGTATTTTCTTGTCATTTGGCAAATAATGCACAGTTGTGTATTGAAGAGTAATCCGCATAACACTTTGAAGATTAGTAAAAATCTTGTTTGCTCAAAAATGACTAAATGGCAACCCTGCCAAAATGTAAACAAACTTTATATATATGTAAATATGTGTGAGTAAAACAGCTGATTGCTACGGGCTCAAAAAATCCTAAAAATTGCATACGGGCGTTTGCGTCAACGAGCGGAGCACACGTTCTCGACTAATAGCCCAGTTTTTTTTTTTATTAATTTAGTTACTTTTTTACGGCTTAGTTGGTAATTAAAACACATTTTTCTTGTAATTTTGTTGCTGCCCAATATATTTCCATCACACCTTGGTGATAGTTATCAAGGACTAAAACATAAAATAACAAAAAACACAGTCAGAACATTAAATTTACAATTGAAAATCCATAAAAAATTATATTGGGAAGCAACAAGATTCTCACAAAAATCTGTGTTTAATTAAGAAATCTGTACTGAGTTTCTGTAACTCATATCTTTTCTAGTATAAATAGGTGGTGACAAAGTGTATCGTATTAGTGTGACATCACTTTAATTGATTTTGTTACAGAAACTCAGATTTATTGTGACAATT
Organism: Urophora cardui; assembly: GCA_960531455.1. NCBI lineage: Eukaryota > Metazoa > Arthropoda > Insecta > Diptera > Tephritidae > Urophora > Urophora cardui. Next base: position 34,221,934 of record OY482671.1, read on the forward strand.
TATAACTTTTTAATGTAGAAAAATTGCAGAAGAAGACCACCAAGAGTTATCAATTAAGAAAATACCGCCACCATTGTGGATAAATACAATTTTTGCTTTAATTTTCAGTAATATCTTCATTTATTAGGAGTGTTCAATATCTCAAAATTTTTACATATTTTTACGAAGTTACGAATTTATGTTCAATAACCCAAAAAAATCGCAAAAGAGAGCCAAATTGAGAGAGTAAGACCTCGAGAGAGTTGATAAACGCTGCAAGTAAAATTTTCACTTGCAACTACTAGCAGCTTTAAAAAAATAGAAATGTCAAAAATATATGATCACAAAAATTTCAATTGGAAATATACAAACATTTTAAACGCAAATTTCTAATTGTGTACTAAATAAGTTAGCGCAAAAATGAATCTTGATGATGTTGTGAAATAGCCAAAGTAGAATTTTGTTTTCCTAATTCAGTTATTTCCATTCATTTCCAATTTCAAAAATTTCAATTACAACCTAACCTAAAAATCAAATTGTCAAAACAGCGTATCAGCTGTTTTCTTGCGAATGTTTACGAATTTGTGTTCAATTACTTTGGTTGATAATTTTCTCTTTTTCTCGTTTTTACTCTTAATTTGACATTGACGCTCTTTTTGCAAGTACTTGCAAGTAAAGTTGTTGAACAAAGCTATTATCTTGTTATTAATTTATATATATATATATTTACATTTTGTTTGGGATTTAAAAAAAAATTTATAAACGTTTTCTTTCCTTTCTTTTTAAAATTAAAGTAATAATAAATGTTTCGTTTAAGTAGACATACTATTTTTTCCATGTGAACACATATATGTATATTCGATAACATTTTACAATCTTGTTGAGTTAGTTGTATAATGCTGTGAAAATTACTGTTTAAATATTTGATAACTAAAAATGTTCAACTGGCAACCCTTCTACCTTGCAACCATGCGAGCTATCAGCTGTCACGTTTTTACGTAAAAAATCAAAATGATTTTGATTTCTGCGGTACGGGCTTCTGCGTCGTACGTCGTTGAATAATCGGTTACATACAAATCCCATTAAATAGGTTCGATCAGCTGACACGGTACACGGGTTTACGTTCTCGACTAATAGCATTGACAGACGGCAGCGATAATCCCGATTACCGCAACACTTAATTCGATTAAAATTTTACCCTGACAGACGGCAAGTATTACGGATTAACAAAACAGCTGAAGGCGCAGCGGCGAATTCAAAAACTTCTTGTTTTATTTCCAAAGGTAGGGTAATGTCAAAATCAAAACGAAATCACATCATGGTCAATAGGAATGGGCGAGTCCCAAACGAGTTCAGATTTCAACCAAGGCGAAATATGATTTTGACATTACAGTAACAAATTACATTCAAAATTTCTGAATTCACTTATGCGCCTACCTTCCTAGATCTGCCTTGGGTTCTTCTTTTTCTTCCCTTTCATTCACAATAGACATTTTTCACCGTCATTACAATCTGCTCTAATCCGCTAAAATTTTGAGGACTAATTCAAAAGATATTCCGGATTACCTCCTGTTAATTCTCAAGTTAAGTCCGAATTAGCTAGATATTCCGGATTATCGCTGCCGTCTGTCAATGCTATAACTGGGCTATAACTGGGCTATTATTATTAGCGTGTTCAGCTAACAAAAGTGAACGAACGAGTGCGGGAATGAGCAGCGGGGGAATGTTGGCGCAGAACCATAACCAAAACCGAAACTGACTGACATTTGAATAAGACAAAGATGATGAAAAAATCAGCAAAGAATAGCAATAACAACAATAACAACGCAGAGGCGTTGGCAATGCAATGGATTCTGCGGCTATAAAGGATTCGAATTGCACAGCAGTGACAAAACAAAAAAACCGGAAGGAAAATACTATATTGTTGGCATTAAATCAAATTCAGATTGGCGGCAGAAATTAAATTGATTTGATTTTGAGTTGCTGCGAAACGAAAGAGATTAAAAATAATGTTAAAATGTATGTATGTATGTATGTGAAATAATAAATTGCTAAGTGATAATACCTAAATGATTGGAGAAACAAAAAAACAACTAAAATGTTATATTGAGATTTAAAAGCAGAGAAACGCAAAAAAATATTTGCTAAAAAGTCTGGCGTTTATTCCATAATTTTAGTACATATGTATGTACACATATAAAAGAAAAATACCTTTTATGCCTTAAACTACACCTTTTCCAGATTGAAATCAGAAAACTCCAATTGTATTTCAGAAAACCTTAATTGAATTTCAGAATTGATAATTGGATTTCAGAAATTGTAATTTGGATTTCAGAAACGTTTATTGGATTTCAGATTGTGTGAATTGGATTTCAGAATAAGCAATTGGATTTCAGAAAACTAAAATTGGATTTCAGAATATTCAATTGGAATTCAGAATATGTGAATTGGATTTCAGAATTCGTCAAGTGGATTCCAGAAAATACCTTTCAAACAGTTTTTGCCATGTAAATACTTGCCGCTGTGGTGCAGTGGGTAGAGTGCTCGCCTGCTATGCCAGAGGTCTCGGGTTCAAACCACGTCCGGGCAAAACACCAAAAAATTTTTCTAATTAGTAAAAATCCAATTATTGGATTTTTTAAGAGCAGCGGTCACCTCTCGGCAGTGGGCGGCATACCGTCCGAGTGTATTTCTGCCATGAAAAAGCTTCTCACAAAAAATGCATTCGCCGTTCGGAGCCGGCATAAAACTGTAGGTCCACCCAATTAGTAGGAAAAACAAAAAGGAGCATACCTCGAATTGGGAGAGAAGCTCGGCCATAAAACTCGTCAGAGTTATAATAGCGCCATTGTATGATTACACTGCTCTACAGCCAAAAAATACTCTGAACGCGACCATCCTATCTATATGTAAAATCGCTCGCTGATTCCGAAAATCGGGTTCATTTTTAATTCTATGGGAAGGTTTTTGAGATATCGGTAATTTACCGTTATTTGGCCAATGGCTCCACTTAATCCTGAATGTCTCTTTAACGCAGTGAGCTATCTTCCTTGAAGTAACACCAAACGAAAGAAAATTAAATTTCCTTTTCATGGCTCCTATAACATTTTTCTCTATCTCTTATATTTTCTGAAATATTGACGATTAAATTTGAATTTTTTAGATTTTTTACGATTTTTTGAAGAAAAAATTGACTTTGTCAGGCAATATCTTTAAAACCAATGTCTTCACCTTCGGTTTTACTCCTTTACGTGAAGCTCCGTTCCATTACCTAAAAAATAAGCTATCAATGAAGAAAATCCATGGTAACTGCTTGCCCAGAATGGTGTGGCTGTAGTACGTAGTAAGAGCTGTCAAAAGTTAAAACAGTACAATTGCATTGCAATGCCCACAATGTGTAGCTGTGTCTGTAGCGTGTAGTTGTGGCTGTAGTAGAAGTAGAGTTAACTTTAACTTTGTAGCGCGCTACAGTGTGACCAGTGATCCCGAAATTGGGCCTTTCGGACCAAATCTGGTCCGATAAATTTACTTTGGGCTGTTGGGCGGCTAAAATCAATTTTGGTCCGATTTGTAATATGAATATTTTTAGTGGAGACAATTTCTCGGACGCTAAACATTTCATCTTTCCCGTGTAAAGTTCTTTTATTGTTAGTGAAACACACTATTCGCACACGGTATATATATTGAGACGGTAATGCCAGTAGGCGGAAATGTCAAATACTGCTTACGTCACAGGACCAATAAAGCCGCGAACAACCAAACAAACAGCTGTGCCAATTGCAAAAGGAAATGACGTATGAGGACCTGATACTTTTTTCTAAAACCGAAAGAAATATGGCGGCCAGCGAACTGACATGACCTTTTAATTGGATCATGCTATTCGCATATCTATTAATATAATAATACAATGGCGCTATTATAACTCTGACGAGTTTTATGGCCGAGCTTCTCTCCCAATTCGAGGTGTGCTCCTTTTTGTTTTCCTACTAATTGGGTGGACCTACAGTTTTATGCCGGCTCCGAACGGCGAATGCATTTTTTGTGAGAAGCTTTTTCATGGCAGAAATACACTCGGAGGGTATGCCGCCCACTGCCGAGAGGTGACCACTGCTCTTAAAAAACCCAATAATTGGATTTTTACTAATTAGAAAATTTTTTTTGGTGTTTGCTCGGACTGGGGCATATCTAAGGTAAGTGTACATAATTCCGTGATAGTACATTATTCCGTGATAATCATTTATATTCGTTAAAATAAGGAATTGGTACAATATTTAATCAAACAAAATATTATATTATATTATTTTAACTTCAAAGTATATTAATTTATGATTTTGTTGTAATTTTAGAGCTTACTGATTTAATAAAACCACTTTAAAACTGACAGGTCAGAAAATTAGCATAATACAGGAAATTTCTTAAGCGAATGGTTAAGAAGCATCGAGTATTTTCTTAAGACTATAAAAATTTAATGGTTAAGATTTTTATCAATATTATTATATTTTATGATTCAATAGGCATCTGGCATTTGTTTTTGTAACTTTCCACCTTATTTCAATAGTTATTTTTTTTCTCAAAAATCGATTTTCTTTATCACGGAATTAGGGACATCTTTCATTTCCCCATGTACATAATTCCGTGACTATCACGGAATTAGGAAATTTTAGTACTTAATTCTTTCTTCTTTTAAATAGCTTTTTTGAAAAGAACAAATAGTAATACAACATTTTTCCATTAAATAAATTCCTAGAGAAGTTCTTGACCTAATTCCGTGATATAGATTTTGTAACCTATTCGCTAATATTCAACTTATAAGTGACTGGCGATACTATCACGGAATTAGGGTCTTCATACTGTTCCTTATTCCGTGATACATATATAGCACATTTACGTTTTACGTTTTATGTTTTTTTGCACTTTCTTTATCTTTCGCTTAAGTTTGTATATAAATGTAATTCTTTAACATTAAAAAAATTTTAATGAAATTTTATTTTATTATTATTTTGCCATTTTTTAATAATTATCTTAATTTTTATAGAGAAAAAAATTTAAATTTTTAATAATTTTTTTTCTTTATTTAAATTAATTTTGTTAATAAACACAAATTTCAATTTCCTAAAAAAATATACTAAAATAAATATTTAAGTCTAATATGTAATATATTTATTTGAAAAATTATTTCTGTGCATTTTGTTACAAGGCCGGAATTAGGTACATTTATTCACGGAATTAAGGACATGGGACAATTTTTGTCACGGAATTAGGGACATTTGCATGTACATCAAATTTTAATTAAAATAAATAGTAATTGTAGTTATTTTAATTTTTTAGCAATTGAGAATGACCTTCAATGCATCAATTTATTTGAAACATTTTTGTTTTTCAGTTTGCGGTCTATAGTTTAAGCTCCAAAAATCCTTCAATTCAGAAAAGTCCTTAGTATCACGGAATTATGTACATTTACCTTATTAGTTGGGAAATTTAGTTCACTTTGTTGAGCGCGCAATTGGTGAGCGCTCTCTTCAGTGAACTAGTTCACTTTAGTGACTTTGCATAAGCTATCCAGGAAGGACGTCCCAAGAAAGCATTGTCTGCCGCTGTTAAGAGCCGAGCAAAGCAGTGGCAGATGAGGTGTTCGATTGTCTCCTAGCCTCATCATCTTTCCAGCTTATGCAGCATCTGTGGTAGGGTGCACCTAGCCTCTCTGCGTGTTTCCAGATGAGGCAGTGTCCTGTGAGTACCACCACAAGGTTCGAGATGTCATCTCTCCTTAGAGTACTTATTTGATGGGATCGCTTGTGAACCCATTTCTGCCAGATTTGCCTTGATGTTCGACATACAGGCTTCTGTTGCCATCTATCGCTTGCTAAGATTTGTTTAAGAATTAGCTTGTTTGTGGCTAAGGCATACCTATGCCTTATGGAAGAACCTGCTCGGTAGTGCCCTGCCTCGCAAGTTCATCCGCCCTACAATTGCCATTGATATCCCTATATCCCCGGGACCTACACGAGGTGCAGACAGGTCTGTTTGGCCATCTCCTTTAGAGATCGGCGACAGTCTAGTGTTAGTTCTAAATTAAAAAGAGGGGGAGTCAAGATTACTTAGTATGTACATATGTATTTAAAAATAAATATGTAATTCCATTTTAAGTTGACTTCTGATTTTTGGGCCTTTTTTGGCGGAATTGGGCGGTAATTTGGTCGGTAAAATTTTTTTACAGTGGCAACACTGCCAATACCTACACATCTGCAGTAGCAGCACGTTGGCAGCGCAGTAGATAAAAGCCCATTTACGGGTATAACATGCATAGAATATACCCGTCCAGAGGCATTGCGAGACGTGCCTGTATTTACTTGATCGCCTATAACTTTTCCATTTTACCATGGATTTTCTTCGTTGATAGCTTATCTTTTTCCCAATAGGATGGAGCTTCACGTAAAGGAATAAAACCGAAGGTGAAGATATTGGTTTTAAAGATATTGCCTGACAAAGTCAATTTTTTCTTCAAAAAATCGTAAAAAATCGAAAAAATTCGTCAATATTTCAGAAACTATAAGAGTTAGAGAAAAATGTTATAGGAGCCATGAAAAGGAAATTTAATTTTCTTTCGTTTGGTGTTACCCCAAGGAAGATAGCTCATTGCGTTAAAGAAACATTCAGGATTAAGTGGATCCATTGGCCAAATAACGGTAAATTGCCGATATCTCAAAAACCTTCCCATAGAATTAAAAATGAACCCGATTTTCGGAATCAGCGACCGATTTTACATATATATACACGGTAGGCAGGAAGCGACGATAGGTTGCATGAAAATGTCGAGAAAAAAGGAAAGTGGGGTTGTGTTATGTGATGTTTATAGATGAAACATCCGTTGAAATTAAAATCCGAGCTGCTCCTTTTTCAAGGATATCCACATTTTTTGTTTTTTTTGAAAGGATCAAATATTGAGGAAATCGAATATTCGCCACCGTCCAAATTTTTCCGATTTCAATACATTATTTGGTCGCTAAGGGATACAAAAAAAGGTATTAAAAAGAAAACAGGACACCTGTAGTGGAAAAATCCAATGTGAACAGGACCTAAAGGATAACCACTGAAATATAAAATAACACAAAAAGTACCCACTTTAATTTGCGTATAACTCCTAAAATGTTAACTCTACGTGAAAATTTCTTATTATATGTTTCATTCAGAATAAATAAAGAAATATTTCTTTAATATACAATTTTGATGTACCTGCAGTGCTTAATGTACTTTTGTGCATCTAAAGTGAAAATTTCAAAAAAAGTACGTTTTTTTTATGGTGCTACTTTAAGTTCAAATATTTTTCTAGTTTATGTAAATATTTTAATCTAATGATCCAACTCTCATTCCTACATATCTCTACGTTAATACTAAAAAAGAGTTAGAGCTGAGATACGCGCTAGCTGTGCACGGTGGGCGGGAAGCAACAATAGGTTGCATGGGAATATCGTAAAAACGATGGCCCAACGAATATGTGCCTAGCTGTGTGCTGGTACTAATTTTCGTTTAAGAAAAATGTTGGAGATTTTATTCACGCTTGCTGTGTGTTTATGAAGTATATTAGAATATCATTTTACGTAAGTGTTTAGCCGGCGATCGTTTTTTCGATATTTTCATGCAACCTATTGTTGCTTACCGCCCACCGTGCACAGCTAGCGCGTATTTCAGCTCTAGTTCTTTTTAATATTAACGTATAGATATGTAAGAATGAGAATTGGATCATTATATTAAAATATTTACATAAACTAGAAAAATATTTGAACTTAAAATAGCACCATAAAAAAAACGTACTTTTTTTGAAATTTTCACTTTAGATGGACCAAAGTGCATTAACCACTGCAGGTACATCAAAATTGTATATCAAAGAAATATTCCTTTATTTATTCTGAATGAAACATATTATAAGGAATTTTCACGTAGAGTTAACATGTTAGGAGTTATACGCAAATTAAAGTGGGTACTTTTTGTGTTATTTTATATTTCAGTGGTTATCCTTTAGGTCCTGTTCACATTGGATTTTTCCACTACAGGTGTCCATTTTTCTTTTTAATACCTTTTTTTGTATCCCTTAGCGACCAAATAATGTATTGAAATCGGAAAAATTTGGACGGTGGCGAATTTTCGATTTTCTCAATATTTGATCCTTTCAAAAAAAACAAAAAATGTGGATATCCTTGAAAAAGGAGCAGCTCGGATTTTAATTTCAACGGATGTTCCATCTATAAACATCACATAACACAACCCCACTTTCCTTTTTTCTCGACATTTTCATGCAACCTATCGTCGCTTCCTGCCTACCGTGTATAGGGTAGTCACGTCCAAAGTACAGACAACAAATTTCATTTTGTGATCCAGTGTTATTATTATTATAAATACTTGATTATGTACATATATGTAGTACATAACTTATATGAATTTATAACCTGAATTGAACTTACAAATTATTTTCCTTCCGAAATCGAATTGTCTATTTCTGAAATCCGATTCACACATTCTGAAATCCAATTACCTATTCTGAAATCCAGATAACTATTCTTAAATCCAAATGACAAATTCTGAAATTCAATTACCTATTCTGAAATTCAATTGGCGTTTTCTGATTTCAATCTGGAAAAGGTGTAGACTTTCGTTTTGTAGTCATACCTATTAACTATTAACTCAATTCGTAATGTAGGATAACTTCTAATGTTATCTATTGGATCTTCTCAAGCTCCCACAATAAATCCAGCACGTCACATACCTATCTTTCGATTTTGTGTTCAACTGAGCGTTTGCTTTTGCGAGTTTAAAGGTGACATTTGAACCCGAACGCCGTGCTCATAATGGATACTCTCCCTAACCCACGTGCATACATACATAAATACATACATACATAGTTTCCGTGAGCTATAAGCTTCAGCTTCACTTTTCATTGGCGTTAAAGTGGAAGGAGCAAGAAAATAGCACGAACGAGTACTTCGTTAGAGCAAAAGCATGGCTGGTGGAGTGGCTGGGCATACGTCATGTTCATAATTTGGGTTAACAACAATATTTTAGAATTTCCCAGAGGTTCCTTATAAATACACGCAAAATGTTAGTACATATATGTTAGTATTGCCCGTAAATAGAAGGTTTTGTAAACGAAACAATGGAAAATTCTGTAAGTAGTATGTATGCAAATAACGAAGGTAGAGTAGCGTATATACACGGAAAATATTCATATGAAGTTGTTTCAAAACAATGCTTTGCTAGATATGAGGAAAATTTCCATATGCGGAAGCGCAGGGGCAGAAGCAGAAAACATCCTGTTGAGGGGGAAACCCGTAAAAGGGATAAATATGTATATTTATACATATATGTGTGTGTAGTAATATAATTAATTTTTCATTGCATATTTATTGAATAAAAAGGCTAATAAATGAGAGCGCAGAAAATATGAAAAAGAGAAAAGTAAACGCCTTAAGCGTTTTTTAAAGCACAGTGTGTCTGGCCATCATTTTCAATTCCATTGTTCCGAAATAATAATTTAAATTTTAAATTACTTATTTATTAATTTTTGTTTTTTTTTTTCAACTTATACTTACGATATCAATAATCTGTTAAAAAAAAGAGCATATAAACGTTGTTTACCTGAAAAGAGAAGAAGAAAAGAAAAATTTTATTAGTATATCTACTTCGTAAAAAAGAGGACATTTTAAATTATGTCCTTTTATAACTTCTTTTATAAAGTATACAGATATGAAAAATAACTTAGTTATGGAACTTTTTATAAAAAATGTATAAAAAATCCAATTCAGTCAACTTATTGTCCTTTTAAATAATTCTTACTTAAAAAATGTTTGCAACTAGTATGTATGTATTTCAACAGGAAACGAGACATATTGCAACATTTATAGTTTAAAAACTGATTAGGGAAAGAACAGAACCTCATTACATGTTTGGATTTCGAGTTGATAATTCTAATTTTATCAATTTGAGAATAGTGTTCTCTTTTGTTTGCGAACGATATGATTCTCCGCTGACTCTCGTGTAATCCTTAAACGTTCGAGATTTGCCACAAAAGGGCTAGTTCTCTAATCGATATCTAATCTCAGTGTTTGTTGCTGTAAAATAATTCTCAAAGCGTTCAATCATGCATGCTCTATGTACATACATACATATGTATACATATATGTATAGCCAATGCAAACCAGCAATTTTTAAATAACTTAAATGACCTTGATTTTCCTACATATGTATCATAGATGGGCACTTTTAAGTACCAGTAGTAATTCATTATTTTTACCCTTTTTACTGCTAACTTAAAATTTTTTACAGTATTAAGTGATAAGTACCCAGGTATGTATAAATTAATGATATGAAAATAAAAACTATATTTTTACCACAATGCTCGGTAAAACGTCGGGAAGCAAAAATTTACTTAATTTTTTTTATAAAATCTTAACCTAGAATACAATTAAGATATTTGTTGCCACTGCTTCAAATAACATTTGGATGAAAAGCAATTTTATTTTTTCAATTGATTTTTAAGTAAATTTTTGCGGACGTATAAACGTTTTTTCAACGTTCGAGATTTTTTTCTATTATGTTTATTGGGCATCATACCTCAGATGCTCGTTAACCCATGCGTTTGTGCTCATCAGTGTGCGTGTGCCAATTCTTAGACTACTGTATCCTCGCTACTTCAGTAGTCTTACAGTAAATAATACTTAAATACTGTAAACTTTTTACAGTAGTAAGTAAAGACTACTTATTACTGTAAAATTTTTACAGTAATAAGTAACGCGGTACTTAATACTGTAAAAAATTTTAAGTAATAAGTAACGCGTTACTTATTAATGTAAAAAATTTTAAGTAAGCAATATTCTTTTACTGGGTACTGTTTGCTTTACTGAATTACAATTTTACTTCAGTATGCCCATCCATGATATGTATGTATGTACATAAATGCCAACCATTTGTGTTTACCCAACTATTTATCGCTCGTCGATAAACACTTGCATTCCATCGATTCGCACATAAATAATTTATTAATTACTGCATATGAATATGTACAAATGTATTGTGTAGATATGTACATATGTATGTATGTATGTATATGGAGGTGTACGCAAATGCCATGCCATGACGATTCATCATTCGGCAAATATTTGAGAAAAAAAATCTATGAAAAATGGTGGAAAGAAGTGGGAACAAGCAGAACTGCAGATTTTTTTAAACAAAAAAATTGTTTAATTGCTTACGCATTAATTTAAGCATATTTATGTATGTACATTAAAGTGTCACAAAAACCGAAGCTGTTATTTTTTTAGCGCATTTGGTCCAATTATAATTATGATATGTATATAAAAAACTATCTTGGTAAAATTTCATGCAACCCGTTCCATTTTGATTCACATAATTATTCGTAACCGCGTCGCCTATTTTTAGACAAAGAAACTTTATATAAAATACACCGTGATCCATGAAGCGCAAACAAGCAGTGGAAGCATACAGCTGAGTATCTAATGCTCGATTCTACATGAACATGACAATAGAAAATAAGATCTGCATAAAAATCTGGCCACCTGTAGTGGGAAATAGCCACGCGCATTTGACCTAAAGTTCAAAAATTGACCTAAAAATTATGCATGGCTTTAGAGACCAATATCTCTTTCTCCGAAAAACATTGTTTAAAGAGATATTGGTCTCTAAAGCCATGCATAATTTTTAGGTCAATTTTTGAACTTTAGGTCAATGGTGGGCAAATGAAATGTAAGCATGCAGCGTTGCCACTTAAAAAATTTTAAATTTACCAAAATACAAAATAAAAGTAACCAAAACTAGAAACTGGTAACCAAAATTAATAATATAGGCATATCGCTAGCTTAGAGTGCAAACTGTGTAAGTCCACTTTTATAAAAAAAGTGTATTTTTATGTAGAATGCTAGAAAAATCAAATACGCACCACGCTAAACAAGTCTGTGACACTTGGTATGTTTCTACTCGTTGTTATTCAGTGATACGCAAATTGTGTAAGTCCAAAAAGCGAAGAAAATACTGTAAGTCCAAAATATATACATGAACAGAAATTTTTTCATTTCGAAATTTTTTTTTATTTCGTTTATTTCTCCTACAAAGTTTGGCTAAAGGACTTACACAATTTGCACTCTAAGCTAGCGATATGTCCCATTAACGTTAGGGCTATTTATTTGGAAGCAAAACAATATATACGGTTAAAAAAACTAAAATATATATATATCAATTGTTTTACATCTTTATGCCTTAAGCAGATCCAACGTCGAGCGAAATATCGTCCGATCGTAGCGTTCTATCAACATTTAAAAACACGGCCAGATATGAGAATGAACAGCTGACGAAACTCGCCCAACGAAAATTCGCTAGAATAGATTTATTTCTAATATGGTCGCTGGCTCCTGTCAAATAAATTATTTGGACTTAAAAGCTTTTTAAAAAAAATCAGATGAGATGGCACTTGGAGTATTCGAGAGAAAAGTTCTTCGTAAGATTTATGGACCTTTGCGCGTTGGCGTGGGCGAGTATCGACGGAGATTTAACGATGAGCTGTACGAGCTTTACACAGACATCGACATTGTTCAGCGAATAAAGATCCAGCGGCTGCGTTGGGCAGGTCATGTCGTGAGAATGGACGAAGGCGCTCCGGCTAAGAAAGCATTTCTATCGAAACCCGCTGAACGCAAAAGAAAAGGGAGACCTCCACTGCGTTGGGAAAATCAGGTGGACAGCGATGCTGCCTCCCTAGGTGTTCCCAAGTGGCGCCATGCTGCACGAAACAGAAGCAATTGGCGCGCTCTGTTGGACTCGGCCAGAATCGTCTAGACGGTTAAGCGCCAATCAAGAAGAAGAAAAGCTTTTTAATGCTTAGGACGAAAATTATTTAATTTAATTTTTTATTTTTGGGGGTAAATGGAAAATTTTCAACAACTATTTCCAACGAAGGTTGAGTATAGCTATTTCACGAGAAACCATGTTCAATCATTAGCACCCTTTTCGGAAGTGGATGCTCCTCACGGGGATCGAACCTGTGATACATTCCATCTTCAGCCGCAATATGCGAAAGCTTTTACAAGCTCGACCACTCATACTCTGTCAAAGCTGTTGAATTTTTCCCACTTTTGCCTTATTGATTTTCGTGAAACAGCAAATTTTTTCCATTTACCCCCAACAATAAATTATTTGGAATTTGATAAAAAAAAAATACAACAAAACAATTTGGAAAAAACATATTTTATAGTTTGGAAAAATTAAAAGCGTATTCCTAAAAGTTGAATGTAACCATGGTGTACTCACTCAATTCATGGACCTTGATGGTAACCAAAATCGGCCGAAAGTAACCACGTAACCAAACGAAAAAATGGTAACCAATTTTGGTAAAAAGTAACCAAAGTGGCAACGCTGTAAGCATGTATTGGTAACCGCGACAGGGATGCCACTAAGAAAATTTTTTTCCTACCAAAAACCTACCAAAATGGCTTCGAGCCTACCATTTTTTTATACTCAGCTGTACTAGTACACAGAGTATTATAGTTTTAATCACATAACGGTGGATTGTAACAGAATGAAATAATCGAGATAGATATAGACTTATATATATCAAAATGATCAGCGTGAAAAGAGAAATCGATTGAGCTATGTCCGTCCGTCCGTCTGTAAACACTAACTCGCGCAAAAATTGAGATACTTTGATGAAATTTGAAATGCAAGTTGGTATCGAGACTGGAACGGTTGGTATTGAAAATGGGCGAAATCGGACCATGACCACGCCCACTTTTCCTATATAGAAAAAATCGAAAATTTGCTATCTCAGTCACTAATATAGCTGGAGCGATGAAATTTTTCCCACGTGTTGAGCTCAGGCCCCTTTGAAGAAATTTGATGAAATTTTGGAAAATGGGCGGTGCCACGCCCACTTATTAAGGGTCAAACATTGAAAGTTTTATATGTGGATGAAATTTGGTACGCGTGATTTACTTACTTAGGTAAACGTTTGGACGGAAAATTGTTAAAATATATGTGAATTATAAAGTGACCTAATAAAAACATTTTAAGCGATATCTCTGTCAAATATAAAGATATATTACTGAAATTTTGTGGTATGAGTCCAACTACGGATGTAAAACAAAAAACACAAAAAATTTGGAAAATGGGTGGTGCAACGCCCACTTATTAAGGGGCAAACATTGAAAGTTTTGTGAGTCATAACTAAGAAACCGTTGAAGATATATCGATGAAATTTGGTATAGGTGATACACTTACTTAGGCAAAAGTTTGGACGAAAAATTGCCAAAATCGGTTGACGACCACGACCACTTTTATATATGGGTATTATAAAGTGACCTAATAAAAACATTTTAAGCTATATCTCTGTCAAATATAAAGATATATCATTGAAATTTTATGGCAGGAGTCTAACTATGGACATAAAACAAAAAACATAAAAATTTTGGGAAAATGGGCGTGGCACCGCCTCTTTTTAGAAGCAGGATTATACGAGATTTCTGAGCCCATAACTCGACAAATAATAGATATATAATGACGAAACTTGGTGTGTACACTTTTATTACTTGTGGTAATACATGTTCAAAATTTTAGCGAAATCGGTTGACGACCACGCCCACTTTTATATATGGGTATTATAAAGTGACCTAATAAAAACATTTTAAGCGATATCTTTGTCAAATATAAAGATAATTCATTGAAATTTTGTGGCATGAGTTCCACAATAGACTGGAAAAAAAAATAGAAAAATTTTGGAAAATGGTCGTGGCACTGCATCTTTTTAGACAAAGGAATCTACGAGATTTCTGAGCCCATAACTCGGCAAATAATTGAGATATTATCATGAAACTTGGTTTATACACTTTTATAACTTGTGTTAATAGACACGCAGAAATTTATTGAAATCGGTTTATGACCACGCATACTTTTTAACAAAGATATTTCTGGAACACCCTTTAGGAATTTGTAACGTGACATCTTCGTAGCTAGAAGTGATAAACGAATGAAATTTTGCAGAAAGAATAATATTTATATGCTTAGTTGGATGACTGATAAAAATGTTGAAAATGGGCGTGGCTATACAGGATATACATTTTGTGGAATAACATTTCAGGAATAATGAGGGCAATCAACTGATCCTGAAGGAAACGTAAGAAGATTTATCGAGGGAAATACCGGACATTGTTTCCACTTGGTACAGCAAACGCATTTACTACCTAGGCAGACCTGATGGCCTGTTGTGATACCACATGGAGCTCTTTATTACACATCATGTAGACGAACAGCCTTGTTTGCTTCATATAGCGTAAAACGTCAGATGCTTTTCTGTTTTCAATCTCCTCCAGTTGTGTCTGTGGGGGCAAGTGTACTTGATGCTCAAAGAAAACGTTTCTATTTAGCAGAGTTTTGTGACAAAACTCTACTGAGAAGGCATGTTTTCTCAACAGTGTTGTGGCAAAGTGAACAAATGTACCAAATCAATTATGTTAGTTGAACGAAGGCAAAAACCGTAGTGTATAGAGAACAGTGACTTGACTCTGGGATGTGCTCAGCTCATTTTGAAGTTGTTGTTATGGCCCAATGACGATCATGAATGCAATATAAGTTGCTCTTCTTCTTTCTGCTTTGTAGGCTGTTAAATTTACATTCTTGCACATGTTATTCGTGGAGTAGCTGGCGTTTACGCCCTCTCCGGGAATTGCGTTTTAGAAACTCAGCCTTAATTTCTTTTCGGAATTATTAATTGTTTTTTTTTTTTCAAATCCCAATTCCGGAATTGCGTTTCTGTCTTGATTGCTACGACCATGTCATTATGGTCCCTTTTCTTACAACAACCACATCCTGCCGCCATACCAATCTGTACCCCCGAAAGTCGCCGCTAAGTATACCAATCTGTCCCCCATTTTGACATTTGCCAATGACATATCGACTTTTTTTTATCGATTTTCGATGAGCTGTGGGACTTGCATATGTTTGACGATGGCAAAAACCTACCAAAATTCAAATCGTCCTACCAACCTACCAAAAGGAACAAAACCTACCAGTTTTGGTAGGAAAAGCCCAAAAGTGGCATCCCTGAACCGCGAGCGTAAAGTGGCTACTATGGGACAAAGAACATTTGCAGTCAGTTGATTAACAAACAACAGCGAAGCAACATCGTGCGCCGCTTGATTGTTTTATGATACTATTTATGCGCGTACCTATATGTGTTTCTCACTCGCACTGTTCGCAGTGAAAAATTATTTAGAATTGCCCTAAATGCTTTCATTCATTAAATAGCGCATAATTTACTATTGCATAAAAAATAAAAGCAAAGCGACGATACGTGTAATCCCTTTGCTTGCTGAAACACAACTGACATGAAAATTCTGTTCTAACACCACTGTGACTCAATTGATTTTTCGCTCTCAACAGAAACTGAAATAAGAGCGTAAGAATGCGTGTGCTGAGAGTAACTGCTCATATGAGCAGTGTTGCCGCAGCCTCAAAAAATTTGGTATCAAAAATTGATACCTTCATGGTTTTTTTCGTATCACCGAAAATTTTTTGGAAAAAACACTTCAATTAATCAAGAAAGCTGTTTTCGAGGTATAACAATTTGATACGTCCATTTTTTTTTTCGTATCACTGAAAAATTTTTTACAAAAACCCTCGATTTCCTTGTATTTTGGGCAATGTGCATACATGAAGACGCGCGTTTTCTGCCGTCACGTGTGGCTAGCTTTAGTGAGCCGTGCTCATTCCTTCCATGGGCAGTGATGCCTACTATAAAGTTTGATAAAATATTGCCCTTTTTTGTATTTTCAAAGACCTTCACAATACATATTTTTCGTGGCATTCACAGGTTGTTAAAATTTTTAAGAAAATCTTAAAAATGAAAAAGAATTGGTTAATATTCTTTGATTTTGATTAAATTGTATCAAAATTATTTGATACGGATTAAAAATGTATCAAATTTCTTCTACGGTAAAATAAAAAGTATCTACGTATCTTCGACTTAAAAAAGTATCACATTTGATACGATTGTATCAAAACGGCATCACTGCATATGAGTCAAAACGCCCATCAGTGCTTTAGGTCAAATGCGCGTGGCTATTTCCCACTACCGATGGTCAGATTTTTATGCAGATCTTATTTTCTATTGTCAAGCTATCAGAAAATGCGCGGGGAGCAAAAAAAATCAGCACTTTTGCATTTGTGGTCAGTCTAATACATATGCATGTGTGTTTTATATGTATAAAGAAGAGATTTTTGTTGCTCGCATGAGTCAGTCGAGTCTCTTCAAATAGCCCAAATAATAGTACCTAGGTATTAATAAATTTCAGCTGCTGATAAAAAGCGCGACGACAGCGAAGTTTTGCAAAAAAAGAAGCTATACATATGTATGTATGTATGTACATATGTATGTATGTACATAATATGGCCATACAAAGGAATTCGCAATCGCATTAATTTAAGCAGCTTTCGTCCCCAATTCTATGTCTATTTTCAATGTATTTCGCCTGTTAATGCATGGCAACTTCCCTGCCTTATTTTGGTTTTCGATTGCCTTTTCTCTTTTTATACCTTTCATGAGAATGAAATGGTATTATAACTTTGTGCCGAAAATTAAATCTTGAAAGTAATAGAAGGAGGCGTGACAGACCCATCAATATATTGGGTATGTTCAGAAACGCAGCATGAAACGCAACAGCGGCAGTAGTTCTTTTTTTGATGATTGTGATGCGACGCTTCATACAAAATTTACATTTAAGAACGTTCTGCTTGTACTACATAAGCAGATTGCGCTTCAAACTGAGTTTCTGAACAAAGCCATATGCCGATATGATTAGAATCATGAGCTGAGTCGTTTAAGCCATGTCCGTCTGTGTGAACGCAAACTAGTCCCTCAGTTTTTGAGATATTTGATTGAAATTTGGAACACGGGTAAGTTTTGATGCTCAATTGATCATTTGTCGGAATTGGCCGAATCGGACCACTATAACATATACATAGCTCCCATACAACCGATTGTTCAGATATACACAATTTGGGGTATAACTTCTCCCTTTTTACAGCTAAGGACATGAAACTTTGCAGTATTTGTACCCATATTGACCCAAATAAGGTTACCGAAAATTGTCTAGATCGGACCAATATAACACCGACAGAATTGAAATTATAAATTAAACTAAATCAGGCTATGTGCATAGGTAACTCTTAATTTCCCCATTCATGAAAGGTATGAAGGCTTCGGTACGGCCGAAGACAGCCGCGCTCTTACTTGTTTTTTTTTTTTTTTTAATTTACACCCTCTTAAGTACATATGTATGTACTTTACACGCTGGCAGCCAGACGCTTTCTGAGCTAGGGCGCACAATGGCTCAAAATCGGTTTTCAGCGGCCAATTATATACATATACATGCATATATGTATGTGCATAGTTTTAAAAATATTGTTCTGCTTTCATTACACTGAGAGAAACAAAAATATATGGAGGTGTCAAAGAAATTGTTTCCTATTTTGAACACTACTTTCTTTGTTTTGAGTAATTTTTCTCTCAAACATGTTAAAAGTATTATTATAAAATATTGTTGTTTACACGCGTTGCCATGGTTTTATATACTTGTTTTAAAAAAAATCACATATGAAAATAATGAAAAATTCTTTAAGCGCCATTCCATTCCCAACTTGTCCTTGTTAGAGGCGAATTCAGTATATGTAATGGCAGGGCGAATTCGGCAATATTCGCTTCGATTCGCTTCAAGTTTTTTTCCATTAGAATGTCAAACTCAAAGTCAAATATTTCTTTGTATGACATTCTTCTGTACACGGCGAGTTAAAAACGAGAAGAAGAAGTCAGCTGTTCACTTACCATTACCATATTAATGCATTTGCCTTGCCCTTTTTTTGAAGACTTGATTTGTTTAATTTTGAGAAATTCGATTCCCATACAAATCTCCATGGTAACGAATTTTTCAAACAAATTGCTTTTTTTTATCTTTTTTCCACATTTTTGAGAAAATTTACTCAAACCAAAGAAAATTTTGTATTGCGACGCGTGTTCAAAATAAGCAAAATTATATCTTTGATCGAGAGAATTTTTTTTTTTTTTTAGTGTAAGCAGAAGTTACGTGGTCCACAGGAAAAGGGGGTCATGGGACATCCAATTTTTTCTCATATTGAATACTTTTACAGAAGCAATCCGTGCTCCAAATTTGGCATAGATGGGCAGTTTCAAGTAGCAGTAGTAATGCATTACCAGTATTCAAGCAGTAAAATATTTGTCTCTGACTTTCTACCGAAAATTTTTGCAAAACTCAGTTCGAACTCGAATATTTTGCAACATAAAGTAATATTTTAATAGCTATTGCAATTTTATAAGCATTCAGTAAGCTTTACTGCACTTGCTTTTTTACTGAATTACTGAGTTTACTGCAGTATGCCCATCTATGAAATTTGGTAATGCTAACTTGGCTGTAAGTATGTTATGCTGCGAAATCGGGTTTACGCTGGTGGCTCGGCCGTTGGCTGATTAACAAACTCAAAGCAAAAAGTAGGCATACATATGTACATATGTATGTATGTAACTACATGTGTAAATGCTATTATTGGATTTTTGGTCTCGTTTTTGATGGACTTTATCATCTAATGCTTTTATTAGATCACTTCTCCTTCGCCCCCTTCCTCATCAGCCATTTTCGCATGCCTATTTCTTTAATTTAATTTAGATTAGGCTTGTTCTTTCTTTTGATTAAATTTATGTAGATATGTATTTGTCGGCTGGGGTTTGTCTCGGGAACGATGACGCTGCGGCCTTGAGTGCTGCTGATTTGATATAAACATGCCATCCATAATAAATTTTTACATATGTATGTACAGTAGTACATATGTACATACATACATACATATGTATGTATGTTTGAGCGTATAACAAAGTTGTTGTTTTCAAAGGAAATGAGATAATAAAATTTTTGCTGTTTCATTTTTATTGCTTCCAGACAAGATTTTATGGATTTCAGCAAGACTTAACGTTGCCCATTAAGTTTGTCATGCACAGAGCCAAAAAGTTCACCTACAATCAAAGAGACTGCCACCTAAAAAAGCTATTTGGCCAAGGAGAGGGAGAGGGGACAAAATTGAAGAAATTTTTGCTAGAAATTCTTCTGGATTTTAGCTTGAATTTCTTCTTAAATTTATTTAAAAGGATATCGTCTGAAAACGAGGAGATAACTTCTTGTTTATTAATTTTTTATGTCATTTTGTAAAAAAAAATTAAATTGTTAGAAGAAATCTGCTTGTTTTTAGGAGAAAATTTTTATAAAGCAAATCAATAAGGACATCCTCTAATTTTTACTTGAACCTTTTTGAATTTATTAAAAAGGAAAACTTTTTATTTTTAAAAGAGCCCTTATTAATTCAAATTTTGCTTTAAACGTCTTAAAATACGTACATACATACATATGTACATATATACTCGTACATACTAGAAGTATGCATAACAGTTATTGCATCAGCCACGTTTTATGCGTGCAATTACATGTTCAAGAAATTAAAAGGGAGAACTTTTTATTTTTAAAAGAGCTCTTATGTATTTCCTCCGTTCGTCAATTTCACTACGGCTTTGCACATTTCTACAATTCTCAAACGATTAATGAAGCACTTGGTATAAAGAGTTTATTATGTCCATCTACACTTATATGAAATGAAATGTTGCCCTTTGTCTGAATAAGTCCTAGGAAAATACTAGTTGACTAATTATGTTTTCCGATGAAAATCAAGATTCTCTTCTTAATAATATTAAACAGGGTTTCTTCTTAATTTTACAGGTTATCTGCTAAATTTATGTGAAAAGGTTTCCATATTTATTCTAGGAGTCATCTTCTAAATTTTATTTAATAGGTTTTCATCTTAGTTTTATAGGTTATCTCTTCAAATTTTACTGAAAATGATTTCATCTAAAATCCACGGGTCATCTTCTTAATTATATTGAAAAGGTTTTCATATTAGTTTTACAGATTATCTACTTAGTTTTATTAAAATGAAATATCCTGTAATAATAAGACGGGCATCTTATTGGAGAGAAAGCATAGAGAAATCCGCTAAACTTTGTTCTAATTTATAGGGAATTTTAGGTGGTATTTTGGCTCTGTGTGAGTCAAAAAAAAAGTTATTACACTTACAGATGTGCATACGAACGTACCATTATTCTTATAAGTAAATTACAGTTCTTGCAGCAAATTAGAATTTGGTAAATTACTGGGGTCGATGAAACACTCGATAGAGTTACTGTTAATGTCATCGGCTCTGCCCAGTACAGTCGAAGTGGCAACGCTTGACCCGATATAAATCCGTGTCATTCCGGTATTTACGACTTTGGGACAAGGTGGGTGGGACAACGGGGCTGCACAATAATTATAATTTTTATCAATAACCGACAAAAAAAAACTTTTTTCTATTCAACTGAAAAATTTTAGCGTTAAATACTTAACAAAAAAAAAAATGTCTTGATAATTATCAAAAAAAAAAAATATAAAAAAAAATTTCCTTTCATTGATTATCAAAAAAAAAAAAAAAATTAAAAAAATTTCGTTTCGGTAGTCAAGGAAAAACATCAAAAAATAGCCCGAAACAATTTTTTTTTTGATATTTTGTTTTTGATGATCAACGAAACGAAATAATTTTGATAATTTAAATCTAAAAAAAAAAAAAATTTTTTTTTGATAACCAACAAATCGAAATAATTTTGTTAAGTTTTATTTGATATTCAACTAAACAAAATTTTTTGTTGATATATGTATGTATGTAGTTGTGATTGACAAGGGACTTCTGTCAGATTAATGTTAGCTGTAATCATAGCGCATTTCGGTTATTTTGTATCTTTAGAATGTATTTGTAGTATTGATCACCAGCAAAAAAACGACAACCAAAAATCACACAGCATTAAGCACCTTCTAAGATTTTACAATTTACAAAAAATTTCAAGTAAACCCGACGTAAAAATGAGTCATGCATTAATTTTTCTCAGAAATATTTTACATAACATTTACAAAACAAAAAAAAAAAAAGAAAATACAAAAAACCTCAATTCCATTAGCTTGTTGCTTACTCAGGTGCTTTAGGAGGCAAGAAGAAGAAAAATCTCGTTAACATCGCAAAGAAATGAGGTGGAAAAGGTGCTACCAGCCCCCCCTCATTCAAGCACCTCTAACGCAAGTACAAAAAGCACTCGTGTGTCGTCCTCGTATGGACATGAGTAAAAAAAAAATAATAAAAAAAAAGTAAAAAAAGAAGAAACAAAAAAAGTAAAAAAAGAAGAAATAAAACAAGTAAGGAAGCCTAAGTTCGAGTGGAATCGAACATTAGATACTCAGCTGTATGCTTTCATTGTTTGTTTGCGTTTGATGGAAATACGGTGCACTTAATATAAAGCGAGTGCTGCATAAAGTGGGCGTAGCCACGCCCATTTTCTAAATTTTTATCAGTCATCCAACTAAGCATATGAATATTATTCTTTGTGCAAAATTGCATTCCTTTATGACTTCTAGTTATAAAGGTGTCACGTTACAAATTCCCAAAGAGTGTTTCAGAAATATCTTTCTTAAAAAGTAGGCGTGGTCATAAACCGATTGCGTGGCTATTAACACATGTTATAAAAGTGTATAAACCAAGTTTCGTCATAATGTCTCAATTATTTGTCGAGTTATGGGCTAAGAAATATCGTATATCCCTTTGTGTAAAAAGAGGCGGTGCCACGCCCATTTTCCAAAATTTTTCTATTTGTTGTTTTCGGTCTATTGTAGAAATCATACCACAAAATTTCAATGAATTATCTTTACATTTGACAAAGATATCGCTTAAAATGTTTTTATTAGGTCACTTTATAATACCCATATATAAAAGTGGGCGTGGTCGTCAACCGATTTCGCTAAAATTTTCAACATGTATTACCACAAGTAATAAAAGTGTACACACCAAGTTTAGTCATTATATATAAATCATTTGTCGAGTTATGGGCTCAGAAATCTCGTATATTCCTGTTTATAAAAAGAGGCGGTGCCACGCCCATTTGCCAAAATTTTTGTGGTTTTCGTTTTATGTCCGCAGTTGGACTCCTGCTATAAAATTTCAATGATATATCTTTATATTTGGCAGAGATATCGCTTAAAATGTTTTTATTAGGTCACTTTATAAGACCCATATATAAAAGTGGGCGTGGCCCTCAACCGATTTCGGAAATTTTTCGTCCAAATATTTGACTAAGTAAGTGTATCACGCGTACCAAATTTCATCGATATATCT
The DNA here is from genome assembly GCA_960531455.1 of Urophora cardui. Lineage (NCBI taxonomy): Eukaryota > Metazoa > Arthropoda > Insecta > Diptera > Tephritidae > Urophora > Urophora cardui. The sequence continues at coordinate 34,245,214 of OY482671.1, forward strand.
TCAACGGTTTCTGATTTATGACTCATAAAACTTTCAATGTTTTCCCTTAATAAGTGGGCGTGGCACCGCCCATTTTCCAAAATTTTTGTGTTTTTTTGTTTTATGTCCATAGTTGGACTCATGCGCCAAAATTTCAATGATAGATCTTTATATTTGACAGAGATATGGCTTAAAATGTTTTTATTAGGTCACTTTATAATACAAATATATAAAAGTGGGCGTGGCCGTCAACCGATTTTAACTATTTTATTTCCAAACGTTTGCCTAAGTAAGTAAATCACGCGTACCAAATTTTCTCGATATATCTTCAATGGTTTCTGAGTTATGACATATAAAACTTGCAAGGTTTGACCCTTAATAAGTGGGCGTGGCACCGCCCATTTTCCAAAATGTCATCAAATTTCTTCCTAGGGGCCTGAGCTCAGCACGTGGGTAAAATTTCATCGCTCCAGCTATATTAGTGACTGAGATACCAAATTTCCGATTTTTTCTATATAGGAAAAGTGGGCGTGGTCGTGGTCCGATTTCGCCCATTTTCAATACCAACCGTCCCAGTCTCGATACCAACTTGCATTTCAAATTTCATCAAAATATCTCAAATTTTGCGCGAGTTAGAGTGTTTACAGACGGACGGACAGACGGACGGACGGACGGATGGACGGACGGACAGACGGACGGACATGGCTCAATCGATTTCTCTTTTCACCCTGATCATTTTGATATATATAAGTCTATATCTATCTCGATTATTTCACTCTGTTACAATCCACCGTTATGTGATTAAAACTATAATACTCTGTGTACTAGTACAGCTGAGTATAAAAATTTATGGAAAATCCTTACAGCATGACCACTTGTCACACGTAAAAATATGTGAAAGAAGAAGAAGCAGAAACAGTACGTAAAAGTTGAATAAACGCATCGTCGCCCGGATAAATTAGTGTCGTATGTGAAATTTGGGCCGAATTGAGTTAATAATACAGTTATACTAAAGTAATCAAGATCTTTCGAATGACATTATCCGTTTTTTGCTATCTCTTTTAGTTTAAGAGATATTGAGCAGAATTTTGCCGTTTGTGCAAGGTCGCAAGCGATTTCGTCTAATTTCCAATGTGCTTTTAATTGCTGTGAATTATTTAATTTGTATACTTTTATGAGAAATAAAATACAATATTTAACTAATTTTAAAAATCTTAAATTTATTTCAAATTAGGAGCACATTTTGTCGTAAGTCATACAAATTTCCCGCAAAACTGTTGCTAAAGGTAACATACGACAAAATTTTACTGAAGAAAATCCTTTATAAATTTCAAAATAATAAACAATATGTAACACAATTAAAATAATTTAAGAGTTTTGTGGCCCAGTAGTGTTCTGCCAAACTTTGGAGAAAATCAAATGAGACGTTTTGGAGAAATACAATTCCAAACTTCAAACCTATTTTCCCAAAAGTCTTTAAATGCAACATCATACGACATTAATTTTTCCGGTATATGTAAAACCACTTAAAAAAATCTAAAGACAAAGTGCAAGCGTTGTGGAGAGAAAGGCACAGCTGAAGCGTTGAAGTGAAGGGGGAGTGCGAGGAGGCTGAGAATAAAATGAAAGGCAGCACAAACAAACAAATACCACCTACATTAAGATGCTGAAGGCGAAACGCTAAATAAATGCGTGAATGCTTTGGATATGAAAGCCTCGTTCGAGTGGAGGCTAAGTTGATGTTTGCACGACACTTGAGTGTACAGATGTGTATGTGTATGTATGTAAATATAGACTCCGTGAGTTTTGGTATTCGTTGGCACTACAACTTGAGAGGGTCTTTCAAATATTTATGCATGCATGTACCTACATTAAGGTGGTAAAAAAATAAAAACCCAACAAGTCATTGCGGAACAAGGCTATTTTTATTCTATTATTCCTAAAACAATATGTTTTCCCTTTGAAATGCGGGGTGTTCCGCTGATTTCGGGAGAACTTTATTTCCTTCATAGAATTTTGGACCACCCTAAAATACATATTAGGGTACTCCGAAACCCAGTATGTATGTATGTACTTTGAACAACAAATAAACGTAAGCTGAAATAGACCTGGAAGGACGAAACGGAGATCGAAAGGAATATAAACGAAAAGATGATGATGGTGTTAATAGAGATTAAGAAGAAAGGGGAGAGAAAAAAGAATATTACTGAAAAGAACGTGAAGAACAATAATATATCGCTAGCTTAGAGTGCAAATTGTGTAAGTCCTTTTTTCAAACTTTGTAGGAGAGACAAAAAACAAAAAATAAAAAAATTTCGAAATGAAAAAAAATTTTCTGTTCATGTAAAATTTCGGACTTACACAATTTTCTTCGTTTTTTGGACACACAATTTGCGTATCATAAAATAACACCGAGTAGAAATATGACAAGTATTAGAGACTTGTTTAGCGTGGTGCTATTTTATTTTTCTAGCGTTCCACATAAAAATACACTTTTCCATAATAATGGACTTACACAGTTTGCACTCTAAGCTAGCGATATAATAAAATACACTGGCGAGAATATACATATATATATACATAACTATGATATGTAAGTACACTGTGGAACAAATTCAGGTCAACAAAAGTTAACTCGGTTCTGAAAGTTGGGGGTGAAAATAGAGGCTAAATTAGAAGACCCGTATCGCGGCGTTTGCTTAGGTTAGTTCGAAAAAATTCAAATTGAATCATCAATATTTCAGAAACTATAAGAGGTAGAGAAAAATGTTATAGACCCCTTGTATAGGAAATTTAATTTTCTTTCGTTTGCTGTCACTCCAACAAAAAAATCTCAATTAGTCGACGAGTTATAGCAAAAAAACCATACAAACAATATGCTGAAAATCGGCATTTGCCTGCAAAGTTCAAAGGTCGATTAAAAACAAATTCGAACTAACCTAAGCAAACGCCGCGATACGGGTCTTCTAATTTAGCCTCTATTTTCACCCCTAACTTTCAGAACCGAGTTAACTTTTGTTGACCTAAATTTGTTCCACAGTGGTATAAGACCGAATTTCTCTCCCAACTCGGGGAGTGCTTCTTAAATGTTTTCTACTTTTGGCTGATCCTTACTCCATAAAAAAAGAAAAGAAAAAAATGGAAGAAGATTGCATTTTTGGCACTTGCACTTTAGATCAGAATATCTCCAAAACTGTATGGAATTTGGAAATTCTGATTCTGACTTCTGAAAAGTATACCCTGGCTTCTGGGCAAGACGTTCCAATCCTTTTTGCCTGCCGAAATTTTTTGTCAGCTGACAAAAAATCGTCTTAAAATCCGCGGACTAGGAATTGGTTTAAGACCCATTGTTTCTTTAGCAAAGTTGCTTCGAATAGTAAGTAGAATATTAACCGCGTATGCTGTTTTTCGCAATTTTCAATCCCATACAAATCGACCCGCTCTAATGTACATACATACATATATGGAATACCAAATAACATACGAATACATGCCTATGCCGAGCAAAAATTGTATACTGATCAGTGAACTGCACAAGCAGATTGAATTTTCAAACAGATTGTTTTGTACAAGCAAGCAACGAAACAAACAATCTAAGCGCCGCTTGTAACCTAACAATCACAAGCGCGCTTGGGATTGTTTGCATTTTTTCAATCTAAGCACTGCTTAGTTTGTTTAAAAGCAAACAAGCTCTTGCTTGTTTGTTTAAAAGCAAACCAAGCTAGCGGTTGCTTGAAAAAAAAAAATTCAATCATTTTCAAGCAAATTTCAATCAAAAGCAAGCAGGCTGGAGGAGATTTTCAATCAGCGTTCATTTCGCTTTTTCAAAAGCAGATTTAAGAAGATCTTTCAATCATTGGATGTGAAGGAATAGGCGCACAGAAATGGAAGATGAACTCAATTCTACCAGTATTTTTCTGCAGATAATTGTAAGAAAATGAAGGACAAAGCCGTTTGTACATATTTAAGCATGCATATACCCTGCAAAAATTCCTGGTTGTTGACAAATCAGGTCTAAAAAAGGTGTATGCTGGCAGGACTGCTTCTGTTATGCACTCACTCTGTCTACTCCTAACTTTCTAATACATGACATCAACAAAAGAAAATCAGCCTTATTTCAAGCCTTACGCCAAACAAATTTGCTACCTCTATAATTTTTTGGCCTTATTTCAAAGCCTTTAAATGTGCTGTTTAATTCTTAAATAAGGCTAAAATAGTTTGATGGGTATGTCCGCAAATTTTGCGACCAGCAGTTTTTATATGTAAATAGTCTTGTCGAAATGTTCAACATTCGACCCAAAAAAAAAAAAGAAAATTTGTATGTATGCACATAAATGTATGTTTATGAATACGACATTGAAATTCCCAAAGGAACTAAGAAATTATGGAAACAAATAACTAGCGGGAATGTGACAAAAATGCAAGTAGCTTAATTGTCATTAGATCCTCACCAGCTTGTAAGTGGTCAATTGAGTAATCATTCCAATGAAACTACTGCTGTATGTAGTATTATTATTATAAGCAAATTCACTTTTGAAACATGGAATTTAAAGAAAATCTGCCATCATTGTAACTGAAAGAGTAGGCGCACAGAAATGGAAGATTAACTCAAATCTGATCTAGTATTTTTCTGCAGATAATTGTAAGAAAATAAAGGACAAAACCTTTTGTACATATTTAAGCATACATATACCCTGCAAAAATGCTTGTTGTTGACAAATCAAGTCTAAAAAAGGTGTATGCTGGCAGCACTGCTTCTGCTATGCACTCACTCTGTCTACTCCTAACTTTCTAATACATAACATCAACAAAAGAAAATCAGCCTTATTTTAAGCCTTACGCCATACAAATTTGCTATCCTTATAATTTTCTGGCCTTATTTCGGAAGACTTTAAATGTGCTGTTTAATTCTTAAATAAGGCTAAAATATTTTAGTGGGTATGTCAGCAAATTTTGCGACCAGCAGTTTTTATATGTAAATGGTCTTGTCGTCGAAATGTTCCACATTCGACCCAAAAAAAAAAGAAAATTTGTCTGTATGCACATACCACATGTATGTATGTATATACATTCTGTTTTCTATACGCATCAGTATTTTATCCTTTTGTCAACAAAGGAAAATATTTTTGTATGTAAATATGTACATATGAATGGCCTTGTGTAATTACCTATCCTCTATTTGCAAAGGCGTCAATATTCTAACCTTTTTGTATTCTATACCTACTTTGTTAAAAAACCAAAATATACATATGTATGTATATACATGTATGGCATTCTACCTACTTTTGTAACAGACCAAAATACATATCCCGGAAAAAAATGTGCGAATAATCCCGATAGAGATTTATCCCGGATTGATCTCTTTCGGGAACAATGAGTCCACAATTAGGCCTCGATTTTTCCCGAACGGGTATAAATGTAAATTAATCCCTTTCATACCGAACGGGAAAAATCAATTACAATTATACACTCAATACTGACTATTTAAAAAATTTTTAATTTATTGAATAGATTTTTTTACAAAAGTAAAACTTATTGTAAAATATTTAAATAGGCATGAACATTTATAATTTTTAAAGAAATTTTATAAGAAACAGCCTTGGCTAACAACTTTGAAAAATTCTTCACATGTCTTTTACACTCGCATAATGCATTCTCAAAACTTAAAATATTTTCAGAAAATACTTAATTCTTTTAAAAGATTTCACTACACGATAAAAGCTAATTCTATAAACTTTCTGCTAATATACATATATAACAATTTATAAATTTTAGACATTTTCATAAAAAATGGCCTTGGCTTACTACTTTGGATGAAAGCGATTAATCTACATTTGTACCTGTTCGGGTATACAAATTGAACAATTAGTCTCTTCAAAGGACATGCTCGAATAAATACGATCAATTCGCTCCATATAAAGGGATGTAAACTTGTATTAGTCGCATGCTCCCTTGCGATTGATCCCGGACACGTCCCGGAGAAATCGCATTTTTTGCAGGTATATTTACGTTCGCCGGACATTCCACTTTGCTCATAAAAACTCATAAAAACACACTCATGCATATGTACATATGTGCATACATACAAATTTTCTTTTATTTGGAGACAAAAGGGTGGATTGTTGAATGTTTCGACAAGACCATTTACATATAAAAAGTATTGGTTGCAAAATTTGCGGATATACCCACCAATAACGAAATAAGGCCACAGAATTATAAGGACAGCAAATTTGTATGGCGTAAAGCTTAAAATAAGGCTGATTTTCTTTTGTTGATGTTATGTATTAGAAAGTTAGGAGTAGACAGAGTGAGTGGATAGCAGAAGCAGTGCTGCCAGCATTCTCCTTTTTTAGACCTGATTTGTCAACAACAAGCATTTTGTATATGTATGCTTAAATATCTACAAAAGGTTTTGTCCTTTATTTTCTTACAATTATCTGCAGAAAAATACTAGATCAGATTTGAGTTAATCTTCCATTTCTGTGCGCCTACTCTTTCAGGTACAATGATGGCAGATTTTCTTTAAATTCCATGTTTCAAAAGTGAATTTGCTTATAATAATACTACATACAGCAGTAGTTTCATTGGAATGATTACTCAATTGACCACTTACAAGCTGGTGAGAATCTAATGACAATTAAGCTACTTGCCTTTTTGTCACATTCCCGCTAGTTATTTGTTTCCATAATTTCTTAGTTCCTTTGGGAATTTCAATGTCGTACTCATAACATACATTTATGTGCATACATACAAATTTTCTTTTTTTTTTGGGTCGAATGTTGAACATTTCGACAAGACTATTTACATATAAAAACTGCTGGTCGCAAAATTTGCGGACATACCCATCAAACTATTTTAGCCTTATTTAAGAATTAAACAGCACATTTAAAGGCTTATGAAATAATGCCAAAAAATTATAAAGGTAGCAAATTTGTTTGGCGTAAGGCTTGAAATAAGGCTGATTTTCTTTTGTTGATGTCATGTATTAGAAAGTTAGGAGTAGACAGAGTGAGTGCATAACAGAAGCAGTCCTGCCAGCATACACCTTTTTTAGACCTGTACTGAGTTTCTGTAACTGAACTCTATCAATAGTTTCGACCGAGTGACGTCATAATGACGTCAATCGATAGATTCTCACTTGCTTTTTAGGTGGTGACAAAGTGTGGAACGTATTAATGTGACGTCATTTTGATCGACAATTTTCGCGATTTTGTTACAGAAACTCACTTCTGATTTGTCAACAACCAGGAATTTTTGCAGGGTATATGCATGCTTAAATATGTACAAAAGGCTTTGTCCTTCATTTTCTTACAATTATCTGCAGAAAAATACTGGTAGAATTGAGTTCATCTTCCATTTCTGTGCGCCTATTCCTTCACATCCAATGATTGAAAGATTTTCTTAAAAATCTGCTTTTGAAAAAGCGAAATAAACGCTGATTGAAAATCACCTCCAGCCTGCTTGCTTTTGATTGAAATTTGCTTGAAAATGATTGAATTTTTTTTTTCAAGCAACCGCTAGCTTGGTTTGCTTTTAAACAAACAAGCAAGAGCTTGCTTGGAAATTTTTCAATCAGCTTGTTTCGCTTTTAAGCAGATTGAAAAAATTGTAAACAAGCTATTGCTTGTTTGTTTAAAAGCAAACCAAGCAAGGGAGAGATTGGAAAAAATTTCAAGCGCTTGAAAGGGCAAACAAGCTGCTTGTGCAGATCACTGATACCGATGTACTTTGGAGAACGGCTTTTGTAAAGGTATAACCACCTTACTACAAAAAAAGACATACATATGTATGTATGTAAGTATGTAAGTGCAGAAGCGTTACGCAGCAATGCGTTTCTTCTTCTGGCTCGATTTCAAATGAAACCTGAGAAGAGGTGAAAAAGGGGAAACGGGCATGAATGGACGAGAGATGGGGCTTTTAAAATTTAAATGCACTTGTGCACTAATGGCAACGAAAACCAGTTAGCAACGAAGCAAGAAGCAACAACAAAAGCAGCTGGTGGAGGAGCAGCGGAGCAGCGGCGAACGAATCTATGTATGTATGTCAAGACAGCAGCTAGTGATGGGCGAGTCCGAGATGTTTTATTCGATTCTCTCGATTGTTGAAACATCTCGAATGCTCTCGATGGTTTTCTTTCGTATTCGAGTCAAGTCGTAAATGGCCGTCAGTCGAAACAATCGCTAAAACATCTTGGACTCGCCAACGATTCTTCTCGTTTTCAAAGCAACTCTACATTTCGGACTCGCTGCAAAAAATACAAAACATTTGTTGTTGCCGATTGAATATCAAAATTGCTTTAAAAAAAAAAAACATACAGAGTGGTACAAATCTATTGCCGTTGCTGCTGCTGGTAAAATTCATTTGTTTCGTAAGCGTTTCACTTCAGAAAATTTATTAATGTTTAAATAATCAATTATTGTTATGCACGACACTCTTTGGTTGCGATTGCAAAAATACAGCGTCTATGTATAGCATATTTTTCAATTTGGTTCGTTTATTTATGTATTTACCTCACTTCCATTAAAAATCCTACTTTCTTCATCAACAACACTTATTCAGTTTATTTTGTCAACTAAAACCAGTGTTTAAAAAACTGGCATAAGTTTCATTTCTGTTGATTTTGATTTTGATTCCGCTTTTAAAAAATTCAGAAGTCGCAGTTAATCAATATGAAAAAATATGAAAATGAACGATTTTGCCTGATTTTGATTTTGCGCTGATTTCATATTGCTCAAAATCAAAAGCGGCCTGATTTCAAAATGAACGATTTTGCCTGATTTTGATTTTGCGTTGATTTCATATTGCTCAAAATGAAAAGCAGCCAAATATCAAAATTAGCGATTTTGCCTGATTTTCATTTTGTGCTAATTTTGATTTTGTGCTAATTTCATATTGCTAAAATCAAAAGCAGCCAAATATAAAAATCAGGCCCAGCAGGGCTGGGCTTTCTCTTACATGTAATGGGTAAAATCATCGAGAAATCTTGATTCATCGCTTACACTTTCGAATACGGATTGCATTACTTTAACATAGGCATGTCATTGGCGGTATTGCCTTACAATATGGTAGACAGTAATGCATTATAAAGTCGCTACTAATATTGGGAAAAGTAAGCTGTTACAAGTAATAAGTTCTTTCACTGGTATAAGTAATTGCATATATCACACAATCCAGTATAATAATCTATAATGCATTATAATGAAAACTGGCAAAATAAACGAGAATGAGGGTAAATTGCTTTACAAAATTGCTATTTACAAAAATTTAAATCAATTTAGGTTTTGCAAAATATATCGGCAGTGTTCCAAATCTTTTCGCTTATTTTATGCAATACCGGTAAGCGAAAAAATAATTTTAAAACTATGAGCGAGCAATTTATGCCGAAAACAAATAGCAAATAGAATGAATAAAGAATCAAAACATTATTTGCAAAATGTATTTAAAAAAAAAACACTATTTGAATAATAATTATTACACTATGTATTTGCACAGCTATTGGCTTATTTAAAAAATTTTCAACGATGGAATAACGCGACTAACCACGACAGTTTTATAATGAAAACTGGCAAAATAAACGAGAATGAGGGTAAATTGCTTTGCAAAACTGCTATTTACTCGCAGAAAAATTAAAATCAAAGCAAATCGTTTGCAAAAAAATAACGGCAGTACTCCAGACTTTCCGATTATTTTCTGCATTACCAGTAAGCGAAAAAATAATAATTTTAAAACTGTCGCATTACAAGTAATGAGCAAAGTAAGCGAAGGAGTGTTTCTTAGCTATTTGTAATGCGTTATTTCATTGAATACAAGTTCAAGCCATTACCAAAATATGGAAAAACCCTGCTGGGGGGTAAGAAATTACGTACATACACACATGTGTTCATGTGAGCGTAAATAGCAAAACTGTGAAAGCATTGATTTTGATATTTGGCTGATTTTGATTTTAGCAATATGAAATTAGCACAAAATCAAAATTAGCACAAAATGAAAATCAGGCAAAATCGCTAATTTTGATATTTGGCTGCTTTTCATTTTGAGCAATATGAAATCAACGCAAAATCAAAATCAGGCAAAATCGTTCATTTTGAAATCAGGCCGCTTTTGATTTTGAGCAATATGAAATCAGCACAAAATCAAAATCAGGCAAAATTGTTCATTTTGAAATCAGGCCGCTTTTGATTTTGAGCAATATGAAATCAGCGCAAAATCAAAATCAGGCAAAATCGTCATTTTAAAAAGCGACGAATATCAAAATCAAATAAAATCAAACATTTCACGACTTTTGCTAATTCCGACTGTAGTTTTTTAAACACTGACTAAAACATATCATCAAAACAACAGCCGGCCCGCCGACTCGGAACAATCGCAAAAACATCTCGCTTTTGTAGTCGAGATGTCATCGAAACAACCTCCGACTCGCCGACTCGGAACAATCGCAAAAATATCTCGATTGTGTAGTCGAGGAGCGAGTCAACTTTTGACTCGATTGTGATTTTGCAACGATGGCGATTCTCTCGATTGTCTGAACATCTCGGACTCGCCCATCACTAACAGCAGCAATGCAACAGCAGAGAAAAAAAAAATTTCGTGTGTTCTTCGCACATATGGAAAGCTGCAAAAACATGACAAACGGACGGACAGCAGGCACGGACATGCCATCGTAGCTGGAAGAAAGCTCAAAAGATGGCAACAGGAATCAGTTACTAAACGAGGGACAGCGAAAAATACGCAGTGATGTAGAAAATAGCAGGGTGCCACAACCAACAGCACTTTTATAGACCCAGTTGGAAAGGTGGTCATGCATGACCTTGCGGACGCATGAAAAGATGTACGAAAAATTTGCATTATAGTATGTATTCCAAAAAAAACTATCATTTCATCTAAACTCTATGTTGTGTGGCTGCCAACTTATAGGAAATCGGATACACTATAATGCAACGCAAGGCAAGCGAAGAGGTCAGTTATCGGCTCTCAGCTATACCTTCCAACTTATAGAAAATCGGATACATTCCAGAATGCAACCCAAGGTAAGCGAAGAGGTCGAAATGTTTTCTTGAATAATACGGTCTTGCGGCATAACTTGCAAATCAGCACGTCACCGTCAGTTTGAAGATCGGGAAATTCCTTAACGATCTGCTTCAGCTTTCCCGAGATAGTTTGTTTAGCTGTAAGAATTTGCATATGTACATACATAAATGTATATATTTTCAATCTTTATTTCAACAAGCAGTTACCGTTTCTTAAAATAAGAAAACGCTAGCAAAAAACAAAACCAGAGAATGCAAAAACAACTGAAATTTTTCAAGTGCCGTTATAAAATGAGATTTGCATAAATGTTTCGATAGTTCGATAATTAAATCGAAAGATGTCCAAGGACATGGTTGTATTTTTGCGCACTAATTCTGAAATTTTTTTATAACTTAGCAGAAATAATCAAGGCCGTAGGCAGGTAGGGGCGGGGGGGCAGCTGCCCCCCCTGGCTAGGTACTGCTTAATATTATAATTGCATCAGATAATAGTACAGAAACTTACATGTCAAAATAAAAAATGGCATGAATTTATTATCCCAACAAACATTCTCAGAGCACTCATAATTTGGAGTCGGATATGAATCACAAACATGTGTGAAATATGTATGAGCTTAGGAAAATTTTTTTTATATTTTTTTTTTTTGTTTTTTTTTTTTTTAATGATAATTGTAATTCGAAAAATGGGAAGTATGTATAAAAGTATCACTAAAGTTCATTCGGAGGAAAATACAAATAGACAACACTATAAAGCAAGCAATGAAGGTCCCACAATGGTTGTGTTCAGAATCCCAACGGTTGCGCAACAGTTGTGTTTTTATCTTCTGAAGCAAAGTTGAGTATTTCTGATCAACACGCGAGTTTGGACGCTTTTTTCCATCATAAATTTTTTATGCTCACTTCGGACAACATGTTGTGCTTACGATTTTGACATATGTACAAAAATATAAATACCTATATTTATGAATTTTTTAATGTACATACATAATAAATATATAATAGTTTGTTTATTTTCTGTATCAGCTCGTTCAGAAGGTGCAAATTATATCCCTTTCCGCTCAGTGATATCTACACAACAGTTTTGCTCAACAGTTCCGACTTCTGAACGCAACCAATGATAGAAAAGGAGAATAAGCTGGGGTGAATGGAGAGAACTTAAGAACAGAAATACATACATTTCGGACTCCAAAATGAGCTCATAATGAGTGTGAATGCTCCAGTTTAGGATTCCTTTCTGATTTTTTTATGACTCCGAATGTTTACTGGGATTATTTATTCAAAAATTCTTGTCAATAATAACAAATTATTTAATGAAAAGTGACATCTCCTTGTTAATTGAGTATGTGTGAAACACAAGAATTTATTGTTAAAGGCTGGTATCGACCTCTCAAGAAACAGCTCAAGAAATTTTGACGTTTATTATTCCACCGTGAATACCAAGTGAAACGAAGAAGATCATCAAAAACGTAAACAAAATAAACCATTTTGTAAACATGAGAAATTGATAAGTTCTTAAAAAACATTAAATAAAAGCTTTAAATATTTATTTTCAATAGTTTTATTTTGTCGGTATTTTAGGAAATCACAATCAAAATTGTGCACTATATTTTTTCCGATTAATTCTTCCCAACAGACGTCAAAATTTCTTTAAGAAATAAATGCTCGATGATATATTTCTTGGCAAAACCTGTGTTGCTGTGTTCGCATTATGTTGAAAAATAGTGGTAAAAAAAGTGTATTAAATTTCTTGAGAGGTCGATACTCGCTCAAGAAAGTTTAACAAGAAAAATTTCTTGAGCATTTCTTGTACGTCATTTTATATGGAACTTTTGCGTTTCTTGAGAGGTCGATACTAAGCTTAAATTATAAATGTAGTGTACTACATTAATTTTCTGCCTGAAAACATTATAAAACTAAGTTTTGACTTAAGTTAGCCCAGATTTGGAGTTAACTTACTTTTGGGTTTCACCAAATGAGCGACTTGAATAATTTTGCACACAACAACCCGATCAGCTATTTGATACATAGTAGTATTTTAGTAGTTTTTTTCCTACCTTTTGACTTTGCGCAACCCAGTTTGTTTGACAGTTGATTTTGTCATTTTTATATTAGCAGTGTTGCTGTAGTCGCACTCAAAAATTAGTATTATTTTTGACATTTAAGAGCTGAACAGCAACACTTGATTTTAGTCGCAAACAGATTGATGTTTGACTGCTTCAAATATTTGATGTGCTTGCCCCCCCTGGATAAAATCCTGGCTACGCCCTTGGAAATAATATGGCCCGGATTCACTAACGTGACTAAAGCTAAAACTAAGTTTTGACTTAAGTTAGCCCAGATTTGGGGCTAACTTACTTTTGGGTTTCACCAACTAGTCTAAGAAAATAGTTTTGCAACCAGCAACCCTGCCAGCTAGTCAAGACAAAAGCTGACTATCTTGTGACTTAGCTCAGTTGCATGGTGGAACTGAAAACTTAAAAAGATCGGCTTAACTAAGTTGAGACCGGTTGGTAATACCGGACTTATGATTTTCCTCAAAGATGTAAAATATGACAAAATTGGCATTTACAAGTAAAATATTATTAAAATATGCTAAAATATGCTCTAAAAAATATACATCAACGACTTGTTTTTCTCTAGAAACAAATTTATAAATTAAAAGTTTTTCAATAGAACGAATCAGAAAAAATATGACATTGCATATATTTGGTTGCCCTACTTATTACATATTTTGGAATTTATAAAGGATTTTCTTCAGAAAAATTTTTTGGTACGACAAAATGTGTTTCCAATTTGAACTAAATTAAAGATTTTTTAAATTAGTTAAATATTGTATTTTATTTCTCATAAAAGTAAATAAATTAAATAATTCACAAACAGTAAAAGCACATTAGAAATTAGACGAAATCGCTTGTTACCTTGCACATACGAAAAAATACTGCTCAATATCGCTTAAACTAAAAGAGATAGCAAAAAAACGGATAACGTCATTCGAAAGATCTTTTCGGCCCAAATTTCACATACGACCGTAATTTATCCGGCCGACGATATGAATATCAGTTTTGTGAAATGCTAATGAAACTACCTATAAGATCAACACAAATTGTTGCTATTTGCTTTTTTATACTCAGCTGTACCTACATAGTACACAGAGTATTACAGTTTTAATTTCATAATGGTAGTACGTAACACCACGAAAGAATCGGGATAAATATATAGATATGTAGATATGGACATGAATATATAAAAATGATCAGCGCACGGAAAAAACGATATTGATGTCACATCCATACATACATACATATATACATATTGATTATCCTGTCTGATCCGTAAACTATGGATGACAGATACTTTCAACATTTCTGGTAGCACATGTCTAAAAATTAAGTGAAATCGGTTTATAACCACACCCACTTTTTAATAAAAATATTTGAAAAGCGTCCATAGAAATTCGCAACGTGACATCTCTGTAATTAAAAGTCACAAATGGATGAAATTTTGCACTAACAATAAGACTTTTCTAATTTATAGAGCTCTGCAAAAAATATACAGCTGAGTATATAATGCTTGATTCCACTCTTGAGCCACGCGAATATTATAAAAATGGCTGTTATGTTATTATTTTTATTTTTTACCCTAAATCTGGGCAATAAATTTCTTATTGTTCGTTTATTATGGGTGTAGCATGTTTTTTTCCGTTACTCTTTTGATGTTTCTTTATTATACCTTTCATGGGAATGAAATGGTATTATAACTTTGTGCCGAAACACGAATGGTGAAAGTACCAGAAGTAGGCGTGGCAGACCTACCAAAATATATACCAATATGATCAGGATCATGAGCTGAGTCGATTAAGCCATGTCCGTCTGTCTGTATGTCTGTTTAATCGCAAACTAGTCCCTCAGTTTTTGAGATATGTATATACATGGAATTCGGAATGTCCGTGTATTTTTAAGAGAAGCTGATCATTTGTCGAAATCGGCCGATTCGGACCAGTATAACATATAGCTTTCATACAACCGATTGTTCAGATATGGAAGGGCATGAAACTTTGAAGTATTTGCACCAATATGGACCTAGATAATGTCACCGATTTTTTTCAAGATCACACCACTGTAACATATAAGTAGCTGCCATAAAACCGATTGTTCAGATTATATATTTTAGGGTATAACTTCTCCATTTAAATCATGACACTTCTTTTTCTAAGGAATCTTTGCATAAATAACCAACGGAATTGAAAGCATGTGTCAGAGATGCTTAACGAACGAACGGATTCTATTTCGTTTTGTTAATTCACAATGCTAAATTATCAAAATGGTTTTGTTTCGTTAATTCGCAACGCTAAATTATCAAAACCATTTCGTTTCGATAATTCACAAAACTAAATTATCAAAATGCAACCGGTAACGTAAAAACGACGTAAATCAACAAAAAGATTGCCTGCACGAGGCGCATACATACACAGCTGTCTCTCGTAGCAGTTCGTGTGCATATGCATATATGTATGTAAGCGAGTACTCGGCCGATTGTTCGCGACGGCATTGTGAGCGAACTAAGCATTTCAACATTATAAATTTGGTTATGATAATGCTAATGAACGAAATTAAATCATTTTGATAATTTCTTTTCGCTAATCAACGAAATGGTATTATTTCGATAATTTCATTATCGTTATTTTGCGACTATAAATTATTTTGATAATTGTGTAAACGGTAAAAACCTGAATAGTTTCAACGGAAACGATTGTTTGTTTTCGGTAAACGATAATATTAACGGTACGATGCATCCTTGGTATGTATAAATTAAACAATATCAGACTATGTAATGTTATGTTCAGACACAACCTTAATTGAACATTAAGAGCCTTCATTCAATTTTCAAGCCTAATGATTCTCAATTTACCATACAAAAATTGACTAAGTTAATGCTTCATTAGAAATTAATGAGTTCTTAATGAAGAACAATTCTGCATGCAACCCTGTTAAAAAGCTTGTTTCATAAGCAAAATGAAATGTCATGATCAGAGAAATGTCATTAGCGTCAGGGTCCACTAAACAGGTTGGTTCGTCAGATCAGCTGAATTCTTGTTCTTCTTCATCACCTATCAAATTTTTTTTATTTCTGCTTATTCTATACATGCATTCGTGTTTACGATTGGTAAAAGTTGTGAGCTATAACATTGAATGTAGCAAAAAAAAAAAAAAAAACAATTAGGAGAATCAGGTTTAGTTTTGCTTGTTACAATGACGACAACAATTCACAGAGTCTATTTCGAACAAACGGACGTATAAAAACGTCACTAATGATCAATATAATGTTGAATGTCCCACTATATGAAGGCGTTGGGTGAAGCAGTGAAGGGGAAGATGATGCGACAATGAGAGTAGCAGAGGAGAACAAGCTGGAGTGAAGTTACATATTTCTAGTTGGTAATCGGATGGAGAGAGGATGAAGAGAAAAATGCAAAAAAAAGTATTTTTTTAATTTTAAGTGAGAAAATAAACCGACACTGAGATCACGGCAAGAGCAACTCTCATCCAAACATTTATTTTTGCCTTATCTTGGCAGGGAAAAGTGGATGCATGACTTTCCTAGGACATCACAATGAAAAAAATCATGCGTTTTGGAATGTACAGATCCTATGGCCTTTATATCCATTTATAGATGACCATACATTACCTTTTCCAACTGGGAAGTTCTACTGGCATACTCACATACATATCTACATATAAACGTTTCAACGACTTAAGCCGCCGATATTCGATCTGGCCAACTCTCAAGACAACATTAAGGCAACATACGATAAGATACAACAACAACGCATCAAACCAATTATGACAGCGACAGCGTAAACAACATGCAACTTTAAACAGAAAGTAACAAAAATTCCAAAACTCTGGCAAAGTTATGATGATCACTTGAAATGACTCGATAATTGAGGATGACGACGACGTTGACGCTTTAAGAACGTGTCCTCTTTTTTATACGTCCCATGCTTGGCACGAAAAAAAAAAAAAACGTTGTTAAAGCCCCATGACAAACAACAAACTTGCTCCACATATGCATGTCATGTGTAAGTGCATGCATACATACACACATACAGATGTTTTTTGAATGCAGTGTTGCTAAAGAGGTCGGCCAACGACAACTATTGTAAGCTTATTTTAGGTGGCAGCAAGTAGGCTGTGGGTTGGGGGCGGCAATGGCATGTGAAATGTTAAATCCTGGTTTATGACGGGCGTCGCGACGAAAGTACATACATACATATATAAAAGGAAAAGGAAGAGAAGAAAAAAAGAAAAGAAATAATAATGTAACACAAATCATTCCAAACCGGTTAATACCATGTCTCCACATAACGTGTTTCGCTCTTTTTTTCTGCATTTTCTCTCTCAATCTTGTTTCGACACGGAAACCAGTGCCGAAACTCGCCAATTTCCATACAAATTTCTGAGAGCGAGTGAAGATTGAAACACTGTTTCATTCTGAATCATCTTGCCAACCTCGATGATATCGATGTCTTCTCTAATTTTGTATCGAAAATCTATCAAACTCTCACACAGCCCAAAACAAAAACGCAAAATATAAGCAAACATACAAACATTTAAGAAGAACAAGAAAGAGAAATGTTAAACTGAATCACGATCAGCCACGTGGAGACGGGTTATTGAGCGAGATGTTTTGCTACATGTTTCTCTGGTGAATCAAGTTATGTGGAGACGGGCTTTAAGACTGCTGCTGCTGATTCTGTTTTCATTGTTGTTGCTGCTTTATTATTATCGTTATCGTTAGGGTTATTATTTGCAGAGAGACTTAATTTGATATAATTTTTCTTTTTTTATTTATTTAGAGTAAAGATAAATGCTTGCACCCATCACTTAAGGCAGCGTTGGGCAAAGTAGCTCCTGGTAGCATTTTGCACTTAGGAGCCGACTTTGCACATTTGGGTGATGGTGGGGGACGCAACCAAGTGCAGCATAAGGGGAGAAGAACTGAGGAAGAACTCACTAACACATAAGCAAGATTGAGAACGAGAGAGTATGTCGCTCCCTGTATTCGTGTCAGTGATGGAAAATGAAAGTTTCCAATTGTGTCAAATTTGTACAAAAAGTGGTGAATTTTTGAATTTCATTGTGCAATCAATTTGAAAATCGTCAGTTGGTACCATTACCTTGATAAAATAAGTTTACAGCACATATTGTATAATAAGGATCTCATACAAAACCTTTCTTACGCATATTTGTGCGTCCTACTTTTATGAAGATTACATTATAATAAAGTTTATATGCCTTCATAATAAAAAAACAACCGTCTGTTTACTATGAAGCAAACAAAAATGGCATTGTAATCGAAAAATATTTATAACCTGAATTGAGTTTTGCAGAATAGTGCGAAAATCAATTGATTATACATAAGTGCCTTGCTACTTCCCAAATAACCGAAAACTACATAGGCACGAGTCATTTTCCATCACTGGTTCATGCCTGAGAGGCAGTGTGCAGCAGTGTTGCCGCAGCGTCAAACATTTTGGTATCACAAATTGGTACTTTCATGGGTTTTTCCTCGTATCACCTAAAAATTATTGAAAAAAAATTAATTAAATGGAAGGCCAGCTTAGCACCTTTCATTTGGTACCAATATTGCTCAAAGTCTATCTGGGTCACTCTGGGTCCACATTTAGGCCCGTATCCCGAGAAGTTCCCACTTATTGAAATTCTATATACCCTATCATGTGCGTTAATACCACATGGATCTACTGCAAAAATTTCATAAAGATCGGTTGATTAGTTTGGGAGTCTACAAAGGACAGACACACATTCTTTTTTGTATAACAGATTTTATTTAATATAAGAGAATTTATAAATGTAAGTTCTTGAATTTTGACATTGCTAAAATAATATAAAAATAAATTATCTATCTTCTATGAATCGAATTTGAGTGAGTTTCATAAACCAAATATTATTTCCACTAAAATAATATATGTATTGTAGGAGCGGCAACTCTGGGGGAAGAGCGCCGTTGTCAACAGGGAGGGTGTCATTGTTTAAGGATTGTATAATAAATGTGTTTTAGTACTCTTTTCTACAACAAATACTACTACAACTACTACTCTTAAAAACTAATACTTATGCTTTGCTACTATCAATACTAAAAATATGTATATAGTTTGTAAATAAATCGATTTGCATGTAGAAATGAAATACGCACAAACTAAATGTATATTATAAAGTCGTTGCTACCTAAAAGTCGAAAAATTCAGTATTAATTACTTTTTCCGTAATTCTTGGCAAAAATTGTATTATTTTGTTTCCGTACTACGGCAACACAGTTTAAGAATTGTTGATCGTGGCTGAGAGTTCGTGGTTTTGGTTTTTGATTTTTAGTGTTTCCGCAGGCTTCTTGCGATGAACATGACGAGCGAGGGAATATACGCTGATTTTAATTGTTTTACATTCCCCTTATCACCGAAAAACAAATCAGCCCCTCTCCATCCTCTTGCTGGCTCCGAGGCTGCTGCAAGAGCCAAATTTTCGCCCATCACTGACTTAAGGAATTGCCTACATACATACATACATACATATGTAAGTATTTAATAAAAGAAAGCAAAAAGTGTTGGATAAGCAAGGAAACACGAAAACTAAGTAATTTCTGTAGTGCATACATCGGAAATCGCTTTTCTTATAAGCTTCTCACAAATGTCGCTGTGGTGCAGTGGGTAGAGTGCTCGCCTGCTATGCCAGAGGTCTCGGGTTCAAACCACGGTCCGAGCCAAACACCAAAACAATTTTTCTAATTAGTAAAAATCCAATTATTGGGTTTTTTAAGAGCAGCGGTCACCTCTCGGCAGTGGACGGCATACCCTCCGAGAGTATTTCTGCCATGAAAAAGCTTCTCACAAAAAAATGCATTCGCCGTTCGGAGCCGGCATAAAACTGTAGGTCCACCCAATTAGTAGGAAAAACAAAAAAAGGAGCACACCTCGAATTGGGAGAGAAGCTCGGCCATAAAACTCGTCAGAGTTATAATAGCGCCATTGTATTATTATTATTATTATTATATTCTCACAAATGTTATTAATCTTCCATAATATTTATGTAGTTCGACATCATTTTTTCATAAACTTCTCAACGTCTCAATTCTTCGCATGTTTTTCCCAAGAATGCATCGCAACGTTAATAATTATTAACGATAACCGAAATGTTAAAATCGTTTCTGTTCAAAAGACTCAGTTTTTCAACGTTATAAAATATATCAAAATAAATGCTTTTTCGCTTTCAACGTCAACAAAATTCAATCGTTAACACTGAGAGAAATATCGCTTTAACGATCTTGATCTATGTGTATCATTGAGAGCATTGTCGCTCTATGCTGCTACTAAGCACACTAAACTTATTGTGAGTACCGAGAAAACGCTCATTGCAATGATAATTTCAACGTTAATTTTCGATTCAACGTAAACGATTTCCTTATTGTTGATTTTCGTTTAAAACGTTAACGCTTGCATTTTCGTTTCGTTAACATAGCATATTAACAAACGAAAAAATATTTTGGTAGTTTGTTGAGCATCCTTGGTTTCTCCTAATTGTTTGTGAGTTTTTTCTAATTATCATATTACAGTTTGTTTATTCCCTTCCAATCTCTCCAAATTCATTCTTAACTTCTCTGTTCCTGGACGAGAGCACAACTGTCTCGCAAATTTTTTTTCTACTTCTTCTCGTTACACTATTTTTTGGTTCTTTATATTTATCCCTTTCATTTGTTCCTTCCAAATGACATCTTCCTCGATTCCCCGTTTCATTCGCTGTGCCAATTTCACTCGCTTAAAACAGCTGGCAACTGTTGAGATCTATCAGATCTAAAAAATATACACATAGAAGCCAACATAGGCATAAAAGCACCAGCGTATGTTTTCTTGGAAAAGTTCTCAAAGCAATTGCTTCTGAAAATCTGGCCAAGTATGTATTGTATGTTTGTGCACGACACACGCCTTTAGGTTTGATAACGATTTTCTACGGTGTGATAAGCTTTGAACTCTGTTTGAAACTGTGGCCGCTCAAAGCATAAACAATCCGGTTTTAGTTGAGCGTGCAAAGTATTTCCGCAGTGCAAGTTTTCGTGGAGGAATGTGGACACGTATGTACATATAAATACACGAGTAAATACACATAGCACGAGTATATGTATATAAAAGTAATTTTTTTTCTTCTTCTTTCATGTCTCCAACGAATGCGAATCGTTTTAGTTTTTCTATTTTTAT
Organism: Urophora cardui; assembly: GCA_960531455.1. NCBI lineage: Eukaryota > Metazoa > Arthropoda > Insecta > Diptera > Tephritidae > Urophora > Urophora cardui. The sequence goes on from OY482671.1 coordinate 34,266,484, forward strand.
ACTAACTTACATGCATTGCTTGTAACATTTACTGCTTGCCCAGAATGATGTGGCTGTAGTACGTAGTAAGAGCTGTCAAAAGTTAAAAGAGTACAATTGCATTGCAATGCCCACAATGTGTAGCTGTGTCTGTAGCGTGTAGTTGTGGCTGTAGTAGAAGTAGAGTTAACTTTAACTTTGTAGCGCGCTACAGTGTGACAGCTCAATTCTTTAATGACGGAAATTCGAAATGAAGGACGAAGAAACTGAAAAATGAATTGAACTTGTAAAAAATAAAGAGTTTTTATGGAATTTAAGGAATCCCCTGTACAAAAATATAAAAAAGATGACATATATGAGATACTGTGTAACCTAAATCAAACGCAAGTCGTCAATTTAACGCACGCACGCAAATTTTTCATATGCGTTGAACCGAAATTGACTTGCGTGCGTGTTCAGATAAAGAAATAGAAAAATACAGAAAATCAGAGAAAATCTTGTTATTTTGTGGAATATGTACCTAACAGACACGATATCAAAAGCAAGTGTCAATTTTTTTGCAAACAATCACCCACAATGCTTAATTTCAACTGTCACGCAAAACAAAAATTGGGCGTCGAATTTGCTTTTTACGCACGCCGTTCAATTTCGGTTACTCCCATACAAGTTGTATGGGCATGAGAAATTTTTGACAGTAAATTGACGGCGTGCGTTTGATTTAGGTTACACAGATACACTGAGCTGCACCATTGTGTTCACATTTTCGAGCGTTGCCACAAAGTCAGTCATCAGCTCATGTAGTAAGCTATGTAGTCCGTAGCTGTAGTACAACATTCTGGGCAAGCAGTTAATCAGCTTAACTTGTACTAGACTCTACAAGCTTGGGAACGTACATACACACATAATATGGAGCAAAGATGCTTGCTAATTTATACCATGTCTCCACATAACGTGTTTCGCTCTTTTTTTCTGCATTTTCTCTCTCAATCTTGTTTCGACACGGAAACCAGTGCCGAAACTCGCCAATTTCCATACAAATTTCTGAGAGCGAGTGAAGATTGAAACACTGTTTCATTCTGAATCATCTTGCCAACCTCGATGATATCGATGTCTTCTCTAATTTTGTATCGAAAATCTATCGAAATCTCACACAGCCCAAAACAAAGACGCAAAAATAAGCAAACATACAAACATTTAAGAAGAACAAGAAAGAGAAATGTCAAACTGAATCACGATTAGCCACGTGGAGACGGGTTAGTGAGCGAGATGTTTTGCTACATGTTTCTCTGGTGAATCAAGTTATGTGGAGACGGGCTTTTAGAAAAAGTAGAAATAAATATAAACATACAAATAAAAAAATAAAATCTTCAAGACTGTTCAAGCTAAAATTCGCAACAATGCCAAGAGAAAAGCCAATAAGTAATGCAACGCCATCAAGTTTGGGTCAAGCAAAGTGGCCGCCAGCTCCACTTGACTCCACTCCACTATCGAATCTCACGTACTCGCTTGTTATGTAGCAAAATAGTGTAGAGTAGTCGCAATTCGTCGCTCGCAATTTCCAAAGAGTAGGTAAGTGCTGTTATTACGAGATTGCAGGTCAAATAAAGTATCTTTCGTCGTTTTTGGTCAAAGAATTGCTGCATCGTCAGTCGTCGTCGTCGTTGTTATCGTTGTCGATTTCGTTTGTTGTTTTCGCTTTAATGTTTTGATGTTGATATCTTGTCGGTTTTGTGTCGCGTCATTCACGTAAGCTTCTTTGCAATTAAACTTAATCACATGATTTTCTTCTACTCGATGGCAACTCTTTTGTTTTTTATTAAATGTTTTCTTTTTCTTTTGTTCTGTGCAACTTAGTAACTAGTGTTTGTGTAAGTTGACGTTTGCTGATGTCTGACAATGCTTGACGATCTTTGCGTCAGACATGTTTTCACTTTAACGAGCTAAATAAAAACAAGAAAAACGAAAAACATGAACAAGAGTGGGAACGCGGCAAGAGGGGCGATATAATATGAACCCAGCAAACACAGTCTCTAACGTTAGAAATTTTTTCGAGATTACCTTAGATAACTAGTGTAATTCTCTATATATTCTCAAATCGCTAACTAGGGTTGAAAACTACACTAGAATTCGATTAGCGAGTGATTAGAGAAGGAGCCAAATCTCACGCCTTATATCAATTCTCAATATATTTCTGTGATATATTGAATATACATACATATATTGAAATTAGATACTAAAAAATGGTAAAGTTAATATTACCGTAGTACAATGTTTTCCATTAAAAAGTACAAGAAGTACCTTTAATTTAAATAATAAGACTGAATTTAGTTTAAATTTCAGTTCTTATAAATGTGGTAAACATATACATGTCAATATATATAATCATATGCAATTTAGGCACATATTGCGTTAATAAAATCTAAACAATGAAAAAATCATGTAAAAGGAGACAAAGCTTTGTTTTTCATTTCAATTGGAAGTATTTGCAAATTCTGATTAGAATCTCACTAGAGAACTACATTAGAATTCGATTCGAGAATTATAATTTTCTCGATTTGAGAATTAGGTACCCTTTTGTTTGAGAACGCTATGATTCTCGATAGATGTTCGAGTCGTCCTCTAACGTTAGAGGTTTGAGAATGAGGCTAGTTCTCGAGTCATTCTCAAATCGATAACTAACCTCAGTGTTTGTTGGGAAGCGAATATAGCCGCAAGCGAGTAGCAACGGAAAGAAGATAAAACGAATGAAGAAAATTACGAAACATTCTTGTGTGACATGGTCAGTTTACTTCACGTATTATGTATGTATGTACAATGTACATATGTACATATCTGTAGAGAGAAAAAAATAAAATTGGATTAGTACATTGTCATTGTACCGTTAATCAGGAATTTATATGCTGTAACAAGCTGTTTACATACATAGTGTTGAGAGTGCTTCAGCTCTCGAAAATGGAATCGGGTGACTTTAACAAGAACACTGAAAAAAACAACTTACTCAGTTATGGAAAAGTGGGATTAATTCGACATATTTTCATTGGTTTGATGTACAATTTTCTTCAAATCAAGGAATAAAATTCACGTTTCAACACAGGAAAATCAGCCTTATTTTAAGTCTTTGCCAATACAACCATTCTTCGTTTAGAATTTTCAGGCATTATTTCGTAAGCCTTATGTGTTCTGAAAGAATTCTTAAATCAGGCCTAGATTTTTTAGAGGGTGCAAGTATATATATCCCTATTTCAAAACTTCAGGGAACCTGGAACTTAATTTAAGCAACTAAATTTAACAAGTTTGTGCGTACTATTTTGATTTTAAAATTTTCCAAAAATTCGCTCAAAAAAGAAATCAAAATTGAACGACCTACATACACACACGCACACCACAAAATCCGAAAATAATGGATAATGGGGCGCCTTGAGCTGAACAAAACGTGACACATAGAGCACACATACATATGTACATAGATATATTTTTAAATAATAGAAAAAAAGCAGGCGAAAAAAAACGCAAGCAAACGCAAAGCAAAAAATGTCATGCAATGCCAATTTTGACATAACACGAAAAAATGTTGGTTGGCATAACATGAACGATGTCAATGGTTGGAGCATAAACATGCAAAAAGCCATATTTATTACGAAAAATGGAAAAGAAGAAGAAAAAAAAAATGTATTAATAATAAAAGGCTGTGTGGCAACACTGCAAACGCAGCCAACTTACTTCTACGTCAGCCAAAGGCGAATAAGTCGCAAATAATACATGATAACGACGACGGAGTGTAGTTGCAAGAATATGTAATACAAAACAAAAATCAAAAGCAAAAAAGTGAAAATATTATATTTACAAGAAAATCGTGTAAGACATGATTGAACATACCTACATAACAAGCAAAAAACAAAAAAAAAAAAAACAAAGAACACGCCGCAGAAATTGCGAAAATATGAACCTTGCACAGAACAGAGTTGTTGTAGAGATAAAAAAAAGACGGAAAAAAATGTATATACCTAGTAAATTAAAAAAGGGAAAAGCTCAGGTTTCAGCTAGAAATAATAAATTGCATTTATGTATTGAGGAAGTGGTACAGAAAGCAAAAATGCATATACAAAAGAGCGCACGTATGTAGGTATAACGATTTCGCATGTGCACGCACGCATGGTATAGAATACAGTGACAAACAAGAATGTTCCAAAAAAGAAAAGAGGAAAACGCCTGTGCATGAACCAACAAGTAGCTAAATGTGAGAAAAATTAAAAAAATCAAAGCCCATATAAACCGTAATCAAGCAATTAAAGTACCTAAAACGTGTTATCGCTGGAAACCTCCAAACTTCCTACTTCTAAAAGACTTAACAATAGTTCTTATAAGAATCAGAAAATAATCATTTTTAAAAGCCTTTTCCTCAGATATGAGCGCAATGTTTATTTTAGATCAATGCATTAGATGGAATATCAGAAATATGAATCTAAAACTATTCTAAAACGTTCCTATGAGTAAGTGGCGATTCGCTTCAAAGGTGGAGAAAATGCGAATAGGTTTTTAACTCACTGTAGGTAAGTATATCATGTTGCATGTATACTTACAGGGTCGAAGGAAATCATGAAAAATTCATATACAACATTTTTAAAATGCAAATTTTTTTATTGTTTCTATAACAAATTTTTTTCTCTTTAAGTAGGCATACACGCTTACACAATTAATATTTGCATATTTCACAGCACGTACGAAGGGAAAGAAAGTTTCATACAAACTAACAAAAAATATATGGGACATTCCAGCCAAAAGAGGAAAACGACATAAAATTTAAAATGCTACTAATTAGTAGTGGCTTTTTTCGAATAATATTCGAATAAATATTATTCGAATAAACGAATAATAACATTCGTGGGAAAAAATTCGAATAGTACTATTCGATTAGTACTATTCGAATAACACTATTCGAATAATATATGTATGTATATGGGAATTCCACTTGCCTTCGCGCATCCAGTGTACGTATATATATATTAGTGATGAGCGATATATCGCAAACGGTGATTTTTTCACTGTGAATAAAAAATCGCAAATCGCAATTGCGATCACTTTTTCAAAATAGCAGTTCACTACTTATTGGGAACTGCTACCGATGTACCAAGTAAGCAGTTCATCTATGTGAATCGCAATCGCAAAAGCATTATAAATTTATTTTTGTTTATACTTTTGTACTTTTGAGCAGACCACATACGTATATAGAAATATAAAAAAAAAAATTATTGAATTTACAATTTATCTTTGAAAAATGTTTACAAACAGCGAAATTACTGCGGAATACGTTGTTATTGCTATCATTTTGTAACCATAAAATGAAGACAGGTTATATCGCTCAGAAAACGCAAAATTAATCTCTACCGGTAACTGATGATTTTATAGCAGTCCATGCAATCGCAATAGCAGTTTAAAATCGCAGTGATTTAAAAATAGCAATCACCGAAATCACAGATATCGAAAAATCGCAGTTTCTCTCATCTCTAATATATATGTACATAGATATGTATGTACTTACAAAAGCATACATACATACATTCAATAGCTATTCGTGAACAGTGGTATTCGAATACTGACATTCGAATAGTACCATTCGAATAGTATTTATTCGAATATACGAATAAATTATTCGAATATACGAATAAATTATTCGAATAAATATTATTCGAATTACGAATACCTTTCGAATAAAAGAATTTTTTATTCGAATAGTCCCATCCCTACTACTAATCATTCCTATTTATTCAGTTACCTGTAACTAAATGTGTATATTTTCCTAATCTGGTAACAGACATACATATAGAAAAATATGTAAGTAAAAACCCAAAATTTGTGTCCATAGAACTTTGACTTCACACCTAACTATTTTGCGGAAAAAGTTTGGTCATGTTTGCATTGCTATATAAGCTATATTTTCATTTGTAAAAAAAAATTGCAAGTCATTCAAGTAAAGCAGAGAAAACTTTAAATAATTGCATCACAAAAAATTAAAAAAGGATATGTGATTTTTGCGTATAATATAATAATAATAATACAATGGCGCTATTATAACTCTGACGAGTTTTATGGCCGAGCTTCTCTCCCAATTCGAGGTGTGCTCCTTTTTGTTTTTCCTACTAATTGGGTGGACCTACAGTTTTATGCCGGCTCCGAACGGCGAATGCATTTTTTGTGAGAAGCTTTTTCATGGCAGAAATACTCTCGGAGGGTATGCCGCCCACTGCCGAGAGGTGACCGCTGCTCTTAAAAAACCCAATAATTGGATTTTTACTAATTAGAAAAATTTGTTTGGCTCGGACCGTGGTTTGAACCCGAGACCTCTGGCATAGCAGGCGAGCACTCTACCCACTGCACCACAGCGGCCACATTTTTGCGTATATCTTCATATAATTGATTCATATGGGGTGTCCCAGGAGTCACACGAAAAGGCATAAAAATTGGTCTGGTAACCTCAGGTATGACCCTATGAAACCAGATATTTATCAAAGTAAGGATTAAAAGGCTGTTCACCGTCTAAATACATTTTTTAAGTTAATAGGGTCATACTGTGGTTTCTAGACTATTTTGAAATATGTCCCAGGAGTCACACGATTCTGAACTCTAATGTATTAGGGCAAACCTGTACTTAAAACAGAAGATTCTGAAACGAAATTTTGAAATGCTTTTAGTTTCTATTATATAGTTTTAAATAATTGTTTCTAGAGATGTTGAATTCGACTTGTTTTAAATAAATATTTAATCAGAACTTTGAAGTAAATACAAATATTATTTTGCATTCACTTTATTTTTTTCATTTAATTTGCGTGGTTTCAATTCTGCTGGGAGAGATTTATGAATAACTTGGCAAAAGAGGGCTAAAACAATAATAAAACTGATTTCAATAATCTAGTATATTACATATTTGCACTTGTCCCAGGAGTCACAAAAACTTGTCCCAGGAGTCACAATTTTAAATATTGAAAATAGTTAATTGAATTTGAATATATAAAATATTTTTATAGAATATGGTACTATGCAGTATGTTTTTTCGACCATATACAAATTGTCGGTGAAAGTTGAATAGTTGAACTGAAATTCGTATTCGTGCTCATAAAGGTGCAACAAAGGGATTTTTCGGTGTCCCAGGAGTCACACTCATTTAATGAGTAGTTACATAGCTATTTGTTATTATTTAGCCAATTCTTTTAATGCAGGGCTGCTCACCTCATAGGCACTCAAAGCACAATTGTTTTTGTTTTGTACCGAATCATAGGCACAGATACATATTTTCACTTCAAATATGAAAATAAAATTTTCTTTGCACTGCCATAAGCACTGAGATATAAAAAATTTTTATATGTATGTGCCTATGATTCTTATTGAATGTGCAGAGCAAAGGCACTTTGTATAGGAGCCCGAGCACTGCCGTAAGAAATTGAAATTTACAATAACAAATGTGTAATGAAAAAAAAAATCAAAAAATGAAAGCACTGTAAAAAATTAGTATTCAAAAAATTTTCATATAAAAAATAAAAAAATGTGTATGTATGTGATACTACCATTTGAAAATAAATTCTAAAATAATATTTTATTGGAATTCATAAAAAAATTTAAATGAGAAAAAAAATTTTTCAGTGCATATACAAAATTTGTAGATGTATTGAGCTTTGTACTTTCAATACAAGAGCGTTGAACAGCCCTGTTTTAATGTATTTGTTGTATTGGATATTTATACATGTCGATAAACATATTTCATAGCAATTTAAGTCCCGATGTCAGTTTTATAATTCTAAGTTGACTCAGCTCTGGAGTCAAATGTCCCAGGAGTCACGATGGAATGTCCCATATACATACATACATACATATGTATGTATATTAAAAATATAAAATCAATGTACGAGACCAGAAGTAGAACGCACGAGGAGTTCGAAGAAGCCAACTTGAGTTGAATCTTGTGGGACGAAGAAAAATGCATATTAGAATTAATTTAATGCAAACGTGAGGCGGAGAATTGGCAAGAAAAAATTTAAAAGTATGTAAATAAAAAGCATTAAATCAAAAATTCAGAACAATTAAAAAAAAAAATATGTATGCACCAAAGAAAGCGGTGCCCATAAAAGCATGTCATATTCATAACTTTTTGATCGCCGGACGGGTTGGTGAGGGAAAATCGTTCCACAATACATCATGCCATATTCATTCAAATCATTGCTATTTTCAGCGATAGGAAAACCATGAAATTTCACATAAAAATTAACTAACGAGATCGAAGACTTAAATTGAGATTTACATAGATTGATAAGCGAATGCAATTAACCTCAATAATGCAGCAAAGTACAGAGTACATAGGCAATTGAGTCGGTTGGTGACGGGTTGGCGGAGGCAGAATGACAGCGGTGAGAGTTAAAGTACATATTTATGTGCTCTCAAGAGCAGAGGAAATGGAAAAGTGGGCTACTTTGCAGCGCATTTAGAAGTGAAGTACGTAAACGTAAAAGTGCTTCAGACTTTAATAGAGCGCATTTCTTCTTTTCTAGTGAAAAATTATCGAAAAAATTGTTATTTTTTTTTTGTAATCAAATGCATAAAATCGAAATGAGCGCCACTCAAGCAACGAGGCGAAATAGAGCATTTCTGATAACTTTGTTTGGTATTATTGGCACCTGTGATAAAATACATATAACGATTAATAAACAAACATACACATATCGCAGCCTAAATCATAAAGTGACACAACTCAAAATTTTTTGAATTCGGTTTTTATCATAAAGCGGTACACAGAACCTAGTAGCTCTAGCTATTGCCAAAAAAAAACTTTTCAGTCCGTGTCTCTTTTACGGAAAAATAGCTATAATACCTGGCCTTCTGTCATATAAACGCTTGTAAATAACAAGTTGTTAGGCTCTCCTGAAAATTTTGAAATTTCAGTTGTCACTTTATGATTTAGGATGCGATATGCATCGTCGCTCCGGAAGAAGAAAGACGCATGCCAGTAATTTGTCGACGAAAAAAGGCGCATTAAAAATATGTAGGGGAAGAAAGACGCTTTACAAAACATGTCGACGAAGAAAGACGCATTAGCATTATTAACTGCGAAGAAAGACGCACTAGCATTAATATTTACAAAGAAAAATAAAAAATCGAATACGTCTTTCTTTCCTAAAAAATATTTAAATGCGTCTTTCTTTATAGTAAAAAAAAAAACAAGTAAGGAAGCCTAAGTTCGAGTGGAATCGAACATTAGATACTCAGCTGTATGCTTTCATTGTTTGTTTGCGTTTGTTCGATATAGGGTGTATTTTATATAAAGCGAGTGCCGCATAAAGTGGGCGTAGCAACGCCCATTTTCAACATTTTTATCAGTCATCCAACTAAGCATATGAATATTATTCTTTGTGCAAAATTTCATTCCTTTATGACTTCTAGTTACAAAGAAGTCTTGTTACAAATTCCCAAAGGGTGTTCCAGAAATATCTTTGTTAAAAAGTAGGCGTGGTCATAAACCGATTTCAATAAATTTTTGCGTGTCTATTAACACAAGTTATAAAAGTGTATAAACCAAGTTTCGTCATAATATCTCAATTATTTGTCGAGTTATGGGCTCCGAAATCTCGTTGATTCCTTTGTCTGAAAAGAGGCGGTGCCACGCCCATTTTCCGAAATTTTTCTATTTTTTGGTTCCGATCTATTGTAGAACTCATGCCACAAAATTTCAATGAATTATCTTTATATTTGACAAAGATATCGCTTAAAATGTTTTTATTAGGCCACTTTATGATACCCATATATAAAAGTGGGCGTGGTCGTCAACCGATTTCGCTAAAATTTTGAACATGTATTACTACAAGTAGTGAAAGTGTATAGACCAAGTTTCGTCATAATATATCGATTATTTGTCGAGTTATGGGCTCAGAAATCTCGTATATTCCTGCTTCCAAACGGAGGCGGTGCCACGCCCATTTTCCAAAATTTTTGTATTTTTTGTTTTACGTCCATAGTTGGACACCTTCCATAAAATTTCAATGATATATCTTTATATTTGACAGAGATATCGCTTAAAATGCTTTTATTAGGTCACTTTATAATGCCCATATATAAAAGTGGGCGTGGTCGTCAACCGATTTTGGCAATTTTTCGTCCAACCATTTGCCTAAGTAAGTATATCACGCCTACCAAATTTCATCGATATATCTTCAACGGTTTCTGAGTTATGACTCATAAAACTTTCAATGTTTGCCCCTTAATAAGTGGGCGTGGCACCGCCCATTTTCCAAAATTTCATCATATTTCTTCATAAGGGCCTGAGCTCAATACGTGTGTAAAATTTTATCACTCTAGCTCTATTAGTCACTGAGATACGAAATTTCCGATTTTTACCATATAGGGGAGGTGGGCGTGGTCATGGTCCGATTTCGCCCATTTTCAATACCATCCGTTCCTGTCTTGATACCAACTTACATTTCAAATTACATCAAAATATCTCAAGACGGACAGACGGACGGACATGGCTCAATCGATTTCTCTTTTCACCCTGATCATTTTGAGATATATAAGTCTATATCTATCTCGATTATTTCATTCTGTTACAATCCACCGTTAGGAAATCAAAACTATAATACTCTGTGTACTAGTACAGCTGAGTATAATAAAGCGTCTTTCTTCGTTATCAAAAAAAATAAACTTTCTTTCGAAAAATAATTTTAATGCGTCTTTCTTTTAAAGAAAAAAAAGTTTGCGTCTTTCTTCCTCAACAAAACAGTTTGCGTCTTTTTTCTTCTATAGCGACGGTATGTATGTATGTGCATTAGGGTGCGTTTAATTTGTATGAAAAATTTAAAAGTTTATAAAAAGACTGTATCGCCACCTAAATCTGTAGTAACATGGTCAAAGATATCACACCTAAATTTTGGTCCCGATTGGGGGTGGTTAAGGCGTGGCGCATTGAGGTCAAAGTTCAGAAAACTCTATGAAGGGTCAAAAAATCAAAATATTTTTTTTAATTATCTAATACTCAAAATTAATACTTCTATACCCAATGCTAACAAATATAAATTTTGGTCCCGATTGATGACGGTTTACTGGTGTTTCAAGGGGGTCAAAGCTCAGATTACCATATGCGACACTAAAAATGTAAGTCTTCTATGGCAATCTGAACATTGACCCCCTTAAAACACCACTAAAGCGTCATCAATCGGAACCAAAATTTATATTTGTTATCCTTGGGTATAGAAGTATTAATTTTGGGTATAATATAATTATAAAAAATATTTTGATTTTTTCACCCTTAATAGAGTTTTCTGAATTTTGAGCTCAATGCGCCACGCCTTAACCGCCCCCAATCGGTACCAAAATTTATGTGTGATATCTTTGGCCGTGTTACTACAGATTTAGGGGGCGATACAGTAAAATATCGTTAATTTAAATTTTAAACGCACTCTAATGTGCATATAGCATGTATAGTGGCGATCAAAAAAATTGCAGCAAAATTAACGAGTTTTTATACTACAATGTTTCAATTGTTTTTATTATAGAATCTTAAAATATTTTAAATATATTATTTTATATATGTATATCGACGGCTGAGAATAAGATCGCCCTATTTCAAAAATTGTTTCAAAAACGCCCTATTTGAAAAAATGTTTCAATAACGTCCTATTTCAGATTTTGCTTCAAAAACGCCCTATTTCAGAAAAAATTCCATATATATTTCTCTGAAATAGGGCGTTTTTGAATAATTGTCTGAAATAGGACGTTATTGAAACAATTTTTCAAATAGGGCGTTCTTGAAGCAAAATCTGAAATAGGACGTTATTGAAAAAATTTTTCAAATAGGGCGTTTTTGAAACAATTTTTGAAATAGGGCGATCTTATTCTCAGCCGTCGATATGTACATATGTATATGTATGCACATATGTATTTTAAATATATATTATAACTGAATTATATTTAGGAGCAAACAAATTGAAGGCCTCTGTTTGTAGGCATATTTACGTACATATAAAAAAAGAGCAATCAGCATTTTATATTTTGCGTCGCAAAAAAGCAAGATTTTTAATTTTTTTCAAATCGTTTTTTAAAGTAAATCTTATTATTAAATAATACGCATGATTTTACGTTCCTATTTTATTTTTTTACTATTTGATTAGTAGTGGCAATAAAAATCAAATTTTTCTTTGCTCTTTAAAGTCGTAACTTTCCTCGAAATATGTATTTACCTTTTTCGACCCCAAATGTGGGAAAATAATTAATGTCCAAATTCCGGGACAAATCCCGGGATCCCGGGATTATAACATAAAATCTCGAAAATCCCGGGATCGTAAAAATTGGAATCCCTAGTATGTAGGTACTAATTCCTCCTGCATTATTTTATTTGCTTGTACCATGGCAACCCTGCTTTGGAGTTCATACACACATATGCATGTATGTATATACATTTCAATTACCAGATAAAATTATTTTATAATCAATTTGAATCTTATTCACAATGCTTTTGCAATTTAAGCAGTGTGAGCGGAAACTTTTCCAATTCAATTGCGTCATTATCTAATTATGATGTGAGTCATCGGGGGGAGAAAGGTTGCCATAACAGCTAACAACTTGCTCGTGTAATTTTTCGACAAAATAAGCCAGTTTATAGAGATTATTATTTATTATTAACCAATTTGTAAATTTTAAATCTAGAAACCTACCTGACGTTCTGTAGGCGCCCTGCCTAGCAACTTTTTCAGAACAATCACTACCAAGAACACTCTAGTTCTCTAACTCGTTTTAGCAGATGTTTCTGCAGCTTAGACGCGAAATTATATTCTTAGGTGGTTAATATGTTAATATTTATTTATGTATGATTTATTATGTCTTTTCAACGTCGATTTCCTTTTATTTCGGCGATATTTTCATAAAATAGGACCTAGACGACGACGCTCATAGTACTCAACAAGTTTTTCCGACAGGCTAGTAATATGATGTACATATGTATTATGGATGACGGATAAACCAAATAAAGCTTCGGTCGTCTTGTTGCTTGCATTTTCAAAAATTAAGTATATAGGCCTAGTAAAATTAATTTGAAATAAGGTGTTTCCAAGATATGCATAGCCCGCATTAAACTTTTTTTATTTAAGCCTTTTTATTTAAAGTTTATTTATTGCACTATTATTGTTATTTAGTTAATTTTCACTCTATCAATTATTTTCTTTTTTTCTTGTATTTGTATTTGCAACGCTTAATTTTATCAAGATCTCCATTTCTTGTTTTTGTTAACTGTTGATTTTAACGTTTTGTCTCTTTATTTATTATTTTTTTTTTATCATCTCGTATTTGTTTTGAGATTAGTTCCCGTTTGCGTTTTCTTTTTTGGTCAAAATTTTTGTTTGACTTTGCTCCATGACTTTTTTTTCTTTTTTGACGTATCATTTTTTCTTTTATTTTATTTAATACTTATCTAACTTTTTTTTATACTAACTGATGATGATAAGGTTGGTTTAGTAAATTTTGTATGATAAGCTAAATCAACTTAAGCTGTGACTTTGGGTAAAAACAAAATACATAGAATAAGCAAATATAATCTTATCGCTGAAAGTAAATCTAATTTTATGAATCCGAGCAAAACTTAACATTAACACTAAAGATTATAAATAACGTGTAAGGAAGCCTAAGTTCGAGTGGAATCGAACATTAGATACTCAGCCGTATGTTTTCATTGTTTGTTTGCGTTTGATGGATTTTATATAAAGCGAGTGCTGCATAAAGTGGGCGTAGCCACGCCCATTTTCAAAATTTTTATCAGTCATCCAAATAAGTATATTAATATTATTCTTTGTGCAACATTTCATTCCTTTATGACTTCTAGTTACAAGATGTCACGTTACAAATTCCAAAAGGGTGTTCCAGAAATATCTTTGTTAAAAAGTAGGCGTAGTTATAAACCGATTGGAATAAATTTTTGCGTGTCTATTAACACAAGTTATAAAAGTATATAAACCAAGTTTCGTCATAATATCTCAATTATTTGTCGAGTTATGGGCTCCGAAATCTCGTAGATTCCTTTGTCTAAAAGGAGGCGGAGCCACGCCCATTTTCCAAACTTTTTCTATTTTTTGTTTCCGGTCTATTGTAGAAATCATACCACAAAATTTCAATTAATTATCTTTACATTTGACAAAGATATCGCTTAAAATGTTTTTATTAGGTTACTTTATAAGACCCATATATAAAAGTGGGCGTGGTCGTCAACCGATTTTGGAAATTTTTCGTCCAAACATTTGCCTAAGTAAGTATATCACGCGTACTAAATTTCATTGATATATCTTCAATGGTTTCTGAGTTATGACTCATAAAACTTTCAATATTTGCCCCTTAATAAGTGGGCGTGGCACCGCCCATTTTCCAAAATTTTTGTGGTTTTTGTTTTATGTCCATAGTTGGACTCATACCACAAAATTTCAGTGATAGATCTTTATATTTGACAGAGATATCGCTTAAAATGTTTTTATAAGGTCACTTTATAAGACCCATATATAAAAGTGGGCGTGGCCGTCAACCGATTTTAACAATTTTTCGTCCAAACATTTTCCTAAGTATATTACGCGTACCAAATTTCATCGATATATCTTCAATGGTTTCTGAGTTATGGCTTATAAAATCCCCAATGTTTGACCGTTAATAAGTGGGCGTGGCACCGCCCATTTTCCAAAATTTTTGTGATTTTAGTTTTATGTCCGTAGTTGAACTCGTGCCATAAAATTTCAATGATATATCTTTATATTTGACAGAGATATCGCTTAAAATGTTTTTATTAGGCTACTTTATAGTTCCCATATATAAAAGTGGGCGTGGCCGTCAACCGATTTTGACAATTTTCCGTAAAAACATTTGTCTAAGTAAGTAAATCACGCGACCAAATTTCATCGATATATCTTCAACGGTTTCTGAGTTATGACATATAAAACTTTCAATGTTTGACCCTTAATAAGTGGGCGTGGCACCGCCCATTTTCTAAAATTTCACCAAATTTCTTCATAGGGGCCTGAGCTCAACACGTGTGTAAAATTTCATCGCTCTAGCTATATTAGTGGCTGAGATACCAAATTTCCGATTTTTTCTATATAGGAAAAGTGGGCGTGGTCATGGTCCGATTTCGCCCATTTTCAATACCAACCGTCCCGGTCTCGATACCAACTTGCATTCCAAATTTCATCAAAATATCTCAATTTTTGCGCGAGTTAGAGTGTTTACAGACGGACAGACGGACGGACGGACATGGCTCAATCGATTTCTCTTTTTACCCTGATCATTTTGATATATATAAGTCTATATCTATCTCGATTATTTCATTCTGTTACAATCCACCGTTATGTGATTAAAACTATAATACTCTGTGTACTAGTACAGCTGAGTATAAACAAGTAAGGAAGCCTAAGTTCGAGTGGAATCGAACATTAGATACTCAGCTGTATGTTTTCATTGTTTGTTTGCGTTTGATGGAAATACTGTGTACTTTATATAAATTGAGTGCTGCATAAAGTGGGCGTAGCCACGCCTATTGTTAACATTTTTATCAGTCATCCAACTAAGCATTTGAATATTATTCTTTGTGCAAAATTTCATTCCTTTATGACTTCTAGTTACAAAGATGTCACATTACAAATTTCCAAAGCGTGTTCCAGAAATATCTTTGCTAAAAAGTAGGCGTGGTCATAAACCGATTTCAATAAATTTTTGCGTGTCTATTAATACAAGTTATAAAAGTGTATAAACCAAGTTTCATCATAATATCTCAATTATTTGTCGACTTTTGGGCTCCGAAATCTCGTATATTCCTTTGTCTAAAAGGAGGCGGTGCCACGCCCATTTTCCAAAATTTTTCTATTTTTTGTTTCCGGTCTATTGTAGAAATCATACCACAAAATTTCAATTAATTATCTTTACATTTGACAAAGATATCGCTTAAAATGTTTTTATTAGGTCACTTTATAATACCCATATATAAAAGTAGGCGTGGTCGCCAAACCGATTTCGCTAAAATTTTGAACATGTATTACCACAAGTAATAAAAGTGTACACACCAAGTTTCGTCAATATATATAAATTATTTGTCGAGTTATGGGCTCAGAAATCTCGTATATTCCTGTTTCTAAAAAGAGGCGGTGCCACGCCCATTTTCCAAAATTTTTGTGTTTTTCGTTTTATGTCCGCAGTTGGACTTCTGCTATAAAATTTCAATGACATATCTTTATATTTGACAAAGATATCGCTTAAAATGTTTTTATTAGGCCACTTTATAATACACATATATAAAAGTGGGCGTGGCCGTCAACCGATTTAGGAAAATTTTCGTCCAAACATTTACCTAAGTAAGTATATCGCGCGTACCGAATTTCATCGATATATCTTTAACGGTTTCTGAGTTATGACTCATAAAACTTTCAATGTTTGCCCCTTAATAAGTGGGCGTGGCACCGCCCATTTTCCAAAATTTTTGTGGTTTTTGTTTTCTGTCCGTAGTTAGACTCCTACTACAAAATTTCAGTGATATATCTTTATACTTGACAGAGATATGGCTTAAAATGTTTTTATTAGGTCACTTTGTAATATTCATATATAAAAGTGGGCGTGGCCGTCAACCGATTTTAACTATTTTCCGTCCAAACGTTTGCCTAGGTAAGTAAATCACGCGTACCAAATTTCATCGATATATCTTCAATGGTTTCTGAGTTATGACATATAAAACTTTCCATGTTTGACCCTTAATAAGTGGGCGTGGCACCGCCCATTTTCCAAAATTTCATCAAATTTCTTCCTAGGGGCCTGAGCTCAACACGTGAGTAAAATTTTATCGCTCCAGCTATATTAGGGACTGAGATACCAAATTTACGATTTTTTCTATATAGGAAAAGTGGGCGTGGTCATGGTCCGATTGCGCCCATTTTCAATACCAACCGTCCCAGTCTCGATACCAACTTGCATTCCAAATTTCATCAAAATATCTCAATTTTTGCGCGAGTTAGAGTGTTTACAGACGGACGGACGGACAGACGGACGGACGGACGGACGGACGGACGGACATGGCTCAATCGATTTCTCTTTTCACCCTGATCATTTTGATATATATAAGTCTATATCTATCTCGATTATTTCATTCTGTTACAATCCACCGTTATGTGATTAAAACTATAATACTCTGTGTACTAGTACAGCTGAGTATAAAAAAAGAGGACATTTACTACATAAATGCATACATACAACCGGCAAAAAAGTTTTGCTTATTGTTGACAAATCAGGTCTAGAAAAGGAGTACGCTGGCAGTGCTGCTTCTGTTATGCACTCACTCTGTCTGCTCCTAACTCTCTGATACGTATCTAGGCTTTATTTCGCATGGCGGATAAGCCAAATAAGCGAATAAGGTGTGCTCTCAGACAGAGAGAGAGAGTAGGTACTCCTTATGGCCTAATGACATCAACACAGGAAAATCAGCCTTATTTTAAGCCTCACGCCAAACAAATTTGCTACCCTTATAAGTTTCGGGTCTTATTTCGTAAGCCTTTAAATCTGCTGTTTTAATTCTTAAATAAGGCTTAGATTTTTTGGTGAGTATTTATTTATTTATGTGGTGATTAACGCGACTAGGGTGTTAATTATGAATTGTGAATGGGGCCAGTGACTGTTCTTTTTTTTTTCATTACAATTGTGAAGTGTTTTTATAATACACTGGCGCGAATATACATAACTCTAACTACTTTTAGGCCGAGCTTTCTTCCAATTCGAGGCGTGCTCCTTAATTTTAATTTTTGTTCTACCATTGGGTGGACCTAAAGTTTTATACCGACTCCAAACGGCGAATGCATATTTTGTGAGAAGATTTTTCATGGCGAACTACACTCGAAGAAATGCCTACACATTATATGTATGAGTAATAAAGTAGAAAGTAAAGACAAAAAAATGTTGTTCGATCCCACCATGCAAAGCTCGAGAAATAGGCAATCGTCTATGGCAACAAATTGGCGACTCGCCGATTTATTGCCTTTGTGAGAAATCGGCAAAATTTCTAATTTATTGCAGCAACGTATCGATTTCTTATTACAAAAAATCAGAAACATTTGTTTCCCCTTCTCTTCTTGCCAATTTGTTGCCTTTATAATCAATTGGAAATAATTATTTGTTTTTACTTGGCGATGAGAAATGAAAATATCAGAAAGCTTTGAAACGAATCGTTCAGGTAATAAGAAAACGAATCATTGAGGTAATCAGAAAACGAGTCGACTGTGCGAGTTGCCTTCGGCGGACGTTTTAGTCCGACTAGTACTAAGAAATCGGTAAGATTTCGATATTGCTTGCAATATATTTATTTTCAAAACGACTCGTTTTTTTATTGCTGGCAACAAAAAATGTTTGGTGGGATTAGTGCTTGCCTTTCGCCGGTGAGCTGAGCAGGTGACTAAATAAAATTACCTGTGTGCTTAAAAAGGCAATTGTTTATGCTATGCGATTTTATAACTTTATGCTTTTTATTTTTTAATCAACAAAATAAACAACAAAGAATACATATGTATGTGTTTAACGATGACTAAAAAACGTATTAAAACATTACGTCAAAACCGTAAAAATAACGGTAACTTGCATTTAGACAGGGTTTCTGTGTGTCACAAAATGGAAGAAAACATAAAACGGAAAATCAAATTTAAAAAAAAACATGTATGTACATATGTATGTACATAGATAACAAAAATCTATAAAAAATACATACATACATATATAATTACTTATGTATACATATGTACATATGTAGATAACAAAAGTGGACGAGAGCAAACAAACAAAAATCATCAATTTTGTATTATTCAAAGGAAATTGCCATTGGCAGCATTGCTGATTGATTGATGGCCGGCCGATCACGACGATGCTGACGACCACAACGCCGCTGACGCTGACGTTGACGCTGATAGGCGACAGTGCGGCGATTGATTTGCGGCTACTAGTGCTGGAAGCGATATCGATATACATACATAATATCGGTACATCGATGTTTTTTTTATTTCGGTAAATTCAGCTGCTGTAATGGTCCATACCTATGTCGAGTTTTTTTCTCAAAAATATTTTTTTTTTTTTAGCATCCCATATATTTTGCCAACTGTATAAATAAAATACATCTAACAATTTTGTGGTTCGTTAAAAGTAATTAGTAATTAATAATGACTTAATAAACATGGTGGGCATGTATGGATTGCTCTCAGTAGCGCATCCATTTATTGTAGTGCATCAGCAAAGATCTGTAAATGATTTTCTTTTGAGGCGTACGAAATTGGTTGGTCTTGCCGTCAGGGCTAGAACGAGTGGGTTGGGGTGAGCTAATATTCTCATTTTGTATGATGCAGCATACTTTCTGATTTCTTGAGAGATAGTACGTATCTTTAGGTCACGATGTAGTTGGTCGTTCGTGACGTAGTAGGGCGCATTTACAATCATTCTAATGGTTTTCGATTGGAATCTTTGGAGAATCTCTATATTTGAGTTTGCTGCGGTTCCCCATAGCTGTATGCCATAGGTCCAGATGGGTTTTAAGATAGCTGAGTAGAGCAGGAGTTTGTTGTCGATTGATAGTTGGGAGTTTCGATTCATGAGCCAATAAAGATTTCTCAGTTTTATACCAAGAGCTTTTCGTTTGGTGAATATGTGGGTTCTCCATGTTAGTTTTCTGTCGAGATGCATACCCAGGTACTTTGTTACGTCACTTTGCGGTATATCAATGCCATTGAGTTTTACGGGTGGGCAAGTGTTACGTCTAGTGGTAAACGTCACTTGAACAGATTTTGATTCATTTGACTTTATCCGCCAGTCTTTCAGCCAATGGGTCATTTTATTTAAACTTCTTTGAAGCTTGAGTGAGGCGACGTTAGGGTTGAGGTCTGAAGCCAGTACAGCAGTGTCATCGGCAAAAGTGCCGATAGTGACTCCTTCTGCTATTGGGAGGTCGTATGTGTAAAGTAGGTACAGTATTGGGCCCATTACACTACCTTGCGGGACGCCTGCTAAGCTCTCGTAAAGCTCAGACTGCTCTGCTCCTTCTTTGACGAAAAAGTAACGATTTTTTAGATAAGATTGTATAAATAGAAAGTAGCTTGTAGGGAGAGTATTTTTTATTTTATAGAGCAGGCCGTCGTGCCATACGCGATCAAAAGCTTGGGATATATCTAGAAAGGCAGCTGTACATTGTTTTTTTTGCTCAAAGGCAGAGTAGATTTTCTCGGTAAGTCTATGTACTTGTTCAATTGTTCCGTGTCCTCTTCTGAAGCCAAATTGGTGATTAGGTATAATGTTACGCTCTTCTATTTTGGGTAGGAGTCTTTTAAGGAAGAGAACTTCCAAGACTTTTGAGACAATGGGCAGCAGACTAATGGGTCTGTAAGACGCTGCCGTATCAGGGGGCTTTCCTGGTTTCAGAATCATTTTCATCTGAGCGACTTTCCATTGAGGGGGTATGAATGCAGTTATTAGTACTGCATTAAAAAGTTGGGTGAGAAATTGTATGCCTTCGTAAGGTAAGTGTTTTAGTACATTGCCATTAATAATATCGTACCCAGGAGCTTTCTTTGGGTTGAGCATCGCTATTACGGTTTTTACCTCCGATATTGCGAATCGTTTTATGGGGAGGTCCATTTGATAGGGATGACTCAGAGTATTTTTCACTTCTGTTGTTGTGCTTAGTGGGGGTTCAATATCATGTGGGGTGAATACTGATTTTAGGTGGCGTGCAAAAGTATTTGCTTTCTCTGCGTCACTTTTCGCCCATTCTTTATTTTCCATTCGTATTGGAGAATTGTAGAAAATCGGCCTTTTTAGCTTACTAGCAGCTTTCCAAAGGGAGTAATCAGTTGCAGCTGTTGCATCAATATTACTGAGATACTGTTGAACTTGTCTGTTGTGTTCAATTTTGAGGATATTTTTGAGTTCTTTGGTGAGAGCATTCAATCTTTTCTTGTCGTCGGGGTGACGGGTTTGTTGCCATTTTTGCCTTGCGAGTCGCTTTTCTTTGAGCTTAGCTTGTATGTTGTGGGTAACGCTTGTCCTTTTTTGTCTGATGAGGGTGGGAGTTGATTTCCATGCAGCTTGTTGGATGCAGCTGTTAAAATGTTCGACTGCTGCCTCTATATCTTCAGCAGATTTCAGGGCTAATTTGAAGTCAAGATTAGACGTGATGATGTGTCGGAAGTATTCCCAATCAGTTTTCCGATTGTAAAGGCTGCATTGTTCCGCTGCCGGTGTAAAATTTTTATCAATTGTTACCAGGATTGGAGAGTGGTCGGAAGACAATTCAAAGCACGATTTGCAATTTATATCTGAAGAATTCACGCCTTTCACCACGCAGAAATCGATTAAGTCGGGTATTTTATTTTTATCTGTTGGCCAATAAGTGGGAGTTCCAGTAGAGAATGGAGTTAAACTGAGATTGCTAATAGCATTATATAGTTGTCTTCCTTTAGGGGTAATGAGACGAGAGCCCCAGAACGTGTGTTTGGCATTGTAATCGCCCCCAGCTAGAAATCGATTTCCAAGAGTTTTGAAGAAATTTTCATATTCTGCAGTGCTGATAGAGTGCCTCGGCGGGCTATAGATAGCAGAGAGTGTAAGCTGGCCGCTCGGGTCTTCAATGACAATATTTGTGGCTTGTATAGCATTTGTACGGAATGAATTCGTGCTGTAATGTTTAATACTTTTCCGTATCAAGATACCTGAGCCTCCATGAGCGTTGTTACTGGGGTGTTTTGTGTGGTAAAACTTGTAGTTGGGTACTTCAAAGTAGCTCAAAAATATGGAAAATATCGATACCCGTAAACATCGATATTTTTCCAGCACTAGTGGCCACTCGAAAAACAGGAATTTTTACATACATACAAACTTATCGTCGTCGTCGTCGTTTAACAAATCAAAATGGCAACAAAAGCAAATGTGTCAAAAGTGAACCGGTTATCATTAGTGTGAGTGCTCAGGACCTGTTTAGTTAATTGGGTAATTTTCTAGTGCTGACAATGTTTTATCAACATACAAATATGTATGTATATATTTTTTTCATTTTATTATAACATTATTATATGTAATTTAAACATTAACCACAGCTACATAAATTACGTTTGAAACTGGCTGAAGAGACGATAATGAGCTGGAGCGGCAAAAACGAGTTGAGTGAGACAAAAGTAAACAGGAAATTGCTTTTTCAAGTTAGCAAGACAACAATAAAAAAAAGCAAACAAGTAAATCGCAAAGAAATAAAAATGTTTGAAAAAGGAAAATAATTGAAACCACTTACAACCCACTGGCTTCGGCGTAATTTGCGATCTCAAAAACTACTGCTACCCAGAATGGATGAGGTTGATGAGCACACAGTTGCTTTTGTGGTACAAAAAAAAATAATTTCTAAACGGATGTTTCACATATAGGAGCTGAATTACCCGAATTAAATTATAGATAAAGGTGGAGGAGGTTGAAGGTGTAGGTAGATGAAGGAAAAAAAGGAACGGGAAAAAGAAAAAAAAACAAACTTTCAATTGCTTAAGACTGTTTCGGGAAACCAGTTAGATCCTAAAGAGTTATGTATTTCATCTCTAATTAAAAAAATACACGACGAGACGAGAAAAGTAATTTAAACGTGCAAGGGTCCGAAAACTCGACAGTATTACGACGTACCGTGTACGCTTTCGAGATGATACTGTTGGTATGGCTTTTAAAAGATAACGTTGCGTCAAAAGTCAGAATAAGGTCTTTAGTCTCAGTAATGTTATCTAGAGCACTATTTGCGATGGAATAGAGAGTTGAGACGGCATTTTGGCGCCTGTTGAAAGATATATGAAAAGATTTACTAACATCTACAGACAGTCTTGACATCATACACCATAAAGCTCAAGAAAAAATTGGAATTAATTTCTTAATTAATTTTGACGTTTCATTTTTTGTTGAAGAAATATATATATTATATAATCTATTTATTTCTTGGCAAAACCAGCGTTGGCAACCTCATTTTTGGTCAAATATTGTAATAGATTTTCTTGTGAAGTGGATACTGCCTAAAGAAAATTTGACACAAGACAATTTCTTGACCATTTCTTAAGCTTTTTTTATATGGAGTTTTAGCTTTTCGTGTGATGTGGATACCCTGCTTGAATGGCAAAATGGAGATGATTAAGATCATGTTGAAGTTTTCTAGCATCAACTGAATTCGTAATTACCTCGAACCGGGTTAGGGAAAAAAGTGGAACATATTGATGGGGGCTTGCAACTCCCATACAAAGTTAATCTTTCATAACTTTTTGGTTGCTTGTTTTTCCGACAGGGTAGGAATATGATGTATTGTGGAACGATTTTCTTTCATGCTGAATATCTCTCCTTGACATTTGTAAGGAGATTAAAAACATCAGTACCACACTTAGAAGAAAAAATGGGAGATATTTGAGAAGGAGGCGTGGAACCCCGAAAAAAAGTGTTGGTAGTAGGACAAGACATCAATGAAAATAAAACCCTGATTAGGCCTCCTATTTGATACCAATATTAACTTAAATATAGAGATAGGGTGGGGCTAGAGCTAGGGGATAAGGATGGGGATTGGTATATGGATTAGGAATAGAGGTAGGGAAAGTTGGGTTTTTCGTGGCGAATATATGTATATATATACATATATAACTTTTATTCAGAGAATTGCAAATTTTTTAGTATTCACAGTCATTGCGATGGAAAGTAAGATAATGGTGAGCAACACGCTAATCAAGCACTTTTTCTTTAAACTAAGGATTAAATTTTAGGCAGAACAACGTCTGGCGGGTCAGCTACCCAGGGCTACGCCTGATTTATATAGATGATTGTCTTAAATGTTTTTTTTTTTTGTCTACTAGGTTAGCACTGGAAGTATGTATTTCTACACCATTTCCACATGGATTTTAGAAAACGTCAATTGGATTTTAGAAAGTGAAAATTGGATTTTAGAAAAGTAGATTAGAAATACAATTCAAATTTTCCAAAATCCAATTGACTCTTTCTAAAATCCAGTTGACGCTTTCTACAATCCACCTGGAAATGGTGTAGAATTTATGTATCTTAAAAAAAACAGGGAAGCGATTTATTTAAGCAAGCTGAGAGTTCCGTTTTGTATCCTGGCATATTCATATGTATTTATTGTTTTGCTGTGTAACTTTTGGCTCCACAATTTAGCTGAAATTAAGCCTGTCGAAATAAAATTACAACTTAAATTCCATTTAAAAAAAAAAAAGTAAAAAAAAAAACATTGTTAGAACCAAAATCTCCTTTGTGCAGGGTAATAAGGTCTTGTTCCACTTTTCTCAAGTTCTTATTACCTACCAAAAAAGAACACATACCAAAAACTACTTAATAAAACCATATGGTAGGTATCTATTTTTTTCGTTTTTAAGCCAGCTTTTTTTTGTGGCCGCTGTGGTGCAGTGGGTAGAGTGCTCGCCTGCTATGCCAGAGGTCTCGGGTTCAAACCTCAGTCCGAACAAACACAAAAAAAATTTTCTAATTAGTAAAAATCCAATATTGGGTTTTTTAAGAGCAGCGGTCACCTCTCGGCAGTGGGCGGCATACCCTCCGAGTGTATTTCTGCCATGAAAAAGCTTCTCACAAAAAATGCATTCACCGTTCGGAGCCGGCATAAAACTGTAGGTCCACCCAATTAGTAGAAAAAACAAAAAGGAGCACACCCCGAATTGGGAGAGAAGCTCGGCCATAAAACTCGTTGTATTATATATTAACCCTAGAACCATTATGTACGTAAATTTTACGTATATAGAATTTTCAAATTGTGATTGCACAAGTATAACATACTGTAACGGTACCTAACTCCGGCAGTGCTTGCAGCATGTATTTTTACGTATACACGAATATAAAAGTACAACAAATGTTGTCATTTGAAGGTGTGAGAGCGATTGGCGCAAATCCCTATACGTAAAATTTACGTATAGTTAGTAATAAGCGAAAAAATAGGATATGGTATTTAATATGAAAGTGTAATATTCTCATGTAATTTTTTTATAACGCGACAGTATATTATATTATTATTGCTCAGAAACGTTCCGGGGTCATCCGGGTCCACATTTTGACCCATATCTGGGGACCCAACCTAGGAATCATAATGAGTACAGCTCCATGTAAAAGCCCTGCTCAAAGCCTTTTTTTTTATATCAATATTGCTCAAAAAAATTCCGGGGTCATCCGGGTCCACGTTTTGACCTATATCTCTGGACCTGGAACAAAAATTAGTAAAAAAATTTAAAAAAAAATCGCAAGAAATTAAAAAAATTTTGACCAGCTATCGCTCAGCGAGGTTTTGTTCAACCGCTACAAGTTGTATGTCATTGGAAGCGTATTTTAATTTCCTTTCGAACGAGGTACTGCTTGTGCTTATCGCTCTTGTAACTTTAGCGAAAAATACTTTTGAATGAAGTGATACCCAGAAAAACACAAAATTACGCATTATCATATGTATAACCATAGAAAAATCAAAAAAAAGTTTTGAGATCAGGAATTTCTTAGTATTTTATTCAAATTAACCATTTGTAAAGTAGTGTAATCAACTTTGGCTGCAAAATGGAGAACAATGAGAGTTGTATTAGGCGGATTCTAATCACTACGTAAAATTTACGTACATTAGTAATAACGTAGTATGTAATATCGTTATGGTTCTAGGGTTAAACCAGCTTTTTGGCCTCTTTCTTCACACATACTAAGAAGCGCGCAAGCGGTGGAGGCGTTGAACTGCTAAAACAAACAACAAAATTAACATTAACTAAAAAATATATGTATGTATGTATATAAAAAAAAAACACACGAACAAACAAAAAAAAATTCAAAGTCAATAGAACATAAAAAACGTGGTTGAGTGGTGGCTAAAATACAAAAAAAAACGCAACAAATTATTATTAAATTACTCTTTTCAGTTAAGTATACAAGTCTGTACATAATAAGTATATATGTACGTACATATGTATGCATGGCTGTATGTCTGTATACATATGTGTATGTACGTATTGTACCTACATAATTTAATTTCGAAAAGTATGTTATTTAAATTTCAAGGTTAAAAGACAAAACACCACCAACTCCAACAATGGCAGCAACAACAACAACAACACTTCCAGTCAAGCAAATGATACTCGAGAGTTCATATAAAATAGTCAGCCAAGTCAACCAACCGGTTCAGAAGTAAAAAAAAAAATAAATAAAATATGAAATAAAAACAACAAACTAATTGCCGCCCGAAGATTACATACATATGGGAGCCAACTACTAGTATGTACATATACATATGTTACATACAAAGATCCCTGCAAAAATCATTGGATTATATACTCCACTAACATAGCCCAAACGACCGATTCATATATCTGCATCGCTTCGTAGTTAGTAGTAGTGGGACTTTTTTCGAATAATATTCGAATAAATGTTATTGGAATAAACGAATAATATTATTCGTGGGAAAAAATTCGAATAGTACTATTCGAATAGTATTATTCGAATAGTTATTATTCGAATAGTATTTTTCGAATAGTGTTATACATATATACATACATAGTATATGTACACACGTGCTCGCTTTTTGTGCATAGACATGTAGGTATATGTACATATGTGTTTGTATGTTCCCAATTTGCCACTGAGTGAAGTCGAGTTCGAATCGAGGTCGATTCGACGTCGTTTTGCGAAACTCGCCGGAGTGAACTCGAATCGAAGTCTTTATTTTATAAAAAAATCAAATTCGTTCCGACTTCGAATTATAACATCGGATCAATTTCGTGACGATGTCGGTTTGTCGAATTCGTAGCGTGTATTTTGTAACAAAGCGGGAATGAATTCATATGTACATCTCAACTTATTTTATATTTAATGAAGTTATATGGCTTTAAAATAAACCTGCTTTCGTCCAATAAAACCATTGTCGTAAGAGCACTAAGTATGTTCTCTTTAACTAAATTTCTTGTATTGAAGAAGTGTTTTCTATGCTCACTGCATTAGCGACTCCCGGACGTTCCAATACTCCAAGCATTCATTATGAAGCGTTATCAAGTCGTCAATTGTACGTCGTCAAAGATTCGTTTTTGCACGTCGTCTACGAGTCGTTTTGGCACGTCGTCAATGACTCGTTTATGTGGCTCGCTAGTGAACTGTTCTTTTCATCCACTTACGACTTCGCCGGCAGGTCGTACGCGATAGTCGCTGGCGAACGAATCTTTCACTAGACCGAGCCGGAATCGAATTCGATTCGAAGTCGTTTGGCAAATTGGGTTATTATAAATATGTATGTGGAGACATATGTATGCACGTGTGAAGGGAAGTGGATGTTTTTTTGTTATTGTATGTACATATGTATGCTTTTGGTTTTTGTAGCGCCTAGTTAGTAAATTTGCAAGTGCACGCTGGTTTGTACGAGTGTACATATTTATATGCATAATTTGGGAATTCTCGTTAGTAGGTAGAACTTTCTTTATGTTTGTAGGTGCAAGGAATTCCATAAAGAGTGACAAAAAAAGCAAACACTATGTACCTGCATACCTAGGTACCTACCTATTATTTATCTTAATTGTGGTTAGGGTAGAGGCATTCGTTTTGGGCTATAATACCATATTAAAAAAATTTTGGAAAGAATTCGAAGAAAAGCGGAATTTCTAAAGGACAGGAATTATGCAAAATACTTCTGAGAGCCACTGTATATATGTAAATATGTATGCAAAAAACCTTAATGCTATTAAACGCATTTAATATAACCATTATTAAAAAAATTAACGGCTTACAACAGTATATGGGCAATTCCAGAATGTCGAACGTGACGTTCGCACATCTTTAAAGCTCAACGAAGTATGCATAGCGTTGAATATTTTTCCTCTGATTTTCATCTTTAGAAAGCACTTGAGCAGCACTATAATCGATGCAAATAAGAAGTAGTATCGGTTTCAAGCTTCTGAGATATTATCATTTAAAGAGTGATGGCGAACGTGACAAAAAGAAAATCAAATTTGTACCTAGATGCTATCAGAAAAGTTCAAAATTCTGCTAATTTTGGTCCATCATTTAAGAAGTAACGATTAGAGATCAAAGTAGAATAATGTAGCTCTCTACTGATGGTTTTATCGTGAAAATATATGCACTAGTTAGATTTTTATAACCTTAGGAAAAAATCTGTAACGTGATATGACGAACGCGACAAAATTTCGCATGCGTGGTCATAACGATTAGTTCAAGTAATTTAAACTTAGAATAACTTAAATTGACAAAATTTTCTATTTTTTCGATGAAGATAATTGTACACTAGCACAAATAGTGAACATAAGTACAATAGTTAAGGGGAACGCGTAAAATCGCGGAAAAATGAAATTCTATATTGCTAAATATTTATTAATTTCCACTGTCAATTCGGAAATCTATGTGGATAAAGATTATTTAGAAAAGTTCTAGTAGATTAAATTTAGAGGCTATACCCCAAAAAAGCTATATCTGAACTATCGGTTGTATGGCAGCTATATGTTTTAGCGGTCCGATCCTGACAAATTTTGGTGACATTATTTAGGTCCATATGGGTACAAATACTCTAAAGTTTCTCTAATATATCTTGAGAAATACCTACACCTTGATTTAATTTTTTCCTCATTCTTACACAGATTCGACAATATATGGCGAGATCCCTTGTCCTTTGTCTTTATTTAAATACAATTTTAAATATGTAGGTAGGTAACTATTCATATTAAGATAAATACATATTAGGTAGGTAGGTACACTGAGAGAAAAAAAATATATGGGACCCCTCCAGAAATTGTTTACCTATTTTGAACACTACTTTCTTTGTTTTGAGTAAATTTTCCTTAAAACATGTTAAAAGGTTTATAAAATATTGTTGTTACATGCGTTACCATGGTTTCATATACTTGTTTTGAAAAAATTCATACATTAAAACAGGGCTGCTCAACGCTCTCGTATTGAAAGTACAAATCTCAATACATCTACAAATTTTGTATATGCACTGAAAAATTTTTTTTCTCATTTAAATTTTTTTTATCAATTCCAATAAAATATTATTTTAGAATTTGGCTTCAAATGGTAGTATCACATACATACAAATTTTTTTAATTTTTATATGAAAATTTTTTGAATACAAATTTTTTACAGTGCTTTCATTTTTCGAATTTTTTTTTCATTACACATTTGTTATTGTAAATTTCGATTTCTTACGGCAGTGCTCGAGCTCCTATACAAAGTGCCTTTGCTCTGCACATTCAATATGAATCATAGGCACATACATATAAATTTTTTTGATATCTGAGTGCTTATGGGAGTGCACAGAAAATTTTATTTTCATATTTCAAGTGCAAATATGTATCTGTGCCTATGATTCGGAACAAAACAAAAACAATTGTGCTTTGAGTGCCTATGAGGTGAGCAGCCCTGCATTAAAATAATGAAAAATTCTTTAAGCGCCATTCCATTCCCAACTTTCCTTGTTTTGAAGACTTGATTTCTTTAATTTTGAGAAATTAAATTCCCATACAAATCCCCATGGCAACGAATTTGTTTGAATGTTTTTTTCACATTTTTGAGAAAATTTACACAAAACAAAGAAAATTTTGTATTGGGACGCGTGTTCAAAATAAGGAAAATTATGTCTTTGATCGAGAGAAATTTTTTTTTTGAGTGTACATTGTGTTTGCTTTTTTTGCCACGCTTTATGAAATTCCTTCACTTATATGTATGTATGTACCTACAAACATAAAGGAAGATCTACCTACTAACGAGAATTCCCAAATTTCTGGGACACTACGTACATATATGTATGTATGTACATTGCAGTGGCGGGCCTAGCATAAATTGCCTGGGCAAGCCTATGTGTGAAGGATAACCATTAGCCATTTATGTAATTTCCTTTGCTGTATTATTTAAAAGTCTGATTGCGTTCCGTCATTGACTTTGATTTAGAGTTCTCGATTTCTTTTTAACATTTTCGAGTGGCCCGAATAAATGCTTTTCAATGCTCGAACGCTCGTTTGTTTGTTTATTACGCGTATGTTTGTACGGGCATTTCAACAATTCGGGTATGTGAAGATCGTTTTATCTCGTTTATTTATTTTTTTTTTTTCATGTTTTTTTTATTTTTGTTTTCCTGATACACATTTTTTTGTTTGTATACTCAGAGAAAAGGAATAAAAAAAAAAATTTTATTTTTATAATGCACGTTTTAAACCAAGTCATTTTTATTTTATAAATGAAAATTTTTAAATTAAAAATTAAATTTTTTAAATTAAAACGAAAGTTTTTCCTTCAAAATCTCATTGTGCTTAAAATAAAAATAAACATTTTTAAATTAAAATTGTTTTTTCTTGATTTTGCAATTTTACTCTGAACATTTTTAAAATAAGAAATTTCGTATTTACATAATTCTTAAATATAAAAATGTGCGCCAGGGAAATCTTACACGAATGCGCAGAGGTATTTTTAGTTTCCTTATACCGACGGAAATTTCAGCAGTAGCAAGTGTATTTGCCTATTGCCTAAAAAATGGGCGCTTTAGTGTTTGAAAAACTGAGGTCCAATTTGATTTCCACCGCTTTTTAAAATTATCTTGATATTGTGCCAATAGTCGCCAAAAATCACAATCAACCCTTTTATAATCTGATATTTATGTTTGCATGCACATGCAGATGTAAGAAATTATGTGCATAAGTATGTACCTACATGCAAACGAAAATCAAATCAAATATACATATGGCTGTGAATACTGAACTTTTGAATGCCGAAGCCAGCTTCATATTCGCATACAAATTTGATGTGAAAAATAAAAAAAGTGCTTTGCTAGTTTTTTTTCAATTTAAGTCTGAAAATAAGCAATTAGTTTCTCCTTAGCGAAAGCGAGAAAAAAAGCTATGTTATTTCTGTTTTGAAAGCCTCGTAAAAGCTAATGTGTGGAAACGTTGAAGCATGCTCACTGTGCTGTGATTGGCTGTACAAACAAAATACACATTGTGAGGTGGATTGGTGGTGTATTTGCGCTATTTTCTTAGCAGGCTTTTAGGGGCATTTACAGTGGAGGCTATATTATTGAGATCTTAAATAGTAAACACATTTAAAACGTAAAATAACCAGATTTTAAAGAATTTCGCCATTTACATATACATCGCGAAGATACACAAAAAAATCAGTGCGGAAGCCCAAATAAAATTTTAAAAATTTAAAAGCAAATCGCGAGTGCCTTAAACTCAAAATACGTCGCCCCGGGCGTTTCTCAAGTTTTCTACTTCCCGGGAGTGTAAAGTGAACGTCATTGTTTAAGTGCACGCAGCAATTTATTGCAATTTATTAAAATATAAAAGTGAGACTCCACATAGCGGGAGAATCCAAAAGGAAAAAAAAAAAAAAAAGAAAAACAATAACAAAATAGCAAAACAGCAAAACAAAGCATAATATAAAATACGACTAAAAATTTAGTGCAGGTTGTGGACCGCGCTATATAATTTTAACGCCTAAAAGTAGGCATTAAATCCAAAACAAAAATATACAACATCAAGAGTTGCCTGAGTGCTAAACCCGTAAATACCCACTTAATTTCAAACTAATGCCAAAAAAGAAAAAAAGTAAGTACAAGTAAATAGTATGCCCCCTAATCACACTCCCCCTAAAGAGGGAGGCTCCCAACAACTGCAGCAAGTCCAATTGCAGCAAACCCCGAAATCCCAGGGAGTAACCCAATCAATAGCTCAACCATCACACCAATCCCACACGCCTAGCGTCCCCGTACCAAACATACAACAGCAAATTGAAAGCCTCCAAAGGCAACTTAAAATGCTGTATGCCCAACAACAGCAAGCCCAGAAACCCCAAAATGCGGGAAACTCTACAACTGCTACCCCAACTAACGAATGGAAGAATGTGACCAATTCCAAACGTCAACGCGAAAGCCCAGGTAAAAGTACTGGCACTAAAAAGCAGGCAATGCTTGATCAATACTGGCTTGGAACCTGCCAACCAAATGAAAATGCGAACGAAAACAGATTTGCCTCCCTTGAAGTTGAGGAAACAAACCAACCTACTGAAAAAAAAATATCCAAACCGCCGCCAATATTTATAGACAAAGTTCAAAACTTTCCCCCTCTAATGAGCCTACTACAAGAAGTTGCTCCAAAATCCTATGATCTAAAGCTCACAGGCAAAGATCAAGTAAAAGTTCAAGCATCATCCCTGGATGCCTACAAAACCATCGTATCCCAATTAGAACAGAAGGGTACAGAGTTCTATACTTACAAAACAAAACAAGAACGTAACTTCAAAGTAGTTCTTAGAAACATGCACTACTCAATAAACCCGCAAGAAATTGTCGATTCTTTAAAAGATCTCGGTCACTCAGTCACAAACATCTGGAACATAAAACACAGAGTCACGAAAAAGCCTCTACCCATGTTTATCATTGAGCTCAAACCCGACTCCAACAACAAGGAGATATATCAAATCAAAAACCTCCTGCACTCAAAAATTACTTTCGAGCCCCCACACCCGAAGCATGAAATACCACAATGCGCCAATTGTCAGCAATATGGCCACACAAAGTCCTACTGCCGGCGAAAATCAGTATGTATAAAATGTGCTGGAAACCACCTCTCCTCTGATTGCAAGCGAAAGACAAGATCTGACGATGTCAAATGCGCTCTATGTGAAGGTAACCATCCAGCAAATTATAAAGGCTGTATGGTATACAAAAACCTCCAAAGCGCCAAATACCCAACTCTGAGGAAAAAAGCTCCTGCACAGCCTCAAGAGAAACCAAAACAGCCAAGTCAAACCCCAATTCAGATTGAAACCCCAATTCAAATTGACCCATACTCAGTCACATATGCTGAAGCAGCAAAGAAAGGCGTAAAACCCCGCTCGAACCCTAATAATGCTATTCAAAATAGTAATGAAACCCACACACCAACGCAAAACACTAACGAAATGCGAGAAATGATAGACTTACTCAAACAAGTCATGCAACAAATGACAGCAATGATGAGCCTCCTCGTCACCTTCTCGACTAAAAACTGTACATCTTCAACCCGTTAAATATTATTATTTGGAATGCCAACGGCCTATCCAAACACTTACTTGAAGTTAAAGCTCTACTTCAGACCCATGATATAGATATACTCCTCATATCGGAGACCCATTTTACGGACAAAAGCTACTTTGAAGTACCCAACTACAAGTTTTACCACACAAAGCACCCAAGTAACAAAGCTCATGGAGGCTCAGGTATCTTGATACGGAAAAGTATTAAACATTACAGCACGAATTCGTTCCGTACAAATGCTATACAAGCCACAAATGTTGTCATGGAAGACCCGAGTGGCCAGCTTACACTCTCTGCTATCTATAGCCCGCCGAGGCACTCAATAAGCACTGCGGAATATGAAAATTTCTTCAAAACTCTTGGAAATCGATTTCTAGCTGGCGGCGATTACAATGCCAAACACACATTCTGGGGCTCTCGTCTCATTACTCCTAAAGGAAGACAACTATACAATGCCATTAGCAATCTCAATTTAACCCCATTCTCTACTGGAACTCCCACTTATTGGCCAACAGATTCAAATAAAATTCCCGATTTAATCGATTTTTGCGTGGTGAAAGGCATGACTTCGTCAGATATAACTTGTAAACCCTGTTTTGAATTCTCTTCCGACCACTCTCCAATCCTGGTAACAATTGATAAAAATTTTACACCCGCAGCGGATAAATGCAGCCTTTACAATCGGAAGACTGACTGGGAATACTTCCGACACATCATCACGTCTAATCTGGACTTGAAATTAGCGTTGAAATCTGCTGAAGATATAGAGGCAGCAGTCGAACATTTTAACAACTGCATCCAACAAGCTGCGTGGAAATCAACTCCCACCCTCACCAGACAAAAAAGGACAAACGGTACCCACAACATAAAAGCTAAGCTCAAAGAAAAGCGACTCGCGAGGAAAAAGTGGCAACAAACACGTCACCCCGACGACAAGAAACGATTGAATGCACTCACCAAAGAACTCAAAAATATCCTCAAAATTGAACACAACAAACAGGTTCAACAATACCTCAGTAATATTGATGCAAAAGCTGCAACTGACTACTCCCTCTGGAAAGCCGCAAGTAAGCTAAAAAGACCGATTCTCTCTAATTCTCCTATACGAATGGAAAATAACGAATGGGCGAAAAGTGATGCAGAGAAAGCAAATACTTTTGCACGCCACCTAAAGTCAGTATTCACCCCACATGATATTGAACCCTCACTAAGCACAACAACAGAAGTGGAAAATACTCTGAGTCACCCCTATCAAATGGACCTCCCCATAAAAAGATTCGCAATATCGGAGGTAAAAACTGTAATATCGAAACTCAACACAAAGAAAGCTCCTGGATACGATATTATTAATGGCAATGTACTAAAGCACTTACCTTACGAAGGCATAAAATTTCTCACCCAACTGTTTAATGCAGTACTAATAACTGGATTTATACCCGCTCAATGGAAAGTCGCTCAGATGAAAATGATTCTGAAACCAGGAAAGCCCCCTGATACGGCAGCGTCTTACAGGCCCATTAGCCTGCTGCCCGTTGTCTCAAAAGTCTTGGAAGTTATTTTCCTTAAAAGACTCCTACCCATAATAGAAGAGCGTAACATTATACCTAATCACCAGTTTGGCTTCAGAAGAGGACACGGAACAATTGAACAAGTACATAGACTTACCGAGAAAATCTACTCTGCCTTTGAGCAAAAAAAATATTGTACAGCTGCTTTTCTAGACATATCCCAAGCTTTTGATCGCGTATGGCACGACGGTCTCCTCTATAAAATAAAAACTACTCTCCCTACAAATTACTTCCTATTTTTACAATCTTACCTAAAAAATCGTTACTTTTTCGTCAAGGAAGGAGCAGAGCAGTCTGAGCTTTACGAGAGTTTAGCTGGCGTCCCGCAAGGTAGTGTAATGGGCCCAATACTGTACCTACTTTACACACATGACCTCCCAATAGCAGAAGGAGTCACTATTGGCACTTTTGCCGATGACACTGCCGTACTGGCTGCAGACCTCAACCCAAACGTGGCCTCACTCAAGCTTCAAAGAAGTTTAAATAAAATTACCCATTGGCTGAAAGACTGGCGGATAAAGTCAAATGAATCAAAATCTGTCCAAGTGATGTTTACCACTAGACATAACACTTGCCCACCCGTAAAACTCAACGGCATTGATATACCGCAAAGTGACGTAACAAAGTACCTTGGTATGCACCTCGACAGAAAACTAACATGGAGAACCCACATATTCACCAAACGAAAAGCTCTTGGTATAAAACTGCGGAATCTCTATTGGCTCATGAATCGAAACTCAAAACTATCAATCGACAACAAACTCCTGCTTTACTCAGCCACAATAAAACCCATTTGGACCTATGGCATACAGCTGTGGGGAACTGCAGCAAACTCAAATATAGAAATTCTCCAAAGATTCCAATCGAAAACTCTTAGAATGATTGTAAATGCACCCTACTACGTCACTAACGACCGTCTACATCGTGATCTAAAGATACCTACTATTGCTCAAGAAATCAGAAAGTATGCTAGATCATACAAAACGAGACTACTAGCTCACCCCAACCTCCTCGCTCTAGCCCTGACGGCAAGACCAACTAGTTTCGTACGCCTCAAAAGAAAATCTTTTACAGATCTTTATTGATGGACTACAATAAATGGATGCACTACTGAGAGCAATCCATACATGCCCACCAAGTTTATTAAGTCATTATTAATTACTAATTACTTTTAACGAACCACAAAATTGTTAGATGTATTTTATTTATACAGTTGGCAAAATATATTGGATGCTAAAAAAAAAAAAAAAAAAAAAAGAATTTCGTTTGAAATGAAGGAAAATGTGTACGCAAGCCGGGCTTCTCGGCTTGTATGAAGCGACCGCCTCTGGTACATTGTACACTCATATAAACCGCACTTCCAAATTTAGTAGCTAGCCAGCGTACGTACATACATATGTTTATACTTCCAAAAGCAAAAGCATACATATGTACATGCATACATACATACACACAATAACAAAAAACTACCACTTCCCTTCACACGTAATGTGTATCCACATATTAATAATAATATAAAAACACGTATCTACATGTCTATGCACAAACAGCGAGCACGTGTGTACATATGTACATATATATATGTATCATACTATTGGAATAATATTATTCGAATAATACTATTCGAATAATATTATTCGAATAATACTATTCGAATAATACTATTCGAATAATACTATTCGAATAGTAGTATTCGAATAATTATTCGAATATACGAATAAATTATTCGAATAATTATTATTCGAATTTCGAATACCTTTCGAATAAAAGGATTTTTTATTCGAATAATTTTTATTCGAATAGTCCCATGCCTAGTAGTTAGCCGAACATAACAAAAACCAAATGTTTATCGCGACGACGACGATATGTGTATACATACATAACTACATATATACATATGTTTGAATGTATACACGTCATTCATCGTCGTCGCGATAAACATTTGGTTTTTATTGTTATGTTCGGCTAACTGTTAGGTACTCCATCAATTAATCCAATGTAGGTACTCCATGGATTAATTTGATTGTTATGCGGGACTGGAGTATATACTCCATTGCAATGACATGCAATGTTAAATGGACCACATTTTTTGTATAAAATGTGGCAAATTATGGAGTAATCGGTTGGTCCATAGCGAGCACTCCATGGATTAGCGAATGGAGTACTCGGTATTTTTGCAGGGATAGACATTGGCACACACACAAAAATCCAACAAA
Source organism: Urophora cardui (assembly GCA_960531455.1). Lineage (NCBI taxonomy): Eukaryota > Metazoa > Arthropoda > Insecta > Diptera > Tephritidae > Urophora > Urophora cardui. The sequence continues at coordinate 34,303,329 of OY482671.1, forward strand.
AATCATTAATAATAACACAGAAACAGCAAAAACAAAAAAAAAGAGGAGAAAAGAAAAAATATTGTAATCATAAAAAATACTTAACCCTCTCCTTCCCAAATTAAGAAGCAGATGTAGAAAAAAATTAAACCATGGTTTTTTCTAGTATAAATAGCATTTAAAATGATCCTGCATTAATTTTTTTTTTGATATCTGTATTTCAGTGGGTGGTAGGGTTTGGTAGCCATATGGCTACATTGGGAATTAATGCATACAAATTTAAACATATTTGGTTGTATGAAGTTTATCATTTATTTATACTTTTTTGCATCATTTGCTATGAAACAAATAAAAAAAAAAATATTTTTTATGTTAAATACAAAGCAATATTAAATTTTTTACATTTATGTGTAGAAAACGAAGTCCTGCTGTTGCAATATTTGCGTTTTCCTTTTTCTAAATAGATCGGTAATGGCCAATGGTCAGCAATACTGCATGTCTGAGATCTGTCTTTTAGTACCGGATTTCCTCTGTTTTTGTGTTTTTGGAACAGGACTGTTGCTGTTTAGATGAGATGGTCTTCCCCTATTTCTGCCATTTTTAATAAAATCAGCATTTATCATCCCATCAGCAATTTCTGCTTTGAACTCTAGAAACGTTTTTTGTCGGCATTTTCTTTTGTATGCAATGCCTCTTATACAACAACCAGGAATTGACAACACAAACGTCTTATTCTTAATTGGCGCGTAACCGTCTAAAAGATTTGGCCGAGTCCAAAAAGAGCGCGCGAGTCGTTTCTGCTTAGTGCTGCCTGGCACCAATTGGATATACCAAGGGAGGACGAGTTAGTCTTCACCTGATCTTCCCAACGCAGTGGAGGTCTACCTTTTCTTCTGCCTTTAGCAAACATCTGGGACATGATAAAATATGCGTAAGTAGTATTTTTGTTTCCAATTTTGACCTATAAAGCCTAACCATCATATTGCTTAGGTTCACCCCACTCATAACTCGTTGCTAGAGTTCAAAGCGAAAATTGCATATAGGATGATAAATGCTGGTTTTATTAACGACAAAAAAAGAGGAAGGCCATCTGATCAAAACAGCAACCGTCCAATTCCAAAAACGGAGACGAAATCATGTACTAAAAGAACGATTTCAGACATTTAGTATGATGGGGCTGGCCATTGGCCATTACCAATCTAGAAAAAGAAAATATACAAACCACTGGACTTAATTTTCTAGAATTAAATATAAATAATGCAATGTTGCTTTGTGTTTAACATAAAAAAATAATGTAGTTGTTCTACGCAGGCTTCAGGTCAAGTTGAAACAATGTTTAACAATTTTATTTTTCCCAATATATTTCGGTCACTCACGGTGATAAATCTCAAGGGATTCCTTTAACACGGCACTTTCTTTTGACATGTAGTTTAAAAAAAAAATTAATTTTTATTTGTTTCAGAGCAAGTGATGCAAAAAAGTATAAATACATGATGAACTTCATACTACCAAATATGTTTAAATGGTAAATTTTTGTATGCATTAAATCCCAATGTAGCCATATGGCTACCAATCAATTTTAGCAAATATATTCACTCTTACTTACACTTTTCACCTTCTTAATGCTAAAATGTATTTTTCAAGCATTAACTTACACGAAAATATTTTTTTTGTACAAATAAATAAATTAATTGTATATATTTTATTGATAAGAAACTTATAATCCAGCCGAATGCAAAGGGCACGTGGGTTGCTAAATAAATGTCAAAATTTTCAATGTTTGCCAATGTATAATTAGAAATATTGAGGGCTAAATCATTTAAGCAATGTTGGCTTTAGGCATTGTTTTTTTAGATGGAAAAAAAATCCGTAGCAAGACGTTTAAATATAGATTTTTTATTTGGTAGCCATATGGCTACCATGGGAAGGAAAGGGTTAATCATTTCATTCTATGAGCCCGTTCGTACTTTTGTACTTAAGAGCAAATAACAATAAAAACAAAAGTTAATTTTCATTATTGTAAAGAAAAAAGAAAACTAAAATAAAAAAATTCCAAGCTCAAAGCATTAAGTGAGCATTATGAGAAATGCCTTGAAAATGGATTTTGAACCCACTTACATTAAAAAAAAAAAAAAAATAGCAAACTTGGCTACAATGCGGACAAATCGAGGGAGAGAGAAGCGAGTTAGGCAAAATAAAAAATCTATTGACTTGGCTAGCAGCGGGTAATGGCCTAAAGTGGGTTGCACTCACGGTCGCACGGTGATTAAGTAGTTGGCGGGTCATTGTAGTTGTAATAAATTGTACTTAGGGAAGGAAAATTCAAGCATTTAAGTATAAATATTATACTACATAGTTACTACTTACATACATACATATATTGTGAATTTTATATATGTATGTATGCTTTTCCGTTTCTTTTCAGATATATCTGTTATCTGAAAATTATCAAGCAAAGAGAAAACTTGTATGCTTTCCACTGTTATCACGCTACAAAATTTATCCCAAACAGGAGCACTGTTTCGCATGCAATGGACTGTTTACCCAGCAAACACAGTCTCTAACGTTACAAATTTTGTCGAGATTACCTTAGATAACTAGTGTAATTCTCTATATATTCTCAAATCGATAACTAGGGTTGAAAACTACACTAGAATTCGATTAGCGAGTGATTAGAGAAGGAGCCAAATCTCACGCCTTTTATCAATTCTCAATATATTTCTGTGATATATTGAATATACATACATATATTGAAATTAGATACTAAAAAATGGTAAAGTTAATATTACCGTAGTACAATGTTTTCCATTAAAAAGTACAAGAAGTACCTTTAATTTAAATAATAAGACTGAATTTAGTTTAAATTTCAGTTCTTATAAATGTGATAAACATATACATACATGCGAATATAAGTATATAATCATATGCAATTTGGCACTAATAAAATCTAAACAATGAAAAAATCATGTAAAAGGAGACAAAGCTTTGTTTTTCATTTCAATTGGAAGTATTTGCCAATTCTGATTAGAATCTCATTAGAGAACTACATTAGAATTCGATTCGAGAATTATAATTTTCTCGATTTGAGAATTAGGTACCCTTTTGTTTGAGAACGCTATGATTCTCGATAGATTTTCGAGTCGTCCTCTAACGTTAGAGGTTTGAGAATGAGGCTAGTTCTCGAGTCATTCTAAAATCGATAACTAACCTCAGTGTTTGTTGGGTACTTTCAAGACTCTTGCCTCCCAAAGACAAAAATATTGGTGTATTAAACTTTACGATCCGACTATAAATACCGAAGATATGAAAAAAATGTATTTGGGCGACATCCAGCGGCGTAAAAAAAAAAAATTGTTCCGGAAATGTTTTCCAAGCAGTCATCATAAGGGGGCGTATGGCGCACTTTTTTTCGTGGCCTATAATGCGAGACGGCCTAATATACAACACTCATATGCTTATTTTTCACTTTTTTAATATCTCAACCTTACATATTTTTTATTTTTATCTGCTTTCGTTTCCTGTTCTCCTGCTTATTGTTACTCCTACAAAAACATTACAATGAATTTTACTTATTAAATTTTCTCCTAAGTACTCACATACATACATTTGTATGCACATATTTAAAGAAAGTGCTTTAATATTAATTTTTATCTACATATATATGTAAGTAGGTATGTACATACATACATATTTTATAATAAAAGCGTTTTCGTCTTTGCAACAATAATCATTCAGCAATCCATCACTGCCGAAATGACGAAGTATTTACATACTTACATACTACATACATATGTATGTATGTGCGTACGACCAATGTTTGCTGTTGAGCCATCAGAATATGGCGATTTGATTAAAGGTGCTTACCTAAAATGAAAAGAAAAGGGAAATTATGATTACAGTGTGCTTTTTATGAACACTAATGACAGTAATAATAATAATAATGGTTTTCTATTATGTTTGTATACATATGTACATATGTATGTACCTATGCGTATGTAATAAGTATGTACAGAAATATACTTATTTTAAGTATATAGTTCCAAGTATCATAATACATACATACATATGTACATCCATATTCCTAAAACAAGGTGGTGGAGGAAGAAGAAGCACCGAAAGTACGTCGATTTTAAATTGTATAGAGAGGCGGCAGCAAAGCTATAAAATTTGTCTGCATACATTTGGGGACCACCCTAATATGCACAGTCACCTTTATAAGCACACACATTACAGAACTTCCAGACTTTTTTACAATTCGCACAGTCTCAGGCGATTTCCTTCGGAAAATTAACAGGTTTTTGCGGTTAGCCGTTAATTGATACATAGTAAGTACTAGACATATACGCCGACAGTGATTCCGGCGGCGGCGGCGCCATTCCAAAATAATTTCGGCGGCAGCGGCGACGCCGGCGTGCTTTTTCGCGCCGGCGCGCCTGCCCCAAATCGACAAATCACAATCCTCATTCAAATTAATTTTATTTAGTTAATTTAATAGCGCTGGCTGAATGGAATAAATAATCTAATTTCCACCTTAAATTTTTGAAACTTTTTTATTCACAGCAAAAAACAATTGTTACATAAACTAAAATTTAAAATAAAGAAAATAAATATTAAAGAATATACACAAATCCATATGTAAGGGTAAATTTAAATTAATTTGCTTATTTTATATGATAATAAACATGCATACATATATGTATTTACATACATATTTATATATATATAAGGCACTTTAAAATAAATATATGTATATACAGTGTTGGAAAAAATAATAGGGACAAAATTTTGCAATTCTCCATTTATTTCAAGACCAAATAATAATTACCATATATTGATGCTTACACGGAGAGGACATGCTTCAATGACTCTGGGGTGGTTTTTGTATAATAATTTAATTTTTTTGAAAAAAAAGTAATGAAATGTATAATTTAAGTTGGAAATAATAATAGGGACAAAATTTAAATTCGATTGTTTTTTTTTTTTTCAAATAAACTACAATATTACTGCTGCAGCTAGATTTATTTTTTATAACTTCCTTACTTCTTCGTGGCATACGGTTGACCAAATCATCGCAATTTGCAACTGGTATTAAGTACCAAGATTCTTTAATTTTTTTTCCATAACTCTTGCTTATTTTTCCATTTTTGATCTCCCATCGTCTTCTTTAATATTCGCTATAGGGCTGAGGTTTGACAACTGTGACGGTTACTCCAAAACAGCAACTTTCTTACGTTCAAACCATGAGTTTTCGATTCTGGAGGCATGTTTGGGATCATTTGCATGCATAGGTAAATCGCCATTTAAATTATTCAATTTTGAGTAGAACAATTAGCAACAGACCTCGAGAAGTAGGACTAAATGGAAGAGATCCCAGAAAAGTTCCGTATCTGAGAAAAAATTATGTAACATGTTTTTGTTAACAACTTTTAACGGGTAAAAAATAAAACATGATTGATTCCTTTTTTTTTTTTTTTTCATTTTGAAGAACTTTAGCAGTTAGCAAAACTAGGAAAATATGTACACATTTCGCTCCATACGGGTATGGCGCGCCAGCGCACGCCGCCGCGCCGGTACGCCGATTTCACGGATTATGGCGGCAGCGGCCGATTATGAAGGTAATCGGCGCGGCGGCGGCGGCGTCAATCGGCGGCGTATATGTCTAGTAAGTACTAAGCATTAAGTAATTAGCCATTTGCCATATTGCCTTTCTGCTTTCCATGTGTGTAATTTACGCATTTATTATGCAACAGCACTCAAGCCAGTTAAATTTGTATGACAATGGTCAATTTGAAATTATAGGTTAGAAAATAGTTTTGAAAAATTAATGAGTTATGACTAGGGAAGCTAAAAATATGCACGAAAAAATTCTAAATATGCATGCTAGTATGCCTAAAAAATACTTGAAATATGCTCAAAAAATGTGTGCATTTCATTTCAAGCTTACATTTTTATTTAACGAGTTTTTCAAAATAATAATATAAGAACTGAAACGTACAATTCACATTTTCCCTATTTAAAAAATTTGTTTTTAAATACTATAAAATACTTTAAATTAATGTACTGTGGAAGCAACCAAAAAGTACTTTAAATTAACTTTAGATTTGTATTTTTTTATTTGTATATTTTTACAAAGCAAATGAAACCATTCCATTAAGGTTGTGCAGGGTTGCATTGAACTATCGTATATTTCCAGTGTGAATTTGTGACGATTTTCCGAGAAAAAGCTCTTGTATCGGAAAACGATTAATATTGACCGTGTAGCATCGAGTATTGATGGATCGCGATTCTGGATCGCAAAATATTTCGAAATTTTGAAATCCGCGATCTGGATCTCAATATTGGCAATAAACGAATTGAAAGTGAAAGGGCGGAAGTAAAATATTTTAAATCTCAGGGCGAAAAAAATATCGCAATATTCATATTGAACGTGTAGCACTAGTCTGCGATTCATCAGACTATCAATATGAAGCGCGATCCAAATATCGCGATTCGTATTGACAGCGTAGTGTACGCCTATGTATGGCGATACATATTGCATGTTATTGTTCCCTTCAAATTTTCACACTACATGTTTTCTATACATAACAGGGCATCGTAGCAAAGTTTTTTTTTTACTCTGGGTTTGCTTCGAGGCTCTGATCAGCATACAAGAACTTAGTGTTTGTCGTGGCGAATTTTCATAAGGAAAAATGCTCCGCTCCGAGGCCCAGATCAATAGTTAAATAGCCTTGTTTGTATGTATACGCAACTATCTGAATTAGCCATAGATAAGATGTTGCCAGCTTAAAATTTTTCGATATTGCCCGATTAAGTGCCAAAATAAGCACGAAATGCATTTTGACCGTAAATATGCATTTTAGGTCTAAATATGTATTTGCATATTTTTAGCTTCCCTAGTAATGACAGAAGTTCAGGCCGCAACAGAATGTGAGAGCGTTTTGAGGCTAAAAATAAAAAGTGGAATGCAGACTTGATAATGTAAGTATCTACTGCCTTCAATCAATCAAATGATTGATCATTGCATTTACTATTTGCGGAGCAGAGAGACAACCGAGCTCCATTAATATGGAAACATTAATCACAGTTTTACAGTTAAATACACAAATCCAAAAACAAAAACAAAAAAAAAAAAAACGAGTCAAATAAATAAATGACGTCATTAATACGCAAAGCTATATAAAATCAAAAGCTATTTAAGCTCAATTATAAATAACTAACGCCACCAATTGCCGCCAGCCAAATGCCGCATGGTGGGCGGTGCGGCCAGACGGTATCGAAAGAAAATAAAGTAGCTTAGACTAAAGGTCCTGCCAGACGATGCAATGAAAGTGCTTTCAGAAAGCGAAAAAGTGAAATTTTCTCGTGTAGCCACCAAAAAAGTACTTTCTGAAAGTGTTTTCCGAAATTTCAGCAATTACTTTCCTACGAAAAACTTTCATCGTCTAGCTGCGAGAAAAATACTTTTCAGAAATACTTTTCACCTTTCAATTGTTACATCTGAAAGTGTTTTACTTTCTGAAAGTTGCTAGCTGATACGAGTGTTGTCTAAATGAATGAAATGTATAATTGTTTTCTTTATAAAAATACATATGTATAAACAAAATACAATTATTAAAATAATTAATTATCACGTTATATTTTTCATATGAACACAAAAAAACACAAAAGTCTCCACCATCACCATTCCACGCACAGCTGTTTGCTCTCACACTGTGTGAGTCACACAACAAGCTTTTTGCTCTTCTACATCTGTCTTGCTCTCACAGCTGTTTGAATATAATTTGACATCTGCCAGAAAGTACTTTCAAAAACCCATTTCCCTTTCACCGTGCGGACAAACGAATAGTAATTCCTCAAAGTTTTCGGAAAGTGGAAGTAAAAAGTGCTTTCTGAAAGCACTTTCATTGCGTCGCGTGGATACTCATGAAAGTTCTTTCAATTATTTGACACTTTCGGAAAGCACTTTCATTGCATCGTCTGGCAGTACCTTAATGTTTTTAATTTTGAATGGAATAAATCGAATGAGAAAAGCATATTTGCCGCGTATTAAGTGGGACTGACGACAAAGAAAGGCATTCTTATATATACATACATATGTACATATGTGAGTATACATATGCATACATACATACTTACATATGTGCATGAGCTTGTAAGACTATGGCTATGTACTTTCTCCAAGTCAGCTAACTCACTAATGGGACCATTAGAGTCAAAACGTGGCCAATTACATAAGTACAAGTATATTAGGGTGACCCTTAAACAAAATCAAATTAACGATTTTCTTCAGTCTCATCGGTACCAGCACGTAATATGAACTTTGACCCATGTGCGACACCCCTTAACCGTCTCCGATCTGGAACAAAATTTATATGTGATATCTTCAACTACATATACCCAAAAACACGACAGATTCGCCTCGAATTCGAGACGAATTCGCTTCTCTGATTATATTATCGCGGCGATACTTCGCGACAATTGATCAGCGAATCCAAATTCCCAGGCTAGTCACCTCTCATTCGCGTATTTTTATATTCTTGGATCGTTGGTGATTCGAGATTTGGGCTCATTGGCCAATGCAGAATTCCAGAAAAATCTCTTCTGCGAATCCGCCTCGATTTCGCCACGATATCATCCGAGATTTTGAGTTTCTACAGCAGAAATGGTAAATTAAAGCCCAACAGGGAATTTCGTCGTGTAAAGCAAGATTTAACAAAAATAATACATAAGTAAATGCTATTGCGATAATTGATTTTTCTCGACTCCATCTCGAACTCGATAAGAGTCCAAAAATGGCATTCACCTCCGCGAATTCACTACGATATCATCCTCGATTTTGTGTTTATTGGGTATTAGCATCGACCGAAAGGGGTAAGCTTTAAGAAATCTATTGTATGAAAATTGATGTGTGTGTGTGTGTCTGTGTGTCTCTTATGGGCTCCCAAAGTAATCAACTGATCTTTATGAAATTTTATTTTTGGACAATATTGGTAGCAAATGAAAAGTATTGATCAGTGTTTCAACATAGAGCTCTTTACACTGTGATCCTCAGATATGGATGAAAACGTGGACCGGGATAACCCCGGAAAGTTTTGAAGTGATATTGGTTTTAAATGAAAGGTGCTGAGCAGGGCTTTTATATAGATCTCGGTTTCCTATGGAAGAGAAACATAAATAGAAAGGGAAAGGGAGGAATAAGGGTAAGGTAAAAGAAATGAGAAAGTAAAAGTAAAAGGGAAGGAAACGGGAGAGGGAAATTGAAACGAAAAGGGAAAGGAAGGTGGAAAGGGATAAAGAATAGGAGAGGGAGTAGAAGGTAAAGGTAACGGTAAAAGTAAATGTACTTAAAGGCATAGGGAAATGAAAAAGTGAAAAAGTAAATGGAAAGGAGAGGTAAAGAGAAAGACATCATTATATATCGACGGCTGAGAATAAGATCGCCCTATTTCAAAAATTGTTTCAAAAACGCCCTATTTGAAAAGTTGTTTCAATAACGTCCTATTTCAGATTTTGCTTCAAGAACGCCCTATTTGAAAAATTCTTTCAATAACGTCCTATTTCAGATAATTATTCAAAAACGCCCTATTTCAGAGAAATATATATGGAATTTTCTCTGAAATAGGACGTTTTTGAAGCAAAATCTGAAATAGGACGTTATTGAAACAAATTTTCAAATAGGGCGTTCTTGAAGCAAAATCTGAAATAGGACGTTTTTGAAACAATTTTTGAAATAGGGCGATCTTATTCTCAGCCGTCGATATGTAAAGGACCCATAATATAATAGACTCATGATATAAAATTTGTCTACATAGATTTTATGACCACCCTAATATACATACATACATAAAAAAGTGAATGAAATGTTGTGAACTTTTTATTTGTAACTTAAATTTTTTTTTTACATTTTCACTTTAATTTTTCTTTATAAAATTTCCTTATTTTGTTTACCTTCGAGGGATTAGAGTCGTTTGAAGTGAAGTTAACAAAAAAACAAAGAAAGCAAAATACAGAAAAAAAGTAATAAAATGAGGGAAAATATGAAATACATAAATAATAATTAAAAAAATGAAAAAATTAAAAAAAAAAATTAAAAAAAAAAAAGAAAAAATTAAAATAAATATTTAATATGAGTGCTTATTGCGGTGTATGAATGTATGTTGCAATAAAAGCAATAAACAAAAAGAAAAGATGCGCCATTGCACCAAAATGCAATGGGAATTTGTTTTTGTTTTTTGTTTTAGTTGAAATTGGCAACGCTGTTTGTTGTTTGGAATGGCGTTTTCGTTTGGCACATCAATGGGAGTGCACAAATAGGTAATTGCAGTGTACATAACTGTAGACATACATACATATGTACATACATAATAAATGTGCATGCGACGCACAGCAAGTGAATGAATGCTCCTGACTGACTGGCTGACTGACTGTTGGTTGGTCAGTCGGCTGGCTTTTGGGTACAATGACTCATTCATGGATTTTGTAATGATGAAAGGGGCCTACCTACTGGAGCGCAGCATTTTAGTTTGTAGAGCATTTAACGGCATGCAAGTGCAATCTTTTTAATTTTTATATGCTTGGAAATATACAAACACATACAGGTACATATGTATGTATTTATACATACATACATACATATATGTATATGTAAATTACAGGCATAGGTGTGCATATCGAGGTGTGTATTGAGGTAGCAAAAAAAAAAATCAAAAAATTGCCGCTTTCCGTGTCGCTAATTACAATACATTGCACACTTACATTAGATAATTAATGCAAAGTAATGACTGCCGAGTAAATGCCAGTCACAAAAACCAAAAAAAATACAACAACGTAAACATTAAAAAAAGAATAAATTAAGAAAAAATAAAATATTCGCAATCAACACTTGAACAATAAAGTGCAAAAAAACAAAAAAAAAATTAATTGGCAAAGCAAGTTAATGGGTAAAATATGCACCCACATACATAATATTTACGATATGTATATACATGTACATGTGTATATTTATGTATGTAAATATTTATACTATACTAGCTGACCCGGCAGACGTTGTTCTGCTAAAATTTATTCCTATGAAGCCTAAGGAAAAGTCTTTGATTACCGTATTGCTAACCATTATCTTAGAGTCCATCTTAATGACTGCGAATAATAAAAAATCGTATATTCTCTGAATAAAAGTTATAGTTATATTCGCCGCGACAAACCTACTTCCCCCGATCCCTAGCTCTATCTCAATCCATAGCTCTATTTCAATCACAATATCAATTTCAATCTCAATCTCTATCCCTATCCCTATACCTATCTACCTTTACCTTACCGGGACCGTCCATCACCATCCGGGTCCACTACTTTAGCTATCTCTGGGAATCAGCCTTAGAAATCACAATGAAAATAGCTGTATGTGAAGCCCTGATCAACGCCTTTCATCTGCTACTAATATCGCTCGAACACATTCAGGGGTCTTCCGGGTCCACGCTTTGACCCAAATCTTGGAACCCGTCCTAGGCATCATTATTTAAAGAGCTCTTTGTTGAAGTCCTACTCAACAGCTTTCATTTGATACCAATATCGCTCAGAAACCTTCCAGGGTCACTCGGTCCCACGTTTTGATCCATATCTGGGGACCCGGCCTAGGCATCGCAATGAAAATAACTTTATGTTGAAGGCCTGTTCAACACCTTTAATTTGATATCAATATTGAAGGCTTGTTGGGTCGATCTGGGTCCACATTTAGGCCTGTATTCCGGGAAGCTCCCACTTTTTCGAAATTCTATATACCCTATTATGTGCGCTAACACCAAATGAATCTGCTCTGAAAATTTCATCAAGATCGGTTGATTACTTTGGGAGTCTATAAAGGACACACATACACACGGATTTTACCAATTTTCGGACTTTTCTGGAGGGATTTTCCAAAATTTTCTTCCGTAGGTACCTTCTCGTCGAGAATACGAACAACTGGCGAAAAATTTTACAGAAATCGGCCCAGCCGTTCTCATCTGATGAGGTTAGTAAAATTTTTTACACCATTTTTATATATATAGATTGGATTTGAATAAACCTAATCAAAAGTACCGAACTTTAGTCGCGCTGCAATTATTTTCGCAAGCCTACGCAAAAATCAAATACATACATAATGCACTGTAAATATTGTGGTTTTTGTGCACGATATTCTAAACAAATATGTAAATAAATAAATAGTTTAAAAAAATTTTATGAAAAATGGAATTTTCCAAAATTTTGCTGCCCAACAAACACTGAGGGTAGATAGCGATTTGAGAATGACTCGAGGACTAACCCTTTTTCCAAATCTCCAACGTTAGAGAACAATTCGAGAGAAGCTGTCGAAAATCATAGGGATCTCAAACAAAATGGGACACACATATGTATGTAGTTCTCAAATCTAGAAAATTATTATTCTCGAATCGAAATCTAATGTAGTTCTCTAATGAGATTCTAATGAGAATTTGCAAATACTTCTTTTTCTATTCAGTTTGCAATTGAATTCTAGTGTAGTTTTCTACCTACGCCTTCAATTAGAGAATAGTTTGAGGATTACACTAATCCTCACTTATCTAATGTAGCTACCACAAAGTCTTTAACGTTAGAGATTGGGTTTGTTGGGTCCCGAAACACCCTGTGTACTTACTAAATTTCATGAAAATTGTTGGAGCCGTTTCCGAGATCTACGTATATGCTCGTTTAAAGGCATTACTTAGAAAGATTAAAATAATAAAAAAAAAAAATTAAACAAAAAGTAATACAAATACCCAGCTAAGCCTGTGGGCTGGAGTGCCGTTGAAATTAAGCGTAGAAATCAGAATTATTGAGATGAAGCAAAGTATAACAAATATAAATGCAATTCGTATTGTTCTTATAATTATATACATCTATATATATAAAAAGTTCCACTCATCTATCTACAACACCCAACGTCCTCGATTTTTTTCATATTCTGCGACAAAAGTGGAACGAGAAAAGTGTGTTGTGTGTTGTTTACGTTGAGAAAAAAAAAATGCAAAAAAAAAATAAAAACAAACAAAAAATAAAATATTATGACTGCACGTAACGTGATGCCGCAGGCGCTGCACTCACAGGGGACACAATACATCGCAGTCGTCGTATCAACGTTGCAGACAAACTGCTATGCAATTATGAACTTAATTACAATTGAGTTTCCTTAATTACAGCAAGTTTATTAAAACTTTTTTTTTTGCAACATTTTTTATTTTATGGCTAACGACTATTTGGGGGTGGATGGCTATAATCGTAAAAATTCAAAAAAAAAAAAAAAAGAAAAATTAAATAAAAAAATGAACATTAATAACATTATTAATGGTCGTAATCAATGAGAGCAAATTTACGTTCGTACGCAGTATGAATTAAGTTCCGGGTTATTATATGTGGGAGAATATTTTTTATTAATGAATCTTTCCACTTTTTTGGTGTTTAAGAGGCGCTACATGAGCGTTTTAGGGGGTAGGGGGGGGCGGAGGGGATAACAAAACTGAAGACCCCACCCTCCGGAGGCCTATGGTTCCCGAGATATACGTCGTTAATGTTCCGATATTTCCCATACAAATTTCACTGAACACTCGCGAGGGTTGCCGGTTGAGAAAAAATGGTGAAACACCACAGTGCTTTTGCGCAGAACACTTTTCTGTTCAATTTTTTATTTTTTTTTGTAAAACAAACACATTTCTCTAAACTGGGGCGTTTTTGGATAAAATTTTAAGCTGGCGCGTTCTTGAAAACTTTTATGAACTGGGGTGATCTTACACTCAAGAGTACTTATCTATACCTACATGCGTAGTTGAAATTTAAATGTTTTGTCGGTAACTTGGCCGAAGCAGAAGTAACCTGATGAGTCTCAGAGGAATCTAAAGTGAAACAGCTGTCGTTACATCCATGCTTAAAAAATTGTCTATTATTTTTCAAAAGAAAAAAATATAAACTGGGCTGGTGCTCGTTAAATAAAAAAAATAATTTAAATGTTTCATTTAAAAAAAAAAGTTGAAACTAAATTTCAAATCACCCAAAAAGCTGGTAGAGACAGGCTTTGGACGATCAAAATGTTACCAGCTTGTTTTGGAAGCTCTTCCGCTTGCCAGCCAGTATATTACCCGCAAGCCTCCACAAAATCTCTCTTAGAAACAGTCGCAGCTTTATCTGCTTTGCGAATAAACAACAACAAACATTGAGATTAGATATCGATTTCAGAATAACGCGAGATCTAGCCCTTTTTTTCGAATTTCCAACGTGAGAGGACAATTTGAGAGATTTTTTTCTTTTCCCAATAGAGATTGCTCATCAATATTGCGAAAATTTTTCTTTATTATATTTTATCAAAACTATTGTTTTTGTATTTATGTAGGTATACAAATTTATTAATGTTAGGTACGTATTTTAACTGTTTAACGGTAGTTCGCATCAAGATTTGTCCTCGTTTCACCTATTTCTTTTGGTTTTGGTTGCGGTTTTATTTTTTTTTTTCTTTTTTGGACACCGTAAAATAGGATTAACAGTGTTATACATGCACCCTCTATATAACTATGTTATAAAACAGATTTTTAAAAATATTAACAAAGCAAAAATAGAAAATAAAGAAACATGAAATAATGGCTTTTAGTCGCCCAATGAGAGACATGGCAACAGCGAATCAATCGGCTGACTTTAGTTATGTATTCCGTCAATGACGTGGCTCGCAGCCAAGTTCTTGGCGCATTTGTGACCAAAAAAACATATAGAATTATTGCTTGGTCATACAGTTATTTCGTAATTTATTGCTTTTTCATGCAAATTGGCAATTGGGAGTGTGGTGAGTATATGTAGTAAAGTTATTCAAAGTAGAAAAGTGGCAACGCAGCACATCAGACTGAGCAAGTAAAACTGCCTCGCTTGAAAAAAAAAAAACAAATTCAAACTGGTTATTAAATTCAAAATAAATCGCAGTAAATTTAAACATTCAAAAACCTGCTCAAATATGCATGTATATATGTAAGCATACATATGTACAATATCTATGTATGTATAACTCTAATACGCATTAAGGCGAATTTGTTCTTGTCGCTCAACTTGGTAAGTCAGAATGTAGTTGTTGTTGTTGAACTCATTTGTGGGGGAAATACCAAAATACTTATGCATGCCATTTTCGGCTTGACAGCTATGCATAATTTTAAATACATACATATGTATGAATGTAGAAAAAAAAATTAATTACATATTTTAATATAAAAAGATTAATAAAAATAACATACAAAAGGCACAAGTGACTCAAAGTTGCGACGTCGTCAAGATGGCGCTTTTAAGTATGTACAACGACTGTGTAATAAAAATTAAAAATGTAAATAAGCTAACGAGAAAGTATGTATGTATATCCACATGTGCATACATATATGTATAGTACATTGTACATACATATAATAAAAAAGTTATAAATTTTATATAGCTTATAAAAAACTGGTTTGATGTCGTATTAATATTATTAACGTTTGCCAAGAACGTTCAAGTTTGTTATAAACAAGTATTATGGTTTGTTTCTTTAAGAAAACAATTTAATTGCTTACGTTAATTAATAAAAAATATAAGTATATACTTACATACATACATACATATATCTATATTTTTAAACTTTTTTTTATATGCAAATGCATAATAAACATGTAAATAATGCTACAATTTTTTTAAATAATGCAATTGTAAACGCGAACGAGAAAAGGCACTGAGAATGGCCAAAAGTGGTTCGTCTTGACCAGAGAAACGTTACTTGAAAAGAAACATATTCTAAAACATAAAAGTTAGGCCGGGGCGATTTGTATGGAGGAAAATTAATCGATATCGTGCCATCGCAATTGGCATTTCTCTCGTTTTTCTAATTAGAAAACCCTTCCACGATATTTGTCTAAAATTAATTTTGATGTTCCGAAATTTGGTGTTTATGGACCAAAACGGATTTTTGAAAATAAAAAATGGACAAAACTCGAAAAGCAAAAATACCTATGCCAATATTTATGCACATTAAATTCAATAAAAATTGTATGCTCAATCCAAATGTGAAATCAGAATTAACAAGTAAGGAAGCCTAAGTTCGAGTGGAATCGAACATTAGATACTCAGCTGTATGCTTTCATTGTTTGTTTGCGTTTGATGGAAACACGGTGTACTTTATATAAAGCGAGTGCTGCATAAAGTGGGCGTAGCCACGCCCATTTTCTAAATTTTTATCAGTCATCCAACTAAGCATATCAATATTATTCTTTGTGCAAAAATTAATTCCTTTATGACTTCTAGTTACAAAGATGTCACGTTACAAACTCCCAAAGGGTATTCCAGAAATATCTGTTAAAAAGTAGGCGTGGTCATAAACCGATTTCAATTAATTTTTGCGTGTTTATTAACACAAGTTATAAAAGTGTATAAACCAAGTTTCGTGTTAATATCTCAATTATTTGTCGAGTTAAAGGCTAATAAATCTCGTATATCCCTTTGTCCAAAAGGAGGCGGTGCCACGCCCATTTTCCAAAATTTGTCTATTTTATGTTTCCGGTCTATTGTGGAACTCATGTCACAAAATTTCAATGAATTATCTTTATATTTGACAAAGATATCGCTTACAATGTTTTTATTAGGCCACTTTATAATACACATATATAAAAGTGGGCGTGGTCGTCAACCGATTTTGGTAATTTTTCGTCCACACATTTGCCTAAGTAAATATATCATGCGTACCAAATTTCATCGATATATCTTCAACGGTTTCTGAGTTATGACTCATAAAACTTTCAATGTTTGCCCCTTAATAAGTGGGCGTGGCTCCGCCCATTTTCCAAAATTTTTGTGGTTTTCGTTTTATGTTCATAGTTGGAATCATGCCACAAAATTTCAGTGATAGATATTTATATTTGACAGAGATATCGCTTAAAATGTTTTTATTAGGTCACTTTATAATACACATATATAAAAGTGGGCGTGGCCGTCAACCGATTTTGACAATTTTCCGTCAAAACATTTGCCTAAGTAAGTAAATCACGCGTACCAAATTTCATCGACATATCTTCAACGGTTTCTGAGTTATGACTCATAAAACTTTCAATGTTTGACCCTTAATAAGTGGGCGTGGCACCGCCCATTTTCCAAAATTTCATAAAATTTCTTCATAGGGGCCTGAGCTCAACATGTGGGTAAAATTTTATCGCTCCAGCTATATTAGGGACTGAGATACTAAATTTCCGATTTTTTCTATATAGGAAAAGTGGGCGTGGTCATGGTCCGATTTCGCCCATTTTCAATACCAACCGTCCCAATCTCGATACCAACTTGCATTCCAAATTTCATCAAAATATCTCAATTTTTGCGCGAGTTAGAGTGTTTACAGACGGACGGACGGACAGACGGACGGACGGACGGACGGACGGACGGACATGGCTCAATCGATTTCTCTTTTCACCCTGATCATTTTGATATATATAAGTCTATATCTATCTCGGTTATTTCATTCTGTTACAATCCACCGTTATGTGATTAAAACTATAATACTCTGTGTACTAGTACAGCTGAGTATAAAAACGGGCGAGTTGTTTTCGAAATACAGCCCGATTTTCGGTTTTGGCGGCTAAATGCTCAAAATCGAACATTTTGCTGTGTATAATATGTACACTGAAAAAAAAACTTCTCGATCTCGATCTTCTGCGATCAACAACAAATTTTTCCTTATTTTAAACATGCGTTCCAATACATTATCTATTGTTTGAGTAAATTTTCTTACTAAAATATAAGTAAATTCAATACGGTAACAATATTTTAAAATTATATTTTAGTAGAACTATAATGCGCCCGTTTTCCTTTAGTCCAAAATTATGGTATGGGATCTTTATGGTTCGAAATGCCTTTCATCTTAACGAAGTCATTTTAGAGCTTTCCAAATACATATGTATGTACATATTAGCAGGGCCGCCGAGAGAAAATCCGGGCCCGGGGTCAAAATAACTACGGGCCCCTATACTAAATGAACAAATTCTCAAAATCAAAATTCAATGAATATATAGCTACGAACTTTAATTTATCTATACATTAATACAGATCAAGTAAATATGTTTACATAGAAATATACATATTAGGGTGGGTCAAATGTATTGTCAAAAGGCACATCCAGTTTCCGAATCCATGGGTCATACTGAGTAATATTGTCCAAGGACCATAGGTCTGAATGAATTCTGTTTAAATACATATTGCTTTATTTGTATGAAATAAATTTCTTTAAATTGGAATACAAATATTTGTTGGTAATAATTTAGTACAGCGTTGGGCAAAGTAGCTCCTGGTAGCATTTTGCACTTAGGAGCCGACTTTGCACATTTGGGTGATGGTGAGGGACGCAACCAAGTGCAGCATAAGGGGAGAAGAACTGAGGAAGAACTCACTAACACATAAGCAAGATTGAGAACGAGAGAGTATGTCGCTCCCTGTATTCGTGTCAGTGATGGAAAATGAAAGTTTCCAATTGTGTCAAATTTGTACAAAAAGTGGTGAATTTTTGAATTTCATTGTGCAATTAATTTGAAAATCGTCAGTTGGTACCATTACCTTGATAAAATAAGTTTACAGCACATATTGTACAACAAGGATCTCATACAAAACCTTTCTTACGCATATTTGTGCGTCCTACTTTTATGAAGATTACATTATAATAAAGTTTATATGCCTTCATAATAAAAAAAACAACCGTCTGTTTACTATGAAGCAAACAAAAATGGCATTGTAATCGAAAAATATTTATAACCTGAATTGAGTTTTGCAGAATAGTGCGAAAATCAATTGATTATACATAAGTGCCTTGCTACTTCCCAAATAACCGAAAACTACATAGGCACGAGTCATTTTCCATCACTGGTTCATGCCTGAGAGGCAGTGTGCAGCAGTGTTGCCGCAGCGTCAAACATTTTGGTATCACAAATTGGTACTTTCATGGGGTTTTCCTCGTATCACCTAAAAATTATTGAAAAAAAATTAATTAAATGGAAGGCCAGCTTAGCACCTTTCATTTGGTACCAATATTGCTCAAAGTCTATCTGGGTCACTCTGGGTCCACATTTAGGCCCGTATCCCGAGAAGTTCCCACTTATTGAAATTCTATATACCCTATCATGTGCGTTAATACCACATGGATCTACTGCAAAAATTTCATAAAGATCGGTTGATTAGTTTGGGAGTCTACAAAGGACAGACACACATTCTTTTTTGTATAACAGATTTTATTTAATATAAGAGAATTTATAAATATAAGTTCTTGAATTTTGACATTGCTAAAATAATATAAAAATAAATTATCTATCTTCTATGAATCGAATGTGAGTGAGTTTCATAAACCAAATATTATTTCCACTAAAATAATATATGTATTGTAGGAGCGGCAACTCTGGGGGAAGAGCGCCGTTGTCAACAGGGAGGGTGTCATTGTTTAAGGATTGTATAATAAATGTGTTTTAGTACTCTTTTCTACAACAAATACTACTACAACTACTACTCTTAAAAACTAATACTTATGCTTTGCTACTATCAATACTAAAAATATGTATATAGTTTGTAAATAAATCCATTTGCATGTAGAAATGAAATACGCACAAACTAAATGTATATTATAAAGTCGTTGCTACCTAAAAGTCGAAAAATTCAGTATTAATTACTTTTTCCGTAATTCTTGGCAAAAATTGTATTATTTTGTTTCCGTACTACGGCAACACAGTTTAAGAATTGTTGATCGTGGCTGAGAGTTCGTGGTTTTGGTTTTTGATTTTTAGTGTTTCCGCAGGCTTCTTGCGATGAACATGACGAGCGAGGGAATATACGCTGATTTTAATTGTTTTACATTCCCCTTATCACCGAAAAACAAATCAGCCCCTCCCCATCCTCTTGCTGGCTCCGAGGCTGCTGCAAGAGCCAAATTTTCGCCCATCACTGATTTAGTATATCAAAAGACTGATTCTGCTGAACGCTTTAGTGAAACAGCAATCGAATTCAACTGTACGAAGCACCAAAGCAAATTTTAGCTTCGAAAGCTTTGTTTGTTTTCGGCGTATCGCTGTTTACATACATACACGTACATATGTATATAAGCATTTCCTGGGCGTTTCGGACGGTATGTTCGCACGATTTTTTGAACTTTTGAGGCAGAAATATCGCGAAATATTGTATAGTTTTCTGATAAAGGGAAAGATTTACGCCACGGGTAATGATTAAAGTATGTTAGCGATAGAAATTTAGTTTAATGCCTCTGTTTTAGCTACTTTTAAAATATGGACGTGTTTTTGTAGCGTCCGGAACGCAGTTTAAGTGGCTTACACAGAGGCATTAAACTAAATTTCTGTCGGTAACATACTTTAGTCATCAGCTGTGACCTAAATCTTTCCTTTTATCATAAAACGATACAATATTTCGCGATATTTCTGCCTCAAAAGTTCAAAAAATCGTGCGAACATACCGTCCGAAACGCCCAGGAAATACCCATATCGCTGTATAAGAATTTGCATCATACCGAATTTTTCTGTTGCAACAGAAAACGAATTCAAATTTATGCTGCAAAGTCGACGCCAAAAACCAACAATTCCTTAAGTGGGATGCAGACACGTTAAGAGATTTATAAAATTTGTTGAAATTTAAAATGATTGTTATCTACGAAAGGTGATTGAAGGTGTTGTTTGTTTATTTTCTGTAGCAAAAACTTGGATATCATTTTGAGATTCCCGGGCCCTCTAAAGCCCGGGCCCGGGGCAATTGACCCCCTCAGCCCCCCCCCCCTCCCGGCGGGCCTGCATATTAGTCACGTGTTGCAAGTAACTTTTACTCAGCATTTTTACAGTATTTTATTAGTTTGTTTTTAAACGGTTTTATTTAGCTCACCCCGTTTGTTTTATTATTTATTTATTATTTATTCTTGGGTCAAATTTAGTAATTCAAATTTCACCCTCTTCCTGTCAACCGATTAATCTGAAATTTTGTACGCATGTATAACCCAGATGACAATGCAATATTATGAAAAAAAAATTCCGATAGGTGGCGCGTGGGTCGCTATATTTACAAAAATCGCATTTATGGTCCGATTTGGCTGAAATTCGGAACATGTATTACTACCTTGAAAAGAAATATTTTCTTAAAAAAAAAATTCCGCTAGATGGCGCGTGGGTCGCTATATTTACAAAAATCGCATTTATGGTCCGATTTGGCTGAAATTCGGAACATGTATTACTACCTTGAAAAGAAATATTTTCTTAAAAAAAAATTCCGCTAGGTGGAGCTGAGATCGGGGTAATTAAAACTGAAAATCCTAATTATGGACCGATTTGGCTGATATTTAGCATGTGCATTACTTAAATAATTTACAAATGTTTAAAAAAAAATTGGAGCCGCTAGGTGGCGCGTGAGTCGCTCTATTTAAATAAAAATAGGTAAAAAACTTTTTAAGTTAAACATCTTATACACCCGAAAGCCATACAGTTTCCAGCTAAGTACAATTACGGGACGGCTGAAAGAAGAATGTTGCCTTTAATACTATCATGGGCTTCTACAATACATAAAATGCAGGGCAGCACTGTGGATCACGCGGTCGTATACTTAGGTGCGAAACTGTTTGAAGAAGGTCAAGCCTACGTGGCTCTTAGTAGAGTAAGAACTTTGCAGGGACTACGTATAGAGGCGTTGGACTGCAATAAACTAACGGGCAAGAAACCTTGCAATAATGAAGCACTAAATGAATTAAACAGAATGCGAAATAAAAACTAAAAACTAGAAAATAAAAATAGGTAAAAAAACTTTTTAAGTTAAACGGTTTTATGTTATACATACATTGCAATGTTTAAGATAAATGTACTAAAAACCAAAAAATAATAAAATAGATACAGTCGTGGGAATTATAAACATTTGCATAGACTAGACTAATGCCGTTTTCTTTTCTCGAAAAAATTTTGCCCTGTTTGATTTTCTTAGCCATTTTGTAAGCTTGTGTGGTGATTTCAACGAATATTGTCCTCTGACTAAGTAAGAGGGCACCATTAACTACAAATTCAGCCATTTTATAGAAAGTCATGTTACGTAATTCGATAATTGAGATATTAAAGGGCAACATTTTTTGTCAGAAAAGAAAACGCCATAAAATAAAACCGTGGGGCACGTCAATTGTCTACAATCGTTGATTAAAATGTTTGTTTTGTAATGTTACACTATAATTAGGCAGTTGTTCAACCGACAACGATGGACGTGTGATAAGTAGGGCTAGAATGTGGAAAAAAGCTAGCAAGCTCGATTATAAGCGAGTTTTAGGGTTTCATAGTGGTGAGCGAGTAGTACTTTTACATATGATAAAAGACAAACTACGAGCAGTGAAACGATTCCTCGTGTGAATGTCCAACGACAAACTAGTTGAAACATCTCTTTTATTAACATGGAGTGTATAACTATTGGAATTTCCATGAGCAAGAAAATAGTAAGTAATTTCCTCACCGTCTGCGGGCCAACTGCCTAACGACGAATTAAACGATTCTTCTATCGCACATTAAGTCGATAATTTGTAGACAATTGACGTGCCCCCCGGTTTTATTTTAGTCTAGTCTATGCAAATGTTTATAATTCCCACGACTGTATCTATTTTATTATTTTTTGGTTTTTAGTACATTTATCTTAAACATTGCAATGTATGTATAACATAAAACCGTTTAACTTAAAAAGTTTTTTTACCTATTTTTATTATTTTTTGTATTTTAAACTATGTAATAATAAAACATGACGCAAATATGATAACAGTTCGTTTTTTAGTTTATTAGGAACATGTTATTAAATTTCAGTAAATGAGTAATACAAAGAAATATTTCTTTTTTTTTTTTCAAAGTGAAGTGAAGTGAGAGACCAACCTAGTTTTTGTACAACAAAATGAGATCTATGTAGTAATAACTAACAGGGCTTTCGAGCACATAAACTTGCATATCATATCGCCTGTTTAATTTTTAATAATGAGTGATCAGCGAACCGGACAGTGTAGTATATCAGCAATGAGTTTGTTCATACTGAAACTAAGGGTGCGAACAGAGTGGGCGCTGATGCCGAGCGGAGCCGAGCCGAGCTTATTGACGCTTATTTTCATGCGAGAAGAAAATTTGTCTATAACACAGTGAATGCGAGAATCAGCGCTGAAATTCTGTTTATTCCATGTGTTTTGCCTTTATGTGATTTAGTCTTATTTTTCATTTGTGTTTATAAAATTGCTGTACACGGTAATGGATTCATCTGATGAAGAGTATTTTGCTTCTCCTAGTGTGGTTAATGCAATTATTATCACAAAAGAATTTGGAAAACATCCAATTACACTAAAAATATATCAATTTGGTGAATTTCATCATTTATATAATGATTTAAGAAAATATCCAGCTAAATTTCTTTAAAAAAAAACCATTAAAAAACACGATTTCACGCTAAAAAGTAAACATCAACAATGCAAACAAGCGCGCAAAACGCTTTGAAACTGTTTTTCTCGCACTCATCGGCTTTGCTTTCTGCTCTTGTCGGCGTTCACTGTGTTATGCACGAGCTTATTTGTATTGACTTGTATGTAACCAGTTTTATCGCACTGACAATCTTTATCGCATTGACAATCTCGGCTCGGCTTTCAGCGCCCACTCTGTTCGCAGCCTAAGGCTTTTGTCCTCTTTCCAGAGTGAGGCTGCATTAGCCATATAATCACAATTCTACCTACTAATTTCCAAATCCACCGATACTTACCAAAATCGTGAAAACATTATTTTGTAGAATATCTTTTATTACAGTGTCAGCTTTATATTTTATATTTTTTTTTTTTTAATTTTTGTGGTTGTGGCTGTTCTTCATTCAGCCTTTTCGCACGTTTATTTTTGTATATTTATATTTATGTATGTATGTAAATATTTTATGATGCAATGCAGCTGTTGTCGTTTTACAGCAATTAAATAGAAACGTGCGTGTACTTTGAACTGGCTTTAAATTAATTGCAATAAAGCAGGCATGCATACTCGTAGTACATATACATACATACATATGTACATACATACATATTTTGTAATTTTAAAAACAAAGCAAGTGCGTTGCAGCATATTTTTAACCGGTTTGCCAACTTCGTTAAAGTTATTAAACTTTCATTATACTCGTACATATACATATACCTACAAAATTGGCAGCAAATGTCTACCTGCGACTACACAAGTTCTATGAGCACAATTTCGTTCTGAATTTTCAATTTGCGAATGCCACTCGATTGAGTACCACTTGCTTAACCAAATACTTGTTGTTTGCGAAAGAATTTTTGCAGAAAATGGTAGCAACGATAAATTAATAGTTCAAACTTTGTGTACACTGAAAAAAAAAAACAACGAACCATCACTCCAACAAAGAAAATCTGCGCATATTCAAAGCGCAAAATTACATTATTTCATCTCAATAGCAGGATAAATAAAAGCCCGTCTCCACATAACTTGTTTCACCAAAGAAACATGTAGCAAAACATCTCGCTAAATAACCCGTCTCCACGTGGCTGATCGTGATTCAGTTTAACATTTCTCTTTCTTGCTCCTTAAATGTTTGTATGTTTGCTTATTTTTGCGTTTTTGTTTTGGTCTGGGTGAGATTTCGATAGATTTTCGATACGAAATTAGAGAAGACATCGATATCATCGAGGTTGGCAAGATGATTCAGAATGAAACAGTGTTTCAGTCTTCACTCGCTCTCAGAAATTTTGTATGGAAATTGGCGAGTTTCGGCACTGGTTTCCGTGTCGAAACAAGATTGAGAGAGAAAATGCAGAAAAAAAGAGCGAAACACGTTATGTGGAGACATGGTATAAGTTTCATTTCGGAATCATTCGTTTGCATGACTTGCACTGTTCAAGAGTGAGCTGAGGATTATTTTACTCACATACATATGTATGTAATTTAAGAGTTCTTAGTAAACGCCAGATCGAAAGGGAAAGAGCGATGCAGTTGTATTTAACCGATGAGATGATCTTACAATTAAAATCATACCATGAATGGAATCATTACACGGTACAATCATTAAAAAATATTATTTTAGTTATAGTGCTGTAACATTTCCTTTTACTTCTTGATACACATACATAAGTACTTTTTGACTCTTAAAAAGCACATGTTTCTTGTTCACCACATATTGTTTATATTTATCCACTTAAAGGTCCCCACAAACAGAAGCGATACGATACAACCCACATATGCAATTGTGCATGACGCGATACGATTTTGCATACATATGTGGGCTGTATCGTATCGCTTCTGTTTGTGGGGACCTTAAAGGCTTTTGTATGCGATCTTAAGGGCCTTTTCACATTACTCGGCACGACATCGGATCGACATTTTTTGCTCGGTGTTTTCAGCTTACCGAAACGATTCCGCGTTGCTGTGTTTTTCACACTTGTGGGAATACTTTCGGTGCGTAATCGGCAGAAAATAGGAAAACAAACATCGAAATTTGCAAAACAAAATTTTTAACTTCAACAAATCACTCAATAATAACAATAATGTCTTCTAGCGAAAACGAAGACATTATAACTTGCTACATTTATAGCCGAAACGAGTTTTTTACTGACTTTGTTCTTCTTCTTTTATCACGCCGCAAAAATGTATGCAGTAATTCCTCAAATTTTACTGACCGGTCTTACCGCGTTGCGGTATACCGAATTTAATCCGCTCCGATTTCATGTATGCAACACTAATGTGAAAGTGCCAATTGAAATACATGTGGTCAGTAAGGTTTCGGTATACTTTCGGCAAAAACCAAAATTGTCGATCCGATACCGCACCGAGTAATGTGAAAGCGCTCTAAGTCGTCGGGTTTTCGTCATAAAACGAACACAGGCGTGAGCAGGCCATCAACATGAGCGCGCAGAAGACAAAAAGAAAGAAATAAACAAAATGAAAAAACAAACAAACCAAAGATTAAAGCAAAAAAAAAACTTTGCTGTGGATAATAAAGTCAAGTTAAGTAAAGTTACCCAAATTTCTGAGAAGGTTAAGCTTTGTAACTGTACAGAATTACTTAAGACATCAACAAACAAAAAAAAAAATAAATAAATAAATAAACAAAAAAATATTGAAATGAAAAGAAAAAATTAAAACATAAGAATGACGGCAGAAGGCGAATACTTAAACGTATAGATGATGGATGGATGGAGGGTTCGGATCGCGTGAGCTGCGATGTGTGGTTGCGTTGAGTCGTGCTCAGCAAAACAATCATTGCCCACATTTAGCCATGAACTCAACTTTTAAAAACAAGCCGACAACAACAAAAGCAAAATTTCAGTAAAAAAAAAAACACAAATTAACGTTTTTTTTTCACAGCAAAGAATTGTAAACTGCGACTGAAGCGGGCGACGAAGAAGAAAAAAAATTAAAAACTAAAATAAAAAAAAGTTAAAAAAAAATAAAAATTCAGAAAAATTAAAAAAATAAAAAAATTTTTTTAAATAAATTAAATAAAATACAATGAACACATTTCAGCTCAATAAATTGCAACTTTTTTGCAAAAATAAACAATTTTAATGGCAATTTGCGAGTGTGCCGGTTGCTGGCACAGTTGAAGACGACGACGTGTATTAATACACACACAAACACACTGACATTTGCAAAGAGCGTTTATAAAGAAAACAAAAACAAAAACAACAAGTAAGGAAGCCTCAGTTCGAGTGGAATCGAACATTAGATACTCAGCTGTATGCGTTCATTGTTTGTTTGCGTTTGATGGAAACACGGTGTATTTTAAATAAAGCGAGTGCTGCATAAAGTGGGCGTAGCCACGACCAAATTTTTATCAGTCATCCAAATAAGTATATGAATATTATTCTTTGTGCAACATTTCATTCCTTTATGACTTCTAGTTACAAAGATGTCACGTTACAAATTCCCAAAGGATGTTCCAGAAATATCTTTGTTAAAAAGTAGGCGTGGTCATAAACCGATTTGAATGAATTTTTGCGTGTCTATTAACACAAGTTATAAAAGTGTATAAACCAGGTCTCGTCATAATATCTCAATTATTTGTCGAGTTATGGGCTAAGAAATCTCTAAAAAGAGGCGGTGCCACGCCCATTTTCCAAAATTTTTCTAATTTTTGTTTCCGGTCTTTTGTGGAACTCATGCCACAAAATTTCAATGAATTATCTTTATATTTGACAGATATCGCTTAAAATGTTTTTATTAGGCCACTTTATAATACCCATATATAAAAGTGGGCGTGGTCGTCCACCGACTTTGGCAATTTTTAGTCCAAACATTTGCCTAAGTAAGTATATAACGCATACCAAATTTCATCGATATATCTTCAACGGTTTCTGAGTTATGTCTCATAAAACTTTCAATGTTTGCCACTTCATAAGTGGACGTGGCAACGCCCATTTTCCAAAATTTTTATGTTTTTTGTTTTATGTCCATAGTTGAACTCATTCGACAAAATTTCAGTGATATATCTTTATATATGACAGAGATATAGCTTAAAATGTTTTTATTAGGTCACTTTATAAGAGCCATATATAAAGGTGAGCGTGGCCGTCAACCGATTTTAACAATTTTCCATCCAAATGTTTGCCTAAGTAAGTAAATCACGCGTACCAAATTTCATCGATATATCTTCAATGGTTTCTGAGTTACGACATATAAAACTTTCCATGTTTGACCCTTAATAAGTGGGCGTGGCACCGCCATTTATTAAGGGTCGGACGTATATCTATCTCGATTATTTCATTCTGTTACAATCCACCGTTATTTGATTAAAACTATAATACTCTGTGTACTAGTACAGCTGAGTATAAAAAGAGACACCTACAAGCCAGATTGCGCACACACATACAAGCCCTTGGGGAGAAAATCTCTAGTTCATAACTGGTGAGCAGCTAAGTTCACTTTTAAACACTACTAGTGCGAGCTCAATATCTTTTGCATGTTAGCAACTGGCGAATTTAACATGGCAATGTCATTGGCAGTGTAAATTACACTGTAAATTATCCACCGCTGCATTACCCCTGCAGCGAAATCAACTAGTTGTAAACTAATTGGCAACTAGTTGGCCATACAGCTCAACTGGTCAGCCATCTATCTTTTTTCCATATTAGCAACTGGTATTTTTAACACAGTGATGACCTAGGAAATGGCAATTGTCAGTATCCACACCGGAGTCATACCACTTGACTGACTAGTCAGTATACCACCAGCATCATACCAATTTGCTGACTAGTCAGTGTAGATATCAGAACTATACCAGTTGACTGACTAGTTTTACATGCTACTCCAATGAAAATAAAAATTGCAAAATAAAGTTTCTAATACATTTATTTAGTTATTAGAATATGATATTTAAATTAAAGAATTCAGGCACATTAGATTGTGATCTTGCATATTAAATATTTAGGTAAATTAACATTAACATTGTGAATAAGTAACACGTTGACCATTCTAAGCTTGACATTTATATTGATGATTTTCTGACTTTATACAAACATATCATGTACTTTTTTCTATGGCTGAAGTATTATCTAATATACAGGGATATATTAACATCTCAAACTATGTTATATTTGTGGCATTCACCTGATTTAATGATCTACCAATTTGCAACCAACTAAATCTACAAGGGGCCTACTACGCAGGGTTCGAATACTACAACAACAATAAAGAAGTTGCTTTACTTTTACTGCATACGTGTTCATTGCAACCTCCAGAAACCCCGGATACATTCGTTTTTAATTTAAAACCCTTTTTTTGGCAAAACTTCTTGTTTCATAACTAATCTCAATTTGTCCCCTATGAATCTAGTTGGGCAACTCCCATAATTTATCTAGTCAGTTAACTGGTAGGTTGGCTGACTAGTTTGGACTTTCGCTGCAGAGACCTATTCGATAGCTGTGAACTAGTTAAAAATTCCTACAAATTTTACAGCATTTGACAAGCTTAAAACGTGATGGCACAGTCGTTAACGCGTGTGACTTTCAATCTGGTGTTCGAATCCGGTCGGTGTCAATGTCAATGATATTTTTTTTTTATAAATTTCTTTTTTTATTTATTAATTAAAAAAAAATTTTTTTAAATTCTTAAAAAGTAAAAAAAAATTAAAAATAAGCCTGAGGCACCGCAAAAGCATAATTAGGAGAACATTTCATTTCATTAAGTGATGATGCAAATTTTGCATACTCTTTGTAAAATATGCTTCACTAACAATCTGAGAATTGCAGAAAAATGCAAAGCCGACGGAAAATGAAATGGTGCCTATTTGACAACTTTTTGCTAGTTCTGAACCAGAAATTGTGTTCACTAGTTATTGATTTCCTTGCAGGGATACTACATACTAAACAAAACGTGCTGACTCTTGCAGAAAAATGTATTAAAATAATTAAAGCAAAAATAAAAAGTAACAAGTAAGGAAGCCTAAGTTCGAGTGGAATCGAACATTAGATACTCAGCTGTATGCTTTCATTGTTTGTTTGCGTTTGATGGAAACACGGCGAATGCATTTTTTGTGAGAATCTTTTTCATGGCAGAAATACACTCGGAGGGTATGCCGCCCACTGCCGAGAGGTGACCGCTGCTCATAAAAAACCCAATAATTGGATTTTTACTAATTAGAAAAATAGTTTTGGTGTTTGGCTCGGACCGTGATTTGAACCCGAGACCTCTGGCATAGCAGGCGAGCACTCTACCCACTGCACCACAGCGGCCACAGACAGAGATATCTCTTAAAATGTTTTTATTAGGCCCCTTTATAGTTCACATATATAAAAGTGGGCGTGGCCGTCAACCGATTTTAACAGTTTTCCATCAAAATGTTTGCCTAAGTAAGTAAATCACGCATACCAAATTTCATCTATATATCTCCAATGGTTTCTGAGTTATGACATATAAAACTTTCCATATTTGACCCTTAATAAGTGGGCGTGGCACCGCCCATTTTCCCAAAATTTCACCAAATTTCTTCATAGGGGCCTGAGCTCAACACGTGGGTAAAATTTCATCACTCTAGCTTTAATAGTGACTGAGATACCAAATTTCCGATTTTTTCTATATAGGAAAAGTGGGCGTGGTCATGGTCCGATTTCGCCTATTTTCAATACCAACCGTCCCAGTGTCGATGCCAACTTGCATTTCAAATTTCATCAAAATATCTCAATTTTTGCGCGAGTTAGAGTGTTTACAGACGGACGGACGGACGGACGGACGGACGGACGGACGGACGGACAGACGGACGGACGGACGGACGGACATGGCTCAATCGATTTCTCTTTTCATCCTGATCATTTTGATATATATAAGTCTATATCTATCTCGATTATTTCATTCTGTTACAATCCACCGTTATGTGATTAAAACTATAATACTCTGTGTACTAGTACAGCTGAGTATAAAAATAGCAGTAATACAAATAAAATAAAGATAGCAAAAAAACAAAAAAAAAACAAAAAAATCACGGAAAATGCCTTTGTTTGCGAATTTCATGCCAACCAACCTATCGCTGCGTCATCGTAATTTAATTAATGCGCGGCATCGCATTTTTTTTGTCCACTATTTTTTTTATCATAACGTTTTTTTTTTTCTTTCTTTTCATTCGTTAAATTACTTTTATTTCAGTGAGTCGCGCAGCGTTTGCAGCTTTGAGTCATTTGATATGTTATCAGCGAACAAAAAAAAAACGAAACTTGTAGAAAAGAGAAATCTGTTAAGTCAAATTAAATTTTTTCCAGTTTACGAGTTTTTTTTAATTTTATTACCTCCTAAAGTTGTCAGAAAGGCCTAAGTGAATTATTTGAAATAAAAAAAAAAATGCAATAAAGCGGGAAAATTAAAGCACAGACTATAACTTGCTAAAGCAAAGAATATTCTTGCCAACATATATAAATATGAATATGATTCTTTCTCTTCAATTTTCTACTGTCAAAGACAAATTTAGCACTATTTAAATAATTAATTAGGTATTTGGATATTCATGGAGGCCAAAGAGCGCTTGTGATTTTGCAACAATTAGCTGAGATAATCAATGACTCTCTTTTGGTGCATTGCAGTCACTTTTTTACATAAGTACATACATACATATGTATGTGTACGTACACACCCTGCAAAAAATGATTAAGGAATAAATAAGCTATACTGTTTGTTTCTTCCTGTTATATTTTTTGTAAATCTTTTTTTCATACATTACATTTCATTATCTACACTTTCTTTTCTTTATAAAAAAAATTAAATTACAAAAAAAATTTTTAAATGTTTTACCGGGAATCGAACCTACGACGAGCTGTTGTTATCAGTGGAGTGCTAACTGCAGTTAAGTACAGATATTTTTCAATGCCGCCTAAATGTAATAGAAAGCAAATTAACCGAAAAAAGATGCTTATGAATTGATGACGTAAATACAAAAAAAAAAAATAAAATAAAAAAAAAAATTAAATAAGCCTTATTATAAGACTTAGTTTAAAGGACGGTAGTTACTTAGAAATTTCAGTCCTTATTTTAAAAGCCTTATCATCGTATGTGGCCGCTGTTGTGTAGTGGGTAGAGTGCCCGCCTGCTATACCAGAGGTCTCGAGTTCAAACCCCAGACCGGACAAAACAACAACAAATTTTTCTAATTAATTAAAATTCAAGTATGTACCTATTGGATTTTTAGAAATAGCGATCACCCCTCGGCAGTGGGCGGCATACCCTCTGTGGGTATTTCTTTCATGAAAGTGCTTCTCACAAAAAATGCATTCGCCGTTCGGAGCCCGCATAAAACTGTAGGTCCACGCAATTAGTAGGAAACACAAAAGTTAAGGGCACACCTCGAGAGAGAGAGAGGATCGGCCACAAAACTCGTCAGAGTTATAAAAGCGCCAATTTCAACGTTATCCTCGTATGAAATAAGCCTTATATAAGGTTTAAATTTTTTTGGTGGGCACTTATGTATGTATTTATGTAAGTTTAGTATTTTAATTTAAATGCACATTCGTCTAGCCTGATAATACCGGTTGAATGCGCAAATTGACAGCTGCTATCACCAAAAAAAATAAATAAAAAAGGCACGACCGCCTACGAGCAGTCATTGATTTATTTTGCTATTCAACTCTGTTTTTTCTCTTTTTTCTTGTTATTTGCTGAATAACAAAAGCCAGAACATACTTACTTTTTTACCGTTAGGTGCATATAAAAGATTTGTGTAAAAAAAAAAAAAAAAAACGAAAATGAAAAGAAATAAGTAAATGGCACTAGTGCCAAATTAAGGCGCGCTTGTCAGACTTGCTCCGTTGAATGAGAAAAACATGCACACATTCCTACCTACATACATACATATGTACATTCATACGATTTGCCATGCAACGTTGCCAAGTTTCACTAAAGCGCTGACATGTCTACATTTTAGCGAGATTAAAAAAATGTGACAGCAAAAATATGAAAAAGCAAAAAAGTGCACAAGTGAAAAAATAAACGAAAGATAAACGAGAAAAAATAAAACAACTAAGGAAGCCCAAGTTCGAGTGGAACTGAACATTTGATACTCAGTTGTAGGTACGCTTTAATTGCAATACTCTGCAAACATTAAAAAAAAAAATTAAATTACCTACAAATAAAAAAAAAAATACAAATCAAAAAAACAACGATCAATCAATCAATTTCTCGATTTTTATCTATCAATTTCTCTTTTCATCTCGATCATTCTATGCTGTTACAACGAACCGCTATGTGATCAAAACTATAATACTCTGTGTAGGTACTACATACAACTGCGTATAAAAAGAGAAAAACAAATTAAGATAAAAATAGATATGTAATAAAAACAAAAACAAATAGCTAATGGATTTTTTATTAAGCAATTTGCCAATGTAAAAAATCCGAGAAAATAAAATACAATTAATAGCGTCAAATATAAAATCATAAAAAATGAAACGATTACTTACACCCACCGCTGAAATTTCAATGCTTGTATGTTTGTTTGTATGTATGTACATACATATGTATTCAAGTAATAGCTCAGCGAAGACATCGACATTCAAATTTATTATTCACACCTTAAAATTTGAAAAAAGTTTGGAGATGCGGAAATATATGTACATATCAGACTTGGGCATTATTCGAATAAATTTTTATTTAGATAATTTCGAATAAAAATTTATTTTTCAAATTTTTATTTAGATAAATTCCCTACGAATAAATTATTCGGAAATTTATTTTTATTTCAAATAATAAATAAAAACTCAGGGTACAACAAAAAAAGAACCACTGAGTATGTAATACCAAAAAAAATTGTTTATTTTTATGTTTGTTTGTTTTTACATATCGTCGTACCATACGAAAACTAACATACATAAGTATTTAAAATTTCTGGCGAAAGCTATCAATAAAAAAATTCTGTACGAAAAGTAACAAGTTCGACTTTTGGCTGACGAAAATTATCAGTAATTATATACTGTTTTTACATTAAAATTGTTGCTGTTTAAACGATTTTGATAGTTTTCGTCAGCCAAAAGACGAACTTGTTATTTTTCGTCAGCCAAAAGTCGAACATGTTACTTTTCGTCAGCCACAAAAAATATGATGTTAGTTTTTGTATGGTACGACGATATGTAAATGAAAATTATCTATTATTCGAATAATTTGGTTTCTGAATAAACGAAATTATTTATTAGTTAAATAAAGATAAAAAAAATTATTCATCCATTATTCTTTATTCGAATAAATTTTGCCCAACTCTGGTACATATGACTTATCGAATAAAGTAGCTAACGTTATAGAATAAAAATTTGTAGAAATCTTTTACAAGGTCATTCTCTCATGAAACACTAAGGAATAGAATAAAAAAACCTTTCGCCTATACCTTTCAAAGCCTAAAGAGTTGACAGATAGTACCTAAGAGAGATTTCTAAAGTTCTCACATTTGAGTTGAGAGCTACATAAATGCCTCAGACATTGCGATCTCAGCATCTCATTTCTTTCTCGGGAAGATAGCTGAATAGCGTTCTTGAAGTTTTTAGGGAAATTGTAGGTAGTTTTGACAAGCTGTGCCAGTTACAGTACTAACTAAAATCTATTATGCTTCGAAAACCAAATTCATTTAAAAATTAATGCCAGAAATGAGCGCAGTTTTCGCCTAAAGCAGTTCTGTTTGTTCCCAGAAACAGCAAAGGGAAACCGCATTAAGCGCCAAAGGTCAATAATTTTAATTCCAACAAATGTACATACATACATACATACATATTTACGTACTCAACGAATCTAAAAAAAACAAAAGCCTTAAATTTACTGATCTCAAAACATAAAACTCTGCATTTTAGATCAACAAAAAGTGGGTCATTTCATTAAGCTAAAATGTTTTAAGTGGCGACGACGTCAGGATACAAACAAAAAGAAATTGTTTTGAAAACTTAAAAATTCGTAACCACTAAACCAAAAAATAATACAAACTTTAATGGAAGCTGAGTTGAAATGTAAGGTTTAAAAAAAAATGCAGATGAAAAGAAAAAAAAAACTTTGTATGAACAAAAGGATAAAAGCAGCAGATGAACCGACACAAACAAAGCCAAGGATAATGCTTAAACAGCACAAAAATAGAGCAGCATGAAGAGCGCGCGAAGGGAAGGGAGAGATGGAATACAAAACCCGAAAAAAAAAAATACTTTTACAACATTCAGAATACCGTTAGCTGCAAGATGTGCCCTTGTAGGTGTTCCGCAAACCCCCAACAAAAATGCATGGCAGTCAAAGAGTTAAAGAGGTGGAAAGATGTGGAGGGAAGCCATGCAATTCGTATTGTGTTGCTGTTTTTTTTTTTTTTTTGTGCATATAATATGCATACTCAGTAAATGCACTTTAGTAAGTACATATGTACATAAGTACATATACATACATACATATGTATAAAGTACAAACATACATACATATGTATACATACCACATGCTGCATCGGCTGGCTGGCTAACATCATGCGTGTGGGAGTCGGACTTAAAATGCATTTTGTATTACATACATACATATATGTGCACTGCTGAAGGCGCACTTAGTCACCCAACCGCAACCTACTTACCATCATTCCCCCACGCACAGCACGACATACACCCACCACCCTCCTCCACTCGCATTGACTGCTCCACTTTTGCCTCGAGGAACAACATTCACTTGAAGCAAAGCCGAGCAGAGCACAGCACAAAAAATGCTTAAGAGAACGATCTGCTGGCGGGCGGGCATTGCTGATGGTGGCAATGGAGCGCTGGAGCTTTGACTGGTGACTGCTGTCACTGATGGTTTGTTGCGGTTGGCAGTGCTTGCGGTACGGTGTGTGTATGCATGCGGCAGCACACCACAATGACTCGCCCCCCCCGCCCCTCCGCTCCTAAAAATTGCATGCTTAATACCGACGCCTAAGAGGGTGCATGTCAACAAACAAAACCAAGCTGGCAGGCATTTATTTTATTCATGTATGTGTGTACATATGTACATAAATGAGTGCGGAGGAGGAGGAGCGTTGTGGCGTAACACAAACATAGGTGCATACCCTGTAGGGAAAATCTCTAGTTCAGCACAAGGTCGCTTCTAGTGCATTTTTCGACACTACTAGTGCGAACTAAATCTCTTTTGCATGTTATCACCTGGCGAATTTAACACGGCGATGTCCTAGGCGGTGTCAATTGTCCCTCTCTGCACTACACTTTCGATAGTTCCGAACTTGCATGTACTAAATTCTACAGTTTTCACCAGTTCGTTTATTAGCACAATTTCCATAGTTCTGAACTATGTAACTACAAAAGTACCTAAAAATTCTACAGTTTTACATCTGCAGCATTTGACATGCAAGTGGCGCGATGGCACACTGGCTAACGCGTGTGACAATCAATCTGGCAAGCGCGGGTTCGAATCCTGTCGGTGTCGAAGCGGATGATAATTTTTTTTTTTATTTTTTTTTAACTAATGCTTTTGTAAATATTAGTTAAAAAATAAAAAAAAAATTTTTTATTTAATAAAAATTTACAAAAATATTTAAAAAATAATAAAATAAAAAAATCTAAAATAAGAATGAGGGATCGGAGAAGCATAATTAGGGGAACATTTCATTTCATACAAGTTAAGATGCAAATAGAAAACTCTTTATATAAAATGCATCAATAAACATCTGAGAATTGCAGAAATGTACAAATCCGACGAAAATTGAACGAACGAAAAATTTTCATAGAATTTTTGTCACTTGGAAATTGCATACAAATCAAAGTGTGTCTTATAATGATCACTCAATTCACTCCTTCTGAACTGGTGAGGGTCTAACTTCAATTGATCTAGTTCATTTTTGACACTTTTTCGCTAGTTCGGAACTAGAAATTTTGCTCACTAGTTATTGAGTTCCCTGCAGGGTATACACAAAAATACTCATTTGTGTTCACACAGCCATATGAAGGTACATAGATATGTTAATTTGAATCAGTTTGCATTTTTTAATTAAAAATAAATAAAACTTAGAAGGCTGGCATTTGTCTATGGCAACATGGCCGAATGGCAAGTTGCTCGGTTGTGTGGTTGTTTGGCAGGCGCTGGTGCGGTGGTGAAGAAATGATAAAAATAGTATAAAATTAAACAAAAAAACAAATAAGAATATGAATTTTGTCAATAGTTGTTGAATTTTCGAGCGTTTCTAATTGAAAGTGGAGCGCAAAGCTGAAAGAATTGATAAAAAAAAAATACATAACAGAAAAACACACCGCTACAATAAAGCAAATTTTAAATAGTGGGTTAATAAGAGAAAATCACTAAACGTACCTCATACAGATTTCCAACAACGGTACCCCAGAAAATACAATCTCTAATTTTCTAGATTTTCTAGCTATTCTCTAATAGAGAGCCGTGCTAGAAAACTACATTAGAATTAGATTGGAAACTGATTAGAGAAACGACAAGTCTCAATGTCTACGAAATATTTGCAAATTCTTATTCGAATTTCATTAGAGAAGTAAATAAGATTTAAATTGGAGAATTATTCTCCCTCTGTGATTCTATAGAGATGTGAAAAAGGCTAGTTCTCGAGTCATACTCCTATCGATATCTAACCTCAGTGTTTGTTGCGAGTTTTTCCTAACATTTTCGGATTAAAATTCGGAATTTGGGCTTAATTGCTGACGAAGTTTTGGTGAAGGCATGAAGCTGTTGAGTTTTGAAAAAAAAAAATTATTTCTTGTTTACGCAAATTTGTTCTCTGTGACTAGTCAAAAGCTGAATTTCAAAAAATAAAAAATAAATAAATAAGATAAATTAATAGAAAATGTTAGTAAAATAAAATGATATTAGCTCTGTCCAAAAACAAAAAATTGTTACAAATTTTTCCTAAAAATTGGCAGTTCTCCATATAAAAATTACACTTTCTAGGAAAAATTCGTAAAAATTGTTTATTATTGAACACAAGTATTGTGTCAATCTATGCAGCACATAAAGTAAAACATTGACGCTTGTGTAAAAAAACAAAAACAAATTTTACATACAAATTGTAATACGGGTTTTATTTAATTTTCATTAAATTTTTTTCTTTTCTGTTTTTAGCACAGTTTTTGGCGTGTTGTTATGTATACATTAGCGCACACAAGGGGGGGGTTTTGGGGTTAAAACCCCCCCAAAATTTGACAGAACCATAAAAAAAAATAATTTTATAAAAGATGGTACATGCACAAATATTTGTGTAAATACATGTTGTAAAATCTATGAATATTCGTTTATGTACATTGCGAATGTTTGTCAACAACTACTGATTATGTATATAAACAAGCAGTGTGGAGACATTTCCCTAAAAGCATAATAATAATAATACAATGGCGCTATTATAACTCTGACGAGTTTTATGGCCGAGCTTCTCTCCCAATTCGAGGTGTGCTCCTTTGTTGTTTTTCCTACTAATTGGGTGGACCTACAGTTTTATGCCGACTCCGAACGGCGAATACATTTTTGTGAGAAGCTTCTTCATGGCAGAAATACTCTCGGAGGGTATGCCGCCCACTGCCGAGAGGTGACCGCTGCTCTTAAAAAACCCAATAATTGGATTTTTACTAATTGAAAAATTGTTTTGGTGTTTGGCTCGGACCGTGGTTTGAACCCGAGACCTCTGGCACAGCAGGCGAGCACTCTACCCACTGCACCACAGCGGCCCTAAAAGCATGCTGTGGATATTATCTGAGGTTTGTTATACTCAGCTGTACTAGTACACAGAGTATTAAAGTTTTAATCACATAACGGTGGATTTTAACAGAATGAAATAATCGACATAGATATAGACTTATATATATCAAAATGATCAGGGTGAAAAGAGAAATCGATTGAGCCATGTCCGTCCATCCGTCCGTCTGTCCGTCCGTCTGTAAACACTCTAACTCGCGCAAAAATTTAGATATTTTGATGAAATTTGAAATGAAAGTTGGTATCGACACTGGGACGGTTGGTATTGAAAATGGGCGAAATCGGATCATGACCACGCCCACTTTTCCTATATAGAAAAAATCGGAAATTTGGTATCTCAGTCACTAATAAAGCTGGAGCGAGGAAATTTTACCCACGTGTTGTGCTCAGGCCCCTATGAAGAAATTTGATAAAATTTTGGAAAATGGGCGGTGGCACGCCCACTTATTAAAGGTCAAACATTGAAAGTTTTATAGGTCATAACTCAGAAACCGTAGCAGATATATCGACGAAATTTGGTACGCGTAATTTACTTACTTAGGAAAATGTTTGGACGAAAAATTGCCAAAATCGATTGACGACCACGCCCA
Organism: Urophora cardui; assembly: GCA_960531455.1. Lineage (NCBI taxonomy): Eukaryota > Metazoa > Arthropoda > Insecta > Diptera > Tephritidae > Urophora > Urophora cardui. Next base: position 34,342,075 of record OY482671.1, read on the forward strand.
AATTTATATATGGGAACTATTAATGGGCCTAATAAATATATTTTAATCGATATCTTTGTCAAATATAAAGATATGTCATTGAAATTTTGTGCCATGAATCCAACTATAGACATAAAACAAAAAATAGAAAAATGTTTGGAAATGGGCGTGGCACTGCCTCTTTTCAGACAAAGGAATCTACGAGATTTCGGAATCCATAACTACAAATAATTAAGATGTTATGACGAAAATAAGTTTTTACACTTTAATAACTTGTGGTAATACATGCTCAAAAATTTTACGAAATCAGTTTATGACCACGCCTACTTTTTAACAAAGATATTTCTGGAACACCCTTTGGGAATTTGTAACGTGACATCTTTGTAACTCATAAAGGGATGAAATTCTGCACTAACAATAATATTTATGTATATGCTTAGTTGGATGATTGATAAAAATTATGAAAATGGGCGTGGCTGCGCCCACTTTATGCGGCACTCGATTCATATAAAATACACCCTGATCGAACAAACGCAAACAAACAATGAAAGAATACAGCTGAGTATCTAATGTTCGATTCCACTCGAACTTAGGCTTCCTTACTTGTTAGTTTTAGTTTAAATACAGAGAAAATGCAATGAATTGAGATTTAAAAGGTGCCTTTGTTTAATGTGTGCATACGTAGGTCCACTCCCCAAACATAAATTTAAGTAAAAATTGTCTGGACGAGTTTTAATTTTTTTTTTTTTAATAATTTTCCGTTCGATATTGAAAACCCCCCCAAAATATTTTTCTGTGTGCGCCACTGTATGTATATATATGTACTTTAGATAGGGTCGAAAACAAAGTTGTAAAAGTCCGCCCCTAAATTTGTAGCTTATGTTGAGAGGGTTAAGGCACACAAAAAAATTTTTTTTTTTACCCCGCGAAATATCGCCGAAATTGTTTTTTAATGTAACTTTGTTATTTGACTTGATTTCGGCGGTATTTCGCGGGGTCAAAAACAAATTTTTTTGTGTGTCCCTTAACCCTCTCAACATAAGCTTCAAATTTAGGGGCGGAATTTTACAAGTTTTTTACTTTGTATGGGGACCAACCCAGTCTAATGTACATACGTATCGCACCCTAAATCATAAAGGGGCACAACTCAAAATTTTTCGAAATCGAGTTTTTTTCATAAACGGGTATACGGAACATATCTCTGGAGATTGCCAAAAAAAAACTTTTGAATAACTGTCTCTTTAGACCGAAAAATAACCATTATACCTGGCCCTTTGCCAAACGATTGCTTGTAATGAAAAAAAGTTTTTTGGCTCTCCTGAAAATTTTTGAATTTTGAGTTGTGCCCCTTTATGATTTAGGGTGCGATATGTACTTATTTATGTTTGCATTTATGTACATACATATGTATGTATAGAAATGTGTTAACAAGTGTACAAAAAATTCTTTTGCTGTTGTTGGCGACAAGGTCACCCATTGACAATTTTAACGCCACAACAACTAAAGAAACAACAACAGCACCAACGTCGCCATTAATTTTTATACTCAGCTGTACTAGTACACAGAGTATTATAGTTTTAATCACATAACGGTGGATTGTAACAGAATGAAATAATCGAGATAAATATAGACTTATATATATCAAAATGATCAGGGTGAAAAGAGAAATCGATTGAGCCATGTCCGTCCGTCTGTCCGTCTGTAAACACTCTAACTCTCGCAAACATTGAGATATTTTGATGAAATTTGGAATGCAAGTTGGTATCGAGACTGGGACGGTTGGCGTGGCACCGCCTCTTTTTAGAAGCAGGAATATACGAGATTTCTTAGCCTATAACTCGACAAATAATTGATATATAATGACGAAACTTGGTGTGTACACTTTTATAACTTGTGTTAATAGACACGCAAAAACGTGGTAATACATGTTCAAAATTTTAGAGAAACCGGTTGACGGCCACGCCCACTTTTATATATGGGTATTATAAAGTGACCTAATAAAAAGATTTTAAGCGATATCTTTGTCAAATGTAAAGATAATTCATTGAAATTTTGTGGTATGATTTCTACAATAGACCGGAAACAAAAAATAGAAAAATTTTGGAAAATGGGCGTGGCACCGCCTCCTTTTAGACAAAGGAATCTACGAGATTTCGGAGCCCATAACTCGACAAATAATTGAGATATTATGATGAAACTTGGTTTATACACTTTTATAACTTGTGTTAATAGACACGCAAAAACTTATTGAAATCGGTTTATGACCACGCCTACTTTTTAACAAAGATATTTCTGGAACACGCTTTGGAAATTTGCAACGTGACATCTTTGTAACTGGAAGTCATAAAGGAATGAAATTTTGCACAAAGAATAATATTCATATGCTTAGTTGGATGACTGATAAAAATTTTGAAAATGAGCGTGGCTACGCCCACTTTATGCAGCACTCGCTTTATATAAAATCCATCAAACGCAAACAAACAATGAAAACATACAGCTGAGTATCTAATGTTCGATTCCACTCGAACTTAGGCTTCCTTACTTGTTCTGTACTGTTTTTATATCATATTGTACTGCTTGAAAGCAGTGGTCCAAAATTGTATGAAGAAAATAAAATTCTCACGAAATCCCCGGAATAATCCGCATTTCATGCGACTGTACTATGAAAATCTGTACCGAAAATTTTGCCTTAATATATCGACGCTTCCAAACAAAACTGTACTAAGTCTGAAAACTGTGTTTTGCAGGAGAAGCTCTCAAAGTTTAAACTCGATATGAAACTTCGATTGTAAGCTAAGTATATTTTCACTTGTAACTTCTGTTTGGATGGAACGATCAACACCAAAACTCGACAATATCGAAGACAGGCTACGTGGTTCTTCATGGCAAGCTCTCAAAGTTTTTATTCTGTAAAAATCTCGAGTTGTATTATATGCACACTTTTGCTTATAACTTTTGATTGGATTGTCCGATTGATACCAAAATTAGATAGCATCTAAATTAAGGCACGCTCTACTTGAAAACGCGAAGTCGACTTAGTACAGTATTGTTTGGAAGCGTCGATATGTAAATATATAGATAATATAGAGGTCGTGCAAATGCCTCCAAATTTCCTTCTGTTTTTATGTACTTCATTGATGGTACCCACATAATTTTTTGGAATGTCCTTAATGAACAAGAAAGATTTTTTTTATCATTAAAAAACGGAACACATAGGGCCGTAGTCATAGTCGTTCACTAAAATCGGTTTTAGTTAAAATTGGTATTAAATTTTAAACGACGTTTAAAAGAGTGGTGTGTCATATATAGACCAGTTAGAACAACGTTTTTGCTAAAATGAAATGGAATAGGGTTACACTTATAAAATAATAAGAATCTCTCTGTAATTTTAAGAAATTTCCAGTGTTTTAAAAGTTCACCCTGTGTCAACTTTTAAATTGAAAAGAAAAAAGTAAGCGCATCTATTTATTCGACATTTTGATGTTTGCATATTTTATGTTAATCGTATATTTAAATTACGCTAAAAAACAACTAAAACTGAGTTAAATTTTGAGATAAAACTACACACTTCATATAAATCAAATTGAACATGTGATTTTAGGGAACAAAAAGATCTCGTGCACCGAACTGGAGCGCAGGAGAAAAAGCTTGTCTGCGGGAAAGCATTGAGTGCCACCTGATGAGCATTTCGATCTAAAAATCGTAATGTAGTCAGAACTTGCAATCTGGGTGAGATTGAAAGCCCCCTATTACTGACAGGGTCTAAAATATCTATAAGATATTCCACTGTGGTTCTTATCAAAGCAATATCTCGAATAACATTCCTCTTCCTTCATTTGGAAGGGATCATATCGGCTTATATATGTATGTATACCTTTGCTCTCCGTTCCAGGATAGCATAGTCTATAATGGTAAAATCTTGAAAAATTCTGCTATTTCCAAACATATTTATTAAAATGTCTTCTTTATACGTTTTATTTATTTATTTTTTTATTGTATTCACGTACTCTCTTTCTATTTTTATAGTTTTCATGACGAATTCCCATCTTAGCACAATATTTTAAGATTTTAAAACGACATTCACCTCATTTTAAAGTTAGAACGCTGTTTAGTGATAAAACTGATTTTAAGTCGACTATGACATAGATAAAATGACGTTCATGCTAGTGTGTTAAAACACTGTTTTAAATCGCCTATGACTACGGTCCATATTGGCTTTGTACCGCAATGATTTCTTGGGTTTTATTTTTTTTTTGACCACCTTAATATACACACATCTAACCGAATTTCGTTACTGTTTAGTTAACAGTGATTGTGTGCTCCCAATCACGTCCACACCAACTGTCAATTAGGCAGAATAAAGCCAATTTTATTTCGATTTCATAGTTTTCCTTCTCCTTCTTCCTCTCCGGTGGGAAAACCATGGAAAATGTTGCATCATTTCGCAACTTAAACTTTTAGCATTGATTGTCGTTGCACGTGATTTTGATTTAACGTCCGTCCATCTTGGCTTGAGTGCGATTGTTTGTTTGGATATCGATGGAAAGAAATATAGCAAATCACTTGCGCGCACAAGTTCGTTCGCTCTATTTTGCTTGGAATTGTGCTTTTAAATTCTAAAATAAAGCAGTTTTTTGTTTGCGTAATCTCGGTGCTTTCTTCTTCGGAGCAGCAGCAACAGAGGTAGGGAGGGACATTTTGGACCACTCAGCACGACTAGCATTCTCTCATAGTCCCATTTCGCGTTGCTTGTCAATTGCAGAGCAGGCCAACTTTTGTACGAGTATGTATTGATGTCAAGTTTCTCCAAGTTTCTCTACTTTGCGGGCATTTGAAGTCGGAAACGGATCGCAAAGCAAAAGTGCCACTCGCAGTTGACAAATCGAAAATACTTACATATGTACATATGAATGTGCAACAGCTATTGCTGACGCTTAATGCGAGACATTTTTGTTGTTACTGTGGTTTTTTTTATGTTTTGCAATTCGGTTTTCCTACACTCGCTTTATCACATATTTTTCATTTCATTTATTTTTGCAAATAAGCAAGGAACACAATAATAAATGCATTTCTGCTTTCAATTTCATTCGTTATTTCGCATTACTTATTGCAATTTCAGTGCTGCGTCATTACTTTTCAATAAAAATAGAAGCAATGTGACCTAAATGCAGTGTTGCCAGACTTATTTGATACAAAGTCCAAAAGCTTGGCAATGTTTCTGCCACGAATTAAATACATACATATACATATGTATATATACTCTAAAGAGTTTTTTCTTCATATATTTTTTGGTGTTTAAAAAAATTTAGTAATAGCGGACTATTCAGCAATAAATATAAAGTGCACAATAGAAAAAGAATATTCAATTAAATAAACATTTTTTCGTGAAGTGACTTTTTAACTCTCCGTTTTGATCACAGGTCTCATTGGATGTAATTCTGCGCAATCAAATAACAAATAGTACTACGAGGGCTGCTCGATATATTTTCAGCCTAACAATGAAAAAGTGTTGCCAGGTGAAATCTGAAATTTCCATTGGAGTCTTACATTTTTTAGCATAATCGTACTCAGAACGTTTTGGTGTACGACCATCATTTGTGTTGTTTACAGTGACTTGAAAAATTTAATTTGGCAAAAAAATGGAATTAACTCGTGAACATTTTCGTGCGATCAGTTTTCACAAATTTCGACGTGGATTATCACGACAAGAGTGCATTAATGAATTTAAATCTTTATATGGCGATGAAGCATCATCCTATGGCACTGTGAAAAATTGGTATAATGACTTCAATGGTGGCCGACGCTCGCTCAAAGACCAATTCCGTGAAGGTCGTCCAAAAACGGCTGTTGTGCCAGAGAACATTGATGCCGTGCGTGAACTCATAATGCAAGATCGTCATGTGACATACCGTGAGATAGAGACATTTCTCCCACAAGCATACATTCGATAGTGCATAAACACCTGTCCGTAAAAAAGGTTTGTTCTCGTTGGATCCCGCAGAATCCGACTGTCGCTCAAGAAAAGGCTCGTGTCGATTGGTTCAAAGAAATGTTGCAAAAATACGATCGCGGTGCTTCAAAAGACGTTTATAAGATCGTCACAGGTGACGAATCATGGATATATGCGTATGAACCTGAAACAAAAAAACAATCGACCGTGTGGGTCTTCGAAGACGAGCCAAATCCAACGAAAGTTGTTCGTGGAAGAAGCACTTCGAAGCAAATGGTCGCCTGTTTCTTCGGCAAATCTCGTCATGTGGCGACTGTTCTGCTTGAGCAACGGAAGACGGTCAATTCTGAGTGGTACACCACAATTTGTTTACCTGAAGTCTTCGGAGAAATTCGAAAAACGAACAAGAGAAGACTAATCATTGTTCACTATGACAATGCGAGCTCTCACACATCGGCTCAAACCAACGCCTTTTTGGCCGGCAAAAACGTCGAATTGATGGGTCATCCGCCGTACAGCCCTGACTTGACACCCAATGACTTCTTATTATTCCCGCTCATCAAGAAAAAAATGCGTGGTCAACCATTTTCGTCGCCAGAAGAAGCTGTTCAAGCGTTCAAAAACCATGTTTTGGAGGTGTCTCAATCGGAGTGGAAAAAGTGCTTCGACAATTGGATTGAGTGCATACAAAAGTGTATAAGTCATGCTGGAGAATACTTTAAACAACAATAAAACCATTTTTGATGATTAATATTCGCATTTTCATTATTAGGCTAAAAATATATCGAGCAACCCTCGTATGAACTCCTTTCAAATTCCCAGTTCAAACCTAGAAATTTAGAATATTCACGCAAACTTCTGCACATATGGCAACGCCACCCCAGAAAGTCTGTATACATATATGTAAGTTGCTGCATAATGCCATTTACGTATAGTGGGGGAAATGCTGTAAATGACAGAGTTTCAGCAAGAGCAAAAAAAAATTTGGTTTGAAAAAGAAAGAATTAGTACATATGTATGTATGTGTGTATGTATGTATGTGTGTGTGTATGTATGTATGTATGTATATGAAAAATGAAACTGCGCCATTACGTGCATATCAAATGCTGAAATAATGTCGCATACAAACACACTGCCGCACTAAGTTGTAATATGCAGTTAAATAAATGTGGTTTATTTATATACATACATATCGCACCCTAAATCATAAAGGGGCACAACTCAAAATTCAAAAATTTTCAGGAGAGCCAAAAAACTTTTTTTCATTACAAGCAATTGTATGGCAAAGGGCCAGGTATAATGGTTATTTTTCGGTCGAAAGAGACAGTTATTCAAAAGTTTTTTTTGGCAATCTCCAGAGATATGTTCCGTATACCCGTTTATGAAAAAAACTCGATTTCGAAAAATTTTGAGTTGTGCCCCTTTATGATTTAGGGTGCGATATGTATAGTGGCTGGAAGATATGCATACATATTTTCTTTGTATACCTTTCATGAACATGAAATGGTACTATTTTAACTTTGTGCCGAAACACGTTTGGTGAAAGTACCAGAAGGAGGCGTGGCAGACCCACAAAAACATACATATAACGATAGGATCGGTATCATGAGCTGAGTCGTTTAAGCCACGTCCCTCAGTTTTTGAAATATCTGCTTGAAAGTCCGTATGCGCATGTCTTTTTATGACGAGCTGATCGTTTGCCGTAATCGCTCAAATCGGACCACTATAACATATATGTAGCTGACATACAACCAATTGTTCAGATAGGGGTATATGTAAGTAACCTCACCATTTAAACTACTACACAATGGGAACGTTTCATACAAAAAACGGTCATAAATAGTAAAAATGGACCTAGAGTGCTCAAATTTGGAACATAAGCTTTTTTGATGAATATTAGTACATGGTGTGAAAATGAAATCAATCTGATGACAAATACTCCCACCCCCCATATAACGGGTGTCGCGAAAAAACATGAAATTTCAATTATTTTCGATATCTTAACAATGAGTTGTATTGGAGCTATATGTTGTACTGGTCCGATTTGGCCGATCCCGACAAATGATAAATTGTACATAAAAATACGTCGTGGTTGGCACATTGTGTACTAGGGCGTGCCTAATAAATCTTTGTACACATAATCCACAGATCTGGCAACACAAATTAATCAATATCAGACCATATAAAGTTTCATTTCTCCAATCATGAAAGATATGAGGACTTGGGTATGACCGAAGACAGCCGCGCTCTTACTTGTTTACTTATAAAAATGTACATATGTATTTATGTATATGTATTTCATTTCATTCCATTTATTATGCACGTCTCAGTCATTTCTCTCCGCCCCGGCAAGCAATTCTCTGTCTCACTGCTGAAGCAAGTTTAGATAATGCCACTTAGAGCCCGTGCACAATTGGCTTTGTCTGCTCCAACTTTGATAGAAAAACCCTTAAAGCAAAGCGAACTTCCAGATGCTTGCTACAATTAACACTTTGACAATTTCCACTTCACTTCTTTGCTTTAATTTATAAACCTGATTTTTGGTAAGATATTTGGGGAATTTGCTTTTTTCTGCTTATTCGAATGTTATTTTTTACTTTTCTCTGTTCACTTCTCACGAAATTGCGCGAAATCGCTAAAATAAGTGTACATATACAAACATACACACACACACACAAGGGGAGATGTTTGTCAAAGTGTAAAAAAGTTGAAACATGGCTAACTTTATACCTTGCTTTACTCGCTTCACCTCAATTGTGAACATGTCCCTTTGAAAAGCACATGCTGAACGAAACTGTCAAAGCAAAACTCTGAAGCAAAGCGAGGTAGAAGTCAATTGTGCACGGGCTCTTACTACTGCAACTGCTGCGGCAACTAGCAAGTAATCCTCAGCTTTCGCATTTTATCCATTTTTTATTACATATACATATGTATATGTAAGTATGTATACATGCATGAATTCGTATAAGTCTGTATGTCTGTACACTCAGAGAAGAAAGGCATATTGGATTGAAAAATAAAAATTTTATCATGCACGTTTTAAATAAGATCATTTTTTCTTTTTTTTTTTGAAAAATGCAAATTTTAAATTAAAAATTAAAAAGAAGGGAATAAAAACGCAAGTTTTAGATTCAAAATCTCATCGTGCTCAAAATACATATAACATTTTTAAATTTAAAATGTTTTTACTTGATTTTACAATTTTACAATGAACTTAAAAAAAAAATCGTATTTACATCACTTTTAAACAAGGCTGCACAACGATATTAACAAAAAATTTTGTATAAAAATTATTGAAATTATTTCGTTTCGTTGATTATCAAAAAAAAAAAAATTATCAAAATTATTTCGTTTCGTTGATCATCAAAAACAAAATACTGATAATAAAAAATTGTTTCGGGCTTATGCCTATATGACACTACATTTTTTCTCTGGTATTTTTGGTTTGGAAAACCCACCGAAAGTCAAAATACAAAAACAATTCTTCTGTAGGTTGAAAAGAGACAAATACTTCAAACTAAAAGAAAATAATATTTATTTCAAAAATTAATTTTTTTGGAAATTTTAATTTAAATTACTGAAAAAAAAAGTTATGAAACCCAAAGGGAAGGAAAGATGTGTACTCCATATTATAAAGGGAAGCCAGTACACAATATAATTTTTCTTCCGGATTTCTTCTTTACCCTTACGGCCAAAGCAGAAGCTTACAAGAGGCAAATTTAAAATTTGTATTTCCATATATTTTTTATTTTAAATATAATTTATTTTCTAGTTGTCAAATTGAAACAATTGTCAGAAAAAACGGCCGAATGCCAAAAAAACCTACCGAAATACAAGCTGGCTCGTTGGTTTTTAACCGCTTAGATGGTATTTTGTTTGGTTTTTTTTGAATATAGCTTGCTCGCTTGCACCAACGCAAAACTGTATTTGACCATCTCCTTCACACAGAAAGCCTGGTAGAATACCAGAAAAAAAAATGTAATGTCATATTGGCTTTACGGCTTCCATTTTACTTTGAATTTTTATTAACGTCTTTTTTTTTTTGATAATTTTTTTTGTTTGCTACCGAAACGAAATTTTTTTAATATTTGTTTTTTGATAATCAATAAAACGAAATTCTTTTTGATATTTTTTTTTATTTATTTTTTTGTTCAGCATTTAACGTTAAAATTTTTCAAAGTTGAATTGAAAACAACATTTTTTTTCGGTTATTGATAAATAATAACGTTAATGTGCAGCCCTGCTTTTAAATACGCTTGTGCCTATTTTAAGCACGTTTTCATTAATTTCATAATGCTTTTTCCCTGAGTGTATGTACATATGAATTGAACACAAACGTAATAGTAACCGTTAATCTACTCGCATGCGTCACCACTGCACTTATCCCAGTCACGTCTAATTTATCAGCTCTATTGGCGCTGCTGAAGCTGACGCTGACGCTGCTGCTTCGTTGCACTTTAATTTGTCATTTGAAGCGGAATTTTCCACAACAATAAAGATAAAGATAAAAGTCGAGAGACAAAGATACCGCAATATCGTAACCTAGCAAACATTCTCGACTTACATTCACGAACTATACGACACTTATTTCGTTTTAGGTTATAGTATGTATCCACATAAGGTGTTTCGCTTTTTTTTTCTGTATTCGCTCTCTCAATCTTGTTTCGACCTCAAAACGAATGCCGAATCTCGCCAATTTCCATACAAATTTCTGAGAGCGAGTGAAGATTGAAACACTAGTTTCGTTCTCAATCCTCTTGCCAAACGCGATGATATCGATGCCTTCTCTAATTTTGTATCGAAAATCTATCGAAATCTTACACAGACCAAAACAAAAACGCAAAAATAAGCAAACATAGAAACATTTAGGAAGAACAAGAAAGAGAAATGTTAAACTGAATAACAATTAGCCACGTGGAGACGGGTTATTTAGCGAGATGTTTCCCTAGATGTTTCGCTGGCGAATCGAGTTATGTGGAGACGGGCTTTAAGATTAGATTCGCTGTTTTCCCTTGGTATAGCCAAGGCAAGAGTACAGTTTGAACCAGTTCTTCTAATAGAATTGGAGCATTAAAGAGAATTATTATGCAACCTGATTCTAACAAAGCTGGCGAAGCTTTCGAGGTTTAGGTATGTGTTGTTAATTCTTAATTTAAACTTACCCTTAGCCAAAAAGGAAAGATTGGAATGTAAATTTACCTGAAAAGACACAATATATTAATAAAAAATTAATACATTTTTTGGGAGGCAGTTATTATTATAAATCTTTAGGCTTTCGTTACAAAGTTAAACTACAATGGGCGTTTAGAGTTTAATTGCAATATACTTAATTGAGTTCTAGTGATAGCCGCGAAATAGCACCATCTGGCGACGAGAAACAACTTGTAGATGTTGTAATCATTAAAAAAAAAAGTTTTTCTTTGTTGCAAATACATACATAACTAAATATTGAGATCAAATGAGATAAATTTCTGTCATTTCTTTAACACTGGATCACGAAATCAAAACTTTTTTCTGTACTCTGGACGTCACTACCCTACCCATGTACATACATATATGTAAAATTGGTCGCTGATTCCGAAAATCGAGTTCATGTTCTAGAAAATTATTCGCCATAAAATTTCAGTAGGAGTCTCTTTAGAAAAAATCTTTGTAAAATGAACCTAAAAGACCACAGGAAGCGAAAAACTTTTACTCCTCGGAATGTTAAATGTGGTTTATTTTCGGTTCTACTGAATCGATCGAAATACTTCTTTTGCAAAAGATTAATGCTTTTTAACGACGTTTAACATTCCGGAAAAAAAAGTTACATTAAGGTGGTATACACTAAGTACTGAGTGGAAGTGACCCCAATGGCGCACATAGGGTTAATGCAATTAAAAAGTGGAAACCCTCATCTCACAAGAAATAGATTAGTGTACCAAACTTAGGCATCGGACCATAAATATCGAAGATATGAAAAAATTAAATTTAGCGACATCTAGCGGCGTCCAAAAAAAAAAATAAAAAATTTTTTCCAGAAATGTTTTCGAAAGAGAAATCATATGGGGGGGGGGGGGCTTACGGTGGACTTTTTTTTTTGGTCCATATAAGGCGAGACGGCCTAATGTACATGAGTTCTATATATCGTCGTACCACACTAAAACTACCACTTTTAAAATTTCTTTCATCGAATTTCTTTGTAAAAAATTTTGAAAATGCTAGTTTTCGTATGGTACGACGATATGACATTTTTCTCTAGGTCTTATAGGTACATAGATTCTGAAATATTGATGAGCTAATTTGAATTTTTTTATCTATTATATAAAAATAAGTCGCATTTTCCTCCCTGATGATTTAACTCCAGAACGGCTGGACTGAATGAAATGAAATTTTGCACGTAGTTTTCGATTGAGCCCGACACGGTTTATGGCAAAAAAAAAGTATAAGAATCCGGGAAGGTTTTGGAGATATTCCACAAAATGTGGACCAGGGTAACCCTATAACGTGTTCGTACGATATGGGTATCAAATGAAAGGTGTTGACGAGTGCTTGAACAAGGTGTAATTATTGGTCCCATTTAAGACCCCGTATTCGAGGTATTTCCTGAAATATGCACCAGGTGTGACCCCAAACGGGTTTTCTACAAAATGGGTATCAAATAAAAAATGTTGGTGAGTATTTAAAAGAGGTGATTTTCAAGACCCTATGCGACCCGTTTTCCGAGATATCGACCAAAATGTGGACCAGGGGATTAGGGATAGGGATAGGAATAGGGATAGGTTTATGGATAGGGATAGGCATAGGGATAGGGGTAGGGATATGGATAGGGATAGCGATAGGGTTAGGGATAGGGATAAGGATAGGGATAGGGATAGGGATAGGGATAGAGATAGGGATAGGGATAGGGATAGGGATAGGGATAGGGATAGGGATAGAGATAGGGATAGGGATTGGAATAGGGATAGGAATAGCAATAGCAATAGGAATAGGGATAGGGTTAGCGATAGGAATAGGGATTAGGGATAGGAATACGGCAACACGGTAACCTAGGACTTTTCCTTTAGGCTTTATAGGAATAAATTTTAGGCAGAACAACGTCTGGCGGGTCAGCTAGTTTTTTATGAAAAATTTAAGAAAAAATTGACTATCAAGGAAAATCTTTAAAACAAAAGTTTTTATTTTTTATTTTTACTTCTTTACGTGAAGCCCCATTCTATTCTATTGCTAAATAGAAATGTTACAAAGAAATTGATGAATCGAGGCTCATTCTTAATCGCTGAACACTATTCCTAACCACTCTCCTGTTGATGTTCCTTGTCGCTTTTCTCCATTACGAAACGGCTTTACAAGTATTGGAGGAAATCGGCTTAAAATCCGCTTAAAAATATACATACGTATACATATATGTATGTGCATCTTCTTTTTGTAATATTCACTAAAATTAACAAATAAATAATACTCAATTACACTGCAAGAATTAATGCTCATTACTAGTCTATCGGGTTAATTTTGCCTTGTAATTTCAGGAAACAATGTACAATCAAAGATTATTTGCTAAATTCTTGAAAACAAATTGAATAGAAAGAAATTAAATAACTGCGCCGCCTTTTGTTAACTTACATATAATACACACAAACATCCAATAATGAAAGAAAGTGCGTTCTATATGTTTGGATGGTTGGAATTTAGTATGTACATTAGAGTGTTCATTGGCATGTATGATAAATTGTGGAAGCAATAGAAATAAAGTTAAAACATTATTTTGGGAAAAAATGATCAAACTACAGCTTTTGACTACAAAAGAAGAAAAGAAATTGAACCAAAGTGATTTTTATCAATGCAATTTACAGTCAATTGAAGGCTAGTACCTAATGTTTTATGGATGTATGTATCTCAGAAAAGATCCACGCCAACTCATAAGAAAAAGTGAAGCTCGAACTGAATATCGAAATACATAATTCAATTAAAACACACACATTAACAGGTAGAAGTGCAAACAAAAAAAAAAAAAAAAAGCCACGAGAAAGAGATGCGAAGTAAAAAAAATTAAGCATGATTATTTAGTACAATTGACAATTTTTGATAAAAATTTAATGGCACACCCTAATCCGCGCACATTTTCTCATATTCTATTTATATTCGCCTTATTATTATTTATCTAGTATATTGTTATTTTAATTCTTAACGCCCCTCTACCCTCATGTATGATCTAAATTTATGTATATATGTAGATATAAAAACATATATAAGATTTAACAATTAAATGCCTACACAAAATCTTTTCTTCCCCCGCCATTTCTCTTCAAAAGCATTTGTGGGAACTCTATAGCCATAGATTTGCTTTGGTTCTATGGCAACGGCCTTGGGTGGGAATAAAAATGAATATCTTGATTAATGGCAAATTTTATTAGAATCAATTTCAGTTTGATAAATATTTCTAATCTGATTTGCTTTGCCAAATTCTTTATGCAAACACATGCCTACATATATACATATGTTTTTATGTAAATAAGTACATATTTGAGCACAAAGAAATCTCTTAATAGAAAGAAAAAATAATTCCAGTAATTCCAAAAAAACAAAAGCCGAATATGCAAATAAACAGCAGACACAGTATAAAGCTGAGTCTGAAGTCAAAGTCATAATTAAAATAGAATATAAAGAAAACATTGAGCCGAAAGAATAAGCTGGTACTTTCGACTGACTGAAATTCCACAAATATACACATTTTGAATTTCAAAACAATGTAATAGGAATGTGATCCCACATTTTGAGTGTCATGTACATAGACCATCCAAATCGAACCAAAAAGTTTGTCTGTCAAATCTTTATTGTCCGGCATTCATATTTCAATTGAAAATTTCCAATTGCTTAATTATGCAATAACTATGAAGGAATATTGGAAAAAGGTTTTGAAGCAAAATACTTAATTGCACAAAATTCGAAATGAAAAATAAGCAAATAATAAAAATGTAATGTCGGCATATTGTTTTTCCTGTAAAAAGTAAAGTATTTTCTTTGCCTGTCTATCTACATATGTACATATTTATACTTTGTCGCTTTTGTCGTCAAGTGTTGCACAAGTGGTTTAATGGGTTCCACTAGGGAACGTGCAAAGTCTGGGGAAAAATGGCATCACAAATTGAATGGGAATGTATGTACATATGTTTTGCAATTTTTTCGTTTATTTTTTGCTTATTTTTTTCCTATTATTACAATTGTCAGCAATTTTGCACCACTGTTTATATATGCATATATGTATGTATATACATACGTATGTACATTAAGGTGGTAAAAAAATTAACAACCATTAAATCATTGCGAAACATGGCTATTTTTATGCTATCATTCCTAAAACAATTAGGTGATTCACAAAGTGTCATAAAGTCATATGTCATATTAAAATATTGTACGGAAATAGTTATAAGTGACTTTCGAAGCCCTGTGAAGAAGTAAACAAAAACAGTTGATCAAATACGACGATTCAAAAACATATCGTGCAGAGTTGTATTTATTTAGTACACATATAGGCTAGAATGCAACAACAAAATATTATGACTTATGACGATATGACGCAATATGACAGGTTGTGAATCCCCTAAATATGTGTTCCTTTTTTTCCAATGATAAGAATCTTCTTTCTTGTTCATTATGGACTCTAAAATATTATGTATCATCACTGATGTAAAAGGAGAAGGAAATTTGCAGGCATTTGTGTCACTTTTAAACTTTTACTTCGGAGAACTTATTTTCTTCATAAAATTTTGGAACACCCTAATGTACATACATATGTACATATATATGTACAAACATATATAATTTTTTTGTTTTTTCATATATAATATTTGTATTTATTTATTAACCTTTAAGTGACGAGGTGAAATTTTGTGGCATAGTTTACGACAGCGTTGGGCAAAGTAGCTCCTGGTAGCATTTTGCACTTAGGAGCCGACTTTGCACATTTGGGTGATGGTGAGGGACGCAACCAAGTGCAGCATAAGGGGAGAAGAACTGAGGAAGAACTCACTAACACATAAGCAAGATTGAGAACGAGAGAGTATGTCGCTCCCTGTATTCGTGTCAGTGATGGAAAATGAAAGTTTCCAATTGTGTCAAATTTGTACAAAAAGTGGTGAATTTTTGAATTTCATTGTGCAATTAATTTGAAAATCGTCAGTTGGTACCATTACCTTGATAAAATAAGTTTACAGCACATATTGTACAACAAGGATCTCATACAAAACCTTTCTTACGCATATTTGTGCGTCCTACTTTTATGAAGATTACATTATAATAAAGTTTATATGCCTTCATAATAAAAAAAACAACCGTCTGTTTACTATGAAGCAAACAAAAATGGCATTGTAATCGAAAAATATTTATAACCTGAATTGAGTTTTGCAGAATAGTGCGAAAATCAATTGATTATACATAAGTGCCTTGCTACTTCCCAAATAACCGAAAACTACATAGGCACGAGTCATTTTCCATCACTGGTTCATGCCTGAGAGGCAGTGTGCAGCAGTGTTGCCGCAGCGTCAAACATTTTGGTATCACAAATTGGTACTTTCATGGGTTTTTCCTCGTATCACCTAAAAATTATTGAAAAAAAATTAATTAAATGGAAGGCCAGCTTAGCACCTTTCATTTGGTACCAATATTGCTCAAAGTCTATCTGGGTCACTCTGGGTCCACATTTAGGCCCGTATCCCGAGAAGTTCCCACTTATTGAAATTCTATATACCCTATCATGTGCGTTAATACCACATGGATCTACTGCAAAAATTTCATAAAGATCGGTTGATTAGTTTGGGAGTCTACAAAGGACAGACACACATTCTTTTTTGTATAACAGATTTTATTTAATATAAGAGAATTTATAAATATAAGTTCTTGAATTTTGACATTGCTAAAATAATATAAAAATAAATTATCTATCTTCTATGAATCGAATGTGAGTGAGTTTCATAAACCAAATATTATTTCCACTAAAATAATATATGTATTGTAGGAGCGGCAACTCTGGGGGAAGAGCGCCGTTGTCAACAGGGAGGGTGTCATTGTTTAAGGATTGTATAATAAATGTGTTTTAGTACTCTTTTCTACAACAAATACTACTACAACTACTACTCTTAAAAACTAATACTTATGCTTTGCTACTATCAATACTAAAAATATGTATATAGTTTGTAAATAAATCCATTTGCATGTAGAAATGAAATACGCACAAACTAAATGTATATTATAAAGTCGTTGCTACCTAAAAGTCGAAAAATTCAGTATTAATTACTTTTTCCGTAATTCTTGGCAAAAATTGTATTATTTTGTTTCCGTACTACGGCAACACAGTTTAAGAATTGTTGATCGTGGCTGAGAGTTCGTGGTTTTGGTTTTTGATTTTTAGTGTTTCCGCAGGCTTCTTGCGATGAACATGACGAGCGAGGGAATATACGCTGATTTTAATTGTTTTACATTCCCCTTATCACCGAAAAACAAATCAGCCCCTCCCCATCCTCTTGCTGGCTCCGAGGCTGCTGCAAGAGCCAAATTTTCGCCCATCACTGGTTTACGACGTGGTGGTAAATTTTTTTTCTACGCATTTTACTTCAAACTCTCAATAAAAAATAAATTTTTTTATAATAATTTTTGTATTGGAAAGAAGCCAGTCCTTTTTCAAATTAAATTGATAAAAAAAATTAATTAAATTTTTTAAGTCAACAAAGATTTTACTATAATTCACAAGGCCTTGTTCTTTCAAAATAGCGAAAACATCACATGAGAACCTTATAGATAAAAGGTAAAACAAAAACTTTCTTTAAACTTCAGAGACGGGTTTTCATAAAAATATATATATTTTTAAATATATAATAGGAATTTTATTTAAAAAAAATTTTTTGTAGAAAATGCTGGCCAGTCTTTTTGCCTTTTTTTTCATAATAACGTGAGCATATAAAATGAATCACGAAACGAATTTTTAAATTTTTCTTCCAATAATCATTTGAGAAGTGGTAAAATTAATAATCCATGTTAGTCAAATTGCCAGTGAGAGGAGTTTTAAATGGAAATAAATTATTTTTCAAGAAAAAGTTACGTTAACGTCGAGGTGTGGTAATTTTTACACCGATATCATAATTTATCCGTTATTTGAGACCTTCCACCATAGAAACTATAGTGATCGATAATTATGATGACATGAGGAGATTCTAAAAACACCAAAATACTGCCGAGAAGCGAGAAGTGGTAAATTTCCAAAAATTGCATTCGAAGAAATACTAACGTTACCCTAGACGTGGGGTAATTTTTACACCACCATCATCATTTCTCGTCAAATGTTACACCTTCCTCCATAAAAGCAAAACGGGTCAATGATTACAACGAGATGAGAAGATACTAAGAGAGTAAACTTGCTGGATGGTAAGTTAAAAGAGATATTTAAAGAAACTGTAAGTCGGTGTAAAAATTACCACCACGTCGTATGTTAAAGGTTAATATGTATGTACATATTTTTTCTATTTTTTTTTTAATTTTATTTCTTCTTTTATCATTAACTTGTTTCGTTTTTTTTTGTATTCCAATTTCGTTTTTTTTTTTCTTTTAACAAATTTTCGTTTTTTTTACAGTCTTATTTGTTTCTTATAGCGTAGCATGAACAAACTCACTCAAAATTTCTGTTCAATGGGGTTTGAGAACATTCGATTATGCACACTTAGCGTAACATAGCAGCCTGATCAATTTAGATTTTTACGGAGCGCGCATAGAGCGGCCCGTTTCTCAATTTGTTCCATGCTACGTTAAGTAGGTACATATAACTCCAGCTTTCGCCTTACGCCATATAAGTAACTTTGTTCCCTCATAATTTTCAGGCCTTATTTCGCAAGCCTTTAAATCTACTGTAATAATTCTTAACTAATAGCATTGACAGACGCAGCGATAATTCCGATTACCGCAACAATTAATTCGATTAAAATTTTACCCTGACTTACGGCAAGTATTGCGGATTAACAAAACAGCTGAAGAAAGGGAGGCGCAGCGGCGAATTAAAAAATTTCTTTTTTTTATTTCCAACGGTAGTGTAATGTGCAGCGTTGCTACTTTGGCCACTTTTTACCAAATTTGGTTACAAATTTTTCGTTTGGTTACGTGGTTACTTTCGGCCGATTTTGGTTACATTGACGGTCCATGTGTTGAGTACACCATTCAATTTTTAGGAATACGCCTTTAATTTTTCCAAACTATAAAATATTTGTTATCCAAATTTTATCAAATTCCAAATATGTATGTAATTTATTGTTGGGGGTAAATGGAAAAATGCAACCACTATTTCCAGCGAATGTTGAGTGTATAGTGAAAATCAATGAGGCAAAGGTGGGAAAAATTCAATAGCTTTCACAGAGTGTAAAAGCGTTCGCACATCGTGACTGAATATGGAATGTATCACGGGTTCGATCTCTGTAAGTCCTTTCTAGAAACATTGTAGGAGACAAAAAACAAAAATTAAATAATTTCGAAATAAAAAAAAAAATCTGTTCATGTAAATATTTTGGACATTTTGGACCTACACAATTTGGGTATCACTGAATGATCTTATTAATTTTGGTTACTTGTTTCTAGTTTTGGTTACATTTATTTTGTATTTTGGTAAATTTAAAAATTTTTAAGTGGCAACGCTGTTAATGTCAAAATCAAAGCGAATTCACATCATGGTCAATAATAATGGCGAGTCCGAAACGAATTCAGATTTCAACCAAGGCGAAATATCATCTTGACATTACACTCTACCAATTACAATAACAAAATACATTTAAAATTTCTGAATTCGCCTAAGCGCTTACTTTCCTAGATCTGCTTTGGATTCTCATTTTTCTTCACTTTCATTCACAATAGAGATTTTTCGCCAGAGATGTCATTAGAAAATGCCATAATCCGCTAAAATTGTGAGGACTAACTCAAGAGATATTACGGATTACCTCCAGTTAATTCTCAAGTTAACTCCGAATTAGCTAGATATTCCGGATTATCGCTGCCGTCTGTCAATGCTATAAGGCTTGGATTTTTTTCTGAGTTGCCTCAGCAATGCTGTAATCGGACACAGTTTCACATTCTAAATTGCACAAATAAAAGCTCAAATTGAAAATTGCTCATTGTTTGCATATTATCATTTCATTTTTCATTTAAATTTTTGTTATTTTTTTTGTTGTTGTGTACGTCATCGCCACAATTTTTATTCGCTCGCACCGCACTCAGACAGCCTCCTCCACCCTTGGCACCGCGCGCGCTGATCGGTCCTCGCTTGTGTCACTATCAAGATTTATTTCATCATTTGCAATTAAATTGTCGCCAGCAATTGTAGTACTTTGTTGGTTTTGTTGTAATCATATACAGTGACGCCAAAGGAAATTAGAACTTAACGCTAAACTAATCGAAGTTGACCGCGAAATATACTAAGAAATTCTAATTCCTCAGTGATTCTGCGACTAACCTTTTCAAGAGTTTCTGTAGTCTGGATGCAACCTTACAGTTTTCCAATCAGCTTCTGGTAAACCTATAATATCTTCTTCTTCTTGATTGGCGCTTAACCGTCTAGACGATTCTGGCCGAGTCCACGAGAGCGCGCCAATTGCTTCTGTTTCGTGCAACATCGCGCCACTTGGGATCACCTAGGGAGGCAGCATCGCTGTCCACCTGATTTTCCCAACGCAGTGGAGGTGTCCCTTTTCTTTTACGTTCAGCGGGTTTCCATAGAAATACCTTCTTGGCCGGAGCGCCTTCATCCATTCTCACGACATGACCTGCCCAACGCAGCCGCTGGATCTTTATTCGCTGAACAATATCGATCAATGTCTGTGTAAAGCTCGTACAGCTCATCGTTAAATCTCCGTCGATACACGCCAACGCGCAAATGTCCATAAATCTTCCGAAAAACTTTTCTTTCGAATACTCCAAGCGCCATCTCATCTGATTTTGACAATGTCCATGCTTCTGCGCCGTACATGAGGACTGGAACGATGAGCGTCCTGTAGAGTGTGATTTTTGTTTGTCGAGAGAGGACTTTACTTTTCAGTTGCCTACTTAGTCCAAAGTAGCATTTATTGGAAAGCGTGATTCTTCGTTGGATCTCCGTGCTGACATCATTATTGGTGTTAATGCTGGTTCCCAAATAGACGAAGTCATTAACCCATAGTATCTAGCTCTTAACCCTAATCACCGAATTTTGAAAAGTTACGTAAAACCAAACCTGTTAAATAATGATTATTAATCGTAATGATTACCGGCTTGATTGATTATTTTTTCATCTGTCCATTTAATGATTGATTACCCATTGTTTTCAAATTTTAATGATTATTTTGCAATTACCATTAAAAAAATCAAAAAAAAATCATAAAAAATCAAAAAAAAAGAAAAATAATCATAAAAAATCAAAAATAATCAAAAATAATCAAAAAAAATTATTTTGATTGTTTTTGATTATTTTTGATTATTTATGATTTTTTTTGATTTTTTTTGATTTTTTATGATTTTTTTTTGATTTTTTTTGATTTTTTTTAATTTTTATCAATATGGTTTAAAGAAATATGCACATTTGTACGTATGCAGGTATGTATATAGCCTTTTAAGGCAGACTCCCGACGGTAGCTTGATGGTAGTACCGGGGGGTTCGATACGATGAGCGTAGGTGGTGTAGTGCGGTTAAAGTCCCACACTAACAGGATAAAGGCTCTATATGCTTCCTCCTCGTATATTTGTGCAGAGAGGCATACACATTTATACATATCTTACAAGCTTGGAATTATTGTTAATTTGTCATTGACCGTACATGGTACGATGCACGTTTATATCTAATTATTTATCTTTATGAAAAATTGTTTAAAGTGGCCAAATCAAACATTTTAGTGTAACATTCGCTGTTGTACTAACTCATAAATTGGGCTTTAATACAGAATTTCTCGTAGTTAGGTATACAATGAAAAGCAACTAATATTGCGCTGTCTTCGAATGTAGCGAGACTTTATGACATTCATGAATGAGGAAAAGAAGCGATACATAGTCTCATTTTCATTAAATTATACAGTGAATTATGTGTGTTATTTATGGAGATGTTATAGTCCAAAATGTCTATATCTGAACAATCCGTTGTATGGGAACTATATGTTATAGTGGTCCAATTTCTCTTAAGAAGTCACCCAAGTACCAAATTTCAAGTAGATATCTCAAAAAAATGAGGGATTAGTTTGCGTTTATACAAACGACTCAGCCCATGATCCTCATCATAGCGGTTATATTTTGGTGGATCTGTCATGCCTCCTTCTGCATTTTCCGTGAGTTTGTCTGTATATTTTATTGCCAAATTTGAAATAATTCTGGTCCAGGATTATTTTCAGCGTATTTACGATCTCTGTTGCAATGTCTTTGTTCATTTTCTCTGTCAGTATTTTAGTTAGAGCTTTTAGTATTTCTGTCTTTGGTATCGAGGGGTATAGATCCTTCACGTAAAGTGATACCTGTTTTGAGTCCTTGGGTACGTTCAGAATTCTCAGTTTGTTGACTAGTTCCGTTGTGTTTTTGATTGCTAGTAGCATATTTAGATGTTTTGAAAGTCTATATCCTGGTGCCGATTTATTGTTTACTATTGGTCGCATAGGTGTTCCTCTTTTGTGGATTTTAGGTAGTGCGATCAGTGATGGGGCAGATGGATTCATTGCTGTGAGAGTGTAGGCTACTTTGCTGTCTCTTATATTTTTCGCTTGTTTTATTGCACGCTTTATTGCCATTTGCTATTCTTCCGTTGGGTCTTTTCTCTTCACTCGGCAGCCCATTTCTTTGATTAGTTGACCTGTTTTTGCGGTGTATTACTCTTCCTCCATTAGCACAGTTGTATTTCCTTTGTCTGTTTCACACTTCATCAATTTTTTCAAAAAAGGAAAAATTCTTAATTTCATATAGGTTGTATTTATTGTTCATCATACGCCATACCGTTTCAGCCCTAGTTATTGCCCTATTGTATTCTTTTAAAAGGCAGAAATATTACGTACTTACATTCCGACATTGTTCCTCAAATAGGATTATTTGGGAATTTGTATTCGTCTTCGCATGCCTTCTACATAATAAAGCAGTAGACGATTTGCTATGTTGCAAATAGATTTACGTAAAGATAATCTCTGTCATAATCAGAATTCTTTATTCGCTCTTCCCTGTCCTTATACTGAACCTAGAAATGAATCTTCCCCAGGTGTAGGAAGGGTTTGTATCCGTATCTAGTACGAAAAACTTCGAACGAGCCAAGATCTATACAAATTTTGTACTTCTAAATTTGTCGACATTTTAATTAGTGCAGTTGTCGCTGTAGAATACACAATGACTTGGATACACCTGTCCCCATATTTACTGCAGGGTTACGTACTTTAATATGCGTTCACATACATTTGTACAAACAAACTTTATGCCTCTCTGACCAAACATACATGCCTACCTGAATACTTATGTGCATGCGTATCCAAATTTCTTTACAACAATATTGAAAAAATCAAACAAAATAAAAAAAAAATCAAAAAAAAATCATAAAAAATCAAAAAAATCAAAAATAATCATAAAAAATCAAAAATAATCAAAAACAATCAAAAAAAATTATTTTGATTATTTTTGATTATTTTTGATTTTTTATGATTATTTTTAATTTTTTTTTGATTTTTTTTGATTTTTTTTGATTTTTTTTAATGGTAATCATTAAAATTACTTTTTTTCAGCAAAAGAATTAAAATAATGATTACCAATTAAAAAACAAAGCAATGTAATTGATTACTAATCCTAATCGGAATTTAACAGGTCTGCGTAAAACCGAAAGTGAGACTCTGAGGCTCACTTATGTGGAAATTTTGAAACACATTATTTTGGTATTTGTTTTTTACTTTTATTTATGCAGTAATGAATGCAGAAGCATTTTTATACATTCTTATAACGGTTTATGACAATTTTTTTAGTATATAAAGATAAAAAAGGTAATTTCATAAAATAGGGGATATTAATGAACTGCAATTTTCACACATTTTTGTAGTTGTTGAATGTTCATTATAAATGGTATTATTACATCTGTTATAAATTTGTTTTCGTGCAGACAATGAGAAAAACTAAGAATCAAATGAATATGAATAAATATTTCATATGATCGCCCCTAATATATATTTTCCGCGATCAAATTTAAAAATTTTAAAACGCAACGTTCGTGGTGAAATTACTGACGCATAAAAGCAGACGATCGTTCGTTTCTCTATCTGAACGCATCTTTTCCGTAATTTAGAATCTCAGTAAACAGAAAATGATAAGATTTTAATGGTTTTGATATTGCTCACTTTACCGTTCTCCATAATTTTATGACATCATATGATCTATAGATCTATGGTGAAATACGACGAATTCACCAAAATCCGGGGGAAGTATGGTGAGTTAACAATGCAAAAACCTCACTGGATAAACCTTGTAAACAACGGATTCAAAATTTAGTTGAATTCTAGAAATGTAAGCTTATTACGATAAAGATACTTAAGGTGAGTCTTTGAGGCTCACTTTCGGTTTTTCGTTACAATTTTATACGATTGCAAAAAAAATGGTTAAAATAAATAAATAGCCCAAAGATCAACATTATTTCATAATTTATGAACACAAATGGAGGAATACCCAAAATTTCAAGCAAAAAGCTTTTTTGGTTTAGGAATTATTCGCTTTTAAACTTTAAAGTGAGACTGAGAGGCTCACTTTAGAGGATTAGGGTTAAAAAATATGGCTAAGGTAGAACCTTGCATTTTGCTGTACATATGTACTTAGGATGATATTAAAAAAATAGTCATTCCACGCAATTCAAGAATTACACATTCAGTCGTACTCTAGAATAATCCAGTAAAATAAAGGTCAAAAGCCATAACAAACTAAATTAGAACAAGCATTGCAATTGCGTATGTGGCATAAAATTACATGCATAAAGAAACTAGTGAACTCAGGCGAGTTGCTTTCAGTCAACACCAACGAACTGAACTAAGAATGCAACGCTTCCATAGACGATAGATGAAACAATACACCGAATACGAATGTAATGCATGCAAACGCGCGCAAAGTTCCAATACACAACCAGACCGCAAATCGGTAGCCAAGTCGAAAAGTCAGTTTGTCAGTCAATCAGTCGAACGCTCAACCGCTTTTTGTTTATGACGATGATATAACCACGACGTCTGTGAACGAAAAATGTGGATAGGAAAGTGGGTAAAACACGCTCGCAACACGCCCGCGACAAAGCGTTCAACAACAAAAAATGTCTCAACTGTCATTTGCGAACGAGAGCGGTGCTAGTCAGATGAGCAGGGCAATGGGAATAAGTGGCAACAACCGCTTGGAAGGGCATTGCATTGCATGACTTGTAATTACACTATACATATACATATATGTATGTACATACATACATACTACACTTACGGTTCATTCGATTCGTTCCACAAATGTCTTGCGATGGATGCTCTCCCCCATTCGCCTATTACCACATTCGTCATGGACACGGCCCGGATGAAATACCAAAGACGAAACGAAATAAAATGGGCGAAGGCAAAAGTAACGACAGAACGGTGAATGATAGGGAAAGAGAGACGAAACAAAAAACTAAAATAATAGAATTGAAATTCAGTATGCAAATGCATAACGAATGCAACACGGATGTGCCCACACAACAACAATAAAAAAAACTGCGTGAATTACAATTGGCACAGATGGAGGAGACCACGACGAACTGGCGCGCTGATGGGGGACAAGGGTGGCGGTGGCGGCAATGGAGATGACGACGGATTTGGGTTTGTCATGTAACGGATGGGCGCGCATGTAAAGAATGAAAGTGCAAAATTACAGCGACAACAAACGACAAAAAAAATTCAAATGAAAAGGCGAGTGCGAAAAAAACACACAAAAAAATGCAATGATGACAATAAAAAAAGCAACAAATAAAATTGCAAACTATACAAAAAAAAAAAACAAAGTTGACTGTGAAAGGAAGTCAGAAAGAGGGTGAAACAAAAATTGTTCGGCCCAACAAAAAATATATGTATGTAGATAATAGACATGAATAAAAAAAATGATAGTCGCTCTCTACAACAAAAACAAATGCATTGTTAATTGCAATAGCAATAATAAAAAAAAAACACAAGCTTTGGAAGAACAATTTAAAAATTCAAAATAAGCGCAGCGTAAAACAATAGAGATTTGAGCAGTTGTAGTAAATAAAACCCACTATTAAATTTTTTATGTATCTTGATTGTAGCCATGTTAGTTAGCCGATACATATGTACATACTTATGTACATACATTTGTACGTACATATGTAGAAATTTATAATAATAGACAAACACAGAGTCGCACTTGCTCCCCGTAAGCCCACTGCAAAACGGCTTTGCACTACAAGGTGAGTCAACACACGTCAACGCGAAGGTCTAATAATAAATATACGACGATATGGATACTTATGTATGTATGTAATTGTTGACAATTATTTTTAGATTAAGTAAGGGTAGGTTATGGCGAAGGGCATGTAGCTAAACACATATGTATGTATGAGACATCGCATACTTCCTCGGCTTGAAAATAATGGTAGATATATATATATATTTACATATATATAAGTATGCATTGCGTATACTCACGTATTATAAAAAAGAAACCTTAGAACTAGCCTAACTAAAGATCACTTGGTAAAAAATATCAAATTGCATGGTGAAAAGAAAGAAGAGATTCCAGTGATTTTTAGGGTTCCTGACAGGAACCAAGACTTTTGTTCACTTTTTAATAAAAGTAAATATGTAAATCTGTTTAATCTAATTAATCTAATTATATTTTTCAAGTCCAGTAATAATAGCTTAGCTTGTCCAGATGCTTTATTAGTGTCAAGTAAAAGTTTTTCCTAAAACAAAACAAAAATTTACATCAATAACTGCATTTTACTTATTAGTTCCCTAAAAATGCGTATGGAAATCTAACAAAATCAATTGAAATAAATTTAAAAATAAAAAAAAAATATAAATTTTTTAAAACTGAAATTTTCATGCTTTCAAACTACGTGATTTTGTCACCGTAATTTTTTGAAATCAGTCACTGCAGTGACCAGTGATTTTTAAAGAACGGTTACATAATCACAGGTACGCAAATATTTGCCAACTCTACTATGTACATATGTAGGGTATGTATGTAGATGTTCCAGTGAACGAACAAAGAACTTTTTTTTCAACTTTGTACTCAAGTATAAAATAATCAGTTAACTTTATTGCGACATTTGTACTTTATTTGAAACCACAAAATTAATTCTTAATCGAATAAGCATATAAAAATGTTCCAGTTATTATTACTTTTTCCAGAATAAATATATTTTTTGAGAAAAAATATTTTTCACCAGTAAACGGACATATGTTTTTTCGAATAAAATACGATTAAAACTATGCTTAAAAGCAAATTAGACTTAAAATTAATGAAGCAGAATTCTTTAGAAATAAGGAATCATCTTGATTTATTTATTTTATATTATTTAACGGCCTATGAAAGGATATAATATATTGGACATATGTGAAGGACTTAAAGCGATTTAAGGAGACATGTCTCAGGAAATTATAGATGTGTTACCTACTGTTAATAGTTTCTAAAGGTCTTTAGCTTATATAAAACTTTAAATTATCTACTATATGAAAATTTTGTTTCCTAAACATAAATATTTCAAATGTTGAAAAATTAAGTGAAAACTATTAAGATGGGATATATATGTAGCTACTTCGAAAGGGGCTTAATATTTTCCATCAGTACTACTTTCGGAATGGGAAGTTTAAGCTGAGATAAGATTTTGGGACCTCATAAATCCCACTCTTGTGACCGATTGCTTTATGCTTTCTGCCATAAGATTGCTTTATCAGCTGACAGTTAATATCCAGTTTGTCTTTCCATAGATATGTATGTAGGCATTTTGCTAATGATGCTTATAATACAGCAACATTTTAACCGATAAATACAATTGCAGCTTTTTCTTTCGTTAAAAACTTGAATAATAAAAACTTGAATAATAAAACTTTTAAAAAATTTTAAAATTTTTTTGTGTAATTATATTTTTTCCGTATATGATATTCTTTAGGCAGTATTTCGCAGATCTGAACCTGAAATTTTAATATATTTTTCAAACTTTTCTTTCCGGAGCTTGCTTTTAATGGTTTTCTATTTATAAGTGAAAAACCATGCTAGTGTCCGGTCACTGGGAACATTCTATATACACATGTATTTATGTATGTATGTACATATGTAAGTATGTAAATACATATATGTAGCTCACACTTTGGGTAAGTATTCGGAAGGCAAGAGATTCGTTTCGGAAGAATAACTAGTGCGCCTGAAATTAGCTACCCCCAGTACCCTTCTCCACCTGCACACCAAATAGACGGCTTTCTCTTGATCAAACAAAGATATTTATGCAGTAGCCTTGCATGCAGCGGTTCGACGACCTTTCTTTTGGCGAATTTCCCAAACTTTTACCAAGAAGCTCGCCGTGCTGGGGGGCCTAGTGGTATGCTGGGCGCATTTATCTAACAAGTTTTGGCAGCAGAACGCGCTCTCACGAGACGACGACGGCACTGAGGAACTTCTTATCATGTGAACGTTCTGTGCCATTGTTTCATTGTACAATATATACATATATACATACATATGTACTATGTACATTTGTAGGTAGATTTTTCTTTGTGCATTGCATTGTTATGACTGAATGCTTCCAACTAAAGTAAATTGACAGCGCCTATCAAATAAAAATAAAAACAATAGCAATGCGCCTCGCCTGTCATGATGCGCTTCAACGACGACTACGACGGCGACAGCGACGCCAACGACGACGACGACGAAGCGAAGCTGTAGTTGACTGCGAATGCAATCAGGTCGTTATACATACATACAAATATATCTACATAAATATATTGTTTAGCCGCAATAGTTGAAGGTGATTTTATAATGAATGCAACTCTGTGTGTATATATGTACATGTGTACATATGCATCAGTGCACTATGGTTTAAATGACCATGTTCTGCGGCCAAAAGTCAGTTTTTTTAGTTTAGAATTTTTGGGAAATTATATTTTCTCTGAATAGTGAATACACCCTATATTACGAATACATACTTTTGTTTGCTCTCTGGAAACTCTAGTACAAGAGGTAACCAGCTGAAGTTAACCATTATTTGTACGCCAATTTTGCTATATTTATTGTTCGAAAATCGGTTAAGATTAAAATTGTGCGACAGGAAAAGTTTTAAAGATAAATCTGTTTTTTAAAATGGAAAATAATCGTGAAGGTGTGTATAACAATGTGTATAAGTGCAAAAACAATATAAGCAATATATATTTAAAATTTCGCAGTAGTTATGTGCTAGTTAAAATTATGTGGGTTTAAAAATGTTGATCGGGTTTCGTAAAGTAGAAGTTGTGGCGTCCGACTGCGTCCGATATGAAAATTATTGGAGTGAAAAGTGTGTTGTTTTTGCTTTAATTTGGTGTATATATCTTTTGCAAGAGTTTGCTAATAGCTGATTTATCAAACATTTTCAGAGCATATCAAGATCAAACACGGAGAGATATTTAATGTGTGGGTGGAAAATAATAAGCAACAAAAAGCTGTTTTCTCTTGGAGTATGCGAAAATTCAATAGTCGACTTAATGAAGAGAAGGTGAAACAAATAAATTTAAAAATTCAGAGTTTCTGCTCACACGCAACCCAAAAATGGATGAAAAATGGACGAAGTTTACAAAATATGATCAAGTACGACAGTCTCTGGCTAGGAATGGATAATGTTTTTGCATTGTCCAATGTTTCGCATAAAGGTCGGCCTACAGTGAGTTATTCTGAAGGAAGTGAGCGGCAAAAGCGGATATAAGCTTCAGAAGTTTGCTCTCGGCAATCAAAATACGACTGGTATCCTATGTCAGCCACGTTACATAAAATTTTGGTTCACTCCGCTCAAATTATGCAATCATCTAGTGTACCACTAGGCTGTCTAGGGGAAAATGCTTCAGAATGCCGTAACAAATGCTATAAAAGAGATCGCGTGTCGCATGCCAGAAAAAATAGCAGGGAGAATAATATGAAAGATGTCTTTGATAGAGCTATGGATTCATCTGACCTCCTTTTATCTAAAATGCACTTGTCAGATAGGATTTATTGAATAAAAAAAAAAACATTTCCCCCTTAGTAGTTGCACTTTTAAAATCTCCTCCTAATGAGTTGGACGATGATAAGCCTAAAAAATCACGATAGGCATTAGAAGAATTTGATGAAATATGTTCCAACGATAATGAAGATATGGATGACAGTACTTGCTTCTCGATTGAACTAGAGGAAGAAGAATCGTGAGATTAAATCAAGGTGGGACTCTACCTGACACCCAAAAAAAAAAATTTGCTATGCTTTTAGTACTCACTCCAAAATGGAACAACCAAAATAAACTCGACTAATAGTTTTAAATACATATAATATCAATCTTTTTGAATAAATTCTTTTTGAATAGCCTTTAAGTGTTTCATTTTATTTAAAATACAACTAAATAAACGATATCTCGAAAAAAGAACAGATTCATGGAAAGATTTTTTTCAGAAATATGTAGGTCAAAAAAGTTCTTAAATAATATACATACCTACTCGTAAGTATGATTTAAAAAAAGGCGTTTCAGTGATCAAATCCCGCCCATTTTTTTGTCAGAGTTTTAGGGGGATGCCAGATTTATGTGTGCAAATTTGCAAGCTTCTATCTCCTTTGGTTGATTTTTGGCCGCAGAACATGGTCATTTAAACCAAAGTGCAGTGTTGGAAAATGACTCGTGCTGTGCACTTTTCGGTCCTGTCGGAAGCATCTTGGCACTTATGCACAATCCATCGATTTTCGGCACTATTTTGCGAAATTCACTGCAACTTATAAATATTTTTGCCACCAAAATGCTTTTTTTTTTTGTTGCTACAGAGCTAACAATAAACAGTGAAATACCATTAAATACTGTTTCTTTTACCTTCATTAAGATACATATAAAGGCAAAGTAAGAGGTGCACTGCTTAAGTTCGCGGAATCAAATACTCCCAGTATTGGCAGAGTTCAAGAGCATTTTGTTTTTTGATTTATTGAATTAGGAAGAACTCATTGTGCGATAAGGCGAATATAATTAATGAGTCATTAATTGCTGTTACTGGTCAAAAACTCTACAGTTCTTCGCACTGTGTGAGCGCGTGCATTTCCAGGATGAACAATGATTTGCCGATTTGTTGTTGTTGTTCTGATTTTAGGGAATGCTTCCGGCAAATAAATTTAAATATACCAATTAGCATTAATTGTTCTTCGATCCTAAAAGGCAACAGCTGTAACACAACATGACACGTTTTTCCGTACCTGTTTTGGTTCTTCTTTCAAATTGTGTGGAATTAATTGACTGCAAAGCTGTCTGATATGCAAATGATCGCCTAAGGATGCCTCTAACTCACTATAGCTCACATGGCCGATCTGACAAAATCATTTCAGGCACATCATTAATATTTTTCACGACAACAGAGGTGCATGGACGACCTTCGCGAAACGTTGGCCTTCTTCTCCACAAATGATTCTGCGAAACAGTTGTAAAACATAATTTTTTATAGTGCTTCATTCCCAAATAACGAACTACTTTTTCCACATATTACTGCGGTGGTACAACTTATCGAGTACATACTTATCATAAAAAATCATCACTCGGAAGTCATGATTCGAAATTTCCATTTTTCACACAAATATTACTCTCGTTAAGTTTTGTTGAAACGAAATAGAATATTTTCAAATTGTTTACACAATGTCCTTCGAAAATGCACAATTTTTTGGACAAATTTGGCACAATTTGAAATTTTAATTTTCCATCACTGATATGCATATGTAGTACCCGCACCTCTTGGCTGGCCCGCTCATGACCGCTCGTCATTCGTTAAAGGCCATTGGCAATTTATAATCTGGCATGTTAGCACCGCCAATAAAGGGTTATTTTTTAGGAAATCAGGAAAAATAGTCTTTTTAAGGTCGATAGAGGGTTAAAATGTTCTAGAAAATTATTTGGCATAAAATTTCATTAGGGAAAAACCTATGTTCCTCGGAACTTTGAACGTGTTTTATTTCGGGTTCGAAATACTTATTTTGCAAAAGATTAATGAATTTTGACTACGTTTAACATGCAGGCATAAAAAAGGCACATTAGGGTGGTACTTAGGGACACGAATTTCGATACGATACGATACCAAATCGATATTTTTTGCATTTTATACCGATACTTTTTACTCGATTCTTTTGCAACGATATTTTTTGGTATCGAGTACTTCAACCACGGTATCGAACAAATGAGTACATTCAGTGATGGAAAATTAAAATTGTGTCATATTTGTCTAAAAAATTGTGCAATGCAAAATAGTGTCGAGTGTGCAGAAGTGACAAGCTGCTTCCTAAAGTACCGAAAAATGCACAAGCACGAGTAATTTTCACTGGTATCGAAAAATAGGTCTGATCCACGTGCTGAAATAATTGCAGGCTTGGGCTACTTCGTAAGGTTTTTTGTATGAAGTTGTATGAAGTTACCCAAATCTGTTTATTGATTTTCACATTTAACGAGGCGCACACTTGCCACCGAAACTTGCTTACAATTTGCAATTACCATGCGATAGAAATAATGATAACTGGAGATATAGGATTATATATTTTTCATTTTCATACGATAATTTGACGTTTGCAAATAAAAAATCGTCATTTCAGCGAAGGAATCGTCAATATCTTTTTCTTTCTCATTTTACTAAAAACACGTAAACAAAAAAGGGTCTGTTTTCCATTAATGACCCTATGACACTACGTTTTTTTCCTGGTATTCTACAAGGTTTTTTGTGTGATAGAGGTGGTCAAATACAGTTTTGTGTTAGTGAAAGGGAGTAAGCTATGTTGGAAAAAACCAACGAAATACCATCTAGGCGGTTTAAAACCAATGAGCCAGCTTGTATTTCGATAGGTTTTTTGACATTCGGCACTTTTTCTGACAATTGTTTCAATTTGACAACTATAAAATAAATTATTTTTAAAATATAAAATATATGGAAATACAAATTTTAAATTTGCCTCTTGTAAGCTTCTGCTTTGGCCGTAAGGGGAAAGAAGAAGTCCGGAAGAAAAATCATACTGCGCAATGGCTTCTCTTTATAACATGGAATGCACAGCTATTCTGACACTCAGTCTCAATGAAAATGAATTGTTAATGTTATTTAAGATGTTTATTTTTTAAAATACTAAATATTTTGCAAATACATATCTTTTTACAACTGTGATTGCATTAAATACACCTGTTGTTTTGTAAAAGCTGTTGGTTTGTAAAAAATGTTTTCAAGAACTTAATAAACTTGTATAATTTTTTTAATCAGCTTGAACTATTCTTATGAGTTAGAAAAGAATTTACGTCAAAATCAAAACTTTGGAACCAGCCATGGCATACTATGACATGGAATTGGCACTAATGGCGTTTTCGATTCTGCATTTCAGGGTTGCTTGTTCTATTGACAAAAATGTCGCCCTCTACCCGACCACAGGGCAGCATTTTCTGCCCTTAATATGACCAAGGGGTTGCATTATTTTTGTTTCATACATCACATGAAAAGTGCAACATTTTCTTAGGGCTCAGGGCGCATGTTGATAATGTTGCCTTGTAATAATGCAGCATTTTGGTTCAGAATCGAAAACGCTATAATACAGCGATATGCGTATGCCTCAGGGTGCAGTTTTATTGCGTTTTTGGTAACTTTCTAGAAGACGGTGCAACTTTAAACCGTTTTAATAAATATCTTTAAAATGTAGAAAAATATTTTATTTCCGCGTTCGAATTCTTAATCTAGAGGTCAGAACGCGTCGATTGATACCTCTTTTAACTATTTTAGAGGAAATTTTAAGGTTGCACCTTCTAGAAAATTACCGCTTTCGATACCGATACTTTGAGTATCGAGTAGTTTGGTTTCGATATTATCGGGTTCGCGATTCTTTTTAACCGATATTTTAAATGAGTACCAGATCGATGCTTTTGATTCGATATCGTGTCCCTAGTGGTACTAAGTACTGGGTGGTAGTGACCCCAATGGCGCACATAGGGTTAATAATATTCCATAGTATAAGCCGCCCCTTCAATCCAAAGACATTGGTGTATTAAACTTAGAGATCGGACTATAAATACCGAAGATTTGAGAAAAATAAATTTTAGCGACATCAAAAAAAAATAAAAAACTTTTCCGGAAATGTTTTCCAAAAAGACATCATATGCGGGGGCCTACGGCGAACTTTATTTTTGTGTCCCTATAAGGCGAGACGGCCTAATATACACTGCTTGACATTACAGATTTTAAGTGGCCAAGGGCCTTAAACTCGCCCATTATGCACTCGTCACTTTTCGCTCGCGACAAGTCTGCTTTTGTGTGTTTTTTTTTTTTTTTTTGATGAAGATAGGAGCACAAATAAAATGGTAAAAATAATTGCCTCATTGTTGCATCGATCTGAGAGCTGGTGAGACGGCGGCGGCTTTTTTTTTAAATAGCTTAATTTTATAGTCTTTTGTTTAGTTTTCTTTTTGTCTTTTTAATTTTACGAGCAGTGTGAGAGAGCGAGATTGTGTGAGTTACATTGCACATAATATGTATGTATCTAATATATGTATATTTTTTTAATTACATATTGTTTGCAATAAGCCCAGCACGTTCTCACAAGCACAGACATGCACTTTCCGTATTTTTTTATTACTATAAAAAAGTCAGTGAAAATTCTTGATCAATAAAAAAGTAATTTCTACAATATTTGCAAAGCCAAGGTTTATCCAACTAAGGTTAAGTGAGTAGAACAGCTGATTGGAATTGTGTATGTATACTAAAATTGTATTCCGTCAATCATGGCCAAGAAGGTGCAAATCAGATTGTCAAACAAGGCGAATTGAAAAAAAATGTTTTCTTGTAATTCTATGTATGTTATTAATGACATATTTGAAGAAAACAACAATAGCAAGAAACACATGAAAACGGAAGTAAAACAATCTGTAAGTTGGTTAAACCATGTGCAAAGCTAGTTTTTCCTCTTTCAAACAAGCAACTACCCAAACAAGCATACAAGTCCATCTCTATCTCCTGAATGGGTACACCGCAAAATCCAAAAAAAGTAAACGACCAACCACCAACAGCAACGAAGAAATAAAATTAGGAATTGATGTGGCTTTTGCGTGCTGGTTGGCAATTTTTGGCCTTTTCTGGTAATCAGCTAACAGAGGAGAACTGAATGGCTCAAGGAGGGCAGTTATGCAGAATGCGGATGCAATGCAACTGCAAATTCGTAGAAGAATGGAGCAACAACTGTGCGCACGTGTAGCGAAGTGAAGTGCAGCGAAGGGGATGGGGGGGGATAAATAACCGAAAAAGGAAATTGCATGTCTTGCTTGATTTAAGCGTTTGCTGGAGGAAGAAATAAAGATAGGAAGAGGGAGAGAGAGACAAGGAGGTAGGTAAGTAAAGCCCAACGAACGGCCTGGTCTAAGGCATTTGCAATCCAATTTCATGGCGAATGCAGTGGGTAAACGAAGAATAAGAAATTGAAGAAATTGCATAGATTAGCAATAAATAATAAAATATGTACTTACTTTTGCATATTTTGCATGCAGAAAAGTGCTACTTAAACAACACAACGAAGTGAGGCGATAAATCAGAATTGAAAAGAGATTCCAGGAATTGTGGCAAAATTAATGTGCAGATGTGTTTTTTGGTTACATAATTTCAACTTCGACTAACGAGGCATCGAGGGAACGCTTTTGTTTTGCGTATCCAATGCCCAGAGAGGGTCAGGGCTCAAAGATACACACTTATAATGCTTTTTAATCGGAAAGTTTAAGAGGAATTTTGGAAAAAGTTCAACAGTCTGGCTGAAAAAAAGAGAAACAGATAATAGAACTAAGTCGAAAGTCGTTCCACAATACATCGTACATTCCTCCTTTTTCTTTATTCTGATGAAAGTTATGGAAAGTCCCCTGAAGCCTTTGTGGGTTTCTACCTGCGGAAGTTATTATCTCTTTTTTTTTTTTAGTTTACGATATTCGTTTCATTTTAATTAACTGTGAATAAAATTATTTTTTACTTACGCTTAGTTCAACGGAAAAGTGTAGGGGCAATGTGTGTCAGTGATATTTACCTGAAAAGATAAAAATAAAAAATTACTTAGTATATTTTGTAGAGAAAGGAAATGAATGGGCATTTTTGCATAACTTTTTTTGCATTGATATTTGTCTGTTGCAAGGAAAAAAAGCGCACTTTACAAAAGTTTATGGCAAAAAGTTGCAACCTTAATTAAAACTAAGCTCTGCTGTGTGGCCCTGAGCAACTAAATTCTATGTAATTTGCATTATACACTGTTCAGAACATTTTTTGTTTCTGTAAGGTGAGCCAAACATAAATGCAGAAAATGGGAGGGAAAAAACGCAAAAAAAAACTGGAATTAAATTCAATTGTTCATTTCACTTTTTCTTTTGGATATTTCGCATAATTTAGTTAAAAGTTAAGAGAGCGAGAAAAAAAATGAATACACTGTTATAAATATTGGAATATTTTTTAAACTTTGATTTGGTTTGAAAGAAATTTTGAACTTTTTTGGGTTAAATTTTGAACCTTCGAAAGTTTAAAATTTTCTTATTCGTTTTTGGTTTAAAATTCAAACTTATAAAAGTTCAAATATTTCAAAATATTTTTTGGAATAAATTTCATACTTTTTTGGTTTAAATCTTACAATTTTTCTCATTTAAACCAGACATTGAAAATAATTGTTAACAATTTCAAAGGCTTTGAAAATAACACAATTTCTTAGACAAAAACTCTAACAATCTTTTAAAAACAAAAATCCAGACAAAAAAAAATAATTATTTTTGTCTGAAAGAAAACCTTATTTCTTGATTTTTTCTGTTATTCACTGATATTTATTTTCAACAGAAAAAATTTGAGCAGGAAAAAAAAAATATATACATATCTACATACATTCAATGAAAATTTTACAAATAAGTGTTTTTTATATTTCTCAACGTGAGATTTATTTTGAAAAATAGAATATTTTTGTTACCGAAAGACAAAAAAATCTGATTTTAAATTTTTTTTTTGTTGAGACCGAAATTTTTATTTTCCAGTTTTTTTTGTCTTTTGTTTGTGAAAAACAAAAAATATTTTAAATGTTAACAGTTAAATTCAATCTCTGATTTAAACTTTGAAGGTTTAAATTTTAAACTTTCATTAGTCGTAAAATTTGGTTTCAGCAAAAAAATTTTAATTTTTGATTTGAAATTCCAACTTGCTTTTTCGAGAAATGAACACCATACAAAGCTCATTTATAGTTATTAGACAATTTGAATGAATGGCTGTGTGGGGTTGTTTGAATGGAGAAACAAACAAACAAAATAATTATGAAAATAGATAAAATGAAGGAGAAGAAGAGGACAGGAAAAATACACAATATGGAAAAGGATTAAGGGGATGTTGGCGGGAGAAAGATCTTTTAAACTTTTCAAAGATTAAGTTTTAATAATTTTTGGTCGTGTCCTATATATCGACCAAAAAAGTTTAAAATTTATACCAAAATTTATTTGAGTGTAGAGAAAGTAAAGAAGGAAAACGAAAAAAAAAGAAAATTGAAATGGTTACGAAGGATAGGAGAAAAAAAATGTATATAGAAAAATGTAAAAATAAAAAAAAAAATGAAAAGCGAGAAGGAAAAATAATTTCAACAAAAAAAAAACAACGCAAATTAGACAAATTCGCACAACAAAGCTCAATAAAAAAATGTACGTGCAGGTGGACCCCGAATCCACGAATTTCAAAAAATATAATTAATTAGGCACGAATTCACATTCAATGGTCTCCAAATAAAAAAAAATATGCTAAAATGTTAAGGAATTACAATGAAAAAAGTGCGGTGAGCATTTTTTGCCACGAGCGAAATTGGATGAATGTAGATGTTTCAGTTGTTCGCCTTAAAAAACGTGCTTATCAAGATGGATTTAAATTTTTTATGTTTTCTATTAAAATAATAAATATTCTAATCAATAAAAAAAAAAATTGGTTGACATTACTTAGTTGTTTAGAATAGGTTTTATGGACACTTAAACACAGAAATGGGAAACATTCATCCTTCGCACCCTAAATCATAAAGTGACACAACTCAAAATTTTTTGAAATCCGTTTTTTATCATAAATCGGCGCACAGAACATATCTCTAGCGATTGCAAAAAAAAAAAAACTTTTCAATCGGTGCCTCTTTTGACTGAAAAATAGCCATTATACGTGGCCTTTTGCCATACGATTGCTTGTAAAGAAAAAAAGGTTTTTGGCTCTCCTCAAAATTTTTGAATTTTGAGTTGTGTCACTTTATGATTTAGGGTGCGTTATATTCTTATTTCAGTGTGAAAGCATTTTTTTTTTAATTTTGTTTTTTTTTTTTCCAAATTATATTTTGTCATTTCGGGAACGTTGTTGTTGTAAAAATTATGACGTTGCTGTTGTGTGACTCGGTTATTCAATTTGTGTGGTCATCCTTGTATTATATGTATCTAGCTACGAAGCATTTTCTGACTTAAGCCATCTTATCAGGCACATTATAGTTTCCGCTTCAAACACACACCTTGTGTGAATACGAAAACCCCGTAATTTATTTACAAAAAAAAACAAGTAAGGAAGCCTAAGTTCGAGTGGAATCGAACATTAGATACTCAGCTGTATGTTTTCATAGTTTGTTTGCGTTTGATGGAAACACGGTGTACTTTATATAAAGCGAGTGCTGCATAAAGTGGGCGTAGCCACGCCCATTTTCAACATTTTTATCAGTCATCCAACTAAGCATATGAATATTATTCTTTGTGCAAAATTTCATTCCTTTTTGACTTCTAGTTATAAAGATGTCACGTTACAAATTCCCAAAGAGTGTTCCAGATATATCTTTCTTAAAAAGTAGGCGTGGTCATAAACCGATTTCAATAAATTTTTGCGTGGCTATTAACACATGTTATTAAAGTGTATAAACCAAGTTTCGTCATAATATCTCAATTATTTGTCGAGTTATAGGCTAAGAAATCAGGTATATCCCTTTGTGTAAAAAGAGGCGGTGCCACGCCCATTTTCCAAAATTTTTCTATTTGTTGTTTCTGGTCTATTGTAGAAATCAAACCACAAAATTTCAATGAATTATCTTTACATTTGGCAAAGATATCGCTTAAAATGTTTTTATTAGGTCACTTTATAATACCCATATATAAAAGTGGGCGTGGTCGTCAACCGATTTCGCTAAAATTTTCAACATGTATTACCACAAGTAATAAAAGTGTACACACCAAGTTTAGTCATTATATATAAATTATTTGTCGAGTTATGGGCTCAGAAATCTCGTATATTCCTGTTTATAAAAAGAGGCGGTGCCACGCCCATTTTCCAAAATTTTTGTGGTTTTCGTTTTATGTTCATAGTTGGACTCATGCCACAAAATTTCAGTGATAGATCTTTATATTTGACAGAGATATCGCTTAAAATGTTTTTATTAGGTCACTTTATAATACACATATATAAAAGTGGGCGTGGCCGTCAACCGATTTTGACAATTTTCCGTCAAAACATTTGCCTAAGTAAGTAAATCACGCGCACCAAATTTCATCGATATATCTTCAACGGTTTCTGAGTTATGACTCATAAAACTTTCAATGTTTGACCCTTAATAAGTGGGCGTGGCAACGCCCATTTTCCAAAATTTCATAAAATTTCTTCATAGGGGCCTGAGCTCAACATGTGAGTAAAATTTTATCGCTCCAGCTATATTAGGGACTGAGATACCAAATTTCCGATTTTTTCTATATAGGAAAAGTGGGCGTGGTCATGGTCCGATTTCGCCCATTTTCAATACCAACCGTCCCAGTCTCGATACCAACTTGCATTCCAAATTTCATCAAAATATCTCAATTTTTGCGCGAGTTAGAGTGTTTACAGACGGACGGACGGACAGACGGACGGACGGACATGGCTCAATCGATTTCTCTTCTCACCCTGATCATTTTGATATATATAAGTCTATATCTATCTCGATTATTTCACTCTGTTACAATCCACCGTTATGTGATTAAAACTATAATACTCTGTGTACTAGTACAGCTGAGTATAAAAAACAAAGTTTATTTACCAATGCGATTTATAAAATCAACAGATTGACATACAAAACAGCAAGGGAATATGTAAATGTGTATGTAAATAACATTCATGTAAATAACATTCTCACATTCAGTGAAAATGTACGAGTACACAATATATATATATGTATGTATCGTTTAAAAATTCACAGGCTTAACTATAAAAGTCGGAGAAAAAACGTTTCCCAAAGGCATTCAAGCGGCGCCAATTAGCGACAGTTTCATACCAGTCACAGAAGACCGCACTTTCAGTTTGCTGATTTGATTTGATTTGTGAGGTAATGAGAAGATGTAACTTTGTGCGTATGTATACTTAGTACATTATACATACATATATAATGCAGCCTTCTTCTAAATCCAAACCTGAAAAGATTTCATCGAATAAAACAATCAATTACATTTGTTTGCATTTGCTAAGCTCAAAAACAAATCAAGAGAAGAACAAGCGATATACAAAGCAAAGGGACACGGGAATGAAAACTATTAGCAGAAGACAAGGTGCTAATGATCGTACGCAAACTAAATCCAAAGTTCCATACCCAGAAATAGACAAAATCTCAACAAACACTCGGGAATGACTCAGGAACTGTCAAATCTGTATCTAACGCTAGGTGACTACTCGAAAAGCAGCGGGCAATCATAAAATGTTCTCAAACAAAAGAAAAAGTAATTACAAAGGACTCCGAAACTGCTTATCCAAAAATTTTCTAAAAATTCTTATTGAAAATTCGTAAAACTTGAGGTTACTTATTTTCGATTTTTCTTGAATACTCAAACCAGTTTTTAAACGGTCTTTTTTTAGCTCACCCCGTTTTTTTTTTCTTGGGTCAAATTTAGTAATTCAAATTTCACCCTCTTCCTGTCAACCGATTAATCTGAAATTTTGTACGCATGTATAACCCCGATGACAATGCAATATTATGAAAAAAAAAATCCGATAGGTGGCGCGTGGGTCGCTATATTTACAAAAATCGCATTTATGGTCCGATTTGGCTGAAATTCGGAACATGTATTACTACCTTGAAAAGAAATATTTTCTTTACAAAAAAATTCCGCTAGGTGGCGCGTGGGTCGCTATATTTACAAAAATCGCATTTATGGTCCGATTTGGCTGAAATTCGGAACATGTATTACTACCTTGAAAAGAAATATTTTCTTAAAAAAAATTCCGCTAGGTGGCGCGTGGGTCGCTATATTTACAAAAATCGCATTTATGGTCCGATTTGGCTGAAATTCGGAACATGTATTACTACCTTGAAAAGAAATATTTTCTTAAAAAAAAATTCCGCTAGGTGGAGCTGAGATCGGGGTAATTAAAACTGAAAATCCTATTTGCAGGGACTACGTATAGAGGCGTTGGACTGCAATAAACTAACGGGCAAGAAACCTTGCAATAATGAAGCACTAAATGAATTAAACAGAATGCGAAATAAAAACTAAAAACTAGAAAATAAAAATAGGTAAAAAAACTTTTTAAGTTAAACGGTTTTATGTTATACATCCATTGCAATGTTTAAGATAAATGTACTAAAAACCAAAAAATAATAAAATAGATACAGTCGTGGGAATTATAAACATTTGCATAGACTAGACTAAAATAAAACCGTGGGGCACGTCAATTGTCTACAATCGTTGATTAAAATGTTTGTTTTGTAATGTTACACTATAATTAGGCAGTTGTTCAACCGACAACGATGGACGTGTGATAAGTTAGCCCTACTTGTGGAAAAAAGCTAGCAAGCTCGATTATAAGCGAGTTTTAAGGTTTCATAGTGGTGAGCGAGTAGTACTTTTATCATATGTTTTGTCGATTAAAGACAAACTACGAGCAGTGAAACGATTCCTCGTGTGAATGTCCAACGATAAACTAGTTGAAACATCTCTTTTATTAACATGGAGTGTATAACTATTGGAACTTCCATGAGCAAGAAAATAGTAAGTAATTTCCTCACCGTCTGCGGGCCAACTGCCTAACGACGAATTAAACGATTCTTCTATCGCACATTAAGTCGATAATTTGTAGACAATTGACGTGCCCCACGGTTTTATTTTAGTCTAGTCTATGCAAATGTTTATAATTCCCACGACTGTATCTATTTTATTATTTTTTGGTTTTTAGCACATTTATCTTAAACATTGCAATGTATGTATAACATAAAACCGTTTAACTTAAAAAGTTTTTTTTACCTATTTTTATTCAGTGTGATTTCGATTTTTTTTTTATTGTGGAATTTTTTATTTAGATTAAAAAAAATAAGAAAAATGAAAAGAATTGATACTTGTGTTTGAAATTCGCTGCTGTTATATTTACCGCTACTGTACACAAATTCACTTAAACAAGTGTTGGTTTGTTTATTTTTCCATGCCTCTATTTACAAGTCAAAGAAAATGCAAAATTCTTTCCGCTCCCACCTTGTACGATTTACTTTACTGCCTGCTTTTTTTATGAAAACAAAAAATGCTTAATTCTTTTACGACCTTCAACAAGCACAGCTCGCGGTCAAAGGAATGACGCAGCTCAATTCATCATTAAAATCAAAGCTTTTCACGTTTGTGAGCGAAGCATTTTTTTTATTTCGCATCTGTTTGCTCATTTATTTTCCACAATGATAATTTTTCAAATACAACTACAGAGATACCACGATATAACGAAATTGCAGGGGTTCTATTTTTTATTATATAAGAAACTTGACGGGGAAAATAATGAAGGATGGCATGGTTGTCTAAGTAAACGTGTAAACGAGACAGCAGCTTCTTCATTCGCTCCTTTTTATCATTACAAAATCGAATCTTTTGCTATTTCATGTACATACGTTCGTAAATTAATTGAAGTTGGTTTTATCGCGTATTCACTGTACGTAAGTTTTGCTATTTACAATAAAAATAACTTTTTGCAGGTTTTGCTTTCATTTTTGTTTGTTTAGTTTCTTTATGCAAATTCTATTCCAAGGAATTCAGCTTTCTAAAGTAGATATGTAAGTAAATATTGTTGCAAAGTATTAGTTAAAGGTGTTAAGTGAATAGAGGACATACTCATATACATATGTACATAAAAAAGGTAAAAACGGCGGTGCTAGCCTAGTGAAGATGCCACTAGATTACCAATCCATCGATCCTCGGTGAGACCGCTTAGCGAAAAGCAATCTGATGAGGAGTTGTGATGATCTCCGAATTAGATAAACCAAAAAATTAATTTTAAATTTTTCTTGGAAAAAACTGGCCAATAGCTTTAAAAAATACACATTAAAACCCCGAAAGCTTTAGAACAATTTCAAGTTGTTATGAAATTTAAAGAAAAACAGTCAGAACC
This sequence comes from Urophora cardui, assembly GCA_960531455.1. NCBI lineage: Eukaryota > Metazoa > Arthropoda > Insecta > Diptera > Tephritidae > Urophora > Urophora cardui. The sequence continues at coordinate 34,385,551 of OY482671.1, forward strand.
TTTTGTTTTCCTTCTGCCAAAATAATTTTTCACTCACACCATCGTTCCCAAGAGATTATGTAAAGCGAGAATTCCCATTAAGCACTGAAAAATAAATTCTCAAACGTTTGAGAAAATATTTGGGCAATTCACAAGCTGTTGTAAAGTATTGTAATGTTGTATACTGGTAAAGGTTTACAATAGGTGTATCAGTAGGGTTGATTTTTCTCATACAAATTTCAATACAACCAATACAACTGGGCAGCCTATGTTTATTGAGTGTGCTATTTGATTTGTTTTTTATTCTGACAGTTTGTTAAAAAAAATTTAAACAAAAATATGGAAGCGGTGAGACGAAAAAAAAAAACAAATTACTTGCATCGTGTGTATCATATATCAATTAGGACTTGAATCGGCCGCTAACAAATCTAATAACTGTTTTTCGCTTTCGCCTGGCATTTTTTTTATTCAAACAATAACGAAATACAACAAAACACATACGAGAGTCTGTTCACAGGTACTGCGTTCTTATGCACATTTTCCTTTACAACATACAACTTTACAATAGCCAGTGAATTGCCCAATTGTTTCTCAATTTGAGAATCAGTATATACATATAACATTTGAAATAAACATATTTTCAAGTGCTTCTCAAACATTGTTTATCAATTTGAGAACAATTTGAGAAGCATTTGAGAAAAAATTTATCTTTGAAATGGGTTTGAGAAAATGGAATTTCACAATTTGAGAATTAGCCCACTATCCCATATTAAAATGTGCCTTTTAGTTTGAGAACGTTATCAATGTAAATTTGAGATGCATCGGAAATAAACGCTTGAGGTTTGAGTGGTTCTTCTTGTAAGGTGGCAACACTGCCACTTGTACTAAAAGCTTTGCATGCTTTGAAATCAATCTCAAATTGAGAATAAACAAAAATATTTATTGGGTTACTTATATGTACATATGTATGTATGTATATGCACAATGGCAAATGACAATCACTCAAAATTATATGGATAAACTAAAAATATTTCGGTAATAACAACAAAATATAATGAATTTCATTTCAAGCCAAACGGACGTGACGTGGCGAGGCGCAATCTGACGGCGGGCAAATTTAATAGGTTTTCGAAGGTAACCCAAAAGAGAAAAAATACGCTATGCATAATTTATTTGTTTATTCAAAATAATGCAATTAAGAAATTACATTTTAAATAAACAAAACAAAAAGCAACGACGCAACAACAAGAAAGAAGCATCTAAATAAATTGCTGCTAAATTTAGTTTGGCGATGTCTGTTTCTGTGGCCGGCCGCGGGCTAAGCCCTCTATTTTTAATTAAAATGTGGTTCTGCTGTTGAATGCTAAATTTAAGTGGCAAGCAAATTAGGAGATGAAAGAAAGCAATTTCGGTATCTGAAGAATTTTTAGGTATGGGAACTTGCAAATATTATGAAAAATATACATATGTATTATCATATATGGTATCGGTGTTTCCGAAAATGGGTCAACCAAAGAGAAAAATTTAAAAATGCAACTAGGCCAAACTTTTTGATACCATTATATAGGTACGTATTTCCTTTATCACGCCACAAAATTTTATGGACATTGGAGCACTGCTACACTAAAAAAAAAAAATTTCTCTCGATCAAAGACATAATTTTCCTTATTTTGAACACGTCCCAATACAAAATTTTCTTTGTTTTGTGTAAATTTTCTCAAAAATGTGGAAAAAACATAAAAAAACATTCAAACAAATTCGTTGCCATGGGGATTTGTATGGGAATTTAATTTCTCAAAATTAAAGAAATCAAGTCTTCAAAACAAGGAAAGTTGGGAATGGAATGGCGCTTAAAGAATTTTTCATTATTTTAATGTATGAATTTTTTCAAAACAAGTATATGAAACCATGGTAACGCATGTAACAACAATATTTTATAAACCTTTTAACATGTTTTAAGGAAAATTTACTCAAAACAAAGAAAGTAGTGTTCAAAATAGGTAAACAATTTCTTTGACCCCTCCATATATTTTTTTTCTCTCAGTGTACTTACAAAACACGTTTTTCAGACTACCATATACAATTTTTTTTTTTAGCTAAGTGTATATGACTTCCGAAGTACATCAGCGAATTCGCAACAAAAGCGCCGGTAGAAAACTGGCCTTTACGAGTACTTAGCCCAAGGTCAGACCTAGGAATATCAACATAGATACATTTACAAAATACTTCAAATCTTGTATAAATTGTATTCTAAAGTAGGGCTTTTTTTCAAGCGTTCGGACGCAAAATATACTTTGCAGTAAAAACAAACATACTTACCTTTGTCATATTTTTCAAATTTTTTTTTACAAAACACAGTTTTGGGTGCTCTTTCGGGCAGCGTTAATTTTTTTCCCAAAATCAAAAGGATTCCTGAGTTTAAGTATATTAAACATTGGAACGTCCGAACGTATACACTTTTTTTCTTCACATAATTTTTTTTTGTTTGTTCCTTATAAAGCTATCTAGCAATGAATTCCGTTCAAAGGGCTATGAGGTGGAGGTTAAACCTCTTGAAAGATGGTCAGAAAAGGAAGGATTTCAAAAACACAGAAAGAGAGAGAAAAAAGATTTTTAGGAAAAACCCGTTGAAGGTAAGAATGCTCAACGCAATTTGGAATAGATGTAGACAATAAAATATTTTTGGCCGCATAAAACTTCAAAATCTACCTGTATGCGATGGCTTAAAGTAAAACAAACACCAGCCCTTCAAACATTACACAGTTTCTCATGCGAAAATGGACATCACATTACTGCCGGACGTACAGCGACATCTAAGCAACGCGATATTTAAAACACCGCTGTGGTGCAGTGGTTAAAGTGCTCGCCTGATATGCCAGAGGTCTCGGGTTCAAACCACGGTCCGAGAAAAACACCAAAACAATTTTTCTAATTAGTAAAAATCCAATTATTGGGTTTTTAAGAGCAGCGGTCACCTCTCGGCAGTGGGCGGCATACCCTCCGAGAGTATTTCTGCCATGAAAAAGCTTCTCACAAAAAATGCAGTCGCCGTTCGCAGCCGGCATAAAAGTGTAGGTCCAACCAATTAGTAGGAAAAGTAAAAAGGAGCACACCTCGAATTGGGAGAGAAGCTCGGCCATAAAAGTCGTCAGAGTTATAATAGCGCCATTGTATTATTATATAATTCTTATTAAATTTTGCTAGTACTTACATCAGTTTTTTTTATATTCATCGCCACTATACATTATTAGGTATCGTTTTAGTCCTCAGAATGTGCAATTAATGTAAATTTTGAATTAATGAGTTAATTGCAATAAAATATGTGCTCAACACATGTTTTGTTATGAAAAATTTATGTTTTCCTTCATAGAAAAATTTGGAACGTCCGAACGGGAACGTCCGAACAAAATTAAAACCAATATTTCTCCAATAAAAAACGTCTACAGAAATATAACTTTAATGTAGTGACAGTCCTTGTATATTCCTCTGTTAGTCGTATATATATCATTTTTTTGTAGCATCAACCAATTCGCAGAATTTTAACGAAATCAGGTGTAACCTCAAATACGAGGTATTTTTGGGGAACGTCCGAACGGCAACTTTAAATCCTTCTACAGTGGTAATGTGTCATCTCTAGAAAAAAAGTTTGATAGCTTTGGATAGAGGAGTACAAATTCTACATATGACAAAAAAAAAATATTCTGATCCAAAGCCTACTATAGGTTTTATACTGAAAATGTCGCAGCATGGAACGTCCGTAACGCTGGACACACCCATATATTATTTCTAATTGGTTTTTTGCAAATATCCCTTTTTCTGCTCACATAATTTACCAAACTTAATAAGTAAGGCATCGTTTTAAAGGTATAAATTAGATATGCATGCGAAACGGTGTTTTATTGGGCGTGGCACTTTATATGAAAAGTAAGGGGTAAAAGGGGGGTTGACCCCCGCAGGGGGGGATGTTATGGAACCCACATAATATGTATATCAAATTAAAGGGATCAAAATACCTATCGAATGGTTTAAAAATATTCGAAATCGGTTCAGTAGTTTTTAAGTAATTGCAATTCAAAAAATGCATAATATTAACTTATTACGGACTTATGCCGCTATGAGGAAACGTGCTGAAATTTTGAAAAATGGGCCAAGAGGAGCAAATTTTCAAAGATTTATAAGTAAAAACTCAAGAACTGTTGCAGATAAATCGAGTAAGCTTGGACCACTGATTTGCTTGCCAAGGCAAACGTGTGGAAAAAAAATTACCCAATTCGACAGGGACCACGTATGTACATATGTATATATAAAAATATATGTAAAATATATAAAAATATAATACACATACATATATATATGCAGGTATAATAAAACATTTTATGCGATATCCCACCAAAAAACCCGATGACCGTGGAATTAAGAGGGTAATCCAGAAAAACCCTGTCAATCGCTTCCACATTCGTTGACATAATGCCTGACATTAGCATGGGCTTGTCATTGGAGGGAAGGACCTCCCCTATGCATTACCACCGAACGAATAAATCACGCAATACCGCAAGCATTCTAGTGAATCAAATAAAGAACACCTTACAGGGAAGCAGAGAAGGCGAAAAATGTAAGGCATGATCGAAATTTCCAGGGGTATTTATTCCAGTTCATTTTTCGCGCTCCATTCTACTTTGCATTACATGGAATAGGTAATGGAAGCTCATTCCACTCTGCATTACTGGCAATGCGTGAAAGAAGTGATGAACTCGCCAGATGTTCCATGGCAAGGCCTTCTGTCATGCCTGACAGGTAATAGCGATGACCAGATTTTTGCTGGGATGTTTGTCAAACATATACATAAGTAATTCATTGAAAGTTCCATAAGTTCCACTGTAGACATAAAACCAAATAAATATAAGTTTTTTAAAATGGGCGTGACAGCAGAAACTATATCGACTAGCGCCGTATGTTTTATTATTTTTTGCGCAAGATGCGCACGGGTCCAGCTAGTTAAAGATTATTACGAAGATTGTTTGCTGATGCTCAGCTTTGGCCAAAGACTTGACAGCTGCGGCTAACACAACACAATCTAGTGCTTCTCTACTCTATTCTACTCATCATCTGAGCAGACAATGAAGGCCACATAAAACTCAACAACCATCAAATAATGTTGGGCTTATGGAGTTGGAAAGTCGGGTCAAGGCAAGTCTACTGTTAACAGCAAATTAATTTTAAAAGATCATTTGCCTCAAAGAAGCAAGTGATGGATGTTAAAAAATGGCAGAATGTGATTCGGAGGGGTCGATCATCGAATCTTGTGCAGTTCTGATAGGTCGGTCACGTTATTAGCCAGATAAAAATCATATTTTTGTACGATTGCTTTGCACTTTGGAGTTTTTGAGTAAGAAGCTTTAAACTAAGAAGAGCTGTTGTTTCGGAGTTTTCACAGTTTGAAGTTTAGATTGTGCAAATTGTGTAAGTCCTTTTTTAAAACTTTGTAGGAGAGACAAAAAACAAAAAATAAAAAAATTTTGAAATGAAAAAAAATTCTGTTCATATACATAAATATTTTGGACTTACACAATTTTCTTCGCTTTTTGGACTTACACAAGGACCGTTCGCCGGCAGCAAATTTCTGCAAATTGCAGAAAAAACTGCAATATCGCGTTTTTTGAGGCAAGAACTCAGTCAAAATTTGCAGAAGAGAGCGCAATTTTGACAGTTCATTGACGGAGAAAGCTGCAAAGTTTTACTGACAAAATTTGTCGTTGCAAAGTTCAGTAGACTGAAAAAACATATGATTTGCGATCATATGGTTGAAATTTAAAAAAAAAGTCGAAAGTGATTTCAAGTCAAAAAACTAAGAAAATCGGGAATATATGTGATTCAATAGAAAATGAAGTGAGAAAATTGTATTATTTTAATTTATAAAGTTTATTTAAATGATTTAATTTGTTAATAAGGTACCAGCTAAAAGGAAACGTATTAATGACAGCGCAGTGGGATCATCGTCTGCACTCTCGGGATTCTGCGTTGTTGAATCGCAAATAGGAGATAGTATAAAATTGTCCATTAATGACGCACGCCCCGAAAAAATAACTTTTTACAGATGTCATAACAGAAATAAAAACTTGCGGGAAACTTATAGTTTATAAGATATTTGTTGGTAAAGTTGTAAAATCCACCAAACAATACACCAAAACTGCGTACTATTTCCGTTGACGGCCTTGGGCCGCACTTTAAAAAGATAACCCTCAGCCGGCAGAATTCCTTTTCTGGATTTATTCCTGGACCAATCCACAGTGCTTTTCTGTAGAACATAGGACACTGCACATTTAGCTTTCCCTTGGATTCCATTTCGTAAAATTTTAATTTTGTTATGCACTTGTGAATAAAGGCAAACAGCTGATTTGCTGCAAATTTTGGCAAAGTTCTGTTCGTTGAAATGCCAGTAAATTTGCATAAGTTTCTCTCTTTCAGAGAGCAAGACATATTTTTCTTTGATTGCAAATTGCGGCAATTTGCAGCCGCCGAACGGACCTACAATTTGCGTATCACTGAATAACAACGAGTAGAAATATGACAAGTATCTCAGACTTGTTTAGCGCGGTGCGTATTTGATTTTTCTAGCGTTCTACATAAAAATACGCTTTTCCATAAAAGTGGACTTACACAGTTTGCACTCTAAGCTAGCGATAAGATATCGAACAACAAAGCAAAATTAAATTACATACATACACACATACACATGTAAATAAAAGTAAAGTCTGATTTATGCGTTTTACTTCCTGTCCCTGAAAAAAAAAACACACAAACATTTCAGCCAGATGAAAACCGCGAATCGCACAAATTTTGCACCATATTTCTGTCACATTTCTTTTTTTTTGTTTTGTTTATGCCAAAACGGAAGTAATGCAAAAGGAACTAAAAGTATGTGTTAGAAAACTTGAAAAACAAAAGATGCACCATAAAAATATTAGTCATACTAGGCGAAATGGGAAAAGTCGCCGAAGACGGAGCAGAAGGAGCGAGCGAAATTTGACAGAGCACAGAAAATAAGAAATATGCCAAAAGCGTGAAGACAAAAAGAAAGACACCATGAAAAAATTAAGAAAAACAAGCGACGAAAAGAAAAAACAAAACACAAAATATTGAGGTCGGCCAAAAAGGCAAGACAAAAGCTTGATAGCCAACGGCGCGGCGGCGGCATGCAAACTGAGCTTTTGTGCGCTGTAAAAGGCGGTGAAATACTTAATAAGTGCAACGAGGGACAGACATGCGAAAGTAGTAAATACTTTCATATGTGCCGCGGCGCGCCGCCTTTGTGAATGCACATTCATATTAATAATGAGCAAAATGCGAAAAGCAGACAGCGTACAACTATTTTGCATATGTATGTATGTATATACAAGAAGAGAAGACGGCGACGAGCGATGAGGTCACCAGTGATGCCGTTTTGATACAATCGTATCAAATGTGATACTTTTTTAAGCCGAAGATACGTACATAGATACTTTTTATTTTGCCGTAGAACAAATTTGATACATTTTTAATCCGTGTCAAATAATCTTGATATAATTTAATCAAAATCAAAGAATATTAACCGATTCTTTTTCATTTTTAAGATTTTCTTAAAAATTTTAACAACCTGTGAATGCCACGAAAAACATGTATTGCGAAGGTCTTTGAAAATACAAAAAAGGCCAATATTTTATCAAACTTTATAGTAGGCATCACTGCCCATGGAAGGAATGAACACGGCTCACTAAAGCTAGCCACACATGACGGCAGAAAACGCGCGTCTTCATGTATGCACATTGCCCGAAATACAAGGAAATCGAGGGTTTTTGAAAAATTTTTTGGTGATACGAAAAAAAAAATGGACGTATCAAATTGTTATACGGGTTAAAAGCTCGAAAACAGCTTTCTTGATTAACTGAAGTGTTTTTTCCAAAAAAATTTCGGTGATACGAAAAAAACAATGAAGGTAGGTATCAATTTTTGATACCAAATTTTTTGATGCTGCGGCAACACTGGAGGTCACAAAAATTTTTTAGTTTTTTTTTTTCATTATTGTGTTTGGCCATAAAGTGCATGAACGGGAAACACGCTAAGCGAAAAAAAAATAATAAATGAACAAAAAAAAATAAAAAAATAAAAAAAAAAAAATAAAAAAAATTTTGTATTTTCCAAGTAAAGTGAAGTCGCGCACATAAATTTTCATGTTTTAGCTGCCAAAAAAGTTTTTTTTTGTTTTTTACTTCACTTTTGAACGCATTTTACTGAAACTGCTAGAAACCATGTGAAGTGCATTAACCGCACACAAAAAGCAGGGCTGGGCTGGGCTGGCGCTACGCCAATGGATGAAAGTTAAAAGCATAAGGGAGTGAACAGGGAGGCGAGTAAAGCAAACAAACGTAATACTTATACAGACATACATATTTACATATACACACACTAAGGTGGTCCAAAAAATTAATGCCCAACAAATCATTGCGGAACAAGACTATTTTTATGCTATTACTCCTAAAGCAATATATGGTCAATTCCATTGTGACGGGTGTGGCCATGATACTCATAATTTTCGCTATAATTTTGAAATGGAAAGCTTGCATTTCAAAAAAAGGCCGTTATTCCCAGCAATGGGAAAGTTAAAAACGGTGGATAGCAGGTATATACTTGAAGGACACCATTTCCGACCAGAGTGGCCATTAGAAAGCTGGGACGGGTGTGACCTTATATATTTGAGCTTTCAAAAAATCCCACTTTGCATATAAATTTTGTAAAACTTTTCACAGAACGCATATAAAAAATTTAGTCCAGCACGTTGTTCAAAGTCTTTTTGATTGTATAGCATACTTACTATTTTGAAATTCACGTTTTTCTTGCGAAAACCCTGTTTAAAAAATTGGACGGGTGTGACCTCTCTATGTGACGGGTGTGACCCAGTACCAAAATTCAAAATTTTTGATGAACTAAAAGTTTTTATTGACTTCATTTATAACTCGTAATATGAAAAAAAGTAACATAACATTGTTTTCTCGCTATCATAAAACTCACATTATTCCAAAGGTGTATGTTTTAGGAAAATTTGTTTAAATTCAGATAAATATGAATCGCAAGCATACACAGAGGCCGCATCTGCTCTTTTAAAGTTGTGCATTTTTTGAATATTCTTTATTAATTTTACGTTTTCCCACCTTGCGTTCAAGAAATTACTGTCGCGCACAACATCGTCTTTTGATGCGTAAAAAACGTCGATCTTATTAAGTTTCTTTGTTTCAACTAGATATTGGAAACAGTCAACGGGTGTTTTCATAAAATATTCTCTAGCCTTAATGCCCGTACTTAAGGTTCTTTTTACAGCTGCAGCTATTCCATCTACAGCGCCTTTACCATGGCCTGTAGCGAAAAAATTCCAAGTCATTTCTAATCCAAAATCCTCAGGAGCATGGCAAATGTTAAAAATATTGTATCGATTTTTAAACTGAGATGCGCAGTTTTATCTGTTATCATTTTTTTAGCATCCCTCCTTCTTTTATCTACTACTTTCTCTTTAGCTAGATGCAATTCATATTTTTCTTTGTTTTCTTTAAGCTTCTTCCTCTGTTCGCGCTTTCTGTTTTTCGATTGAGAAAAATGTTAAATAAAGAGACACCTTGCAGAGAATGTGAACTGAATATTCAGTATAGACAAAGTTCAAAGTGTTGCCAAACTTATAAAAATTTACGTGAATCCATTTTTTTTTATTCACCCATAAAAAGCATCCTCTTGTGCATATTAACAAATTAAATTTAATTAAAAATAAGTGATTTCTAATTTTGCTGGATAGGGCCGTTTTAAGTGGAATTGACCATATATGACTACCCTTTTTTAATGATAAAAAACATCTCGCTTCTTCATTAAGGACTTTTCAAAAAATTATGTATGTATGTACCATCACTGATGTAAAAGCAGAAGTAAACTTTGAGGCATTTGCACGACCTCTAAACTTCACTATATGTATGTATTAAGGCAAAATTTTCGGTATAGATTTCCGTAGTAGGCACAGTCGCATGCAATGCGAGTTGTTCCGCGGATTTCGGGAGAACTTTATTTTCCTCATACAATTTTGGACCACCCTAAACGAGTATACATATATAAAATTATACTTTTCACAATCAGCATCAAAGTACATATGTTCATGGTGAGTGAGTAATGCTTGTTCGGCTGCCTGGCCGGGCCGCGGCTTTTTGCCGCCTTGCATTTTCACAAAATAAGTATTGCACTAACGCACTAACCCGCTCTTCTCCTGCCTTCGTTCATTGGAAAAGGATGCAGTCGAGCAGAAAATATTACTGATGAAAAAGAAAGACCACAATCATTTTTTAAAATACCGGCAGTTGGGCGCAAGAAAATAGCAGTAGGTACATATGCTTTTTTAAAGAAATATTTTATGCTTTTTATTAGTGTAGGTATCAAAGTGTAAAATACATAATAAAAATACATATATGTACATACATACATACTATTAGCATCGTTGCCAAGTTGCAGAAGCAAGTTCGTGAAATATGCAAATATTTGCAGTTCATAGTTGAAACGAGTTTCGCTTATTCCAATGAAGAGATGGACGGCTAAGAATATGATGACTCACCTTAATATTAATGAAATGAATAATGCTGGCATAAACTGAATGCTTTCAGTATCTATTATATTTTGTACAATAAAATATTATTGTTTGCAATGGTTTCCTTTTGGGAAAAATTTCTAATTGTGATACATATGTAATAAAAAAACCTTCAGTTATAACATGTGCTTGCTTTTCTAAGAAAATTGGTATGCAGCTTGCAGTGCTCATTGTTATACAAAATCTCGCAACTGTACTTGCACTTACATTTCTGCAGTAAACATAACTAATGCGGCGATTCGAGAAACAATATGAAAATAAGGAAAATAGGAAAATGCAAATCACCGTGGAAATGAAAAACAAGTTGCGCGACTCAGCATTCCCTTTGTAGGCAGGCTGTCTTACGGTTCGACAGATACTTACATACATACATACATACATACATATGTATGTATGTAGCTCTTTCTTCCTACATAATACAGCACCTCGGCATGGCGCAGAGCTCCGGAGTTGGCGCACTTCATGGAGCCAAGAGACGAATCCATCGTTTGCCACGTCATTTTTTGCATTTTGTTGCCTATTCTTCTTTGCTTTTCTTTTTCTTTGCCCTGCCTTTTCTTTCAGCCAACACCCTCGCGTGCACTTGTAACTTACATACATATATTGCTTTAGTAAAATTATTTTTTAAACTGTCATTTCCGAATGTAGAAATTTTATATTTAGGTAAATATGTATGTATGTACGTAAGTTGATGACTAATGTTTTTTTTTCAGCGAACGGATCCTTCGTTTATTCGCGATGCTTTCCCTTGATTATTAATTCGTTTATTCTCATATTTTTCGAACCCGTTTGTTTTGTATTTCGAATGTCACTTACATATATGCCGTTAGTTCGCAGTTCAAAATATTCTACTTCAAGCGTGACTCACGTTAATATTGGGTTGGGGGTAGAACGGCTGGCGGATCGGAGTCAGACAGTGTATCGAAGAAAAGCTTCAATACTTACAAAAAAGTCCACATAAAAAAGATCCCGTTAGGAGCGAAATTTATAAGAGCTGTGTTGCTAAGCAATAGTGTGTGTCGAGATCAGTTACCGGAGTAACCTCATTTTCTGTGTGTATCTCTTTTAATTGCCGTTATGACAACAACAACAAAATACACGCTAAAGTTCATTCTCCTCTTTTAACACATTGCTAATTGTATAAATACCGGTTGTGTGAAAAGTGCGAAGGATGCAAAAGTTTGTAATTAGCGATGAACATTTCATATAAAAAAATTGGTCCAATTAACATTGCGATGTCCTAGGAGAGGACTAGCCCCTCCATGCCTGTATAACAGCTAGTTTGATGCAGGACCACTGGCCTATCTCTCGATCGCATCAAACTAGTTTACAAACCAGTCACAGCAAACTAATTCAGAAACCACCTATGAGCATATTTAATTTTCATTTGTAATTTTCTTTTGTTAAATTATTTTATTTTCATTTTGTAATGCTTATTTATAGTCATTATTTTAATGCCTTTCATGCGTGCATACGTACATATATCTAAGAGAAATTAGTAATTTAAGGAATATTTTAATTTGAAATAAATAGCAGTTTGGTAGTGGTCCTGTCCTAGGACATCGCAATGTTAATTGGAACAATTTTGTTATATGAAATGTGGCAGTTTAGGGACTACTTTATTGCCACAAGCGACTGGTTTATACATGCGTGTATGGATTAGTTCCGATGTCTGCAGGGTATGTATGTATAACAGTTAAATTAGCAAAAGGCGCATTTCTGTCGTACCCAAGCATGAAAAGAATACTCGCTTATGCATCAAATTACCTTCAAAACAACAACACCAACTCGACTATTTTTAAAATATTGGGTATTTTAAATGAAATGGTGTTTTGCACATATGCTAAACGACAAAACAAAACAAACGAATATTGAAAAAAGCTTTTCAAAGAAAATAAAATAATAAGTTATTCATAAAAAATAAAACAGATTTATGCAATTATTAAAGTCAGAAAATCTTATCAAAATGCTTATGTAATTTTTATGTAATTCTTTGTGATCTGATATTATGAAGAATTTAACACCTAAATGTACGTATTTTTATTTACATATCGACGGCTGAGAATAAGATCGCCCTATTTCAAAAATTGTTTGAAAAACGCCCTATTCCAAAAACTGTTTGAATAACGTCCTTTTTTCAGATTTTGCTTCAAAAACGTCAAATTTCAGACAATTATTCAAAAACGCCCTATTTCAGAGAAATATATATGGAATTTTCTCTGAAATAGGGCGTTTTTGAAGCAAAATCTGAAAAAGGACGTTATTGAAACAATTTTTCACATAAGGCGTTCTTGAAGCAAAATCTGAAATAGGACGTTATTGGAACAATTTTTCAAATAGTTACATTGTTACCATGGAAATAAAAAATAACATAAATAGAGAATTTTTAGCATTGAGTATGGCCGCACGAAATGTCATAATCCATTTCATTGTCAGGTGGTTAATATGGCGACAAAATATTTGACGTTTACACTACCTTCTTTTTTGTATCATGCCTTTTGCTGTAAAAAATGTCAAAATATCAAGAATTTATTAATATTTTTGAACCGATTTTGTTTGTTGTTTCGTTTGCTGAGTCCTTTAATGCACTATTCGTCTTCTTCCTCTTTTGTGAAGTCGGATGACCGCTTCCTATTTTATCAGCACGGGTTTTCCACATTATGCTTTTTTGTTCTTATTTTTCAAAAAGAATAAAACCACAATCAAAAAGTTTATTTATTTTCAGAAAAAATAAATGTTAAATATCAATATTTTTAAATTTATGACAATCATTTGACGTAAAACTGTCGAAGACGGCATTGAAATTTGCCATATTTTCGCTTAAAGGAGCCTTTTAATATTATACTAGAGTGCTGCCTACTGTCGAAACTCGACAGTTTTTCTAGATGTTGCCTTATGACTAAGGTGCAACTATAGTTTTGTATAATTATTTGTTGTTATTGTCACTGCTACTATTTTGTTGTTGTTGTTAGTCGTCTTCACAATTCTCCTACCTACTTCTTTCTTTCTATTTCTGCTCTTTTCTTTCCTCAATTCCTACTTATTCTTTCTTATCCTTCTTATTACATGACTTTACATATGTTTTTCTTGCAGTGCTTTTGCTACTTTTTACTTCTTTGAAACTACACACCACTCCCAGCCAAACATTTTCACAATTGCATAGTAAGTTTGGTGAGCATGATTGTGTTCTTAGTTTTAAAATCAGTTCAGTAGTTTCGACGGAGAGGATGGAACAAAATCTATGTTAGCGTATTAATAATATAGATTATTATGGAATCACTCCTACTTTAAAGTATGTACATTTAATGGCTCTTTAACTAAAAGGCAGCATTAACAAAAGGAGCTTTAAAAGAGTTTGCAAACTATGAAGAGGAAAAAGAAAATACTTTTTGGCCGTGTGCCTATCGGTAAAAAACAATTTTTTCAAAAAATTAAATTTTGACGTAAGGGAGTATAATTTTGACAGTATTCGGGGTGAATTTGAACGTCATAATTTTACCTAGCCCTAGTTTATGTCTGCAACTGTCTAAATTTTCTCTTCCATTTGGCACAGCAAAAAATTTTTTTTTTTCTCAACATGGCAAACAAGTCTACCTCATTTTCCCATAGAGCAAAATGTTACCGATTGGCACACAGCCTTTGTAGATTATATTGACACTATCATCGTACTGAAAAAACCAAAATTCCAAGTGACTTTTATTACTACGTTTATACGTTGGCAAAATCCTAAAATCATTTCAAGAATTTTCGCTGCATAAACGAAATTTCATGAATTTAATTTTTCACGAAAATTAGCTATGAATTTCGCCATCATTTAATGAAATTATGAAGCAGGGCCGTGCGCACGGGGGGGTTTTGGGGGTTAAACCCCCCCCATGACCAAATCTAAGTTGCAATGATTTTGCAAAAATTTTCAAAATACAGTTTATAAATTTTGCATTGAATTTTGACTCATAATTTTTGACAATATTAGTTACAATAATTTTACGGAAGAAGAATTGGTAAAAGTTGCAAAAAATAAGGTTGGCCAATACATAAGTTCGGCACTTTGAATTGCACTTGGAGCTTTCCGAAATTACAAAGTTGTGTAGCATATGTTCGTTTGGCATTTTTAAAAAAATTGTACTGATAACAAAAAATGTTCATTTTGTGAAAACAGTGAGCAGTTTCAATTAACAAGTACTGTAAACAGTACACGGAAAGAAATTTGTATACTTGAATCAAGAAAAATTTAATTTTAATTTCAATTTAGAAAATTTTTAGGGAAATAAGAAAAATTGACTTAATTATTACTGGAAATAAGAAATTGAGTTTTCCAAAAATGAGACAATTATTTTCTTATTCAAGAACACTAACAAAATCTTTAGAAAAAAAATGTTGAAAAAAAATGTTTAAATAAATAAGAACATGTTTTCTTAAATTTATTTAAATGAAGAAAATCTTTTTGCTAATATCAAGAAGAATTTAAGAAAATTGTGTTTCGACGAATTGGAAGAACAAAATACAGCGAAAAAAAAAAATGTAAAATGAATAAGAAAACGTTTTCTTGAGCGAAGTAAGATTTTTCTTGTTGAATTTGCATTTCCAAAGATACATGTATTTTTTTTCATTTGCCATCCGCTTTGCATATTTCTGAATATTTTTGCAATTCTCAGATTGTTAGTGAAGCATTTGGTATAAGGAGTTCACTATTTGCATCTTAATTTATATTAAATAAAATGTTGTCATTTCAATAAACAAGTCCTAGGAAAATACTAGTTGACTAATTATGGTTTTCTAATCCCTCATGATTAGTTTTCATTTTCCTTATTTTTTACGTTTTTAATATTTTTAGAAAAGATTTGCTTAATTTAATATTTAATATTTTCTTATGCCTCAGACACACATGTGGTATGAATATTAGAATATCAATATTATGATTTGGCTATGCTATGAAAATTTTCAATTAAACTACAATATGAGGGTGACACATATGTGGTATAGATCGAAATATTATTACTATACTACGATGTGTGTCTCTCGCATTACTTACTTAAGCTCGTATAAGAAAAGTTTTACTTGCAACAAAAAATTAATTTATTAATTTATTTCAAAAAACAAGAAAAAAACACTTACCCTAAGTAAATTATTTCTTATTTATTTAAAATCCAATTTCACTTGAAGCAAGAAAATTTTTACTTATTTATTTAAAATCCAATTTTCTTGGATTTTCTTGATATTAAGAAATTATTTTCTAAGTTCAAAATCAAGTCTAATTTTTCTTGTCTCGGCATTGATTCTAGTAAAAAATTCTTTCCGTGTACTATTCAGGACCTGGTTAACTAGGTTTTGATGAATCATAATGAGTTTCAGAAAAGTTAGAGAACATTTAAATTTATGGTGTATGGGTCTGGATATCTGTTTCAGCAAATATGCTTATCTTAGCGAAAAATGTATGCGAATGCAAACCAAAATTAAAACCCCCCCCAAGGCTAATTCCTGCGCACGGCCCTGGTTTACTAGTACAGCTGAGTATAAAAAAACAGGTAAAACGAAAATGGGCAATAAATAATTTGTTGTTATGTGCCATTTTAAAAGGCAATCAACGACGACAGCTTATTTAATTATTAATAAAAATGCAAAGCGGCCAAAAGGCAATGAACTATTTTTCACAAATGTACAAACATACATATGTACATTGTACATACATACCTATGTATATACAGACATATTACAATTGATTAAAGTGGATTTAAATACGTGTCTGTATGCACAATGAGCAGACACATTTCGTATGTATGTACATATGTATTTATGTATGTATGTACATATGTACATATATATCAGCGAAGAAAAAAATCTCATTATTAATAAAAAAAAAAATCGAAAAAAAAATTAAAAAATTAACACCAGGAAAGAAATAGCGTAATAGGAAATAAATAAATATATGTACATACATACAAACATACATAGGTGTATAGGTACATACATATATTTGGCCATGACAACGAATCGAGGTTATTTGAAGGCCAATAGGAATGTGAGATGAACGATTAGGCAAAATAAAATAATAGAAAAAACAATATTGGACCAAAAGCAAAAAAACCAGAAAGCCAGAATTTTCGAAAGCAACGCACGCTGGGGCCACTTATATATGTACATATATGGGGACGCTCAAAATTCTGAAATCAACTTTTTTACATCAGAATCGTTTTATCTGCACTAAAGCAGTTAATCTATAGCATCTTAACCCATTGACGGTCATGAGTTAACCCTTTGGTGACCTATGTTTTTTTTTTAGTTTCGAGTTTAATTTTCTTGAATCAGAATCGGTATATCGATACTAAAATAGTAAATCCCAAGAATCTTAACCCCTTAACGACCACGCATTAACACATTTTTGACCCAAATTTTTTCACTTAATTCTTAGATCAAAATATTTACATCATATTAATTGTCTCTACACTAAAACGAGTAATCTTTGGAATTTTAACCCATTAACGGTCATGAATTAACCCATTGGTGACCAATTTTTTTTTAAGATCTGTAACCAAATTATTTGAATCACAATTAGTATGTCTGTACAAAAATAGCCAATGTGTATTATATTAACCCATTAACCCATTGATGGCATATGTGTTTTTCTTTAAATTCTGAAATCAACTTATTTGAATAAGAATCGTTATGTCTATACATGATGTGTAGATGTGTAGCACTTTACCCCATTCACGGCCATACCGCATTGAAAACTTTTATAAATCTGAAATCAATTTATTTGCATCAGAATCGCCATACATATCTATAATGAAATAGTACATAAATGTGCTGCATTGTAACTAAAAAAAACTACTTTTTAACTCATTATTGAAATTGTTTCTCTTTATTCTGAAATCTTTACTAAGCACTAAGTTAACAGTGATAAAACGTAGTAAATTGCTAAGAGTAACAATGCAGTTTTTTTTTAAAGGTTTCCTTCTAAGGCACACAAATTCAGTTAAATAAATATTAAATTATACATACATACATATGTATATTCAGTTTTAAATTAATGGATAAGGGTTTATTTTCTAAAACATAGCCTTTCGTAATTCCTTCACCGTTAGCGTTTTAAGCAGAACACATATTTCCCCTCCAGGTGGCCGCTGTGGTGCAGTGGGCAGAGTGCTCGCCTGCTATACCAGACGTCTCGGGTTCAAACCACAGTCCGAGCAAACATCAAAAAAAATTTTTTTTAATTAGTAAAAATCCAATTATTGGGTTTTTTAAGAGCAACGGTCACCTCCCGGTCACCAGCGGCCTACCCTCCGAGTGTATTTCTGCCATGAAAAAGCTTCTCACAAAAAATGCATTCGCCGTTCGGAGCCGGCATCCCTGCTAGAATTGTGTGACCGAAAGTACTAACACTATTCCAAAAATATAATATTACCAACACACTTGCACTCGTATGTGTTTCTAGCCAAGTTCAAAACCAATGAGATAGATAAGGATAGAATGGAATTTGAAAATACACATACGGGAACGTGATGAATGAAACGGTCACAAAAGTTACCGATGCCCTTAAGAATGTGATAGGAAATATCCCAAAACTTTTGGTCATGCCTGCCGGTCATATGACCGGTCAAATGACCTGCACAGTTCTTGCAGGGATAAAACTGTAGGTCCACCCAATTAGTAGGAAAAACAAAAAGGAGCACATCTCGAATTGGGAGAGAAGCTCGGCCATAAAACTCGTCAGAGTTATAATAGCGCCATAGTATTATATTATTATTACATATTTCCCCACACATTTTCATGCCTAACATAAAAAACACAAAATTGGAGTAACACAACTTGTGCTTCAAAGAACTCATATTATAATACAACTTACAAGTCGAAATTAAAGAAAACTGGCTTGACAAGAAACCTTAACCACAATTTGTAATTAAAGTAACCAGTAAATAATGGATCAACCAAATTTAAGATAGAACAGAATCAAATTCAACCAGATATAGGTGTTTTTTTTTAACTAAAATTGGAATGTAATTTTTAAACTCACTTTTTTTTTAAAATGCGCACTTTGCTTTTGGTTCTGAACTCGGATTCTTTGTCACAAAGGACCATATTTTATTGCTGCATTTTTACATTTGCTACTTTTTTGCGCAAATTAAAAAAAATCAATTTTGAAAAAAAAATATTTTAAAAAAAGAGGTACGTTTAGTTTTATACTAGAAATTAATTTTTTAAAACATCTAGTTCCAAAAAAAAAAAAACACTCATCGATTATGTAAGCTTCACTTAATGCTATGGAAAAAGCAGAATAATAAAATTTTATATCCTTCTCTTACATCAACTATTTAAAATACACATTAAAATTTCTCACTTTGAAAAAAAAATATTTTTTGGAAAATTTGCCATGTTTGTGTATCGATAACTCCCAACTGAAAAACGATAGAAAGCTGAAAATTGGGCCAGAAGTGTAGAATTTTATAGGGAACAATACTGCGTTTTTATTTTTTTGAAAAACTCATTATTTAAAAACTGAATTTTGAGCAGGCTCGGCCCCAGTGTGCAACGGTTTGTGTGCACGACATAAAAGAAATTCTATGGAAGAAATTTTGAAAGTGCTAGTTTTCGTATGGTGCGACGATATACATATATGTACATACCTGTGGCAAGACCTTGAAATTAAATATTGCTGATTTATTTCCGTAAAGAAACTCATATATATATGTATGTAGGTATGTAGCTAGATTCGACTTTCTCTATTATTCTTTATATTATAAAATTATGTATAATAAAATAAGACGATTAATATATATTTTTTTCGATACAGGCTTTTTCTTTCGCTCAAATCGAGTTAGTACCTAATACCCTAACAAACACTGAGTTTAAATATCGATTTGAGAATGACTCGAGAACTAGCCTCATTCTCGAACCTCTAACGTTAAAGGACGACTCGAAAATCATAGCGTTCTCAAACAAAAGGGGACATAATTCTCCAATCGAGTATAATAGACATTTTCCGCACACTTCTAGTTGAGTGCTCGACTATAGCTGTGCCTAGAACATAGATGGCCATCCCATAGGCACGCGTGCCAATTTTTTCTCTTCTGCTTTCACACGTACACAAGATAAGCTTCCCTGCTAACGCACACATATAAGCATTTTGTATGAACCAGTGATGCCGACACTACGGTTTTGTTGTGATCGTGCTCATTCGACGCGCTACTTTCAAGTAATCAGGTTGCTGCGAAAATGTTTAACTTCAATTGGGAAACAGATTTCTTAGTAATTAGGAATGGGGAAAAGGGGGCAAAATGTTTGGTGTGTCATAGTGATATCGCCCGGGCGACCAAATTTTTTGTCGGACGCCATTATAGGACAATTCATGCGGAATTACGGAAACCATAACCATATATATGTTGTCACCTACCCTTTTACACAAATAACAAAGCCACGGCTTAATACAAAAAGGGCAAAACAACAACACTAGGTGACAATAACTAAACTGAATGCACCGACTCTCTCAGTGGAGACGGGGTGGGTACATATAATAAATCAACCACAAAACTAAAATCAACCAAAATTGAAATACCAAAAACTTTTCACGAAATTACCCAAAACTAAGACAAACAAATGTTTTATGGGTGCACCCGAGGTGAGGTCCAACCGTAAGGTTACGAACCCACTCGCACAGTTCCTGAGCTGCCAGGAACAACTTTAACCCGCCGCCAAATGACTGGGCTCTGGGTGCAGGATGCTAAAAGGATGGGTTAAGGAAATCGGGGAACGAAACAAAGAAGCGAAAAATGGCACTACTACAACAACAAACGAGATACTTAACCAAGCCGGAGTGTGTTCCGGCTTAAGGGTCTCCGCAGTATCCACCACCAACTCGCCACGATCCAACTTGATCCTTTAAATTTCCCTCCCCTTTTTATCTAGACACACCCTAACCCACACTATTTTCCTTCCGCACTTGGATTTTCCTTTTTCTTTTCTTTTAAATTCAACTTCGCCTCAAAACTTTTCCTTAACTCTTTTTTTTTTCAAAACCTTTCCACTTTTCCACCACTCAATTCTATTAAAATTAAATTTTCTTCTTTTTTTTCTAACACCAAAAACACCGCTTTTACAATTATTTTAAATTCGCCCGCACAGAAAAGGATCCTCTCGCAATCGCATACAAGAGTATTCTGACGCGCACCCGCGAGCCAGGCCGAAGGCTGCGCGCCAGCATATACTTTTTTGTATATACCATCAGGCTGTATGTGTGGGTAATCACCCGGTCGCAGCGAACCGCTAACCTGTGCGGTCATCACCGATGCCCCGACCAATGATATACAACCACACACACATAAACTGCCTTCATCTAGCGGATGCCTTAATGCACCGCAAAAGGGACGAAAGCGATGACACCCCTTTCTGCGCCTTCCGCGCTCATTGCTTTTCCTTATTTACATCCTACATATTTACATATATGTATAACAATTTGGTGGGGAACTCCGCTAAAAGGCAAAAGCTCGCAACACACTCCGCCAGTACTGCCCATCATGGCAATATCAATTGACTTCATCTGTCGCCGCTAGGGTGCGCTCTCCGTTGGGAACAAAGGATAAAAGGTAAAAAGGTAAATAAACAAAACAAATGAAAATTTGCTCTGCCAGTGCATATAAAACCAAGAAAAAAGTAAACAACCCAATAGGAAAATTATTTTGTCGCGATCAGACCGCGACAACTCCACCCTTTCCTCGTGAAAGAAGGAAACTTCCTTCTTTGGCCCTAATGCTACCTATCCCGATACGGCCTTAAATCTCTAACATTCCATGTCCCCTTCTCCCTATCATTCTCGTCTACTAAGACATATGTCCATGGAGATACCCTCTTCTTAATCACAAAAGGACCTACATACTTCGGCGCTAACTTCGCTGCAAAATAATTAGCCGCATCGGACAACGCAAAATTCTTCCTCCACACTAACTCTCCTGGCATATATTGTACATCTCTTCTCCTAAGATTATACTGTTTAGCTAACTTAGCTCCTGCCTGCTCCAACTTCAATCTTATGTCTGCTCTAATTTCCACTAACTTCCTAGCTCTCCCCTCGCAATTCAATTGTTCCTGCTCTCCTAAGGACCTTACATAACCCTGACTACCTTCAAGCACCATGTCCCGACCAAAGTTAACAAAGTATGGTGTAACTCCTAACACCTCATGCTGTGATGACCTAATGCAACACGCTACCTTCGCTAATTGCTGATCCCATGACCTCTGGTTCTCCGAAACATAAGCCCTAAGCGTAGTCTTAATAATTTGATTAATCCGTTCCGCTGGATTAGCCTGCGGGTGGTAATGCGCAGTATATCGCAACTGGACGCCGTAGACACCGCAGAGACCCTGAAGCTCACGACTCTTGAACTGGGGTCCATTATCACACACAACGGAACTCGGAACGCCAAACAATAGGAAAACATCGTTTTCGAGAAATTTACAGACACTCTTCGCCGTCGCAGTACGTAAAGGAAACAACAATGGAAACTTCGAAAAATAATCCACAACCGTAAGAATATATTGGTAACCTTGAGTCGACTTTACCAAAGGACCAACCAAATCAACACAAATCATCTCCCACGGTTCAACTTCCTTCGACCTCTCTATCATTCCCCCAGCTGGCTGTTTATTATCAGGCTTTACCTGCTGACATGTCTTACAAGTTCGTACATACTTAGCAACATCGGATTTCATTCGCGGCCAATAAAACTTCTGAGCAACTCTAGCCAACGTTTTCCTCACACCCATGTGTCCTGCTAACGGACTATCATGGCAACTCTTCAAAACATTTTCTCTCTGAGAATTTTCGATAACCATTTTCCATTCGGGCCCCTCCCCGTAAATGGATGGGTATGGAGGTTTA
The DNA here is from genome assembly GCA_960531455.1 of Urophora cardui. Lineage (NCBI taxonomy): Eukaryota > Metazoa > Arthropoda > Insecta > Diptera > Tephritidae > Urophora > Urophora cardui. The sequence goes on from OY482671.1 coordinate 34,408,053, forward strand.
ACATATTTGTAAAGGACACCATCTTCTACTCTCCACGCAGGGTACGACAAAGGATTCTTTGACACCGATTCAATCATTTTCGTTATCCAAGGGTCCGACGTAGAAATTTCAAAAATAACAGGAACATTTCTCGACAACAAATCTGGAACAACATGTTCTTTCCCTTTCCTATGGATAATCTCGAAATCATATTGCTGAAGCTTCAATGCCCAACGAGCCAGTCTACCACAAGGATCTTTCAACCTATTCAACCAAATCAGGGAATAATGATCAGTGATAACTTTAAACTTTGTCCCTTCGATGTATGGTCGCAACTTCTCGACCGCCCACAGGACCGCCAAACATTCCTTTTCTGTGGTGGAATAATTTTGCTCACCTTTATTCAGGGACCTACTCAGATATGCTATCACCTTCTCACCGTCTTCAAAGTCTTGGGTCAACACAGCTCCTATACCAAAGTCTGACGCATCCGTTTGTATAATAAAGGGCCTATCAAAATCTGGGCAACTTAAAACGGGCGCCGTAACTAAACGTTCCTTAGCTTCTCTAAAACTCCTATCACATTCTTCGCTCCAAATGAACTTCTTATTCTTCTTAGTTAACTCGGTGAAAGGTCTAACTAACTCTGAAAAATCTTTGATGAATCTACGATACCAGGACACTGTACCTACAAAAGATCTCACTTGCTTAACATTTCTCGGGACTTCTATCCTAACCATTGCCTCTACCTTTTCAGGATCAACATGTAGGCCGTTTCTATCTACGACATAACCTAAGTACTTTAACTCAGGCCTACAGAAACTGCATTTCTCTCTATTGAGTTTTAATCCTGCCTCAGCTAATCTATCCAAAACCTCTTTTAGGATTTCCAAATGTTTTTCAAACGTCTTTGTTACGATAAGTATATCATCCAAATATACAAAAACATGGGGCTCTAACTCTGGTCCTATGACCGAATCTATAAATCTCTGCCACGTTGCAGGCGCATTATGTAAACCGAATGGCATTCTCTTAAATTGGAAAAGACCTCTACCTGGCACCGTGAATGCTGTATAGGGCCTAGAACTCCTCTCTACTGGTATTTGCCAGTAAGCAGACTTGATGTCTAAACTTGATAAAAATTTCGCATCCCTCAGCTTATCCAAGGTCGCCGACACATAAGGAAGGGGGTAACTATCCTTCTCGGTACATTTATTCAGAACTCTATAGTCTACACAAAACCTATATGTACCGTCCTTCTTCCTTATCATGACCACTGGGGAAGCCCATGGACTATGAGACGTCTCAATGACACCCTTGCTGAGCATATCCTTCAACTCCTCGTCCATACGCGACTGTATGGTAGGCGATACCGGATAGTATCGCTGCTTCACAGGCTCAACTCCTGCCTTTATTCTTATCCTATGTTCAACAAGATGGGTTCGACCTAACCCGTCTGCCATAGTCTCAAAAGCATTCCCAACTAATCTACCTAAAGCTTCAGATTGCCTAGTATCTAATTCACTGTGGTCCATGATCGCTACCGACGCCTCCTGTTCCGGTCGAGAAAACGACCATACCCTGCCCCTCAGATCCGGGATTATACCCGCCTTGGTCCAGAAATCTACACCAAGAATAAGAGCATGAGGTATACCAGGAACAATAAGACAATCTATGAGGACCGACTTGCCCTCCACCACAATTGGTAACGAAATAGAACCTAACGCTGATACTCGACCACCATCCGCCAAAGTAACTTGAGGAATATTTACCGATGACGAAACTCTGATGCCGTACGCCTGTAGCATACTCCAACCAATCCGACCAATAACTGTACGTGAAGCCCCAAAATCCAACAATGCTCGAAACGAAAAACCAAAAACCGACACATCGATATGTGGACGCTGATCATGGCCGCTCGCCACCAATGAATAACCCATATAAGAAACAACTCGACGATCCCCTATTATAGCCAGCTGGGAGTTAGCAGGATTACTAACTCCAGTTAGACCACCTGACCTGCCGTCCCAGGTGTCTAATTCGCGTTTCCCGAATTGTTTGAACCACCATTGGAATTTGTATTCGACCCTGAATCTGATCTGAAGGGGTTTGAAGACCGCCTTCCCTCTGGACCAGACCTACCACCACTTTGGGTACCACTAGGCTTTGCTGTACACACCGGACAGTCCCGCTTCATGGCACCGATCCTACCGCATCCAAAGCACTTGATTGTTTTCCTACAATCTGCCGAAACATGACCAAATCGCTTGCAATTGAAACACCTAGTATTCGGCCCATACCTATTCCTCGGACTGGTTGCCGACTGGTTCACTGACGCAGCCTCACCACCAACAGACATGTATGCCAAGTCTGGCTCCAACAAACCTCTAGCCCGATGGTTTGGAGGGGGTACAAATGCATCAACCGACGACCTAACCGCTTCCAATTTCCTTCCCAAAGCAACTAACTCTGAAATCGAACCAGGTGTAACTAGTCCCAATTGGGTCTGATAGAATGGTAAAAGGTTCGCCCTAATTATTCCCAACATCCTACTCTCAGAAATTGGTTCTTGTAACCTTCCAAACATAATCCTCATCGCAGCCACATATACTCCAATTGACTCATTTGCTCCCTGAGTCCTTCTTCGAATTTCCGACATTAAAAGGTCATCATAATTAGGGGGAAGAAATTCCAATTTTAATTCACGCACTAATTCTTCCCATGTAGCTATCGAACGCCTAATCGACCTAAACCACAACAAAACTTTACCCGAAAATAAATCAACCGCACCTCTAAGTAACTGAGACTTAGCAACGCCGCGTGCCTCGCTAAGCTCATCAACACGTTCCAAAAATGCATATAACGACAATCCCGACCTTTCTCCATCGAATTTCAGGTTCCATTTAGCCAGATTCGGTGGCTCTTGCGAAATCCTACTAACTAGTTCTACTCCTTCAGAATGCACTACTGGCACTGGTCTCACATCTGGTCCCGGTGAGACCACTTGCCCTGGTGATGTGCCACTGGGTTGCTCACCCTGTTCTGACTCCTGTTTGTCGTCATTTATCTCCTCCAAATAACCCAGCATCAAAATTATCCTGTTCCTTATATCCGCCTGTGACGCCATATCGTCATCATTTTCGGGTTTAGCCCTACCGATCCTATTCAAACACCACTCCAGTTTTGTGGTCGCCTTAATACCATCTGATGGCTTTCCTCCATTATTAAGAGCCGAAACTAACTTCCCTATCTCTACTATTTTTGACTCTACCGCGACTTTATCTTCCTCAAAAGTGAACGGATAATCCTTAAACAAGTCTACAGACCCACGACGTTCAACAGCCCGCGATGCCCTTAACGATTTCCGCATTGATTCCACCGATGCTACTGCTAGTCCGCGTGCCTCCATCTCGTAAGCCAATTCTTCCTGGGACAATCGATTGATCTCCATCTTGATTTTCGACAACAATAATTCCTTCCGACTAAAAAAATATTCGAATTAAAAATCTCCAGTAAAAAAAAATTGTATCGCCACCAAACCAAAACTTAAAAATCACCAAAAAATTTCAACAACCAAATCTCAAGCCGTAAGAATCGAAAATTAATTAAAACAAAATTTTTTTCCACACCGATTAAAATTCTCCTCCGCGAAATTTAAAAATTATTTTAAGAAATTTACTACGCCCAATTTTTTTTCTTGATATTCCCGTAATTTGAAATTAATATTAAGAAATATTCCGCAAAATTAAATATTTAACCCAAAAACCACAATTCCCAAATCTAAACTAGACACCCTAGTATTTCCCAAACTCTAAAATTTTTGATCCACCCTAGCACTGGCGCAGCAAATTTGGGAGCTATAACAAAAAACAATAGAGCCTATTACAAATGTAACAACACCAACAACACTACCTACTGGGACAACACCAACAATAGCTTACGTACCTTTTATAATGTGTATGTATGTATACACCAGCCGCTCTCGCTGTCTAACTTGACCGCAGGTAAATGTACGTAAATATGTATATACGAATATACGTGTAAAATGCAAATTACAAACTTAACAGTAGGGTGGCCAGTAAAAAAAAAACTATTTAATAAAAAATGTAAAACTAGAGTAAAACACCAAAGCAAAATATTTTATTGATTTATAATTCAAAAAAGATGTATATATGTAGGTATGAAATGAAAGTATGGATCTTTGCCATTGACTCCTTTATGTGTGTATGTGTATGTACTTCAGTATGGGCTCCCTTGAAACCTTCTTCTTCCACTCCGATATATGTATCTCTTCCAAATATTTACTGATCGACCGCTAATATTATATGGATATATGTTTTCTGTATGTTTATTTAATTAACGTACATAAAAAAAAATTTTAACTCGGGAAATTTTTAATGAAAAATATGGCTCACCCTAATGAGAACTTGACCGAAACGACTTTTTGCGTGTTGTTGTACGCAATGGAAATTTTTTCTTTGGCTATTACCGCGACCTAACGCAATTTATATACGTAAATATGTATTTATATATATTTATACGTATGTATATATTACTACCTGCTGTTTTCCTTCTGTTACCCTTTTTACCTTGCAAGTATGTAGGTGTGTATGTATGTATATTTTCTAGAGAAAAAAAAACTCCTCGTTTGCGACAAACTCCGACTTGACCAACTTACACTTGTGAATACCAACAAAAATTCTCGGCTCTCCGATTCTCCTAAGTAAGAAAATAAATAAAACAAAAAAAAATTGATCGGCAGAATTATTCTTGTAAAGTAGGCAAAAAGATCACAAAAACCGACAAGCACAGAAAAATATACCAACAACACAGTACCTATGTATATGCACTGCTACCAAAAACAACACTTCGTAGAATTTTTCTTTTCTCACAAAAAAAAAACAATTTACCAACTCTTAATTTTTCGAGCCCCACGTTGGGCGCCAATTTGTCACCTACCCTTTTACACAAATAACAAAGCCACGGCTTAATACAAAAAGGGCAAAACAACAACACTAGGTGACAATAACTAAACTGAATGCACCGACTCTCTCAGTGGAGACGGGGTGGGTACATATAATAAATCAACCACAAAACTAAAATCAACCAAAATTGAAATACCAAAAACTTTTCACGAAATTACCCAAAACTAAGACAAACAAATGTTTTATGGGTGCACCCGAGGTGAGGTCCAACCGTAAGGTTACGAACCCACTCGCACAGTTCCTGAGCTGCCAGGAACAACTTTAACCCGCCGCCAAATGACTGGGCTCTGGGTGCAGGATGCTAAAAGGATGGGTTAAGGAAATCGGGGAACGAAACAAAGAAGCGAAAAATGGCACTACTACAACAACAAACGAGATACTTAACCAAGCCGGAGTGTGTTCCGGCTTAAGGGTCTCCGCAGTATCCACCACCAACTCGCCACGATCCAACTTGATCCTTTAAATTTCCCTCCCCTTTTTATCTAGACACACCCTAACCCACACTATTTTCCTTCCGCACTTGGATTTTCCTTTTTCTTTTCTTTTAAATTCAACTTCGCCTCAAAACTTTTCCTTAACTCTTTTTTTTTTCAAAACCTTTCCACTTTTCCACCACTCAATTCTATTAAAATTAAATTTTCTTCTTTTTTTTTCTAACACCAAAAACACCGCTTTTACAATTATTTTAAATTCGCCCGCACAGAAAAGGATCCTCTCGCAATCGCATACAAGAGTATTCTGACGCGCACCCGCGAGCCAGGCCGAAGGCTGCGCGCCAGCATATACTTTTTTGTATATACCATCAGGCTGTATGTGTGGGTAATCACCCGGTCGCACCGAACCGCTAACCTGTGCGGTCATCACCGATGCCCCGACCAATGATATACAACCACACACACATAAACTGCCTTCATCTAGCGGATGCCTTAATGCACCGCAAAAGGGACGAAAGCGATGACACCCCTTTCTGCGCCTTCCGCGCTCATTGCTTTTCCTTATTTACATCCTACATATTTACATATATGTATAACAATTTGGTGGGGAACTCCGCTAAAAGGCAAAAGCTCGCAACACACTCCGCCAGTACTGCCCATCATGGCAATATCAATTGACTTCATCTGTCGCCGCTAGGGTGCGCTCTCCGTTGGGAACAAAGGATAAAAGGTAAAAAGGTAAATAAACAAAACAAATGAAAATTTGCTCTGCCAGTGCATATAAAACCAAGAAAAAAGTAAACAACCCAATAGGAAAATTATTTTGTCGCGATCAGACCGCGACAATGTATATACAATTTATATAAAATAGTAAGAAAAGGATGAATAAACTTTTTCACTACTTATTGGGCCGTATTAATAAAAACCAAGCAAATGCTTTTTCTCAAGATTTTAAAAATTTGTATGAACCAAATTTCAAAATTTGAGTAAAAGATCTGAAATCTTAAGCAAAAGCAAATGCTTGGCTTTTATTAATATGACCCATTATTTACTTTTAAATCATATTTTAACGTTAAGCCGTTTAGCATTACGGTCGAAAAAAAATTACTTATCGCACTATTTGCATTATAAAAAGTCCCTTCTTCTTAAAATTCCCTTTTCGGCAAAATTGGAAATGTTTGCAACATTGTTTTGACGAGACGCGTGAGCGACTTATTCTCCTCATTCTCTCATCGCTTCATAAAATAGAAATATTTGAATGTGATAGTAGTTTTGGCCATCTGTGGCCTAGAACGTAAAAAAAAAAAAACAATGTTGCCAATAACATATTTTGAAAGTACCGTAGCGCTTTGGTGCGGAACGCCCATGCAGTGTCTGTCTAATCTTTTCATGTGCTGCAGTTCTTTTTTTTTCTTGTTAATTACTATTTCCATGCTGCTTCGATGTCGCTGTACTCCTTCCGTGAAACATGCCTTTTTTGTTATAACTATTATTATTGTCATTATTATTAACTTTTTGGAGAGAACTTTACGCCCACTACTGCTACGACTTTAATGCGAAGAAGAAGAAGAAAAAATAAAAGGTGTCACGTGGCTATCGGCAACATTTCTATAGCTTCCCATATCCTCCACGAACTATGTACATACATATCTATACAAAAACTTCAGCCGACGCGTCGCCAAGCAAAGGTATTGCCGCGTTTACCATACTCTTGAAATGGATTGCAAACGTTGCTATTCAGTTGGTTCCTGCCAGGGGGTTTGAAAGAGACGAGACGCGCAGCAACGCAAACAATTATGATTATAAAAACTTGTTAAATAAGAGCAAAACAAAGAGAAAAAATAGAAGTAAAAGCAAATATGCGGGCGATAACAGGAAATGAAATGAAAACTTTCCAGGGGGCAAACCAGGGAGTTATCCTGCGACAGCAACCAGCTTACTTACGAGTGGCAACACAGCCTGACGTTATAAAAATAATGACTGCCTGCCGTCATGATACTCGGGGGCAGAACCAAAAGCAAAAAGAAAGAAGAAAAAAAATTACACCTTAAGCGTTTGCGTCGCCAAGCTGGCTGGAGAGGCCTCACTTAAGGTTGAAAACTATCTTTAACAATTTTGCATGGCAATTGCATTTTTACGTCGTCGGTTTGATGTAGTAAAGTCTATACGTTCAATTAAATGGATACACTATTAAGTATTATTCCAGCCAGCGGTCATCCCTCGGCAGTGGGCGGCATACACTCCGCGAGTATTTCGGCCATGAAAATGCTTCTCACAAAAATAAGGCCTGGTTCCAAGAATTGGGTGAAAGCGTGGACCCGGATGTTTTCGAGCGATATTTGTAGCAAATGAAAGGCGTTGAGCAGGGCTTCCACATACCCTCAGAAAAATAATCACAGTAGTATCAACAGTATTCTTCTGTTAATCCCTAAATTCGTTAAATTAACAGAAATATGTTTAAGTAGACACATTTAGAGTTACATATATAAACGAAAAAATCTTTTACTTTAACAAATATATCTATTAAAACCTATTTGTTAGTTCAACAGAACTGATCTGTCAATTAATAAAAGAAATTTTTGTTGATATAACTGAGTCACTGTTAACTTAACCCTAATATCTGTTGCTGTAACATTTCTTTTATTTGGTGATTCAACAAATCATTACTGTTGACTATCAAAAGAAAAAGTGTTTATTTTGCCAGCTTTCTCCGTTGTTACTTGTTGCTTTGCTAACGTGAGTGAGTTGTAATTCACGAATGCTTTTGCGAACAATGGTAAGTATAAATAGCATAACTAAAGTTCAATATTCAATATAATGTTTAATGTCGCACTATACATATGATGCCGTTGGATTTAATTTCAGGTTGATGTAATGGTTTGAAATCGGAGGAGAATATAAAATAGAGAACACAATATAGCATAGCAAGCAGTGAAAGCGCAGAAGGTGCCGCAATGGAAAATAAGCGAAGATGAAGCTACATATTTGTACTTGGAAACCGAACGGAGGGAGGATGTAGAGAAAAGAAAACAAAAGATTTAAAAAAGATCTAAAAATACACATTATAAAGTAATTGTTAGAAATAAACGGCCATATAAAACACAAAGGGATTTATTTTTAAGAGACAAAATTTCAACTGCGGAAAGTTGTTGATTTAACAGCAAAACTGTTTAGATTCACAGCGTTTTTTTGTTTTCAGAGCAGTTAGTTCAACAATAAAACTGTTAAAACAAAAGGACGTCTGTCAATTTAACAGATAAATCTTTTGGATGTGATTTGACTGTGGAATCTGTTGTTTTAACCCGTAATCCCGTTGGTGTACCAGCATCTTTTCTCTCGGTGTACAGCTATTTTCATTGTGACTTCTAAGACTGTTTCCCAGAGATGGCTAAAGAAGTGGGCCCGGATAGTGATGGACGGTCCCGGTAAGGTAAAGGTAGATAGGTATAGGGATAGGGATAGAGATTGAGATTGAAATGGAGATAGGGAGTGAGATAGAGATAGGGATCGGGGAAGTAGGTTTGTCGAGGCGAATATAACTATAACTTTTATTCAGAGAATAGACAATTTTTTAGTATTCGCAGTCATTAAGATGGACTCTAAGATAATGGTTAGCAATACGGTAATCAAAGATTTTTCTTTAGGCTTCATAGGAATAAATCTTAGCAGAACAGTCTACTAGTTTCTTTATAAAAAAATTTGAGAGTGCTAGTTTTCGTATGGTACGACGATATATATGTACATACATACATACGGATTTTTGACAAACTTTGACAGTTTATTCTTTGGATAAGTCCGCTCGACATCGGCTATATTTTTCCACGCTAAGTAGTTGGAGCTGGAGTCGCTTTATTCCCACAATCCCTATTTTGATCCGATTCTGTTCGTTTTTGGCACGTACCTATGTTTGTTATGCAATCAAAAACTCTGTTACAAAAAATTAACCCGTTCGGTGGCGGTGGAGTTGAGATATTCAGAAAATCCGTATTTACCAATGTATACATAATAATATATAGTCCGATTTTGTTAATTTTTTAACGTGTGCTTGTTATGTAAAGCTGGGTATCCACATCATAAGAAATTGCTCAAGAAAAAATTGGCATTTATTTCTTAAGTAATTTTGACGTTTCATTTTTTCTTCAAGAAATATATACAATCGTATATATTTCTTGGCAAAACCAGCGTTGCCAACCTCATTTTTCGTCAAAAATTGTAATAGATTTTCTTGTGAAGTGGATACTGCCTAAAGAAAATTTGACACAAGAAAATTTCTTGACCATTTCTTAAGCGTTTTTTTTTATGGAGTTTTAGCATTTCTTGTGATGTGGATACCCGGCTTAATGGAGAACTCGGGTACAAAAAATTAACCCGCTCCATTGAGAAATTAAGTTCCGCAGACAAAGTCGCGGGTATCAGCTAGTAATACATATCAACATATGTACATATGTATGTATATGGAATTTATCATAATTTTATATGTGCATGTAGGTATCTACCTTCGTCGTTTGCTTTACCATTTAATACCTTTTTTTTTGTATGTAGGTATGTATGTATGTAGCAGAGGCGGTCGCTTCATACAAGCCGAGAAGCCCGGCTTGCGTACACATTTTCGTTCATTTCATACGAAATTCTTTAAAATCTGGTTATTTTACGTTTTAAATGTGTTTACTATTTAAGTTCTCAATAATATAGCCCCCACTGTAACATGCCCCTAAAAGCCTGCTAAGAAAATAGCGCAAATACACCACCAATCGACCTCACAATGTGTATTTTGTTTGTACAGCCAATCACAGCACAGTGAGCATGCTTCAACGTTTCCACACATTAGC